>OW964838.1:21000896-22200896 GCA_943142095.1 Ophonus ardosiacus
TGTATGTATGTATGTATGTATGTATGTATGTATGTATGTATGTATGTATGTATGTATGTATGTATGTATGTATGTATGTATGTATGTATGTATGTATGTATGTATGTATGTATGTATGTATGTATGTATGTATGTATGTATGTATGTATGTATGTATGTATGTATGTATGTATGTATGTATGTATGTATGTATGTATGTATGTATGTATGTATGTATGTATGTATGTATGTATGTATGTATGTATGTATGTATGTATGTATGTATGTATGTATGTATGTATGTATGTATGTATGTATGTATGTATGTATGTATGTATGTATGTATGTATGTATGTATGTATGTATGTATGTATGTATGTATGTATGTATGTATGTATGTATGTATGTATGTATGTATGTATGTATGTATGTATGTATGTATGTATGTATGTATGTATGTATGTATGTATGTATGTATGTATGTATGTATGTATGTATGTATGTATGTATGTATGTATGTATGTATGTATGTATGTATGTATGTATGTATGTATGTATGTATGTATGTATGTATGTATGTATGTATGTATGTATGTATGTATGTATGTATGTATGTATGTATGTATGTATGTATGTATGTATGTATGTATGTATGTATGTATGTATGTATGTATGTATGTATGTATGTATGTATGTATGTATGTATGTATGTATGTATGTATGTATGTATGTATGTATGTATGTATGTATGTATGTATGTATGTATGTATGTATGTATGTATGTATGTATGTATGTATGTATGTATGTATGTATGTATGTATGTATGTATGTATGTATGTATGTATGTATGTATGTATGTATGTATGTATGTATGTATGTATGTATGTATGTATGTATGTATGTATGTATGTATGTATGTATGTATGTATGTATGTATGTATGTATGTATGTATGTATGTATGTATGTATGTATGTATGTATGTATGTATGTATGTATGTATGTATGTATGTATGTATGTATGTATGTATGTATGTATGTATGTATGTATGTATGTATGTATGTATGTATGTATGTATGTATGTATGTATGTATGTATGTATGTATGTATGTATGTATGTATGTATGTATGTATGTATGTATGTATGTATGTATGTATGTATGTATGTATGTATGTATGTATGTATGTATGTATGTATGTATGTATGTATGTATGTATGTATGTATGTATGTATGTATGTATGTATGTATGTATGTATGTATGTATGTATGTATGTATGTATGTATGTATGTATGTATGTATGTATGTATGTATGTATGTATGTATGTATGTATGTATGTATGTATGTATGTATGTATGTATGTATGTATGTATGTATGTATGTATGTATGTATGTATGTATGTATGTATGTATGTATGTATGTATGTATGTATGTATGTATGTATGTATGTATGTATGTATGTATGTATGTATGTATGTATGTATGTATGTATGTATGTATGTATGTATGTATGTATGTATGTATGTATGTATGTATGTATGTATGTATGTATGTATGTATGTATGTATGTATGTATGTATGTATGTATGTATGTATGTATGTATGTATGTATGTATGTATGTATGTATGTATGTATGTATGTATGTATGTATGTATGTATGTATGTATGTATGTATGTATGTATGTATGTATGTATGTATGTATGTATGTATGTATGTATGTATGTATGTATGTATGTATGTATGTATGTATGTATGTATGTATGTATGTATGTATGTATGTATGTATGTATGTATGTATGTATGTATGTATGTATGTATGTATGTATGTATGTATGTATGTATGTATGTATGTATGTATGTATGTATGTATGTATGTATGTATGTATGTATGTATGTATGTATGTATGTATGTATGTATGTATGTATGTATGTATGTATGTATGTATGTATGTATGTATGTATGTATGTATGTATGTATGTATGTATGTATGTATGTATGTATGTATGTATGTATGTATGTATGTATGTATGTATGTATGTATGTATGTATGTATGTATGTATGTATGTATGTATGTATGTATGTATGTATGTATGTATGTATGTATGTATGTATGTATGTATGTATGTATGTATGTATGTATGTATGTATGTATGTATGTATGTATGTATGTATGTATGTATGTATGTATGTATGTATGTATGTATGTATGTATGTATGTATGTATGTATGTATGTATGTATGTATGTATGTATGTATGTATGTATGTATGTATGTATGTATGTATGTATGTATGTATGTATGTATGTATGTATGTATGTATGTATGTATGTATGTATGTATGTATGTATGTATGTATGTATGTATGTATGTATGTATGTATGTATGTATGTATGTATGTATGTATGTATGTATGTATGTATGTATGTATGTATGTATGTATGTATGTATGTATGTATGTATGTATGTATGTATGTATGTATGTATGTATGTATGTATGTATGTATGTATGTATGTATGTATGTATGTATGTATGTATGTATGTATGTATGTATGTATGTATGTATGTATGTATGTATGTATGTATGTATGTATGTATGTATGTATGTATGTATGTATGTATGTATGTATGTATGTATGTATGTATGTATGTATGTATGTATGTATGTATGTATGTATGTATGTATGTATGTATGTATGTATGTATGTATGTATGTATGTATGTATGTATGTATGTATGTATGTATGTATGTATGTATGTATGTATGTATGTATGTATGTATGTATGTATGTATGTATGTATGTATGTATGTATGTATGTATGTATGTATGTATGTATGTATGTATGTATGTATGTATGTATGTATGTATGTATGTATGTATGTATGTATGTATGTATGTATGTATGTATGTATGTATGTATGTATGTATGTATGTATGTATGTATGTATGTATGTATGTATGTATGTATGTATGTATGTATGTATGTATGTATGTATGTATGTATGTATGTATGTATGTATGTATGTATGTATGTATGTATGTATGTATGTATGTATGTATGTATGTATGTATGTATGTATGTATGTATGTATGTATGTATGTATGTATGTATGTATGTATGTATGTATGTATGTATGTATGTATGTATGTATGTATGTATGTATGTATGTATGTATGTATGTATGTATGTATGTATGTATGTATGTATGTATGTATGTATGTATGTATGTATGTATGTATGTATGTATGTATGTATGTATGTATGTATGTATGTATGTATGTATGTATGTATGTATGTATGTATGTATGTATGTATGTATGTATGTATGTATGTATGTATGTATGTATGTATGTATGTATGTATGTATGTATGTATGTATGTATGTATGTATGTATGTATGTATGTATGTATGTATGTATGTATGTATGTATGTATGTATGTATGTATGTATGTATGTATGTATGTATGTATGTATGTATGTATGTATGTATGTATGTATGTATGTATGTATGTATGTATGTATGTATGTATGTATGTATGTATGTATGTATGTATGTATGTATGTATGTATGTATGTATGTATGTATGTATGTATGTATGTATGTATGTATGTATGTATGTATGTATGTATGTATGTATGTATGTATGTATGTATGTATGTATGTATGTATGTATGTATGTATGTATGTATGTATGTATGTATGTATGTATGTATGTATGTATGTATGTATGTATGTATGTATGTATGTATGTATGTATGTATGTATGTATGTATGTATGTATGTATGTATGTATGTATGTATGTATGTATGTATGTATGTATGTATGTATGTATGTATGTATGTATGTATGTATGTATGTATGTATGTATGTATGTATGTATGTATGTATGTATGTATGTATGTATGTATGTATGTATGTATGTATGTATGTATGTATGTATGTATGTATGTATGTATGTATGTATGTATGTATGTATGTATGTATGTATGTATGTATGTATGTATGTATGTATGTATGTATGTATGTATGTATGTATGTATGTATGTATGTATGTATGTATGTATGTATGTATGTATGTATGTATGTATGTATGTATGTATGTATGTATGTATGTATGTATGTATGTATGTATGTATGTATGTATGTATGTATGTATGTATGTATGTATGTATGTATGTATGTATGTATGTATGTATGTATGTATGTATGTATGTATGTATGTATGTATGTATGTATGTATGTATGTATGTATGTATGTATGTATGTATGTATGTATGTATGTATGTATGTATGTATGTATGTATGTATGTATGTATGTATGTATGTATGTATGTATGTATGTATGTATGTATGTATGTATGTATGTATGTATGTATGTATGTATGTATGTATGTATGTATGTATGTATGTATGTATGTATGTATGTATGTATGTATGTATGTATGTATGTATGTATGTATGTATGTATGTATGTATGTATGTATGTATGTATGTATGTATGTATGTATGTATGTATGTATGTATGTATGTATGTATGTATGTATGTATGTATGTATGTATGTATGTATGTATGTATGTATGTATGTATGTATGTATGTATGTATGTATGTATGTATGTATGTATGTATGTATGTATGTATGTATGTATGTATGTATGTATGTATGTATGTATGTATGTATGTATGTATGTATGTATGTATGTATGTATGTATGTATGTATGTATGTATGTATGTATGTATGTATGTATGTATGTATGTATGTATGTATGTATGTATGTATGTATGTATGTATGTATGTATGTATGTATGTATGTATGTATGTATGTATGTATGTATGTATGTATGTATGTATGTATGTATGTATGTATGTATGTATGTATGTATGTATGTATGTATGTATGTATGTATGTATGTATGTATGTATGTATGTATGTATGTATGTATGTATGTATGTATGTATGTATGTATGTATGTATGTATGTATGTATGTATGTATGTATGTATGTATGTATGTATGTATGTATGTATGTATGTATGTATGTATGTATGTATGTATGTATGTATGTATGTATGTATGTATGTATGTATGTATGTATGTATGTATGTATGTATGTATGTATGTATGTATGTATGTATGTATGTATGTATGTATGTATGTATGTATGTATGTATGTATGTATGTATGTATGTATGTATGTATGTATGTATGTATGTATGTATGTATGTATGTATGTATGTATGTATGTATGTATGTATGTATGTATGTATGTATGTATGTATGTATGTATGTATGTATGTATGTATGTATGTATGTATGTATGTATGTATGTATGTATGTATGTATGTATGTATGTATGTATGTATGTATGTATGTATGTATGTATGTATGTATGTATGTATGTATGTATGTATGTATGTATGTATGTATGTATGTATGTATGTATGTATGTATGTATGTATGTATGTATGTATGTATGTATGTATGTATGTATGTATGTATGTATGTATGTATGTATGTATGTATGTATGTATGTATGTATGTATGTATGTATGTATGTATGTATGTATGTATGTATGTATGTATGTATGTATGTATGTATGTATGTATGTATGTATGTATGTATGTATGTATGTATGTATGTATGTATGTATGTATGTATGTATGTATGTATGTATGTATGTATGTATGTATGTATGTATGTATGTATGTATGTATGTATGTATGTATGTATGTATGTATGTATGTATGTATGTATGTATGTATGTATGTATGTATGTATGTATGTATGTATGTATGTATGTATGTATGTATGTATGTATGTATGTATGTATGTATGTATGTATGTATGTATGTATGTATGTATGTATGTATGTATGTATGTATGTATGTATGTATGTATGTATGTATGTATGTATGTATGTATGTATGTATGTATGTATGTATGTATGTATGTATGTATGTATGTATGTATGTATGTATGTATGTATGTATGTATGTATGTATGTATGTATGTATGTATGTATGTATGTATGTATGTATGTATGTATGTATGTATGTATGTATGTATGTATGTATGTATGTATGTATGTATGTATGTATGTATGTATGTATGTATGTATGTATGTATGTATGTATGTATGTATGTATGTATGTATGTATGTATGTATGTATGTATGTATGTATGTATGTATGTATGTATGTATGTATGTATGTATGTATGTATGTATGTATGTATGTATGTATGTATGTATGTATGTATGTATGTATGTATGTATGTATGTATGTATGTATGTATGTATGTATGTATGTATGTATGTATGTATGTATGTATGTATGTATGTATGTATGTATGTATGTATGTATGTATGTATGTATGTATGTATGTATGTATGTATGTATGTATGTATGTATGTATGTATGTATGTATGTATGTATGTATGTATGTATGTATGTATGTATGTATGTATGTATGTATGTATGTATGTATGTATGTATGTATGTATGTATGTATGTATGTATGTATGTATGTATGTATGTATGTATGTATGTATGTATGTATGTATGTATGTATGTATGTATGTATGTATGTATGTATGTATGTATGTATGTATGTATGTATGTATGTATGTATGTATGTATGTATGTATGTATGTATGTATGTATGTATGTATGTATGTATGTATGTATGTATGTATGTATGTATGTATGTATGTATGTATGTATGTATGTATGTATGTATGTATGTATGTATGTATGTATGTATGTATGTATGTATGTATGTATGTATGTATGTATGTATGTATGTATGTATGTATGTATGTATGTATGTATGTATGTATGTATGTATGTATGTATGTATGTATGTATGTATGTATGTATGTATGTATGTATGTATGTATGTATGTATGTATGTATGTATGTATGTATGTATGTATGTATGTATGTATGTATGTATGTATGTATGTATGTATGTATGTATGTATGTATGTATGTATGTATGTATGTATGTATGTATGTATGTATGTATGTATGTATGTATGTATGTATGTATGTATGTATGTATGTATGTATGTATGTATGTATGTATGTATGTATGTATGTATGTATGTATGTATGTATGTATGTATGTATGTATGTATGTATGTATGTATGTATGTATGTATGTATGTATGTATGTATGTATGTATGTATGTATGTATGTATGTATGTATGTATGTATGTATGTATGTATGTATGTATGTATGTATGTATGTATGTATGTATGTATGTATGTATGTATGTATGTATGTATGTATGTATGTATGTATGTATGTATGTATGTATTTTTTTTTTTTTTTTTTTTTTATTTCATAAAATTTTATTGACAGCATGCTCCATTACATAGTAATACTACATGCTTTAACATTCCTAATTATTAATAACAATAATTTTCGTATCTTAACTTACATAATTACATTTCATATAATATATTCTAGTACATTATTAATTAACTTATAGAATATCAAAATTAATTTTATTAACAAATTGCAAAAATAATTTTAAATGTTTATTCACAAGTTCTTCTTTTGACATATCCCAGTCACCTCCACGTCGTAATAAGGAATCAATGAAAATTTTTCGTTGATTTCTTAGTTTAGTACAATGGTAAAGCAAGTGTTCCACCGTTTGATCACCATTATTACAAGAACATTCTGATGTTTCACTAATTTTGAACCTACGTAAAAAACTTTTAAGTCTACCATGTCCCGTAGTCATTATTGTAAAATTCGGAGTCACAGGTATTTCAAGCTTTAGTCTATTTTTAACATCCGGAAAAAATTCCCACGTTTGTCGTCCCTTACTACTTCCTGTCCATTGATTTTGCCACTTTTCCAAAGATTTAATTTCTAACTCTCTTATTATTTCACTTCTTGGAATTTTGTTATACTTAACTGTTGAATTAGAAAGTTTTGTTGCCTCCTTTGCTAGTTGATCCACCATTTCGTTTTCTTCCACGCCGCTGTGTGCTTTAACCCACTTGTAGCATATTTTCCATCCTTTACCTGATAACAAATTCATTTTTCTCCTTGCTTCTTCAATTATTCTACTGTGATTTTTCCTGTTTTTAAAAGAGTCTAATGTAATTTTACTGTCTGTATGAATTGCTAATGTCCTATGCTGATCTGCTATGCTGTCCAATTCTTGAAATTTTTCTAACGTTCTTAGTATTGCTAAAGCTTCGGCCTGATTATTACTGCATTTATTAAAAATTTTCTCTTGAATAGTTTCAATTGCTTTATCTCCATTATAAATTATAACTCCTAGTCCTACTCCTGATTCCATCTTACTTCCATCAGTGTATGCATTAAAAGTAACTTGCATATTTGGTTCTGGTTCTTTTATTTGTGGAATTTCTGTTGGATGCAACCATTCTTCTTTAGGTGTTGGAGAGTCATACATATCACATTTATTATCTAAATCTTTTGTTGCTCTGTAGATTTCACTTAGTTCTTCTAATTTAATTATTATTGGTGTTACTCCACTAATTATGCATGATGCTTCATAAGATAGTGTTCTGCATGCTTTTGCTATACGTATATTTATTAGTCTTTGTAGTTGTATAATTTTTTGTTCATTTTTCTTCTTTTTTAATGCATTTATCCACACAGGTATACCATATGCCAGTAGCGGGAGTATAGCGCCATTATAAATAATTTTTAATACTTCATGTTTTAGTCCCCATGTGACACGAGCTGATTTTGATAATGCGTTAATAAGTTTTTTACATTTATTTGTTATGTGATCTACATGTTTATCAAAACTAAAATTTTCATCAAAAATTACACCTAAATATTTTATTTCTTTAGTTTGTTTTATTAAAACATTATTTAAATAAATTTCGACCTTTTTCCCAATCACCGTTCTTTTTTTAGTTACCAGTAATACCTGTGACTTTTGATCATTAAATTTCATCTTGTGATCATCTGCCCATGTTTGAATTTTGTTAATTTCTAAATTTGTTATGTTTTCTGCCTCTAAGAGTGTCTTACCTTTTGAAATAATTAATAAGTCGTCTGCAAATGCCACTACTTTTGTCTTTTTTGTATATCTAATGTTAAGTACTGAATTATAATTTATGTTCCAAAATCCTGGCCCGCAGCACGATCCTTGTGGACAGCCCTTGCTTACGGATTCTTCTAGATGAACGCTGTTTGTCTGCAATATTGCTACTCTGTCTTTAAAATAGTTTGTAGCTAAGTTATATAAATTTTTTGGACAACTGTATTCTTTTAATGCGCACAAAATTGATGGCCACCATGCAGCATCAAAAGCTCCTTGGACGTCTAGACTTACAATTATTATTATATCCTTGTTTCTTAATCCTTCTTCAACGTAGTTCCTAACCGTCAACATTGCATCAATAGTACTAGTTTGTGGCGTGAATCCAAATTGATTATTGCTCAATATATTCTTTGTGTAAAAATTATACATAATTCGTTCTATTAATAGTTTTTCAAGAATTTTTCCCCCTATATTCAAAAGGCTGATTGGTCTAAATTTTGATAAATCATTACTTCCTTCCTTTCCTGGTTTCCCTATTGGTACTATTATTGATCTTTTCCACATTTTTGGGATCCTTCCTCTTTTTAAACATTCATTGTATATTGCTGTAGTAAAATATGGCAATGTTTCATATACTTGCTTGAATACACTGCTATCTATACCATCTTCTCCAGGTGCTTTTCCCACATTCATGTTTTTAATTACATCACCAACTTCAAAAATGGAAAATTCTTTATCATTTTCAGTATATATAGGTTCTTCACTTATTTCTCTCATTTTTTTTGTGTTTAGGACTGTCAGTTTCTTCAGTATCTGTTTGTACAAAATGTTTAATCATACATGTTAGTGTTTCTTTTAGGTCATTTGTGTAAGATCCATCTGGTTTTTGTATCGTATTCAATGTTGTTTTGGTTTTCATTTTTCCTGATGCTAACTTATAGACGGCGTTCCATGGATTAATTTTATCTGTCAAATTACAGAATTTCTTCCAAGATTCAAATTTTTCTTTATGTATTTCTTGTAAGTATTTTTTTCTTTCTTCATAATATACAATTTTTCTTTCTTGCCTTAATTTAACGTTGTTTTTGGTACGTTGAAATCTTCTTCTTAGTGCATTAATTCTACTTCGCATAATGGTCAGTTTTTTGTTCCACCATGGTATCGTTTTTCCTTTATGGTTTATTTTCATTGGTTTTGAAATTTTGAAAGTTTTTCCGCATGCAAAATCTAGTGCGTTTTGAAAAAGCATCATAAATTCTTCTAAATTATCAGTTTGTTTTATTGCCTCTGTTAATTCATTATCAATTTGTAAAATATCATCTTCCCTACTAACTAAATGAAACATAGCCTTTAAAGACAGGATTAAATTTTCTTTGAAGTCCTGAAACTGTTCTGGTTTAATTATATACATTTTCCTTTTAAACTCATTTTGTTGCAATTTATTATTTTCATTTATTTCAAATGTTATAATGCTGTGATCAGATGCACTTTCTTCTTTTCCACAATCCCAATTTTTAATAAGAGAAACACAGTCTGAGTTTGCTATAGTCAGATCTACATAGCTACTTCCTCTTTGTGTTGAAAATGTTGGTACATCACTTTCTTCATTAATAATGTATAGCTGTTGACTTAATAAAAAATCTTCTAACTTTTTTCCCCTTGGGTTTGTTAAAACATCATACCAAATCTGTGAGCGAGCATTACTATCAACACATAGAATGCATGGATTTTGCCCCGCAAATGATAGTATGCGTTCTACTTTTCTTAAATCTTCTTCAATATCGCTGTTGCCATCAAAATACAGGCTTGCTGCATACATTTTTAGGTTACTGCATGTAATTTCGACAGTAACACAATCTCTATCTGTTAACTGTTTTACTAACATAATGTCCAAAACTTTGCAGTTTGTAATAATTGCAGTCCTCTTATTAGCATCCCTTGATTCATATACTGTGAATTTAGTTGGTATTCCCGTTACTTTGTTGTTAAATGTTAGAGGTTCTTGCATAAATACAATATCTATGTTTCTTTCTTCAATCAGCTCTATTAGATTATATGTTGCCTTCCTTGAATGCTGAGCATTAATTTGAATGCAATTAATTGCTAAATTACTCAATTTCTTTCTGTTTTTTGTTAAATTTTTATTTCGATTTTTAACATTTTTATAATTTATTCCACATCGAAGGTCCATAATTTAATATTCAATGGATTGTTTGTATTTTCTTATTGCCTTTAAATAGCATGGACAGTTTTTATCTAAGGAAGAATGTAAGTCATTTAATTTTTCTTCTTTATTGTATTTGTTATAATTAAAGCAATTAATGCACTTTAGTATTCCATCAGAGGCTGTGCATTCTTTTAAAGTATGAGACTCCATACATTTGGGACATGTTAGTTCACCTTTACAGTCAGAGGCTTTATGGTGGAATTTGCTGCATTTAAAGCATCTGTTTATAAATATGTATTCGTCACATTTGCACATTTCCCACATTAGTTTAATTTTTTTGTCCTTAAGCTTCTTAAAGGTTTCAGAATTAACTTCTATAATAAGGTTCCTGTGTTTATTTTTGACTGTGTACATAAATTTAGCCACCATATCATCAGATTTCAAATTTAATTCTTGATTTTGAGTTATTATCACATCTGTTGCATTTTCGACACTTATTTCCTCAGGAATGTTATGAATAATGATTCTAGGCTTTCTCATTTGTGGTATGTATGATTCAAACTCATCTGAGCAATTCTCCTTTATCTTTTTACCTAATCTATCTATTTCTTCTTTATTTTGAGATATTAGCATTAGCCTGCCATCTCTTGTAGGTTTTATAGCATTTATTCCTACTTTAATTTCTGCTGGATTAATTTTCCTTTTAAGTATTATTTTCGCCGCATCAGCTGAGATTTGAGATTTTGATTTTATCAGAATTCGGAAATTTTGCTTGATATCAACATCTTTTTTCACTACTCTTGCGTACGAATTTGCCTTTTCTGTAGTAAGTTCCACTTTTTGTCTATTCGTATTTAATTTCTCCACCTCCTGTTTCAGATTATTTATTTCTTGATCTCTTTCTTCTATTGATTTATTATATTCACTAAATAGTTTTCTTAAAGCACTTACACTAGCTAAAATGTCTTTTCTCAAATCACTCCTCAAATTTCCACTTTTTTCAGTGACATTAATTAAAGTTTGTGTAGCAGTTTCGAACGCTTGTTTCAGAGCGTCCGCCATATTGTGGCTGTGCCTGGTTTTCTTTCCCTTCTTTTGATTTCAGGATATTTTGAGGGTTATGTTTAAGGTCTTTATCAAAAATTGCATAAAATTAGACTTTATTATCACAATTAATATTCCTATTCAATAACTTAAACATTTCTCAATATTACTGTACCAAAAGATCATATTCATTATTAATACTAAGGCTTGAAATCACTATTTTACTGAAATTACGATCAGCTGACAGTTTTGACAGTGACAGTGACGTGTGTGTGTGTGTATGTATGTATGTATGTATGTATGTATGTATGTATGTATGTATGTATGTATGTATGTATGTATGTATGTATGTATGCATGTATGTATGTATGTATGTATGTATGTATGTATGTATGTATGTATGTATGTATGTATGTATGTATGTATGTATGTATGTATGTATGTATGTATGTATGTATGTATGTATGTATGTATGTATGTATGTATGTATGTATGTATGTATGTATGTATGTATGTATGCATGCATGCATGTATGCATGTATGCATGTATGTATGTATGTATGTATGTATGTATGCATGCATGCATGTATGCATGTATGCATGTATGCATGTATGTATGTATGTATGTATGTATGTATGCATGCATGCATGTATGCATGTATGTATGTATGTATGTATGCATGCATGCATGTATGTATGTATGTATGTATGTATGTATGTATGTATGTATGTATGTATGTATGTATGTATGTATGTATGTATGTATGTATGTATGTATGTATGTATGTATGTATGTATGTATGTATGTATGTATGTATGTATGTATGTATGTATGTATGTATGTATGTATGTATGTATGTATGTATGTATGTATGTATGTATGTATGTATGTATGTATGTATGTATGTATGTATGTATGTATGTATGTATGTATGTATGTATGTATGTATGTATGTATGTATGTATGTATGTATGTATGTATGTATGTATGTATGTATGTATGTATGTATGTATGTATGTATGTATGTATGTATGTATGTATGTATGTATGTATGTATGTATGTATGTATGTATGTATGTATGTATGTATGTATGTATGTATGTATGTATGTATGTATGTATGTATGTATGTATGTATGTATGTATGTATGTATGTATGTATGTATGTATGTATGTATGTATGTATGTATGTATGTATGTATGTATGTATGTATGTATGTATGTATGTATGTATGTATGTATGTATGTATGTATGTATGTATGTATGTATGTATGTATGTATGTATGTATGTATGTATGTATGTATGTATGTATGTATGTATGTATGTATGTATGTATGTATGTATGTATGTATGTATGTATGTATGTATGTATGTATGTATGTATGTATGTATGTATGTATGTATGTATGTATGTATGTATGTATGTATGTATGTATGTATGTATGTATGTATGTATGTATGTATGTATGTATGTATGTATGTATGTATGTATGTATGTATGTATGTATGTATGTATGTATGTATGTATGTATGTATGTATGTATGTATGTATGTATGTATGTATGTATGTATGTATGTATGTATGTATGTATGTATGTATGTATGTATGTATGTATGTATGTATGTATGTATGTATGTATGTATGTATGTATGTATGTATGTATGTATGTATGTATGTGTATGTATGTATGTATGTATGTATGTATGTATGTATGTATGTATGTATGTATGTATGTATGTATGTATGTATGTATGTATGTATGTATGTATGTATGTATGTATGTATGTATGTATGTATGTATGTATGTATGTATGTATGTATGTATGTATGTATGTATGTATGTATGTATGTATGTATGTATGTATGTATGTATGTATGTATGTATGTATGTATGTATGTATGTATGTATGTATGTATGTATGTATGTATGTATGTATGTATGTATGTATGTATGTATGTATGTATGTATGTATGTATGTATGTATGTATGTATGTATGTATGTATGTATGTATGTATGTATGTATGTATGTATGTATGTATGTATGTATGTATGTATGTATGTATGTATGTATGTATGTATGTATGTATGTATGTATGTATGTATGTATGTATGTATGTATGTATGTATGTATGTATGTATGTATGTATGTATGTATGTATGTATGTATGTATGTATGTATGTATGTATGTATGTATGTATGTATGTATGTATGTATGTATGTATGTATGTATGTATGTATGTATGTATGTATGTATGTATGTATGTATGTATGTATGTATGTATGTATGTATGTATGTATGTATGTATGTATGTATGTATGTATGTATGTATGTATGTATGTATGTATGTATGTATGTATGTATGTATGTATGTATGTATGTATGTATGTATGTATGTATGTATGTATGTATGTATGTATGTATGTATGTATGTATGTATGTATGTATGTATGTATGTATGTATGTATGTATGTATGTATGTATGTATGTATGTATGTATGTATGTATGTATGTATGTATGTATGTATGTATGTATGTATGTATGTATGTATGTATGTATGTATGTATGTATGTATGTATGTATGTATGTATGTATGTATGTATGTATGTATGTATGTATGTATGTATGTATGTATGTATGTATGTATGTATGTATGTATGTATGTATGTATGTATGTATGTATGTATGTATGTATGTATGTATGTATGTATGTATGTATGTATGTATGTATGTATGTATGTATGTATGTATGTATGTATGTATGTATGTATGTATGTATGTATGTATGTATGTATGTATGTATGTATGTATGTATGTATGTATGTATGTATGTATGTATGTATGTATGTATGTATGTATGTATGTATGTATGTATGTATGTATGTATGTATGTATGTATGTATGTATGTATGTATGTATGTATGTATGTATGTATGTATGTATGTATGTATGTATGTATGTATGTATGTATGTATGTATGTATGTATGTATGTATGTATGTATGTATGTATGTATGTATGTATGTATGTATGTATGTATGTATGTATGTATGTATGTATGTATGTATGTATGTATGTATGTATGTATGTATGTATGTATGTATGTATGTATGTATGTATGTATGTATGTATGTATGTATGTATGTATGTATGTATGTATGTATGTATGTATGTATGTATGTATGTATGTATGTATGTATGTATGTATGTATGTATGTATGTATGTATGTATGTATGTATGTATGTATGTATGTATGTATGTATGTATGTATGTATGTATGTATGTATGTATGTATGTATGTATGTATGTATGTATGTATGTATGTATGTATGTATGTATGTATGTATGTATGTATGTATGTATGTATGTATGTATGTATGTATGTATGTATGTATGTATGTATGTATGTATGTATGTATGTATGTATGTATGTATGTATGTATGTATGTATGTATGTATGTATGTATGTATGTATGTATGTATGTATGTATGTATGTATGTATGTATGTATGTATGTATGTATGTATGTATGTATGTATGTATGTATGTATGTATGTATGTATGTATGTATGTATGTATGTATGTATGTATGTATGTATGTATGTATGTATGTATGTATGTATGTATGTATGTATGTATGTATGTATGTATGTATGTATGTATGTATGTATGTATGTATGTATGTATGTATGTATGTATGTATGTATGTATGTATGTATGTATGTATGTATGTATGTATGTATGTATGTATGTATGTATGTATGTATGTATGTATGTATGTATGTATGTATGTATGTATGTATGTATGTATGTATGTATGTATGTATGTATGTATGTATGTATGTATGTATGTATGTATGTATGTATGTATGTATGTATGTATGTATGTATGTATGTATGTATGTATGTATGTATGTATGTATGTATGTATGTATGTATGTATGTATGTATGTATGTATGTATGTATGTATGTATGTATGTATGTATGTATGTATGTATGTATGTATGTATGTATGTATGTATGTATGTATGTATGTATGTATGTATGTATGTATGTATGTATGTATGTATGTATGTATGTATGTATGTATGTATGTATGTATGTATGTATGTATGTATGTATGTATGTATGTATGTATGTATGTATGTATGTATGTATGTATGTATGTATGTATGTATGTATGTATGTATGTATGTATGTATGTATGTATGTATGTATGTATGTATGTATGTATGTATGTATGTATGTATGTATGTATGTATGTATGTATGTATGTATGTATGTATGTATGTATGTATGTATGTATGTATGTATGTATGTATGTATGTATGTATGTATGTATGTATGTATGTATGTATGTATGTATGTATGTATGTATGTATGTATGTATGTATGTATGTATGTATGTATGTATGTATGTATGTATGTATGTATGTATGTATGTATGTATGTATGTATGTATGTATGTATGTATGTATGTATGTATGTATGTATGTATGTATGTATGTATGTATGTATGTATGTATGTATGTATGTATGTATGTATGTATGTATGTATGTGTATGTATGTATGTATGTATGTATGTATGTATGTATGTATGTATGTATGTATGTATGTATGTATGTATGTATGTATGTATGTATGTATGTATGTATGTATGTATGTATGTATGTATGTATGTATGTATGTATGTATGTATGTATGTATGTATGTATGTATGTATGTATGTATGTATGTATGTATGTATGTATGTATGTATGTATGTATGTATGTATGTATGTATGTATGTATGTATGTATGTATGTATGTATGTATGTATGTATGTATGTATGTATGTATGTATGTATGTATGTATGTATGTATGTATGTATGTATGTATGTATGTATGTATGTATGTATGTATGTATGTATGTATGTATGTATGTATGTATGTATGTATGTATGTATGTATGTATGTATGTATGTATGTATGTATGTATGTATGTATGTATGTATGTATGTATGTATGTATGTATGTATGTATGTATGTATGTATGTATGTATGTATGTATGTATGTATGTATGTATGTATGTATGTATGTATGTATGTATGTATGTATGTATGTATGTATGTATGTATGTATGTATGTATGTATGTATGTATGTATGTATGTATGTATGTATGTATGTATGTATGTATGTATGTATGTATGTATGTATGTATGTATGTATGTATGTATGTATGTATGTTATGTATGTATGTATGTATGTATGTATGTATGTATGTATGTATGTATGTATGTATGTATGTATGTATGTATGTATGTATGTATGTATGTATGTATGTATGTATGTATGTATGTATGTATGTATGTATGTATGTATGTATGTATGTATGTATGTATGTATGTATGTATGTATGTATGTATGTATGTATGTATGTATGTATGTATGTATGTATGTATGTATGTATGTATGTATGTATGTATGTATGTATGTATGTATGTATGTATGTATGTATGTATGTATGTATGTATGTATGTATGTATGTATGTATGTATGTATGTATGTATGTATGTATGTATGTATGTATGTATGTATGTATGTATGTATGTATGTATGTATGTATGTATGTATGTATGTATGTATGTATGTATGTATGTATGTATGTATGTATGTATGTATGTATGTATGTATGTATGTATGTATGTATGTATGTATGTATGTATGTATGTATGTATGTATGTATGTATGTATGTATGTATGTATGTATGTATGTATGTATGTATGTATGTATGTATGTATGTATGTATGTATGTATGTATGTATGTATGTATGTATGTATGTATGTATGTATGTATGTATGTATGTATGTATGTATGTATGTATGTATGTATGTATGTATGTATGTATGTATGTATGTATGTATGTATGTATGTATGTATGTATGTATGTATGTATGTATGTATGTATGTATGTATGTATGTATGTATGTATGTATGTATGTATGTATGTATGTATGTATGTATGTATGTATGTATGTATGTATGTATGTATGTATGTATGTATGTATGTATGTATGTATGTATGTATGTATGTATGTATGTATGTATGTATGTATGTATGTATGTATGTATGTATGTATGTATGTATGTATGTATGTATGTATGTATGTATGTATGTATGTATGTATGTATGTATGTATGTATGTATGTATGTATGTATGTATGTATGTATGTATGTATGTATGTATGTATGTATGTATGTATGTATGTATGTATGTATGTATGTATGTATGTATGTATGTATGTATGTATGTATGTATGTATGTATGTATGTATGTATGTATGTATGTATGTATGTATGTATGTATGTATGTATGTATGTATGTATGTATGTATGTATGTATGTATGTATGTATGTATGTATGTATGTATGTATGTATGTATGTATGTATGTATGTATGTATGTATGTATGTATGTATGTATGTATGTATGTATGTATGTATGTATGTATGTATGTATGTATGTATGTATGTATGTATGTATGTATGTATGTATGTATGTATGTATGTATGTATGTATGTATGTATGTATGTATGTATGTATGTATGTATGTATGTATGTATGTATGTATGTATGTATGTATGTATGTATGTATGTATGTTATGTATGTATGTATGTATGTATGTATGTATGTATGTATGTATGTATGTATGTATGTATGTATGTATGTATGTATGTATGTATGTATGTATGTATGTATGTATGTATGTATGTATGTATGTATGTATGTATGTATGTATGTATGTATGTATGTATGTATGTATGTATGTATGTATGTATGTATGTATGTATGTATGTATGTATGTATGTATGTATGTATGTATGTATGTATGTTATGTATGTATGTATGTATGTATGTATGTATGTATGTATGTATGTATGTATGTATGTATGTATGTATGTATGTATGTATGTATGTATGTATGTATGTATGTATGATATGTATGTATGTATGTATGTATGTATGTATGTATGTATGTATGTATGTATGTATGTATGTATGTATGTATGTATGTATGTATGTATGTATGTATGTATGTATGTATGTATGTATGTATGTATGTATGTATGTATGTATGTATGTATGTATGTATGTATGTATGTATGTATGTATGTATGTATGTATGTATGTATGTATGTATGTATGTATGTATGTATGTATGTATGTATGTATGTATGTATGTATGTATGTATGTATGTATGTATGTATGTATGTATGTATGTATGTATGTATGTATGTATGTATGTATGTATGTATGTATGTATGTATGTATGTATATGTATGTATGTATGTATGTATGTATGTATGTATGTATGTATGTATGTATGTATGTATGTATGTATGTATGTATGTATGTATGTATGTATGTATGTATGTATGTATGTATGTATGTATGTATGTATGTATGTATGTATGTATGTATGTATGTATGTTATGTATGTATGTATGTATGTATGTATGTATGTATGTATGTATGTATGTATGTATGTATGTATGTATGTATGTATGTATGTATGTATGTATGTATGTATGTATGTATGTATGTATGTATGTATGTATGTATGTATGTATGTATGTATGTATGTATGTATGTATGTAATGTATGTATGTATGTATGTATGTATGTATGTATGTATGTATGTATGTATGTATGTATGTATGTATGTATGTATGTATGCATGCATGCATGTATGCATGTATGCATGTATGCTATGTATGTATGTATGTATGTATGTATGTATGTATGTATGTATGTATGTATGTATGTATGTATGTATGTATGTATGTATGTATGTATGTATGTATGTATGTATGTATGTATGTATGTATGTATGTATGTATGTATGTATGTATGTATGTATGTATGTATGTATGTATGTATGTATGTATGTATGTATGTATGTATGTATGTATGTATGTATGTATGTATGTATGTATGTATGTATGTATGTATGTATGTATGTATGTATGTATGTATGTATGTATGTATGTATGTATGTATGTATGTATGTATGTATGTATGTATGTATGTATGTATGTATGTATGTATGTATGTATGTATGTATGTATGTATGTATGTATGTATGTATGTATGTATGTATGTATGTATGTATGTATGTATGTATGTATGTATGTATGTATGTATGTATGTATGTATGTATGTATGTATGTATGTATGTATGTATGTATGTATGTATGTATGTATGTATGTATGTATGTATGTATGTATGTATGTATGTATGTATGTATGTATGTATGTATGTATGTATGTATGTATGTATGTATGTATGTATGTATGTATGTATGTATGTATGTATGTATGTATGTATGTATGTATGTATGTATGTATGTATGTATGTATGTATGTATGTATGTATGTATGTATGTATGTATGTATGTATGTATGTATGTATGTATGTATGTATGTATGTATGTATGTATGTATGTATGTATGTATGTATGTATGTATGTATGTATGTATGTATGTATGTATGTATGTATGTATGTATGTATGTATGTATGTATGTATGTATGTATGTATGTATGTATGTATGTATGTATGTATGTATGTATGTATGTATGTATGTATGTATGTATGTATGTATGTATGTATGTATGTATGTATGTATGTATGTATGTATGTATGTATGTATGTATGTATGTATGTATGTATGTATGTATGTATGTATGTATGTATGTATGTATGTATGTATGTATGTATGTATGTATGTATGTATGTATGTATGTATGTATGTATGTATGTATGTATGTATGTATGTATGTATGTATGTATGTATGTATGTATGTATGTATGTATGTATGTATGTATGTATGTATGTATGTATGTATGTATGTATGTATGTATGTATGTATGTATGTATGTATGTATGTATGTATGTATGTATGTATGTATGTATGTATGTATGTATGTATGTATGTATGTATGTATGTATGTATGTATGTATGTATGTATGTATGTATGTATGTATGTATGTATGTATGTATGTATGTATGTATGTATGTATGTATGTATGTATGTATGTATGTATGTATGTATGTATGTATGTATGTATGTATGTATGTATGTATGTATGTATGTATGTATGTATGTATGTATGTATGTATGTATGTATGTATGTATGTATGTATGTATGTATGTATGTATGTATGTATGTATGTATGTATGTATGTATGTATGTATGTATGTATGTATGTATGTATGTATGTATGTATGTATGTATGATGTATGTATGTATGTATGTATGTATGTATGTATGTATGTATGTATGTATGTATGTATGTATGTATGTATGTATGTATGTATGTATGTATGTATGTATGTATGTATGTATGTATGTATGTATGTATGTATGTATGTATGTATGTATGTATGTATGTATGTATGTATGTATGTATGTATGTATGTATGTATGTATGTATGTATGTATGTATGTATGTATGTATGTATGTATGTATGTATGTATGTATGTATGTATGTATGTATGTATGTATGTATGTATGTATGTATGTATGTATGTATGTATGTATGTATGTATGTATGTATGTATGTATGTATGTATGTATGTATGTATGTATGTATGTATGTATGTATGTATGTATGTATGTATGTATGTATGTATGTATGTATGCATGTATGTATGTATGTATGTATGTATGTATGTATGTATGTATGTATGTATGTATGTATGTATGTATGCATGTATGTATGTATGTATGTATGTATGTATGTATGTATGTATGTATGTATGCATGTATGTATGTATGTATGTATGTATGTATGTATGTATGTATGCATGTATGTATGTATGTATGTATGTATGTATGTATGTATGTATGTATGTATGTATGTATGTATGTATGTATGTATGTATGTATGTATGTATGTATGTATGTATGTATGTATGTATGTATGTATGTATGTATGTATGTATGTATGTATGTATGCATGCATGTATGTATGTATGTATGTATGTATGTATGTATGTATGTATGTATGTATGTATGTATGTATGTATGTATGTATGTATGTATGTATGTATGTATGTATGTATGTATGTATGTATGTATGTATGTATGTATGTATGTATGTATGTATGTATGTATGTATGTATGTATGTATGTATGTATGTATGTATGTATGTATGTATGTATGTATGTATGTATGTATGTATGTATGTATGTATGTATGCATGTATGTATGTATGTATGTATGTATGTATGTATGTATGTATGTATGTATGTATGTATGTATGTATGTATGTATGTATGTATGTATGTATGTATGTATGTATGTATGTATGTATGTATGTATGTATGTATGTATGTATGTATGTATGTATGTATGTATGTATGTATGTATGTATGTATGTATGTATGTATGTATGTATGTATGTATGTATGTATGTATGTATGTATGTATGTATGTATGTATGTATGTATGTATGTATGTATGTATGTATGTATGTATGTATGTATGTATGTATGTATGTATGTATGTATGTATGTATGTATGTATGTATGTATGTATGTATGTATGTATGTATGTATGTATGTATGTATGTATGTATGTATGTATGTATGTATGTATGTATGTATGTATGTATGTATGTATGTATGTATGTATGTATGTATGTATGTATGTATGTATGTATGTATGTATGTATGTATGTATGTATGTATGTATGTATGTATGTATGTATGTATGTATGTATGTATGTATGTATGTATGTATGTATGTATGTATGTATGTATGTATGTATGTATGTATGTATGTATGTATGTATGTATGTATGTATGTATGTATGTATGTATGTATGTATGTATGTATGTATGTATGTATGTATGTATGTATGTATGTATGTATGTATGTATGTATGTATGTATGTATGTATGTATGTATGTATGTATGTATGTATGTATGTATGTATGTATGTATGTATGTATGTATGTATGTATGTATGTATGTATGTATGTATGTATGTATGTATGTATGTATGTATGTATGTATGTATGTATGTATGTATGTATGTATGTATGTATGTATGTATGTATGTATGTATGTATGTATGTATGTATGTATGTATGTATGTATGTATGTATGTATGTATGTATGTATGTATGTATGTATGTATGTATGTATGTATGTATGTATGTATGTATGTATGTATGTATGTATGTATGTATGTATGTATGTATGTATGTATGTATGTATGTATGTATGTATGTATGTATGTATGTATGTATGTATGTATGTATGTATGTATGTATGTATGTATGTATGTATGTATGTATGTATGTATGTATGTATGTATGTATGTATGTATGTATGTATGTATGTATGTATGTATGTATGTATGTATGTATGTATGTATGTATGTATGTATGTATGTATGTATGTATGTATGTATGTATGTATGTATGTATGTATGTATGTATGTATGTATGTATGTATGTATGTATGTATGTATGTATGTATGTATGTATGTATGTATGTATGTATGTATGTATGTATGTATGTATGTATGTATGTATGTATGTATGTATGTATGTATGTATGTATGTATGTATGTATGTATGTATGTATGTATGTATGTATGTATGTATGTATGTATGTATGTATGTATGTATGTATGTATGTATGTATGTATGTATGTATGTATGTATGTATGTATGTATGTATGTATGTATGTATGTATGTATGTATGTATGTATGTATGTATGTATGTATGTATGTATGTATGTATGTATGTATGTATGTATGTATGTATGTATGTATGTATGTATGTATGTATGTATGTATGTATGTATGTATGTATGTATGTATGTATGTATGTATGTATGTATGTATGTATGTATGTATGTATGTATGTATGTATGTATGTATGTATGTATGTATGTATGTATGTATGTATGTATGTATGTATGTATGTATGTATGTATGTATGTATGTATGTATGTATGTATGTATGTATGTATGTATGTATGTATGTATGTATGTATGTATGTATGTATGTATGTATGTATGTATGTATGTATGTATGTATGTATGTATGTATGTATGTATGTATGTATGTATGTATGTATGTATGTATGTATGTATGTATGTATGTATGTATGTATGTATGTATGTATGTATGTATGTATGTATGTATGTATGTATGTATGTATGTATGTATGTATGTATGTATGTATGTATGTATGTATGTATGTATGTATGTATGTATGTATGTATGTATGTATGTATGTATGTATGTATGTATGTATGTATGTATGTATGTATGTATGTATGTATGTATGTATGTATGTATGTATGTCCGTGTGTGACAAATTTTTCTCCAACAACTCTAATACTATAATTCTAAAAATTAAAATTTTTTCGTATTCCTCTTCTGTACATCCATGTGAAGAGTTGATTAGATTTTGGTTATAATTTATCCACCGGAAGTACCCTTTTTTGAAGTTTTTCTTAAAAAAACGCAGTTAAATATTATTTTTTTATATTTTCTTATTATATATATTAAATAAAATACTCTTCTCTGTACGGTTTGATTATACATTTTCCATCATATTCAATAGATGTAGATTTAAAGCATTATAAAGAAATTAATTTTCAAAAATTAGTCAGCTTTGCTATTTATCATGGAAACAGCTAATATATTAAAAAAAAAATTATTGATAGATGTCAGTTGCAAGTGCAAAACCAAATATGGAAAGTTTAGGATCTAAAATTGATATGTCATAGTGTTCCTCGCAAGTGACATGCAGAGAAAGGCCAAAGAGAAGATGGAAGAACTGTATCGCAGAAGACTTGAGAAAGGAAGGACTGTGTGAAGAAGATCCGTTGGACAAGAATGAGTGGTAGAGAAGAGGAAACAGCGAACCCTAATAAAATAGGGGAAAGCTGAAGAAGAAAGAAGGAAGTGTTAAGTGCATTTTACTTAGTGTATGTTTATGTTAGAATTTTATTGAATTTATAGAACCTTTTCAAATGATCTTTTGGTATGAAATTTGTAAAAAATAGTATGTGTTCGTGTTCGATTTTACATATATAGAATCTGTTCCAAAGACCTTTTGGTATGGGTTTTGTACAAAATATATCGAATTGACGGAAGGTCTTGTGATGGCCACAACAGATTTTCTTGAAAATAGGAACGATGACTGCTACCTCCCAGTCTCTTGGAATAGTCTTGTTTTTTCACGCTAAGTTAATTACTTTATGGAGTAACATTATCCCATACTCCCCCATAGCTTTAATCAACTCTGTGCTAATACTATCATCCCCGGTGGCTTTACCATTTTTGCACATCTCAATGGCTTTCGCAACTTCACAATATTCTATGACAGATTCGTTTTTACTCAGAGATTCAGTCGGCTGGGTTAAGTACTCCGTTGTTTCCTTGCCCTCCAATAAGGATTTAAAATGGTCCGCCTATTCTTCCATTATTTTGTCTTCCTTTGTGAGTATATTCGCCTCCTTATTTCTTATATATTTTACAGTCTGTTTCTCATCCTTTCTCATATTCTTTAGAACTCTGAAGAATAATTTTTGATTACTTTTATAATCCGCTTCCACTTTTCTTCCAAATTCTTCCCAGTTTTTCTTTTTTGCATCATTAATATAATTCTTTACAATAATAATAATAATAATAATAATAATAATAATAATAATAATAATAATAATAAACATATTTGTTTTCGAGTAATCCATACAAAGAAGAAGGTTCATTACTAATTACATACATATTAGAGTGTATTATAATATTTACTTTAGGAAGTAGATATCTGATTTACATAAACAAAATTAAAGCACTTATTTTCAATACAGTATTTACAGAGTTATAAATATTGTACAAATTTTCTATTAAAAGTTCAGATAAGAGGGCTACGTAGAGTTCTTCGAGCGGTATGTTGTATATGTGTGCAGAAATTGTTGCCGTAGAGCGCAATACATCAAGCAACAGATAAAGAAATGGTATATATTATTTTGTGCACGTTCATTGCAAATTGTGCATGTTTCACCTCGGGAAAATTGGTAAAGGGAGCCATTATGGAATAGGCGAGGATTTGTTGTACTTGCGGGGATGACCAATTATTAATCTTAGGATTTTGTATGGTACGTTAAATGATAGAAAAAAACTTATTAAATTGATAGAATTTGATTTCAGGGTTGCAGGGGGAGTCAGAGATTCCCTGTGTGTCTTTATTATATTGATAGAATTTGATTTCAGGGTTGCAGGGGGAGTCAGAGATTCCCTGTGTGTCTTTATTATATTGAATATTACTCTTTCAGTCTTATGGAGTTTTATTGGACCCATATATGAGGAAGTTGACTTAGTATTATTTTCTTTATTATTGGAAATAAAAAAAATTCAATTAAAAGTAGATCGCGGGGGACATTCACTTATTGTAATAAGGTGAGAATAGTAAAATAACAAGTAAATAACTTTAATATAAACTCTTCTAAATTATAGTTTCAATATCAACATTTTAACTCTATCATCTTTGTAAGTCAAAATTCTGTTTAGAAATAATAATCATTATTCTCTCATATCTCTGTTTAGTCTAGACGTCAACCGCGTAGACATTTATTGTTTTGACAATTATCTACATAAGTTATTGGCTAGACTACGTGAAATCTTGTTATTTTGCTATGGATGCTACACCCTCGCACCCTTCATCAGATATGCCTGTTGAAAAGATAACCTTTTGTTTTTAAGTAGTCGAGGTTAAAGACTCAGACAGGACAGTCATGTAGTCTGTGTTTAGTTTTTGGGCGTTTTACGCCATGACTCGTAATTAGGGTTTATAACAGTAGTTTAGTGTAAAGTTAGTTAAAGTTAAAATTAGTATAAAATATTGTGTGTGTGTCATCCATTTAAGATGTGTTCATCATCTATCATCAAGTGTTTAGTGATAGTGTGAGTGTAAGAGCGTGTTCCTCCTCAGGAAAGCAGTAGTCGTTCGCTGAAGTGTCCACCAGTTAGACAAAGTCACCGTTCGGCAAAGAGATAAAGTGTCATCGTTGGGTAAGAGAACAAAGAGAAAACAGTAGCCATCAAAGACCCCCCCCCCCCCCTCCCCCCTGTTACATTATTTATGAATTACTAAATATAAAGAACTTTATAGAAATGACTGATTAGATTTTGGACGTACGATGAAACGAAATTAGTACTTTACGTGAAAATAGTTTTTTGTGTATAAAGGCCACGAAATCTCTTTTGTGCACCGAGAGTACGAGTATAATGGGGAAGTTTAGCGGATTTTTTTTATTTTTTTATTTCACGGGAAATGACTTGAAAAATGATGTAACATGTTTTATGTTTTTCAAAAATGCCCATATTTTCCGGAAAAGCCGATTTTAAGCTGTGATGACGTCGGTAAAGGCTAGGCACATCGTATGTCGGCTTATACAGTGACGCACGCGTTTGTGGTTACCAGTGAAGCGCTTTTACGCTTCGTTACGACCTACGTTCAAGTGGTTCGATTTCACCGTTCTGTCTGAGTTTGCGCATAACTGACATGTGACGTACTTAAAGTTTACCCAAAAAATGTTAATTATGAATAAATGAAGGAATAATTTTAATTATTAATTTCAATTTCAGCAGTCATTTGTGTTATATTTGTGAGAAAATAGTATGTTATGTAGAATTTTTACCATGCTAAACTTCCCCATTGTTGCCGAGGTCGCTTGCGGCAGCGGCAAGACAATAACGAGGGCGTAAAAGATTTGATGGCCGAAGTACACACCATATATTTTATGCAACCGTAAAAAAATTTATACTCCTTTAAAAATATATGCCGATTATATAATTTTTTAGATTAATTGTAGTAGCCATATTTCAGTCTTCTCAGAATCAGAAATTCACGGTAATTTTAATTCTGTTGCGGTCTTCCTTCATATGGCCGCCTGACAATTGACAGTTTTATCATTATCATTGTTGTCATTCGTCATTTTGTATTTTTGTGTTTACGTTATACCTATAACTGATTTTTATCGTTTCGGAAAGTGCTAAAGAACCTACGTTAGAGCTTGTGAGAGCGACGAGGAGATATAGCAACGGATTTTACCACACAGTCTCTTAATCCTACATCATTTATACAGATTTTACAATACATCTTCACGCCAATCACCAAAAATGAAATTGTAAATTAATATGTAAAATGGTAATTTATGTAAATTTTTATACGTTACTATAGTTATTTGTATTTCCATATGTATTGTATTCATCCAAGACAAGTTTTTAATTTTTTGACGATTTTCTCTCTGTGAAATGTTGTTTTTAACTATTTATTTATTTATTATTTATTCATATTTATTTATTTATATTTTTAATTGTCCGTGTTGTATGTTCCGTTATCCACATGTGGTTTCTTTTTTCGACTAGACCGATCTAGCCCTGAAGAAGACTATTGTATAGTCGAAACTTCGGCGTGAATAAATTTTATTAATTGACTGCAAGTCCCAAGAATTCTTACTTTCCTGTATCCACCTCCATCCTAACACAGTCGAATATTGATTTTTCAATATCTAAAATATTTATTTATTTCCAAATTTACGTGAGAAGAAAAAGTATAGTATTATATTTGGAGTTATGGACATTATTCATTCGGATGATTTGCATTACTCGCCCACGGCTTGTAACGCAAACGTCATCTTTGTGAATAGTGACTACATGATCCCACATATAATAATAATAATAATAATAATAATAATAATAATAATAATAATAATAATAATAATAACAATAATAATAATAATATAATTACAATTTTTATTAAATTTTAATTCATTGCAAATGGCCATGAGATTGACTTTTGATAAACGAAAATTATTAATATCTCAAAAATTGTAAATATGTCTCAAAATAATTACTCCACAATGTTTATTGTATTTATTTTAATAAGTAATAGAAAAGCTTTTTCCTGTCATATTTTAAAAATGTCACTGTCATTATTATATTATTTTTTATCATGCCATTTTTCAAATATCAGAGTAAAATTCAATATCGCGCACAAAAATATGGATTAATTATACATAGAGCAAAATTTTTCAAATTAATACTCATACTTACTGGAATAACTAATTAGATTTTGGCTACAAATGTTTAGAAATTACACACTTTAACAGATTTTTTTGTGCGACCGGACGCGAAGAGCTAACTTTACGCCACGATATTGAATTTCGCGGCCGCTGCCATAGTAACGGCCGTTAATCCAAATGTCACTTTAACATTTGAGAGTTGACGTGAAAGAAAATAATATAATAATGACAGTGACGTTTTTAAAATATGACAGCAGCAATTTTCGTTATTTACTTTTTAAAATAAATACAACAAACATTGTAAAGTTATTATTTTTAGATATTTTTAAAATTTTCTTGCTAAACTAATAATTTTTTGTTTAACAAATTAATCTCAATTAGAGATTCACGGGCTTGGCTTGAAGCTTGAAAGCTTGGCTTGGCTTGGTTTGAAAAAGCTTGAAAAATCAAACCAAGCCTGCCTTTCAAAAAACTTGATTTTTCAAGCCAAGCCAAGCTTCTGTTTTATCAAGCCCAAGCCAAACCAAGCCTACCATTAAAAAAGCTTGAATTTTCAAGCCAAGCCAAGCCTTTGACTGTCAAGTAGCTTGGCTTGAAAACAAGCTTTTTCAAGCTTTTCATAAAATTATTGTGGAGTCCGACAAGACCGTAATTTGCAAACTTCTGAGAATTGCGGTTCCGAAAAGGACCAGCTTCACTACCTGTCAGTTTATTTCGTTTACAAAATTTGTAAAGAGGATTATTATTAAGCACTGTCTACTTAAATAATAATAACATTGCAAGTAGTATAAGGTGTAGCAATAAAATAACGAGATTTTTATTTTTCCGGCTTCCCTGTAAATTTGGTAACATTGCAGGCTATGTCATATGAATTTGTCATCTTCCATCCATTCACTGTTAAAATTTCATGATAATTAGGCAAACCGTTCGGTAGTAGCCTATGATTGAAATTAACTACTTTCCCGTACTCCGTCAGAATTATGTTAGTGTCAATACGAAATTCTGGGTGAAACTTAAAAAATCCGCTGCAGAAATGTACGAATTATTGAAGAATGTTTATGGTGATGAGGGTCTACCTAGTTTTCGAGCAGTTTAGAAGATTTAAAGAAGGAAGAAAAGAGATCGGAGATGATTAGCTCTTCGGCCGTTCACTGACATTGTATTTTCGAAATGCGAGTAATTGGGTGCCTGTGGTGCATTTCGTTAACCAAGCATATTACAAGAAGGTTTTGATAACCCTTCATGCACGGGTGAGAAGAAAAAGGGCTGAAATGTGATGGATTCTCCACGAAGTCAACGCACCGGCACAAAACGCCCAGTCGGTAAGATATTTTTGACGAAATACAAAATCACCATGTTGGTACATCACCCGTACTTACCTGACCTAGTGCCATGTTACATGTCAAGTGATATTTTTAAATATCTTAATTTAACCAAGTGTCACCATCATAATGAACTTTATTGTACTTTTATTATTAATATCACTTAACACCAAAAAGTAATTTGGGTGAAAGACTGAGTATGATGATTATGATAAATATTATAGTTATATTGTTAAATAGTTCACAAATGTTAAGTCATATTTTTGGTAGCAAAGAATTTACAATGCTTTGTTATTCTACTATTTACAAATCGTAGGAAAGAGAAAGTTTCTATTTGTAAACATATATTTCAAAACTATTCATAGCAAAATCCCTAATCTACCCTAATAAACTGATTTTGTCTGTGGGTTTAAAATAGACAACAAAAGAAAGAGTGAGTATTTCAAGGAAATTTCCATCTGTATAGGGTTTTATGATTACCAGATGTATTTGAAGTAAAAGGAATAGGTTGACCGATACATTCCATTATGAAATTCCAAAAATATGTATTTAAACACTGTTCTACCGTAAAGTCGTAATTTTCTGTCTCCGGGGTCTTGAATTTCTTTTTAATTATGCAAAATGAGTATGAACGAGTTTTAACAGTTTATTAGAAGATTATTTCGTCATGTTACCAAAATACAATAAAGTCAAACTAATGTATAAACATAATGAATGAATGGAGTAAATAAAATTTATAAAAGTAATAAAAATTGCAGGGTTAAAACTCGTAAATAAAATTCTAAATATAAATAAACATTAAAAATTGTAAAATATTTTAATTTGTCGTTATTAGAAAAATATTTATCTATGTATACGATTATAATTTTAATAAAAAATAATAAATTATGTTGATCGTTTACTGTCAAATATAAAATTCAATTAAATGTTCATTTCAATATTGTCATATTTTACCGTCTTATTTCATCTTTACACATAGTTATTCTTCAGTATTACCAGAATGAATTTATGTAAAACTAAACATGGTACAATGGTATTTCAAAACATTTATATATCGATATATCGGATATATCGGTATTAATTTCACATCGAATATCAATATTCAAATCTTGATACCGAACTAATGGTTTAATTTCACATATTAATACCTTTATATTACTTAATATACTGTACAAATAAATGACATGAAATAAAACTATCATATTATGTGCGTGCGTAAATAAGTTCGCGCATGAGCATTTACAAAGCTTGAAAGCTTGAAAAAGCTTGAAAAGGCTTGAAAAAGCTTGATAAAGCTTGAAAATCAAACCAAGCCTAAAAATTTAAAAGCTTGAAATTTTCAAGCCAAGCCAAGCCTCGTGTCCACCAAGCTCAAGCCAAGCCAAGCCCAACATTAAAAAAAGCTTGAATTTTCAAGCCAAGCCAAGCTTTTTTATTTCAAGCCAAGTAGCTTGGCTTGGTGAATCCCTAATCTCAATACCAGAGCTGTCGTTTTAAACTACTCAAAAATGAATAAGGATATTTTAAAAAAGACTGTTGTAACAAAGTTATACTAACTGTTATATATGAAACATAGTTATCGTAGAATCAGAATTGTCAAATAATAAAATATTCTCAAGTATTATCCTAATATTTACTATCAATAGCATAAAAAATGGCAACGAGGATAAACTCCTATTAATGTTGAATGGGAAGGAAAAGAAAACCAGTCCAGAAAACAAACCAACTTACAACGTTTAATACTCTGAGAATGAATAAAGTATTTGAGGAATTTCAACCTGAATCTTCTTCATGAAAATTATACAAAAAAGATTTCAATTTTTCCTACAAGCAAATAATATTAAAAATGACAAAGACCAAATAGCAATGTCTTTTAGTTATTGGGGTTCACCTATTTATGAAATAGTGTGAATTTCGTGCAAGGAAAAGGCAGATTGCGAATTATACAGTGTGAACACTGAAAACCGTGACATAGGCGTTTAACATGGGAAAACAGTTTTTTTCAAATATTACCTGTCCCGCAAGAGTATAGTGGGAGTTTTTTATATGGTTAGAAAGATTATTTAATTTGGCATCGAAAAGTATGTAAATACTTAATTTAATGCTTTATTATTAAAATATTTACGAAAATATAATGCTACTTGACAGTTATTACTTATAACTTACTAAAAACAGTAATCATGGAAACGTATTCGGTAGCTGACTTGGTTAAATCAAGGCTCCGTGATAATTTTTCACTAGTTCAAATCCCTCCCGGTTCAAGTTAATATTTTTATTATTTTTATATTTATTTTGTACAATTTATTATTAAATAAAATACAAAATTAAAACAAACAATTTTTTGGTACACCAAGTATTTTATTGACTAAATGTACAAGAACTGAAATAAATATGTAAATTTAAGCCAAATTAAGTTTAGTTTTATATTCGTCATTAACGCAACCGGTTTTATCAAATTTTAAAATGGTTCGTCTAGTTCGTTCATGAGATGTAATTTGTCTATCAGAATATATCCTAGCAAAAAAGTCTCGAATTTCTTGTAAACTCATCCCTTGATTGTAAAATTTAATTATACTAATTTTTTCTTCTAATGAAAAATCCATTGGATTTACAAAGTTTTCGGAAATAATGTATTTAATAATAAATATAAAAATAATAAAAATATTAACTTGAACTGGGAGGGATTTGAACTAGTGAAAAATTATCACGGAGCCTTGATTTAACCAAGTCAGCTACCGAATACGTTTCCATGATTACTGTTTTTAGTAAGTTATAAGTAATAACTGTCAAGTAGCATTATATTTTCGTAAATATTTTAATAATAAAGCATTAAATTAGGAGTATTTACATACTCTTCGATGCCAAATTAAATAATCTTTCTAACCATATCAAAAACTCCCACTACAGTCTTACGGGACAGATAATATTTGAAAAAAACTGTTTTCCCATATTAAACGCCTATGTCACGGTTTTCAGTGTTCACACTGTATACGTGGTCAAATCAAGATTTAGAAGTAGTTGAAAAGATGAATGTAGAAATCGGATACATAAATAAAGAAATAGAATTACTTCTTTTGGTTGCTACAGGATCAGGACCAGGGTTAATAGGCAGAAATTGGTTTGAACATCTAGGAATTTATGTTGAAGGAATTAATTATCAAGAACCGATAAATTTATTTGAAGAATTCAGAGATCTGTTTGACAATTCTATGTAAATTAGGAATGTTCAACGGAGAACCAGCCAGTTTTACAAAAGATAATGAAGTAAAACCTATCTTTATGAGAGCCAGGCAAGTACCTTTAGCTTTTATGAGTAAAGTTGAAGATGAAATAAAAAGACTTCAGAGGATGGAAGTAATTGAACCTGCACGAACTTCGAAGTGGGCAACTCCTGTTGTACCAGTCATCAAGCCAGATGGTAGTGTCCGACTATGTAGAGATTATCGTTGTACCGTTAACCGAGGAGCTATCAAAGTTGATATTCACCCACTACCATCAATTAACGATGTTTTACTTCATTATCAGGAGGAAAAATATTTGCTAAATTAGATTTCAAAGATGCATATCTCCTGTTTCCTGTTACACAAGAATCTTCAAAATTACTTACCATCCATCCTAATAAAGGATTATTTACAGTGAAAAGATTACCTTTTGGGTAAATAGTTGTCCTGCAATATGTCAACGTGAGATGGAGAAAATACTATCGGGAATTAAAGGAGTAATTGTACTAATTGATGATGTTCTAATAATGGGAAACAACGAGCATGAATTGATGAAAAGAACAAGAACTGTTTTAAATAAAATTACAGAAACTGGTCTGATATTGGAGAAATCAAAATGTATTATGAAAACAAATCAATTGACATTTCTTGGATATTTAATTGATAAACATGGAATTAGACCAACAAAAGACAAAATGAAAGCCATTAATCAAGCTAAAACACCAACAAACAAAAAAGAACTTCAATCATTTCTTCGGTTATTAAATTTTTACGATCGATTTGTAGAAGGAAAAGCTTCAATTGCTGAATTTTTGTATCGATTATTGGAGAAAAATCAATCATGGAAGTTGAACAAAAGACATGATGATATATAATATATATAACAATAAGTAAACTTGTTTAATAGAAATACATATATTTTTACAATTATCATAATTTTTTTTTGTGTTCAGGTAATCATTTTCATTATATCAATCAAATTTTCTGTATATTAACTTAGTATTTATCCCTTGTAATGAAGTATCTCTTTTAAAATAAATCTATGAAATTAATTAAACGTTTGATTACCACAAAAAATGGTTAATTACAATAAAAAAATTAGATTACTATAATAAAAGGTATGAATCACACAGAAGGTATTATAAAAACTGTTACTGTATGTTCGAAAAATACATTAGTATTATATACATATTAGTCTCCATAAGATTATATTTAGAAAAAGATAATCTTCCTTTGACGAAAGCTGCATTTAAATATTTTGTGTGATTTATTAGTTTTATTATTGTAATCAAATTTAAAACAAAGTATTTTTGTGGTATTCATACTCGTACATCAACGAAGTAAAAGGAAATAAACAGAGGCATGTAGGTAAATAATAACAAAATTTAAACATTTAGGAATAATAAAATAATAATAAAATTCTTCTCTCTCTGTCATACTGAACAACTTTTTTGTTGATTTATAAACTCTCCATGACAGCGATCCATCAAGATGTTGTTATTTTTCTATGAACACTTGTTCCTTAATTGTATGCTATTTTTATCTTCTCATTTAAAAAAAAAATTATAATCTTTACAATTAAAACGTTGAGAGTAAGTTAAATATTAATTGATATTAATCCTAATTTCTAAGGAATAATTAACAAGATACGAAGTGTACATGAATAATTTCTTCATTTTAATATGAATTAGGTAATAACTAACTAATAATCCTCGAAAGTTCAAGAGTTTCGAACTAGTTCTGGGCAACTTGAATTAAAGTTTCAGTGAATTGACAGATGTTAGATTGCATTTTTATTTTCTACCCTTATTTAACCAAGTTTCGAAATAATTTTCACCTCTCCCATCTCATATTTTGTATTGAATCTTTATGGTGAAGTACAATGTTCAACAAAAAGAAACAGGTAATCTAATTGCTAGAATAATTTTAGAAAAATAAGTCGGGTCTTCGCTTCACAATTTTGTGGCAGTTCTTTTAAATAAATACTTTGAAAATTGTTGAAAATATGACACGATTTTTATTTCTTTAAATTTTATTGACATAAGTATCTAGAAATACAACATATTTTATTGATAAATTTATTGTTCGCTTCGCAAATGCATATTCAAACATTTACAAGAAATAGTTCATTTATTAATTTATATCTTTAGTATGCTTTTTAACTATATTAGTTTATATTTTTATTATATGCTATTAAATGTAATCTGTCGCCTGTTGTCCATCTGCATCCCATTGCATTGGACTTAGGATTATGCCGATTAAGTCTGGGAATTTTACATTTTGAACGTATTTCTCTTTGCCAGTTATCCGGCGGCAACCTTTATAGTAAATTTAGGAATTTGCTTCATTAGGTACTGTAATGCATGTCCAGAAAATTTTGTTTAGCACCTCCTTTTTTGAATCCCTTCTTGTGATTGGTGCCTTCCTCTTGTAGAGGATGGCTACAATTGCAAGAATTTGTCTTAAATTCTGTGTTTGCAATAGTAATCAATGCAATTCGTTTAGATAGTTCGTATTCATACAGTTCGTAGTTCGTTACTAATAATAAAATTTCATATCGTTGAATATAATCGTTTCTTTGCTATCTTATATGATGATGTAAATATTGTATATATGTATGTTGTAAGTTAAAGTGGTATATCTGATCCAATTATTGTGTCGTTTTTGAACTCAGCGTTTGTTCATAAGTTTTCGTGTCACTGCAAGTAGTTTCCAAGCAACGCGATACTTCATATTAGTCCTTCGAGCCGGATCCAGATATCACACATTTAAAAACATACTTCGCACTTCGTGATAACATCATCGATTTGATTCATCGTGGTACGCAACATCATCGAGTTCGAGAGCACGAGAGCCCAGCACCCAAAACAAACAGCACTGTGTTGTATATAGCCTTTGAAGACGATAATCGCAATCGTAAAAGTAGTAAGTCCATTCCTTTCATTTTGCATGAGTTGATTCAGATTTAACTTGTGTCGAGTACCATGCCTTTTGCATTAGAACAATTGCGCTGTAAGCATGGTAGCTTTAAAAAACATCTTACAGACTTAGAAAAATATTTAGATGAAAATAAAAATAGCGATGAAAATTCAATTCTTATAAATAATCTAAAAGCACGATTAGATAGATTAAAATTAAAATGTAATGAATTTGACAATTTTCAAAATGAAATAGAATCATTAACTGACACTGATAATGTAGATGGTGAATATGAAATTAGATCAGAAACAGAAAATAGATATTTTAACGCAATTTCAATTCTTCAGTCAATTACAAATAATTTGAATAAAAGTAATAAAATTTTGGAAAATGAAAATTCTAGTACTAGTAATATTGTTAAAAAACAATCATTTCAATTGCCTGTAATAGATTTGCCTTCGTTTTCGGGAGAATTTACAAAATGGCGTCCGTTTCAAGACGCATTTAATGCTCTTATCCAAGAAAATACAAATTTATCTAATGTCGAAAAATTATATTACCTGAGATCGGCTTCAAAGGGTGAAGCTCTAAATACTATAATTTCGTTAGAAACTACTTCTGATAATTACGATGTTGCAGTCAAATTAATCACAGAAAGTTTAGTAATACTAGAAAAATTATTTATAGCCACGTGAATGAAATATTAAATTTAAATTGTATCAATTTACAATCTTTTGTTAAGTTGTTAGAACAACATTCTCGTAGCTTAAAAGCATTAAAAGTTGATATCGATAAATGGGACGCAATGATGGTTCCCATAATAATTTCTAAATTAGATTTTCGTCTTGTTCGAGAATGGAAGAATTATGTCCATTCTAAATATACAAAGGATGAACTTCCAACATATTCAAAACTAATCTAGTTTTTAGTCGAAAAATCGGATTCAGCAGAAACAACAAAGCAATTTCAAAATAACCATAATTCGAAACCTAAATTACATTCGAAATCTTTCGTATCACTGTCAACAAATGACAAACTTAATTCCCATTATTCAAAATGACTAATCATGATCTTTGTTCCTGTAAATAATTTGTTAAAAAATCAAATATATGATCGATTTAAATTCGTAAAAGGGTAAAATCTTTGTGTGAATTTTTTAAAAAAGGGTCATTATTTAAGTCAATGAAAAGAACCGAAATGTAAAGATTGTTCAGAAACGCACAACACATTATTGCGTATGAACAAAATTAAAAAATCTAATGTTGAAGGTGATAAAATCGAAACACCTGTTTGTACTAATACAGTAGTTGCTGATTGTTCGTTGGAAAATAGTTTAAATATTCAAACATTGTTGCCTACTGCGGAAGTAATTATTTGTAATAAAAATGGTGAATCTTGCACAGGTCGCGCTCTTTTGGACTCAGCGTCTCAATCCAATTTTATTAGTTATGAATTAGCCCATAAATTGCAATTGGATAAACACAAATCGAATTTGAAAATTAGCGGAATTACACAAACTAATTCAAATATCGCATATTGCACTACGGCATGTATAAAGTCAAAATTTAACAATTATTCGAAAGATTTATCGTTTTTGATATTAGATAAAATAACTGAATGTTTGCCTCAAATTTCATTACAAAAATCTTCCATTAATTTACCAAGAAATATTGATTTGGTAGATAATTCTTTTAATATTTCTAAACCAATCGATACTTTATTAGGTGCACCAGTATTTTGGGAAATTTTAGAAAATGATCAAATTAATTATGGTGATTCAAAATTAATACCGCAAAATAGTAAATTTGGTTGGGTCGTTTCAGGTCAGATGAATTACAAAACTAATTCAGAAACCTCGTTTACATATTTGAGTTTAGAGTAAAAAATTGAACGTTTTTGGCAGGTAGAGGACTTTAAAGTTAATTCATATTCAAATCTGACAAAGGAAGAAAAATTTTGTGAAGACCTATTCGTGGAAACAACAACCAGAGATATAACAGGTTGATTTAAAGTTCGCATTCCCTATAAGGACAATTATTATTTGCTAGGCAATTCAAAATCAGATGTTTTGAAACGATTTTTTATATTGAAAAATAAATTGCTGAAAAATTCACAGCTTAAACAAATGTATGTAGACTTTATGACAGAGTATGAGGCATTAGGGCACATGTCGAAGGTGTCACTTTCAAAGTCGGAAGTTGAATACTATATACCACATCACCCAGTAATTCGAGATGCCAGCGTCACAAAATTAAGAGTAGTTTTCAATGCGTTGTTTAAAACAGACTCTAATTATTCATTAAATGATGTTGAATTCGTGGGACCAACTATCCAAGCTGATTTATTCTCAATTTTGATTAACTTTAGAAAATATAAATTTATTGCAACCGCAGACATAGAAAAGATGTATCGGCAAATTTTAATTACAGAAAATCAGCGTTGTTTTCATAAAATATTTTGGAGATCAAATCCTAGTGACGAATTGCAAACATTTCAGCTTGATTCGCTCACGTATGGCACAGCGAGTGCCCCTTACTTAGCAATAAGATCTTTACAACAAATTGCAATTGAAAATATGGAAAAAATTCCAAAAGAATCCCATACCATACTAAACGAATTCTATGTCGAAGATTTATTGGCCGGGTCAAATGATTTAAATGAATTAATTAATCGTTGTTTAAATATTTGTAAAATTTTGGACTCAGCAGGATTCAAGTTACGTAAGTGGATTAGTAATTCGAAGAACTTTCCGATTTTGGACGAGAACACAAATAATACTCAATTAATAATAAACAAAAATGAAACTAAAACTTAGGAATAGCTTATAAACCAGCCGATGATAATTTTCAATATTCGTTTAAGAATGAACATTCTAACAAAATATCAAAACGAAAAATTCTTAGTGAAACAGCGCAAATCTTCGACCCCGGAGGGCTAATATCCCCAATAACAATAATACCAAAAATAATGTTACAGACTTTATGGTCTCAGAAATTGGATTGGGATGCTGACGTACCGCATGAAATTAGTGTAAAATAGTTAGAATTCAAAAAAAATTTAGAATGTATCGACTCGATTCAAATACCACGTCAAATAATTGATTCAGATAATGATCGTTTGGAATTACACGGTTTCGCGGATGCTTCAGAATGTGCGTATGGCGCATGCATTTATATAAAATCGATTAAGGGCAATTCATGTAAAGTCTCGTGTAGCTCCCTTTAAAAAATTGTCAATACCTCGTTTAGAATTATGTGCCGCAACTCTTTTAGTCGAGTTAACAAATCGTGTTTGTGAAATTTTGAAATTAGAATTTGCTATATATAATGTTATTGGTTAAATTCGAAAATAGCTCTCGCTTGGATAGCCGCTAATCCAGGGCGTTGGAAAACCTTCGTGGCTAACAGAGTTGCAGAAATACAGAGATTAACAGACGTCAATTTTTGGTATTATGTTAATACAAAAGAAAATCCCGCAGACCTCATTTCTCGTGGAACAAGTGCAGAAAAGTTAAAGAATTCCACTCTGTGGTAGTTTGGACCCACGTGGTTATCAAAGGAAACAAATTATATACAAACAGAAATAAACGGCGTCACTGTACCAGAAGAAAAACAAACATCGATAGTTTTAAAAACAGTTGTTATCGATAATAACATTTTTTCTAAATTTTCCAAATTACACAAATTAGTTAATGTAGTTGCATATTGTAAAAGGTTTATAAACAATTGTCACAAGAAAATTAAAAATTTGAAACCAACTTCCGGAAATTTGTTATTTAGAGAACGATCTGATGCTCTTAACACATTAATAAAATTAAGTCAGATTGAAGTTTATCAAACAGAAATTTAACATTTAGTACAAGGTAAAGAAGTACCATCCGATTCAAACATTCTATCACTAGCTCCATTTTTAGATGATTCACAGATACTGAGAGTTGGAGGTAGACTAAATAATTCAAAATTAGATTTCGACCGAAAACATCAAATTATTTTGCCTGCAAATCACATTTTAACAAAACTTATAATATCTCAATATCACGTTGACAATTTGCATTGTGGTCAACAAAGCTTATTAAACGTGATTCGTCAAAATTATTGGCCCGTAAAGGGCAAAAGTCTTATTCGAAACATTATACATAAATGTTTAAATTGTTATAAGGTTAGACCACGAATATATAATCAAGAAATGGGAAACCTACCCCAAGACCGTGTGACACCGTTGCCTCCATTTTATTTTTGCGGTGTTGATTTTGCTGGACCATTTCAAACTCGTGACAGACGTGCTCGTGGCTATAAAACCTACAAATCTTGTATTTGTTTATTTATTTGTTGTAATACTAAAGCAATACATGCAGAATTAGCTTCCGATTTGTCAACAGAAACGTTTTTAGCATCACTTCGTAGATTTATTGCACGACGAGGTATTCCTCATACAATACATTCAGATAATGGCACAAATTTTGTCGGTGCTAATTCAGAATTAAAAGGATTTTTTCAATTTGTCCATGAGAACTGTGATCGTTTTGTAGATTCTCTTGCTAATGATGGTAAATACATAAATTTGAAATTTATTCCGCCAAACTCTCCACATTTCGGGGGAATTTGGGAAAGTCATAATAAAATTGTTAAAACTCATTTGACAAAAACAATAGGGGAAAAAATATTAACATTTGCAGAATTCTATACACTGCTCACACAAGTTGAAGCTGTAGTAAACTCACGTCCCCTCACACCTCTTAGTAACGACCCCACCGATTTCACTCCTCTAACCCCGGCTCATTTCCTCATTGGAAGACCGCTAACAATCCTTCCAAATTACGATTACCAAACAACGCCAGAAAATCGTTTGTCGGCATTCCAACGGGTGCAGCAGACAGTCCAACACTTCTGGAAGCGGTGGCACTTGGAGTACATCTACCAACTTATGGTGTGTGAAAATAGTGCTCCCTCTCAGTGAAAAATAGGACGTATTGAAAAATTGTGGCTCAATAAAGACGGTAAAGTTCGTGTAGTGACTGTACGTACAGCAACAAATTCATACAAAAGAACATTGTCGAAAATATGTCCCTTACCCATCGACTCACAATAGAATTAATTGAATTAAAGAACTTTGGTACTTTAAGGCGGGCGGCATGTTCGCTTCGCAAATGCATATTCAAACATTTACAAAAAATAGTTCATTTATTAATTTATATCTTTAGTATGCCTTTTAACTTTATTAGTTTATATTTTTATTATATGTAATCTGTCGCCTGTTGTCCATCTGCATCCCATTGTATTGGACTAGGATTAAGCCGATTAAGTCCGGGAATCTTACATTTTGAATGTATTTGTCTTTGCCAGTTATCCGGTGGCAACCTTTATAGTAAATTTAGGAATTTCCTTCATTAGGTACTGGAATGCATGTCAAGAAAATTTTGTTTAGCACCTCCCTTTTTGAATCCCTTCTTGTGATTGGTGCCTTTTTCTTGTAGAGGGTGGCTACAATTGCAAGAATTTGTCTTAAATTCTGTGTTTTCAATAGTAATCAATGCAATTCGTTTCGATAGTTCGTATTCATACAGTTCGTAGTTCGTTACTAATAATAATAAAAGTTCATATCGTTGAACATAATCGTTTCTTTGCTATCTTATATGATGATGTAAATATTGTATATATGTATGTTGTAAATTAAAGTGGTATATCTGATCCATTTATTGTGTCGTTTTTTAACTCGGCGGTCATTCATAAGTTTTCGTGTCACTGCAAGGAGTTTTCAAGCACCGCGATACTTAACATTTATAAAATACCTAATCTATTTTTATGAATACGAGCCTACACACTAAAGATATACAATGCCTTGGTTACACAGTTTAGGTATTCAAATGCACGGTAATTAACAGATAAATGTTCACATCAAAAAATCTATTATATATTAATAATAGAAGACTAGTAAGAAAATATTAGAAACATGAATTTATAAAAATCCTAATCAACAAAATTGTTTTATCCCTCGCTACCCTATTTAGGGATCGTTTATTAACACATTTTTACAATGATATGTGCGAATTGATTTTTATTTTTGCCTTCGATAATTTCAATACTACCATTCCAAAACTAGTGATTAACGCAAGACGAATCGAGACGAGACGAGAAGTATAAAATATCGATCTCTTATCGTTTTCAGATCTATAATCTTGCTCTCGTTCTCGAGCGAGAGTAATTTGCCTTTGAAATAACTATTTTATCACCAAATTGTGATACTCCAATTATTTAAGTACGAACATCTATTAATGCATTCCTATCATTAGTAAAACTAATTACACATTTAAATTTTTTTTAAGTAAAAATGTCTAAATATTATGATTAAATACATGCCACTATTTAAGTGTAATTTAGTCATCGAATACTGCTAGGAATTCACCGGCAACCAATCACTCCGCTTCGCTCAGTAATGTCTCCCATCGACACTTAATATAACTTTTTAAAAACGGCAAGAACTCTATTAACCATGGTTTTATCTAGGTTGAAGAACGGGCTGAAATGTTCAAAAACTAAACTGTTGGATGCAAAACCGATTTTTACACAAGTTCTTTATTTTGCACTTCCACACTCTGGGATCCGATACCAATCGAATCGATTCTACATAGAGTCGAAAAATATAATAGGTTCATATAATTTTTACGTACTCTATACACGAATCAGAGTGGACTCCGCCTCCTAAGTTATCCTTCGGTGCATTATTCATTGAATTTGTTAATCAAAGCTATAAAATTACCAACACTTTTTTATTGCGAGACCCTCGCAAGAATCTCACAAGATCTCTTATTTCTCGCAGTTGTTGTTTTATACCGCAATCTCACTCTCGTTCTAGTCTCGCATAATGCAACGAGACGAGACGAAATAAAAGAGTACTCTCGCTTCGTAGTTCATCACTATTCAAAACTGGCATTTGCTCGTTTTTACATCCATGCGAAGTGCACATTAGATGTTGATAATAATTTGTCTACAGGAATTACCCTCATTTGAAGCTCTTAACACTTTTATAATAATAATAATAACAATAATAATAATAATAATAATAAAAAAGTTCACTGTTAGGTTTCAGCCATTACGCAAATGAAATGATGCTATGTACGGTTTCACTTATCATTGCCAAATAAGTTCCAAATAGTTAACCTTAGGAGTTTTTGCATTAGTCTAAACTAACAATTTCGACAAAGTTATCAATAAAAATCATTTTTTGAAATATATCATTGAATTAAAGTGAAAATGAGTGAAACTATGTATAACAAGAAGAGGAAAAAGAAAATTTAGTACAAGAATATTTGCATATTATCGGAAATAAGAAAATTGACGGTCTGTTCAAAAATACTGGGATTCATAATAAGAACAACAAAGTCTTTCACTCAAATTAAATCGTACAATCTGTTATACAGTACAGTTAGACCACACTTAGAATATAATTCAATTATTTGGAACCCTTTTTACAATTTAAATATAAATACATACAATTGAAAACATTAAAAAAAATTTTTACAAGAATATTATAGTATAGACTACCGATTCTACATTAATCGCACACATGCAGATTACAAGTTCTTAATATGGCGTCTTTAGTAAAGCGAAGAAAAATCTATGGTCAAATATTTTTATACAAAATAATACATAATAAAATTTTTATTAATACAATATATAAAATTATTTGTACCACCTAGATGTACTAGATCTCAAATCATGTTTCAAGTTGAAATTGTGCCACAAATAGTTGTATAAACTCGCCACTACATCGGATTACTGTTGCAAACAATAATCTTTGTGCATTAATTGGCATATTTAATGTTAGCTTCACATAGTTTAAAAAAAAATGTTATATGTTTACATAACCGAATCTCACGTTTAACTGTACTCTATTGTTATAAATTTCCTTATTTGAGATAACTACTCTGTTTTTTGAACATCTATGTTCAACCCTATTATGTTATTGTAAATTTCTTATTTTGTAAATAATTATGTTTTTATGCACATGCATATGTTGTATTCACTTTTGTAAATTCGCGGGAACCTGTTTGGCCTAGGCTGTTGGTTCTCCTTAACAAAATAAATAAATGAATAATTAAATAAATATGTGACATCAACATCTGACATTTGATATACGTCAACGTCTGTAACATAACCACACAAAATATATTTATTATGTATTTTTAATCTGTGAAATTGATAGTTGAAGATAAAATATAGTATTTGACTAGCATATAATGGCTAGATTATTTTCGGATGATAACAAATACTCGCGTACGGCTCGAATTCTAAACTTCATCCTCGTGTAATATATACTGCTAAACTTTCGACCATATAACTACAGATACGTAATGGAGGCATTTGTTTTGAAGCGTAGAATTTTTTTCAAGCTAACTAAACTGGCTGGTAATGAAGGCTGCTCCAGATCTTAGATGCTTGAAAAAAATTGCGCAAGCAATGAAAAATACGTTCCCTCCATAAAATTACGGTTTTGTCGGCCTCGTCAACAATTCTCACGAAAAGCTTAAAAAAGCTTGTTTTCAACCAGTGACAGTTGAAGGCTTGGCTTGAAAATTTAAACTTTTTATCTTAGGCTAACTCTTCCAAAACGGTTGGTCCCCGCGAAAGTAAGCGACCAAACCCCCCAAAAATATAGAAATAAGGATAAAATATTTGTAGGTACACTTAACGTTAAAACTTTAATTGGAGAAGACAGATTATGGGAACTAGAACATTCTCTGGAAGAAATAAAATGGAATATAATAGGGTTATGCGAGATAAGAAGAAACACAGAACAAATTATAGAAAGAAAATCGAATAATATATTCTGCCACGGAGAAGGGAAAACAGGAAATTATGGTGTTGGTTTTTTAGTCAAAAAATCTGATACATATAATATAATCGAATTCAAAGCATATAGCGAAAGAGTAGCTGTACTAAAAATAGAAACAAAATATAATAAAAGCTTAAATCTAATTCAAATATATGCACCAACAAAAGAATCCACACAAGAAGAAATAGAAAACTTTTATGAACATATATATATATATATATATGAAATAGTCAATGAAAATAATAATAGAAACATGGAAACTATAATTATGGGCGATTTTACCGCTCGAGTAGGAGCCAAAAAACCCGGAGATAAAAATACTATAGGAAAATTCCACTATGGAACAAGAAATGATCGGGGTCAATTACTAATAGATTTTGCCACTAGCCTACAACTAAAAATAGGAAACACGTTCTTTAGTAAGGGTAACAAAAAATCAAAATGGACACGGATATCACCAAAAGAAGATAAATTCGAAATGGACTATATACTTTTCAAAAATAAGAATAATATACAAAATATAGAAGTAATTCAAAACTTAAAATTCAATACAGACCATAGGCTTGTAAGAGCAACAATCTTACTGGGGAAAAGCAATAGAAAAGAATTTTTCAATAAAAAGAAAAACTATAAAATTCAGTTAGACATGCAAAAAACATACCAAGAAAATTTAAAGAAATCTATTCCTACTTTAGAACAATACGAAATCAACGATGAAAGTAGGCTCCAAAAATATTATGATGCACTAGAACACATTATCCTAAATACAATACCAGGAAAAAATACAAATAAAAAACAACATAAGAAAATATCAAAAGAAACACTAGATCTAATAGAAAAAATCTGATGTGGCCAACACAAAACCTCCCGCTATTTAATTTTTATTAATTTAAATACATACCTACGTATTTACTAACGCTGCAAACGGTTCCATTGCATAAAACTATTGCTTTATTTACTATTTTCTTTTTAAAATGTCACTATTATTAATTTGAAGTGATTAGTTTTTTGACAGTGACATTTAATGTCAGTTACATTCATTTGAAATATGAACTGTGGAACAAAGGAATTGTGTTTTTCTTAGGCTTCGGGACTTGTAAAAAAAATTATTTTTAAATTTATCTGTAAAATATATAGAAAAAGTATTAATGTATTCCTGTAGAAAATTCAATAATCTTTAATTTTCATAACGACAAAATGCGAAAAAATGGCATTTAATGGTATTTTTTGAAGAAAAACCATTATGAGCTTCAGGTAAAGTGCCATTTCCGGTTATCCGATTTACACCAAAATCTAATGGCTTCTTTTCTTATTAGAATAGGATAGAAATACAAGATTTCAGAATTTTCTGAATGATAGTATTTGAGTTAGAGTGAAGACAAAATCCCTACACATACACACACACACACATACATACATACATACATACATACATACATACATACACACACACATACACACATACAGACATCATCGTGAAAATGTTAAATTTGGATTCTAGGGACCTTAAAACGTGGTCATTTACTAAAATCTCGATAAGTGATTTTTAGCACGATCCCTATACCTCCCTTACCAAGGGTAGCGGGAGGTAAAAAGGGAAAAGCTCAAAACTATTAAAAATAAAACGACATTACAAAAAATAGAATTCTGCGAAATACGAAAATTAACAAAAAAGAAAATCAAAGAAGATTTAAGGAAATACAACGAACGTAAAATTGAAGAAATTGTGGGTTCCTCAGGAGCAGTCAGAAAAATGAAAAATGAAGTAAACGTAGGAAAAAATTGGATAACCAAAATAAAAGATAACACGATGTTGAACACAAACAGAAATGACATTCTTTCCACTGCGACAAAATTCTACACTCAATTATATACAAGCAATATTCCTGAAGAAACGAAAGAGAACATCGAACTGGAAGAGGAAGCAGAAGTTCCCTATATCCTAAAAGATGAAATACTAAAAGCAATAAAAGAACTTAAAAACAATAAGGCCCCAGGCGACGATAATATAAATAATGAAGTGATTAAAATTGGAGCCGAACAACTTGTTGAGCCACTATACTATCTTTTTAACCAAATTCTTATAGTAGAAAGTATTCCAACACAGTGGCTATACTCCAATATAATATTACTTCATAAGAAAGGGGATAGAGAAATTTTAGATAATTATAGACCTATCAGTCTGTCTTCATGTATATACAAAATTTTTACAAAAATAATACACTCCAGAATAAACAAGAAAATTGAAGATTTCAATTCAGTCGAACAAGTGGGATTTAGAAGTGGATTCTCCACAATAGACCATCTACAATCAATTAACCAAATAATGGAGAAAGCGAAAGAATACAAAATGACTTTATATCTTGCCTTTATAGATTTTCAAAAGGCTTTTGATAGTGTAGAACACCATTTCATTATCAAATCGTTGTATGAAGCAGGGATCGAACACAAATACATAAAAATAATAAAAGCTATATACGATAAAAGTAAGGCAAGGATAGTTCTAGAAAAACCTGGCGAAACATTCAATATAGAAAGAGGAGTACGACAAGGCGATCCTTTGTCACCAACATTGTTTTCATGTGTCCTCGAATCTGTTTTTAAAGAATTAGATTGGGAAAATAAGGGCTTGAAGATAGATGGAAAGTATTTATCTAATCTACGATTCGCAGACGATATTGTTCTCGTAGCTGAAACTCCAAATGCTCTAGAATCTATGCTTGAAGACATTCAATTCCAAAGCAAAAATGTGGGATTACAGATGAACTTTAGTAAAACTAAACTTATGACTAATAGACCAAAAAAAGATATTAAATTAGTTGGATCTTACTTAGAATACGTTGATAAGTACATATATCTGGGACAAACAGTATCGTTTATTAGTAGAATCACGGAAGAAATAGATCGAAGAATAGTACTAGCATGGAAAAAATATTGGTCTCTAAAGGAAATTTTTAAGGGAGAATTTTCAATATCCTTAAAAACGAGAGTATTTGAATCATGTGTACTACCCACTTTAATATATGGCTGTCAAACTTGGAGTCTAACCCAAAATCACTACAACAAATTAAATATCACCATACGAAGAATGGAAAGAAGTTTACTAGGAATCAGTTTAAAAGATAGAGTAAGAAATACAGAAATAAGAAGAAGAACAAACATCCCGAATGTAACACAAAGAATAAAACAAATGAAGTGGAATTGGGCTGGACATGTAATAAGAACCAAAGATGAAAGATGGACGAGAAATACTACATTATGGATACCATTAGATAAAAACAGAGGAAGAGGTAGACCAAGTAAACGCTGGCAGGATGACATAAAGAAATATGGTGGACCAACATGGACAAGACTTACAGAGAACAGGAAAGAATGGAAAGAGATGGGGGAGGCCTACGCTCAAAAAGAGGTTGGATAAATTCCAAACATGCAACAAATAAGATATATTAATTTGTAATGTATTATAAATTTATTTTATTTATTAATTGTTATGTACTAAAATGGGATTTATAAAATAAAGGCTATTATTATTATTATTATTATTATTATTATTATTATTATTATTATTATTATTATTATTATTATTATTATCTTAGGCTTGGCTTGGCTTTGGCTTAGTGGAGAAACAGAGGTTTGGCTTGAAAATTTAAACTTTTTATATTAGGCTTGGTTTTGGCTTAGTGGAGAAACAGAGGTTTGGCTTGGCTTCAAAAATTAAGCTTTTTGAAAGACAGGCTTAACTTGGCTTTCATGTTTCTCAATTCAAGCCAAGCCCTTGAATATCTCTTCAAATGTGGGTACTTCCAGTAATTCGACTAATTTGTGTAGAATAGTGGTAGATATTAATTTTATATATTTTATTATTTTAGGTATCATCCAGAGAAATGACCGAAGATATAATTAATTTAATGTCATTAGGAGGTACTAACCCTATGGTAAATACTAAGTTTGCTTGGTTTTTGGGATATTCTTACGTAATTATTATATCATTATTTGTTATATTCATGAGTATAGATGTATTAAAAAATCCTAGAGCAAGTGTAGGGACTTTGGTCAAGGACATGATTCTTATAATTGGTTTTATACAGGTTATTATTTAACAAAATATTATACAAGGATGTTACAATAAGTAACAGCAAATTCAACATATAATTATTGTTACAGCTAAAACTAATAATTGTCATTTTTTTCCTCCAATGATCTTTCTCTTCAATACTCATATACAGTTATACCAACTACTTTATTTTGCAAGAAAGATAGGTGTATATTGAATAACAAGTTTCGTAAAGCAATATGTTAACGTCCTCGATAACAGGTTTTATAAAACATGTTTTTATAAAATAATTTTTCTGTTGAGGTAATTTAAAAATTTATTACATTTTTAAAAAATGAAATTTGTCAAAAATACGATTTCATAGATTTTATTAATAATGTTAGTAACTGACAGAAATATGAGGCTATGTCATTCATTTCTCAGTTTTGAAAATAGTCATACTATCTCTCGGAAACAATAAATTACAAAAGCAGTGCGTTTATGGACTTCCTTAACGACATGTTTTCCGTGCGTTTATAGACACATAAGGGCGATATAGAAAAAAGTTTTTGTTTGACATTAATTAGAAAAGCACTTCTCGTTTAGCCGTTTTCTCGGTGTTGTTTACTTTCATCACTACACCCATTCACATACTATGTTAAAATATGGTTGCTAGATTATTGATTTAAGGATTTATTAAAACACTATAATATAGGTATTCGTGGTGTGCTGTTCTCATTAGAATTAATAGTTATTTGCTTTATAAGGCTAGGATGTGAGTTATAATGGTGCAAATGAGAACTGTGCGGAAGAGACGACGAAAGAGCCGAGTCAGGAATTTCGAAACGATTACTGTAATTCTACTACACGGCCATATAACGTACATTTTATTATTGTCTATTTTAAAATTATTTTTCTTTTGGTTGGTACCTTGGATGATGAATGTATGGAGAGAAATTTTGTTTTCGCCTTCTCAAGGTGTATTTTAAATAAAAAAACAGTGTTTTTATTACAGTTGTGGACGTTTCGAGAGACCCAAGGCCCTCGTCATCAGCAATTTTTAAAATTTAATTCAATTATGTTTTGTCTAGTGTTAATATCTTGTTTACAATTGACCCAAGAGTCATATCTGGAATATGTTTGCGTATAAAACTCCAATAATTAGAGACAACGTTACCTTCAAACTGGAAACCGAAAAAAACGGTGAACGTTTAATTGTAAATATTATTTTAATTTTATTAATGATAGTACCTTTAATGTAAGGGATTACAATTTGATCGCGTCTCTGACCCGAGAAGAAACAGTAAACGATTCCTTGTGCAATGCTGTTGAGGAAACTTTGAAAATAATTTTCAGCCTCCATGCTTGTTTTTTGAGGGATTAAAACTTGATAAGGAGATATTTTATGTTTATCTGATTTTTGACGAAAATGTCATATTTTCTTTTCCAAATATCTAGTGCTACAGATATTCTACTGCATTAAATGAGGAATTTTTATGAGTAAAAATTAGGGGTTTATAATGCCATTAACTGCCTTGTTTTTCGTATCTTGAAGAAAACTATTTTATAGGTAATTTCTGATGGGTGCAATGTAATTATATTTGTTTGAGATTTTATTTCAATACCATGGCTAACAATACAAAAAATAACTTTAACAAATTTTAATTCAATTTCTTTGGTTACGAAACGTACAAAAGAAAATGTGATTATTGTGTTAGATGTAAATTTAATTCTCTACAATATTTATTTAAAGCATTTTTGTCTAAAATTAGTAGGCCACTTTTGCACCAGGAAAAACTGTTTTCCATGTTAAACGCCTATGGCCCGGTTACACTCGATATATAAATAATATGGTTTAAATTATTTTTTAAAAATTAATTTTAGAGATTACATGTGTCGAGATATAAAAATACTGAAAGAATGAACAACTTATTTTAGTTACAGCGGTTTTTATTAAAATGCATGTTATAATGGAAAAGTACAGCAAGAAGTGCTGACATAGTAATAATTATTGAAGAATAAGAAAACGACAATACAAAATTCCTCACTTCTGATATTTTACAATAATTATTATGTAATGGAACTTAATTCTACAATTGTTTCTTTATAATCATTGGATAAACATATATACAATACAAATTATTAAAAATAACGCCGTTATTTGCTTTGTTCAGTGTTATCTGTTACCTGACAATTTAATTTGTATGTTGTATAATTTCCATTGTTGCAAATTGTTGTTTTGTTCAGTGTTCTGTGAAGCTAATTTTAGTTTGTTTCTTATATAATTTCTATTGTTGAAATTTGATATTTCTTTCTCGAGTGATTATTTTTGAAATAATATGGCTAGAATTTACACAAACGATGAATTGTTCAATTTATTATTAATTTTTGGTGAATGCCATAAAAACTATGAACAAGCTTCCAATATTTTTGCAGCAAGATGCCCTGATAAACCGCGTCCAGAAAAAAAAATTATCAAGCTGATAACAAGAAATTTTAAAAAACATGGGTCATTTTCATGTAAACGTGAAAATCATAAACCGATCAGAAATGATTAAGATATTGAAATAGCTATTTTGGGATGTAGCGCTATTAATCCAAATGCGTCTACACGTGAAATTGCCAGTAAACATTTTATTTCAAATATGTCGGTGCGGCGAATTAATTCATTCTATAGATGATACAGATAATGTACGTAGAATAGAGTTTCGTGAATAGTTTTCGGTTCAGAATGGATGAATCAAGATTCACCAACAGTTGAATGTTCAACAGAAATAATGAACATGTATGGGCGGAAGAACAGCCGCACTCTTGTCGTGTTGAAAATTACCAACATAAATGTGGTTTTAACGTTTGGGTTGGATTATTAGGAAGCAAATTGATTGTTCCCCATATATATAAAGAAAATTTAAATGGGATACGTTATCTAATTTTTTTGCAAAATAAACTTATAATTATTTTGGTAAATTTAAATTTAAATGATAGAGCATAAGTGGTTCCAGCAGGATGGAGCGCCAGCCCACAATACTCATCCAGTGTATGAACGACGTCAAGAAATGGTTGAAGATCGCTGGATAGCTACTAATGGGACATTCAAATGGCATGCTTCGTCTCCCAACCTAATACGGTAACAACAAAGGAAAATTTAAAGGATCGTATAAGAGATGCATGTGCTACTTTAACACCGGAAGTAATTAATAAAGCTACTTCTTGAAAATGAATGGGCATCAAATAGAATACTATTAATAAAGTAATTAATAAAAATGAAATTTATTTAAAATTTAAACAAATTTTTCTCAATAATTTTGTTATATAAGATTATAAAATATTTATATGGTTGAATTCAGAAAAAAATATTCTATCGAATGAGCCTAAAAAAATATATTATCCTATTTAAAAAAAAACTACTTTTTGTAACTTGAAAACTACTGTTTCAAAAAAATTTATATTTTTTAATCGTATGTCCTCCTTGGTCTTCTACAAGATTGTCTTATAACATTTTATTGTATCTTTAATAGTATAGAAATTATTCGTATTCGTTTCGCTATTACATCCTGTATATATTATGGTAAAAGTTTTCAAAATTCAGAACTAAGTTAACAGATATGTAAATATAAAATATAAGTTCCCTATTCCGTAATTCATCCGTTAATTTTTTACAGCTGGTTAAACAAATTAACGATTCAAATAGATTTGCATATAACAAAAACTTGGATATTTTATTGTCAAATCTATTGGATAAAAAATTTAACCAGACGTTAAAAATTAACGGTTAAGTTACAGAATAATCTCTAATATATGTGAAAAATAAGATACTGACACTGTTTCAGTGACATTGACTATGACAGAGAACAACGTTATTTGTACGGCTATGAATTAAGGTAACATATTTGAATTAATAAATAAATTTACGTTACAGCGAAAGTATTGTCAACAACGATCATCGTTTTAAAATAGAATATCCTAACTTAATCGAAACAATTTGCATCCTTGTCACACCTGCTTCTAGTCATGCAAATGAGAGAGTTAAATGTATGCCAATTTGTTATTTCGTTCATGATACAGATGACCTTGATTGGGCTTCTTTCAAAAAATTTACTGTACCTAATTTTATTTATTGTAAAATGATATATATATATATATATATATATATATATATATATATATATATATAAAAGGAGGAAAATATCGTGGGTGTGTCAGTGGATTGTGGGCTTTAATTAAAGTTGATTCTTTTAAAATCTGTCAAGCTTTCGTGTATTTAGTTTTTTACACATAACTTGTTGTTATCTTGTTGCGCAACTACAACGTACTTAAACATGTGATTTAGTCAAAATTATTATAAGTTTTATTTTTGTAAATTTTAACTAAAATAATGTCAAAATTCTTCTGTTTTATAAAATCAATGACTTATAAACAACTTCACCAAAACTGTCCTGATAATGTGTAAAAAACTAAATACACGAAAGCTTGACAGATTTTAAAAGAATCAACTTTAATTAAAGCCCACAATCCACTGACTCACCCACGATATTTTCCTCCTTAACTAATCGAAACAGTGACGATTACACTCCACATATATATATATATATATATATATATATATATATATATATATATATTTAACATGTTACGAAAAATCTCATATATACCCTCAGAAGAACACTACAATTTTAGGAATCGAAAGAAGAAAAAAAAGAACAAAATTCAGTTTTTGTCTTTATCTAATGCCCTACGAATTTTCTTAGAAAAACAATAGTCTATACATTTGAGATGACCTTTCATAGAAGCACAAAAGTTCCATTTAACCGACATCGTATTACTTATAGTTGTAATGATGACAGATCTAAATGGGACACCCTGTACAAAAAACAAATAAAAAAACAACTTTTATTTGTAGATAATATACATACATAAACAAATCCCTCTGAAACGTCTTTGTTTAACATAGATATACTCGTACATATTGCTGATTTGCTGTTACTTTTTGAATTATCCGCGTAATACGATCACTAATGACTACTTGTACTTGATATATATATATATATATATATATATATATATATATATATATATATATATATATATATATATATATCACTAATATATGTTGCAGATAACAGTTAAGCAATACACAGCAATCCAACAAAAGCAAACTTTGAAAACTATGATCCGAAATACATGGGACCATTTTTGGACTTTAGACCATCTGGATTCTAAATCAAAACAATCTTTTTTGGACTTATATAAAATGGTCAATTTTCTAACATTTATATTTAGTTGTGGTACTATGGCTGCTGTTTATTCTATATCATTTCAATCAGTATTATTTTCTGATAGGTACGTATTGAAGCATTGAAGTTCAAAGGCATCTAATAGTGAAAATATAAAATGTTAGATTTTCACGTAAAGAGTTCTATAATATACCAGATATGGTTGTAATATAGAGCCGAGGAACTACATCATTTCATGTTCACTCAAAAATAAAGAATATGATAATAAGCAACTGCAGTTGGATGGCGGAAAAATAACATGTAGAACTGCATGTTTGCGGCGACATTTCGCATCTAATTGTAGCTTCTTCAGGGCTAAGACCATATTATTGATTACAGGGTAATATGGATATTGGTTCAGGATTATTTCGATTTTAGACGAAATCATTCCAATTGATATTTTATCCATATTACAGCGTAATTAATAATTTAGTCTTAACTCTAGACTAATAAACAAATCCTGACTGCAGTCCTGTGTAGTATTTTTTTTTTACTTAGTGCAAGCCCAATTTAATTTGAAACACGGTACGTATAGAATGTATTCGTTTTTTGATGCTCACTGTAGGGATCTCGGAAATTAAAAGCGATACGAAGTCGGTTAAATTAGAGCAAAATCACGGGTTACTAATAAATAAAAAAAAAAATGTTCTAGTAACGCGGCAACTTTGACCTAATTTAACTGATTCCGCATTTCTTATAGTTACTTCCTATTAACTGTTATCTATTAAAACACGTTGACTGCCATGGCATATTTTGATGTTTCTGTTATGGGGCCATTTATTGCAATAACTTTAGGACTTCCAGCGATAATATACCATACTTGTAAAATCTCAATATCTTAATTCGTTTTTGAGTTATGAACAATTATTTTTATTTTATAATGTATAATATTAAATGTAAAATAATAATTTGTTATTTTATTTATGTGGGACCACACTTAGTGTAAAACAATGTTTTCAAAATATCTTTGCAGTTTATTCGCCTATCTGGTCATATTCATTCGATTCAATACATATTTCAGTATAAATTCAAAATTGCGGCCAGCAGAAAATGACAATTTCTGCTGGTCCCATGGGACCAGCGTGGCGTGGTAAGGAAAACCAGTGCTGGTCCCATGGGACCAGCGTGGCAGTCAACATGTTAAAACTTGTTCCATACATAAAGGATTGTATTAAAATTTCGTAAAAAATAAATAATATGGAAAAAATTTTCTTTGATGAATTCATCATGGAACTCATATTAATTAGGTTGTTAAAGATACTATTTTAACTGCATAATGAGTGTATTCTGTAATACATCTGCTAAAAATTCAAGGTCGCTAAATTTTTAACGGCCACTAAAATAACTTTTCTATTCTAAAACTGCGTTTTCGTTAAAATTTGACAGATTTCGAATAAAATAATACCTAAATTTTGAAATTAAATTATGTTCTTTTAAAATATTTTCCTATTCGATGTTGGAAGATTAAACGAATATGGATTTAAGAATTTAATGCAAATAGTGATAATTACAGATTTAGAACAAGCACAGCAGCAGTAAATATATTTATCAAAGACAAGCGTTTTGGTTCTTCTGTGTCTCACGTCATATTATTTCTTAACGGAATCTGAAATTTTTCAATACCCTATCTTTGCTTATTAATTTCTATTAGAAATATTTGTTTACTTTGGGTACTCTTTTAAAAGGATAAAACCTCGGTATTGGTACCACTACTTCCCCTTTTTATTATGTACTCGTATATATACGTATCTAAATATGTTCCCTTAAAACTTCTTTTTATCTAAATTAGAGAAAAAATCTCAAAGCTGGTTATTATCTCTTGTCGGTGTTTTGATCATTTAGGTAATGACGATATCAGTAGCGGACACTTAAGCGCCACGTTTCACCTCACGGGCCTTCAGTTGAGGAGAGAGTACCACATGGGTTACGTTTGGAAGCAATATTCAAATTTAACGTCGGTCGGCCGGCTGAACCACATCGGTCCCTCAATGCAATCAGGCACAACTGTGAACATAAAAATCGCACCAACGTACATCTTTTATAAATTAAATGCTTCGATTTAGTACTGATGATAATGATAATTATGACGATTTTTTTTTCTTTTTAGGGGTTTAATAATGGAAATTTGGGTACCATATAAGGAAACACTTTTGCAAACACCATATTATCAATTATGTTTGCTTATAGAACTCATAGTGTTTACTCTAGGAGCCTACATAAGTGTGGCTCAACTAGATAAACTGTTTATAGTTATGATCACTTTAGTCTATGTACAGTTTTCTATGATTAACATGAAGATATCTGCTATAGGAAAAAATAACGATAAAGAAGAAGATTTCAAACTTTTAAGAGAAAGTGTTATACACCACAATTTTGTTCTGAGGTAATTTAACAATAAAAATTATACAAAAACTGTCTGAATATAAAAGATTATACACCATCAAAAAAAATGCATTTTGTCATATTAACATTGCGCTGATGTCAAAATCGTCTTGAAAATGGTTCTTAACACTGATGAAAAAGTGTTTATAGTAGAGCATTATTTCTGCTCATACGGAAATAAATGGGATAATGACTCAAGTTTGAAACAAGTCTCAGAAAAATATGGACAAGAGTTTAACAAAACGGCCCCCAGTAAAAATATAATGTTAGCAATTATTGTTGAGTCAGTATTCCGATCAGAATATCTGCCAACAAATATTAGAAAACTACAACAAAAGATAAAAATACTTTTCAGCAAATAAAGCAACCACTCTTTATAAATATGTTCGATGATCGTTATGAAGGTTGTTTGTAGCGTAATGTTGCACATATTGAACATATAAATTAAATAAATTAAAAAATAAGTATAATTTTTATTTTCGGTTCTGTTTATTTTGACGAACACTATAATGATTTCATTAAGTACTTAGTGATCAGAAGTAACTGATTTAGTTGTCAATAAAAATAAATATTTAATATTATTAAGACTGATACATAAATATATTCCCTGTTGTTCACAATGATATTTCAATATTTAAATTTGAGAATAATAACAATTTTTATTAAAGTGGAAATGACACTGATTTTGCAACATTACTTACAGAATAATAATCTAATAATTGGACGCGTCTGTGGGTAAATCCAATAAAGTGATTTATGTACGTGTGACATACATAATTTTATGTTTGACTGCTTTTTACCTCCCACTAAGAGAGGTATTGGAATCATCTAAAAATCGCATATCCAGATATTAGTGGATAAGCACGCTTTAAGGTCCCAATAACCCGATTATAACATTTTTACGATGATATCTGTGTTTTTGTGTGTGTGTGTGAGCGCGCGTGTGCGTGTGTGTGGATGTGTGTGGATGTGTGTGTGTATGTGTGTGTGTATGTGTGTGGATGTTGGAACCACGGTTTCTCAAATACTATGAGACTTAGAAAAAAATTTAACTGCAGTTTCCTCAATCTGACATTCCTGGGAAAAGCTAATTAGATTTTGGTAACAATTGAACAACAAAAAGTAATAGTTTTTTTTTAAAAATCTTCTAAATATTATTTTCTGAATTTTTGTTATTACTAATGTTACAGAATATAAAAATCTTTGTTTGATACATTTAAAAATTTTATAATACCTTCTATGGAGTTAAAGATAGAGACATAGAACGTATGTCTCATAAGTTTTGGCACAAATTTTAGATGCTATAAAATCAGTAATAATAAGAGAATCACCAGTTGCTATGGCAACAAAAATTTTGTTTAACATCTTAACAGCTTTATATTGTCAGTCATTTATGTAGATATGGCTTACAAATTAGAAACTCGAAAGAGTATATAAATTTAGTTGGGCAAGTTCCTAAAGCCGAAATATTACGAATTTTTGAAAATCAACATATATCCCGAAGAACTATTTATCGGATAATTGCTGAATGTGAGCAAGGTATTTCTTGTATAAACCTGCCAAAAATTGGAAGACCTAGAATTATTACCAGAGTAAGAGCCGAAGCACTAATAAGAAGTGCGAAAAACAGACTTGGTACTTCATTAAGAAAACTGGCACGCCAGTATCGAACATCCAAGGACACCATATCGCGGGAACTATCACTGGATGGTCAAAAATTTAGAAAACGAAAGAAAGCCCCTAAATATACCGCCAACCAACTAGCCAGAATCCCGATATGCTGTAGTAATTTCAGAATTATGGATGATGAAAAGTACTTAACGCTGAGTAACTCCGAAATGAAAGGAAATTATGGTTTTTATACTGACAATATTGAAGAAATGTCTAATAATGTCAGATATAAACAAAAAGCCAAATTCGCAGATAAGGTGTTGGTTTGGTGCGCCATTTCCATAAGGGGTGTATCCAGGCTTTATATGGGCCGAGTAAGAAGTGAAGTACTGGATAGTCAAAGGTTTATCCACAATTGCCTAACGGAATTGGTTAATTTTATTAAAGAAAAACATGCTGTGGACGATATTATGTTCTGGCCAGATCTCGTATCTTGTGTCTATGCAAGACAGACTCAAACTTGGCTAGCAGACCGAAACATACCATTTGTTCCGCGGAATGACAATCTCCCTAACCTTCCCCAGGCTCGTCCCATAGAAGAATTTTGGGCTCTTATCTCGTAAAGTTTACGATGGAGGAGGGGAAGCCCAAAATGAGGAGGAACTTTGACGACGAGTACATAGAAAAGTCCGAGAAATCAATGTAAATACCGTCCAAAACCTAATGATAGGAGTCCACAGAAAGTTGCGCCTTGTATATAAACACTGGCCCCTTTATTTAATTTAAGTTTATAATTAGTTGCTAATGAAACTGTTAATTTTATGTAGTACAACACTTCAAGTAAAAGCATTATTTTCTGCAAAAAAAAAAATTGTTGAAATTTGTGCCAAAACTTATGAGACATACGTTAAATATAGAAAATAATAAGTTGTAAATAAATCTCACAGCCCATGGAAAACAAGTGGAAAAATTAAAATTGACAGATAAATGTGAATGTCAAAAAGCCAGAAACATTACTGAAGAATTTTTGTGGGAAGTACATTTTTATTTCTACCGTGAGTATTTTTTAAAGTGAAACATTGGGTTTGTCATATCCATGGTTACGACTTGATACTTGATTGACAGCAATGTATATGCCCGTTTCATTTAAAATGAAACATATGGAACGAATCTGACAGATTGTATTGTAAGAAATTTAGCAGAATTAGTAAACCACTCGATAGCACTAAACATATTTCGGGTACAAGGTGCTTACAGTATTTTTTATACATCTAAATTTAATTTTTAGATAACATGTGTAATTATTTAAACAAAATTAACCTCTAATGACATCTTGTCAATATGACAGATAACCGTTGAATTTTCCTATAAGTTATGATTTGACATTTGGTTGACAGCAATGTATTTGTCTGTCTCATTTAAAATGACACATGGGGAATGAATTTGACAGAAGTATTATTTAAATATTGAAAGAAATTTAGCCTAGTCAAAAAACCACTTGGGCACAAGCACACTATATTTTTTCTACAACTAATTTTAATTTAGAATCCAGGTATAATTGTTTAAACAAAATTAACCTCTATTGACGTCTTATCAAATGTCATATTCGTTCCCTATGTTTCATTTTAAATGGAACGGGCAAATACATTGCTGTCAATCAAATGTCAAGTCTTAACCATGGATATGACAAACCCAATGTTTCACGTTAAAAAATACTCACGGTATTTCTATTATTAATTAAATATTTATAATTATAGATACTATATAAATAAATATATCATCACGGCATATTACCCATTTCGGGGTGTGCCAGTATCTACAATACATGTGGACTTCGGTAATGATGACGATATATTTTACCGTATGGGCGCTTACTAGGCGTCACCTCACGGGCACTCATAGCTGGTGTGAAGAGTGCACCACAGGGGTCACTTTTGTGCCATTTAATTATATATATATATATATATATATATATATATATATATATATATATATATATATATATATATACCGTGAGTATTTTTTAACGTGAAACATTGAGTTTATCATATCCATAGTTACGACTGATTTGATTGACAGCAATGTATTTGCCCGTTCCTTTTAAAATGAAACATAGGGAACGAATCTGACAGAAGTATAATATTTAAATATTGTAAGAAATTTAGCGGAGTCAGAAAACCACTCGAGAGTACTAAATATATTTCGGGCACAAGGTACACACAGTATTTTTTACATCTAAATTTAATTTTTAGAAAACAGGATAATTATTTAAATAATATTAACCTCTAATTCTAATGACATCTTGTCAATATGACAGATAACCCTTGAATTTCCCTATAAATTATGATTTGACATTTGATTGACAGCAATATATTTGTCTGTCTCATTTAAAATGACACATGGGAAATGAATTTGTCAGAAGTATTATATTTAAATATTGTAAGAAATTTAGCCGAGTCAGAAAACCACTCGGGCACAAGGTGCACACTATATTTTTTCTACAACTAATTTTATTTTAGAATGCAGGTATAATTATTTAAACAAAACTAACCTCTATTGACGTCTTATCAAATGTCAAATTCATTCCCCTATGTTTCATTTTAAAGGGAACGGGCAAATACATTGCTGTCAATCAAATCAGTCGTAACTATGGATATGATAAACTCAATGTTTCACGTTAAAAAATACTCACGGTATATATATATATATATATATATATATATATATATATATATATATATATATATATATATATTACATATAGCCTTTAGAAATACCGCCAATCTCATCAATGAATTGGAAGAATCCCGAACATTAGAAGAATAAGAGTGAATAGAATGAATTAAAAAATATGAAAATATACAAAGAAGATATGTGTTTTTGTGTGTATGAGAAATATCAAATATATACAATACTTATATAGGTTAATATGGAAATGGCGAGAAGTTTTGTGCTGGCCACAACAGATTTTTTTTTATCATTTTTTTAATTTGTATTCTAAAATTGTTAGGATTGGTAAGTAACCACTAAAGAAAAAAACCCCTTAACCTTAACAATAAATTTAAAAACTAAATACGTATTTCGAGAACTAAGTTCTCATCATCAGTAGAAACTACAAAGTAAAAACAGAGAAGTTAAAATTACTCAGCATGTAAACCATACCAGAGGTCAAAACAGCTCAGAGCTGTTTTTATCTACACACGCCAAGGCCAGGTGAATGACCACTGCAAGCCACTTTTATGCAGTTGAATCGGGTTTTGGTACAACTTGGCAAATCTTCGCGTTTCTAGAAATCTTCTTAGTACCACAGTGAGTGGAGCCGGATGTGCTATTGTTGGTCTCGTCTCGCATTTACCGTACCGTATCGTTTTTATCCTTGCTGAGGGAATTCACGCACATTAGCTAATCTTTGGAACAAGTATCGTTCCTCCGAGTTATTCGAGAATTAATTCACGCTCCTGTAAAAGAGTAAACTTTAAATCGCTTATCATCACCAAGTGATATCCGCCACGTGCTACCTACCTACTTCTGGGTGTACCGCCTCGTATACTAATTTAGGTTTTCCTTTTTCAGGCTTTTACTTTAGTATCGGATTTTATTTTTGGCTTTTATATTGAGTTTCGGATGCAAGCAATTGTCCTAACGTAACGATTTATATTATCGTGTCGATTCTATGTATTACACTGGTTAATTATTATGGATTTCTGGAAAACAACTGGATATACGCCAAACTCTTGAGTGCTAGACAATCAGAGTAGATATATCACTGTCTACTCTATCTACTCACGTGCAAATTACATCGAAGCCATCTGTACATCACTAGCATCCAGCATCGTCGGTCTCGACAACATTTATCGTCTGGGAGTCGTAGTAACCTCCTTGGAGGCCTGTCACCTGGTCCACCGCCAGTAGCGTCCTCTCCGAGCCTGCTGCCCGAAGACTACGACCAGACGAGTGGCTTATCCACTGATATAGTTTAATTGTGCATGTCATTTTATTTACCTGTGGTTTATGTCGAACTGTTATTGTTATTCTCGTTATTTATTATATGTCCTACTTACTTCACACGTATATTCATTGGTGTAAGCAGCTCGGCAACAAGATTTATTAGCGTTTTTTAGCCAATATCTTACTAATATACGAATTTATAACCGATTGGTTTGTTTTGGAACGGAATCCTAGAACGCAGTGGCCACCGCGCGCATATCAGTTCCGTGAGAGTCACCATACAGCGGCAAGCGGAATATTTTTTCCAATGGGTCAACTAATTTATTAAATCGATTTTATTTATACCTTTATTTGTATACACAATAAGTACGTCATTAAATATTTGTTTATGTTTACTATTGTTCATATATCTCGTAAACTTTTTTGCAACGTTTTCCCGTACCGAATTTACAGCAAAGAAGATTATCGCTTGTCCATTACCGTTCGTGTGTTGAATCACGAAATTTGAAAGGGTTTATATTCAACTGGCGCTCATTTAAATATAATATACCTGCCCTAATCTCCGACTGGGTTACCGACTCTCAAATCGCTTACACAGAGCCCGAACAGCGTGGGCGTTTGCAACAACCAAGTAGTCTCTTTTACGCTCAACATTTAATTTATTTGAAGCAATAGATATAAGTAAATTTCCTAGCTTTATTCCATACTCAAAAATATATATAAAAAAAACGAGGGCATACAGCAAAAAAATTTTTACATTGAGTAAAGAAAATATGAAGTATTTTTTAAAGCAAGCCAATAATGAAGAATATACCGTGAGTTTCAGCTAAAACGCAATAATTACTATTTAGTCATTAATGTATTACTGTGGATACTAATTATACATATTGCACCGTTCCAGATAAAATACAACATAGATTGCCCAAGTTGTCAATGACAAATGTCAAATAAACTTGAGACACTTTAAAGACATTTACTATAGAAGAAAAAAATAGAATGGTTACTTGTTATAATGCTGGTTATAGTTTGCAAAATGTTTGTGATATGTTTGCAAATTTATCTCCGGAACGTCTTACTCCAAATCCTTCTACAATTTCAAAAATATTATCAAAATTTAAAAATGATGTCCAAGAGATAAGATTATTACTCTTATTACTTTCTTACGTTATTGTTAAATCAGTATTATTATGATGTCAAGTTTAATTAACGTTGACAACCTATGTTCCATTTTATCTGGAACGGTATTGTATGTGTACTGGTATCCATAGTAATAAATTAATGACAGAATAGCTGAAACACTCGGTATGTTACATAAGGTATGTTAATTATGCAGGATGTTTCAAATAACAATACAAGACTTATGCCCGTTTGCACCGGTATGACTTAAATGTTCCCCTTAGTTAAGCGACCCTTAGTTGGTAAATTGCACTTAAGCTTAAATGGTTTGCACGAATAGAATATGGTCGCCGCTTAGTTAAGGGCAGCTTAAAAGAAATTCTAGTAACTTTTCATTTTCTTATTGTATTATTCTAGTAACTATTATGCCAAATGTAAGAGGTGAGAGTATAAGGGCTGAAAGTGATAATAATTATTATTTTATATGCTGCTACAGATAATAAAAATATGAACACTAATTAAAAATTTATTTTAAATATAAGTATGAATGGAATTATGTATTGTTTTCATAGTTTTTAAAATTTTATTGAAGGATATATCAGCGTACAACAACATTTAATATTTGTAATTTTGCACTACAAACTGCTTGAATATTGAAAAGTATCCTTTCCTGTTTCGGTATATCTCGAGGTCCTCGCTACCTTCATTATAATAATATTCAATTTAAAGTTCAATTATTTCCGACAAGAATAGCTAATTTATTTTTATTGAGCTGGTGATTGTATTTTAACATGTATACAATCTATTGTACCGTTCCGATAATTATAGGACCTACTGCCAAGGCATAGAATTCATTTTGAGATTTAATTATTTCTTCCCTTCTTATATATCGGTTGTACAATCTGGCCATACGCTATATAGCTCGTGATAGGGGTACAATAATAATTCTGCTAGCTGTAGAAATATGCAATGTAGTTGATTCCCACTTGAGTATCGTAAAATCGCCAATATTTCATTAATTGGACACACAATTATTCTTGAATGAGATTATTTAAAAACTATGGTTTAGAAGAAAAATATTGAAATTCGTACAAATTGTATGGAAATTCCAGCTCATATTCAATACTTGCTAATTAATCTAATATAGTATTTAGTGTCAAATTCCATTTTCTATTACTCTAACGCATCTAAATAATCGTCTTCTTCTATTTCAAAGTCTATTTTGTAAATAGAACTTCATTATCGCTGTCAAAAGCCGTATAATATTTTGTTGAAATACAAATGTCAAATAAAAATTCTTTGGTTCATGCATATGAGTACGGCTTAGCGTTAAGGGAGGCTTAAGTGACAGATAATCTACCGCTTAACTTAAGGGTAGCTGTTTGCAATCTAAGGGGCCCTTAATAATTGGTGCAACGTATTTTTATTTCTAAGGTCTACTTAATATTTAAGTAGAACCGGTGCAAACGATACCAAAAAGAGAAAAAATCCCAATAAACATAAATAAATATGTAAATATAAATATATCGTCACGGCATATTACCCATTTCTGAGTGTGCCAATCTGTTTTTTACAAATATCGGTAATGATAATGACATATTCGTACCGGCACCTTACGAGCACTCATTGTTGGCGTAGAGAGTGCACCCCAGGAGTCACTTTTGTGCCATTGTTTCCCAGATTCGCGACCAGGCACCTAGGCATGTCCCGAGACCCCAAAAAACATTGGTGCTATACTTTGTACTTTTGTACTTGTTTGTGGTAGATAATATATTTAATAAACGATACATTAAAGATAAGAAATTCCAGTGCCAAATAAATTTGGTTAGGTAGCTAGTATTTGTCAAAAAAATTTAATCTAAAATTAATTTATAAATAAGTTTTTATTATTATTGTTGATATAATGATATTAAATTTTCCTTTTATTTGATGTGACACCCTATTAACAGAATTTCTCATGATGAAATATTACTTCTTCTTTCCCATCGCACATCGCGCTGTACGTAGTAACGACGTCCCTGTACGGTCTCCATTTAGTAACACTACTTCGCTCGCTCGCGAAACTATAGCGTTGCGTCGTGACTTATAACCTCCACTTGATGTTCTCTTCTGTTTCCATTGTTGTGAAAGGGTTGCTTGGGCGCCATGCAGTCGGAAACACAGCTCAAGGAGAGATGGCCGATCCTGTAAGGGACGCCCTCATAGCATCGCTGGAAAAAGGTGACTAAAACGCCAAAAAAGTGTCAGATAGCTTAGTGGAGACAGAGATCGGCTTTTGACAATGATATCAATTGTAATCACTCCCAATATTTTATTAAAATATATTGAAACGAGAAATAATGGACAAAAAACAAAAGAAAGTAACAATTGCTGGCATACTATCGGCAAATAAACATTCAACTGAACCAGCGAAATTTACAGGATTTTTTCTCTACGATACGCGGTCAACAATGGCACAAACCAAAGTTGAAAACGTAACGGACGGTTACAGTGTTGTCACTTGACAACTCTTATCAACAATCGCGATTTCGGACTGATACCGTGTCGGCACACACCAATACTTATTGACGATCGCGATTACGGCAAATAGTGGCCAACACCACTGCACGGAAACATCGGTACAGTACACCTTCTGCACTCTCCACGAGCTGCCGGCATACACCAACAGTACTGAGTCAGAGGCAGCCAAGGTCATCATCAAACCGGTCACCTGGCCCTCACGAGGTTCACGGAAGACGGCCCACACAGTCTAAGGCTCGCTGGAGAGCTAACGCTCCCATGAGTAAGCACACACTCTTCATAAAATTAACGTTCGAGCTCGTATTTATACCCCAAAGAACCGTTAAAAATTTCATAAAAGATTTAAACACATTTTTAGTCATCCTACAAATTCTCGCTGTTTGAATAAAAAATATAAAAAATACAATTTTATGTGTGATCGAACCTACGATCTCCAGCGCACTGGTCAAGCGCACCAGCCCCTCGATCTATATATCTACATTAAGATCAAGATTATTAAATATCATACACAATCTATTATACGGCGCATTAAGGTAAAAATTTCAAATAGAGAACTTTATGTAGAAAGTGGGATGATATCTACTATTAATTCTAGGCACAAAGAGATTAACATTGTACAAAAGTTCACTATCATCAATAACATTATGAATTATTTTGTACAAAAATAAAATGTTTAAAATATTTCGTCTATTTTCAAGAGAAATAAGATTGAAAGTTTTCAGACTAATCTCATAATGCAAGTAATGATTGTAAAATTTATGTTTTTTAAACCAGCAGTATTTAACAAATCTCTTTTGCACGTCTTCAATGGCATGTTTCCAATTCGCATAAATAGGAGACCATGCCTGACAACAGTACTCTAGATTAGGACGTACATAACAATTATACAACATAATAATAGTTGTCAAATTCTTAAATTGTTTTGATGTTCGAATTACAAAATTCAGCTTCCGATATGATAAAGCAACCGTAGATTGAATATGTTTAACAAATTCTAATTTAGTATCAAACCTAACTCCTAGGTTCTTACATTCAGTGACTCTTTGTAGTGATTATTCATCTGATATTGATACAATATAAGCTGTTGTTTTCTAGAGTATGTCATTATTCTACATGTATCTATATTGAAGGATAACTTGTTCGTTTGTGACCAAGTTAATAACATATTTATATCATTTTGAAGTTCTACGCAGTCGTTAATTGTATAAATTGCCTAAATCAATTTGATATCGTCAGCATACATCAGAATATTTGAGGAATGAACAAATTTAGTATTAATGAATAACAGTAACAACGCAGGACCTAAAATAGAGCCCTGAGGAGTCCAGAGCTGGCCAAGAAATTATTCGATGTAAAACCGTTAATTTCAACATACTGATATCGATCAGACAGATAAGAGGCAAGAAGCTGACAAAGCAGGTGAGAAAAGTTGAACTCGTTAAATAATTTAATAATGAGCGTATTGTGATTTACTTTGTCAAATGCTTTTGCGAAATCAATATAAACTACATCGACCTGAGCGTTATTAGTAAAGTTATTTGACACAGTGTCCATAAAATTAAATAGATTTGTTACAGTAGACCTACCTTTAAGGAAGCCATGTTGATCGGAAGAAATATATTTTGATGTATTAATATAGATACGAGTATATTTATGTATAATCGTTTCAAAGATCTTGGAAAAATTTGATAATAAAACACCAGACTTAAAAACCGAACAAATTCGAGCATTTTTTAAAGATTGCTGGAAAGTACATTTTTTAATTGATAAATTAAATAAAATAAACAATGGTTCAACAAAAATATCTTTACAGCCTTTCAAAATATAGGAGGGAAACTGATCTGGACCAGTACTAAGTTTGGATTTTAATTTATTAATAGCATCTAAAATATCTTCTCTTGTAATAAAATTTAATTCAGTAATTTCTTTATTTGAAGCATCTGAATTATTATGACAGATATTTATATCACCATGTTAAGCGTAAACACTTGAAAAGAAATCCGCAAATCCTTGTGCTATCGACGAACCATCACAAAATTTTGTCTGATCTAATTCCATTATGTTGGGCATACTCGATTTCTTTGTACTTTTTATATAATTATACATTGACGTTGCATCAGCTCTTAGGTTTTTTTCAATTTGTGACATATATTTAGCATATTCTGATTTAATGTCACGCTTAGTCTTAGCTCGCAAATATTCATAATCTTTTTTACAAGATTCAATACCTGTTTTTTATAAAGTTTACGGTTTCTTTCTTTAGACTTTAATTCAGAAATAATTTCTTGGGTAAACCATGCTGGATATTTTGCGATAGATGGCTTTTTGATAGGAACAGTTTCTTTGAATATAGAATTAAGAATGGTAAAAAATGATCAAAAGCTAAATTGACATCATCATAGCAACTCAGAATTGAGCAATCAACATCTTTTAATAGTTTGTACATTAAGAAAAAGTCAACTTTTTTGAAATCAAACTTTTTATTTTCAGGCAGTTCTAACGTGTCGTGTACAGTTTGTAAATTTAAACATTCAATTGCTAACGCTGGGTAATAATTACCTTCTCGCACAAATGCAGAATCCTTTGTAACTATACAATTTAAATTTGATAGAACTAGATATGTATTATTACAATTGGGAACATGAATATATTGTTGTGCTCCTATAAAGTTACAAAAATCTACAAAGTTAATGCTCATCGGTGTAGTGGTACCGTATTTATAATGATTATGCAATTGAGCTATGTTGAAATCCCCAATAATAATGAAATTATTATGATAAATGAAAGATAATGATTCAACATAATTGTAAATATACCGTGATAATATATATATATATAACTGGAAGTAGTGAGTTGTTCTTTTACACACACTGCATACTGCATCGAAAGTATTATAATCCATTTCTCGAGATGTACTTATAACTGATGACTGCAAAGTAGAAATGGCTGCACACAGAATGCCACCGCACCATGCCTTGCCAGTACCTACACAACCTCTGTCTGAACGATACACATTAAGAACAAATAATATTTATTTGAACACTTAACACTGTTCATTGTAACTAAGTTACAGAAATTTCAACTGTTGACTTCCATCTAAACAGTTACTTACAATTATTATATAATACTACTAGCTGACCCGCCCCGGCTTCGCACGGGTAAAGCTAGAATAACGATTGCTACACGTGTACCAGTAATTTTTTACATTTACTTCGGAGACATGCGCTGCGTAGGGAGCCGGCAACCTGCCTCGCATCGTACATGTAACAGGCTCCGCCCACTGCCCACCCAATCCCCGCACCGCACCTAACAGCGCCCGTTTCTAAACATGTGTCGGGTACTATTACTTATGTAGGTACATATGATGTAAACTATCTCTCCGACAAATATCGAAAATGTACTAACGTTAAAACTTAACTATAGATACAAAGATAAAAAATAATTGAAATCACTCCCTATTGTACCGCCTTGAGGGATGATGTTTGAAAAACGCTAAAACACTCTTTATTTCTTACCAAAAGCATAAAAAAGAATTTTTATATCCCTAACTTGAGAAATGACGGATTCTCCATACAAACTTTCATCCCCTATTTCACCCCTTTCAAGTTTTATTTTCGTGACAAAAGGTAGCCAATATCCTTCTCCAAGTCCAATCTATCTCTATACCAAAATTCATCAAAATTGGTTCAGCGGAAGATATGATGGGTTCTCCATACAAACTTTCATCCCCTATTTCACCCCTTTCAAGTTTTATTTTCGTGACAAAAGGTAGCCAATGTCCTTCTCCAAGTCCAATCTATCTCTATACCTAAATTCATCAAAATTGGTTCAGCGGAAGATATGATGGGTTCTCCATACAAACTTTCATCCCCTATTTCACCTCTTCAAGTTTTATTTTTGCGACAAAAGGTAGCATATGTCCTTCTCCAAGGTCCAATCTATCTCTATACCAAAATTCATCAAAATTGGTTCAGCGGAAGATATGATGGGTTCTTCATACAAACTTTCATCCCATATTTCACCCCTTCAAGTTTTACTTTCGCGACAAAATATAGCCTATGTCCTTCTCCAAGGTCCAATCTATCTCTATACCAAAATTCATCCAAATTGATTCAGCCGTTTAGTCGTGAAAACGTAACAGACACACAGGCAGAGTTACTTTCGCATTTATTATATTACCTAGCATGGATTAATAACACTCGTATAAAACTAACAAATCGACATGTAACCTTTATTGGTTATATACTGACAGCGGCAGGGGTGAGAACACGTTGTACTTTTACTTTTCCACTATGTGGATAGATGTCGCTAAATTGGCTGCGTTCCACTATAATTAGATAGAGCATAAAATCCTTAAAAGTAGTGTACTAATTTTTTTTTACATAAATCGATATTTTAATAGTCATTCTGCTATTCGGGGCGGAGACGAATCCAACAAATCAGAGATCATCAAAATCGGTCCAGCCGTTCTTGAGTTATAAATGGTGTAACTAACCCGACTTTGTTTTATATATTAGGATAGCGCTGGTATGCTACCACAGGTGATGTCGCGGTGTTGTGCGGGCAATGATATTTCATGTGCAAGACGTTCCTGTATACAACCATGCAACCGACGTTTGAAAAATTCAAGAATCTTACGGAGTCTCATAGCTCAGTTGGCAGAGCGTCTGACTAGATATCAGAAGGCCCTGGGTTCAAACCCCAGTGAGACTCTTGAATTTTTCACAAATCTGTTCTTCGTTATTTATAATATTTATTTGAACAATTAACACTGTTCATTGTAACTAAGTTACAGAAATTTCAACTGTTGACTTCCATCTAAACAGTTACTTACAATTATTATATAATACTATAGCGCTGGTATGCTACCACAAGTGATGTCGCGGTGTTGTGCGGGCAATGATACTTCATGTGGAAGACGTTCCTGTATACAACCATGCATTCGACGTTTGAAAAATTCAAGAATCTTACGGAGTCTCATAGCTCAGTTGGCAGAGCGTCTGACTAGATATCAGAAGGCCCTGGGTTCAAACCCCAGTGAGACTCTTGAATTTTTCACAAATCTGTTCTTCGTTATTTATAATATTTATTTGAACAATTAACACTGTTCATTGTAACTAAGTTACAGAAATTTCAACTGTTGACTTCCATCTAAACAGTTACTTACAATTATTATATAATACTATAGCGCTGGTATGCTACCACAAGTGATGTCGCGGTGTTGTGCGGGCAATGATACTTCATGTGGAAGACGTTCCTGTATACAACCATGCATCCGACGTTTGAAAAATTCAAGAATCTTACGGAGTCTCATAGCTCAGTTGGCAGAGCGTCTGACTAGATATCAGAAGGCCTTGGGTTCAAACCCCAGTGAGATTCTTGAATTTTTCACAAATATTTATAATATTTATTTGAACAATTAACACTGTTCATTGTAACTTTGTTACAGAAATTTCAATTGTTGACTTCTATCTAAACAGTTACTTACAATTATTATATGTATATTGTAATACTGTATAGCGCTGGTATGCTACCACAGGTGATGTCGCGGTGTTGTGCGGCCAATAATACTTCATGTGGAAGACGTTCCTGTATACAACCATGCATGCGACGTGTGAAAAATTCAAGAATCTTACGGAGTCTCATAGCTCAGTTGGCAGAGCGTCTGACTAGATATCAGAAGGCCTTGGGTTTAAACCCCAGTGAGATTCTTGAATTTTTCACAATTATTTATAATATTTATTTGAACAATTAACACTGTTCATTGTAACTAAGTTACAGAAATTTCAATTGTTGACTTCCATCTAAACAGTTACTTACAATTATTATATGTATATAATACTGTATAGCGCTGGTATGCTACCACAGGTGATGTCGCGGTGTTGTGCGGCCAATAATACTTCATGTGGAAGACGTTCCTGTATACAACCATGCATGCGACGTGTGAAAAATTCAAGAATCTTACGGAGTCTTATAGCTCAGTTGGCAGAGCGTCTGACTAGATATCAGAAGGCCTTGGGTTCAAACCCCAGTGAGATTCTTGAATTTTTCACAATTATTTATAATATTTATTTGAACAATTGACACTGTTCATTGTAACTAAGTTACAGAAATTTCAACTGTTGACTTCCATCTAAACAGTTACTTACAATTATTATTATATAATACTATAGCGCTGGTATGCTACCACAGGTGATGTCGCGGTGTTGTGCGGCCAATAATACTTCATGTGGAAGACGTTCCTGTATACAACCATGCATGCGACGTGTGAAAAATTCAAGAATCTTACGGAGTCTTATAGCTCAGTTGGCAGAGCGTCTGACTAGATATCAGAAGGCCTTGGGTTCAAACCCCAGTGAGATTCTTGAATTTTTCACAATTATTTATAATATTTATTTGAACAATTGACACTGTTCATTGTAACTAAGTTACAGAAATTTCAACTGTTGACTTCCATCTAAACAGTTACTTACAATTATTATTATATAATACTATAGCGCTGGTATGCTACCACAGGTGATGTCGCGGTGTTGTGCGGGCAATGATATTTCATGTGGAAGACGTTCCTGTATACAACCATGCATCCGACGTTTGAAAAATTCAAGAATCTTACGGAGTCTCATAGCTCAGTTGGCAGAGCGTCTGACTAGTTATCAGAAGGCCCTGGGTTCAAACCCAGTGAGATTCTTGAATTTTTCACAAATTTGTTCTTCGTTATTTATAATATTTATTTGAACAAATTAACACTGTTCATTGTAACTAAGTTACACAAATTTCAACTGTTGACTTCCATCTAAACAGTTACTTACAATTATTATATATTAAATTTATTATTGAATAGTTCTGCATTTTTAATGGAGTCATTGAGCCAGGATTCTGTTATTCATATAATATAGAGCGCGAACATTTTGGTAATATATGTTCATTATTGTTAAATGTAAAATAATTAACGAGTTTCGAAGAAAGAGAAAAATACTAAACGTGAAAATAATTAGGTACTTTAGAATAAAAATAGAATAAAAATAATAACAAAGATACAAATTTATAAAGATACCATATAAGAAATTATAAATTTAAACACTTTATATCTGTAAAGTATATAAATTTAATATTAAACTTAAACAATAATAAACAGGTGAAGGACACGATAGATTGAAGGTCAGTGTCAATGAACTTGCTTAGAAGAAGTAAATTGTTCAAGTATTATCAGTAAATAACACATAGAAAAGAATTGAGGTAAAGATAATCAAATATATGATCGAAATAAAGATTTCTGAATGAAATATATCAACCATTTAGTATGCGTAGTATGTATGCGTAAATCAAAACAATACAAAATAATGAAAATGCAAAACAATATTTTTACTTGTGAGATATGAACTTCGGTTCAATAATCAAATTTTAGCAAAAATAAAGGAAAACTGACATGCTAACCACAAGACTACAACGCTAAACAGGAAGAATAAATTCAAATCTAGTGACCATCCTCACAACGTCATAACGGTCTGACATAGGCTTTACAGAGATATCAAGGAGGATTTATCTTAAATGGAAAGTGAAACAATACTGTAATATCAGAAAATGGTTTGCTTATATCCTTGTTTTCTCCTTTATTTATTTCATTTGACGCAGACGCGACTTAGTTAATTAAATATCCCATCTATTTCAATCCAGTATTTATTTATTAAACTTGCCGTTTAAAATATTATTACATATTTAAAAAACACTATTGCAAACCCTTCTGTATTTAATAAAAATGTAATATTTTAATCATTCGCCATTATATTTTTAAATAATAAAGGTTATTTATTGAATACAATTACTTTCATTATAAATATTTGGTTTAAGATTCTTTAGATATAATTAAGTATTTATGACCTTATACAAAATAAACAAAACTAACATACCATTTTCAGCTTTTTATGAAATCTTCCATATCTCTGTTATAAAGCATTATGGCACTAATATTAAATGGGATTTTTATCTCATTTTGGTACATAGAATTCACATTCCGTTGTGTTGTACTCTTATGTGAATCTTAAAGGTATTTTCTTATTTTATAGCTCATTCAGCAAACATTTATACAAATCACATTTACATTCTCCGTATTAATACTAATCACTGCTACTGTGAAAATTTTAGTAAAACTAATTGTTCGGTAGCTTAGTTGCGGGGTGTGAATAAAAGACATCGTGATCTATGTACAGCTTTATTTACACATTCTGTCACGAATGACATCGAACAAAACAACTACAAGTATATATAGTCTGGACGATTTAACTTAGCAAGCATTCTCGTGATGATGGCTTCTTCACAGAGATGTCCACAGTGCCAGCTCCCACTGGTTGTAGAATGATGATGATAATTGGCCGCAATGACAATATCCACAAAAGATAATGTCCACAATGACAATATCAACTTAAATGAATTGTTTTTACACACACACACACACACACACACACACACACACACACTCACACACACATACACACTCACACACAATATTAATCCGAGTACACGATTTTAATCCGATTCGAAGGACCAGTTTGTTCGGTAGCTCAGTTGCGAGGCGTAAATAAAAGACTTTGTGGTCTATGTACAACTTTATTTACACATTCTGTCACGAATGACATCGAACAAAACAACTAGAAGTATATACAAAAACTAGCCCTAGGGTCCAGCCGGTAGGCCTGTAGTGCGGATGTGGTAAGGGATAAGGCTTAGACAGACAGATGTAAGAGAGATGAAGAGAGAGGCGCAGGATAGACTAGTGTGGAAGCATCATAATGAATATACTCACGATCTAAATGTTTGACGATGCCTCGAAGACTGTTACCATGAGCTGCGATGATAATACGTTTGCCTTCTCTGAGTTGCGGTACTATGGTTTGTTCCCAGTAAGGCAGTGTACGTTGAATTGTTAATTTTAGGGACTCAAACATGGGGAATTCTTCCAGAGAAGGTCCGCTAGCATATCTAGATTTTAAACATATATTATGAAAATGAATGAAAAACTGAACATTTTGTTTTCATAATGCAAGATTCGCGAATTCATTTTCAAAATAGAGAAACATGTTTAATACAATCTTAATAAAGAAATTTTAGGCCCCTACATTTTTATTTTTCCAACAAATTAATGATGTACGAGAAAAAAATTAATAAAGTTGTTGAATATTACTTGTGACGTAATAGCCCCCAAAAGAGAGAGAGAGAGAGATAGTATAGTGAGTAGGAAGTAGAAAAATAAAGAATTCAGAGTGAATACGTAAAGTACAAGCGCGTAAACAATGGCGTAGTAATCGATAATAAGACAGGGTTGTTGTAATTTTGCCCAACCCAAAAAAACCCACCCGGGTTTTTTTTAAAAAACCTATCTAAAAAACCCACTTTTATGAAATCATATTTTATTAATTAAATATGGTATATACTTATATGGTACACACATATATGTACATAAATTTTTGTCACCGGCAACATTTTACAATCAATTTCATTTTGTGTACTTCGTGTTTGATCATTTTTAATATATTTTTCATTGTTGTGCTTTGCACAGTGTTTCTTTTTGTATATTTGAACAACTTCAATCCTGGTGTCAGCATTTTAATTATTTTTTAAGTTGTGTATTAAACATACTATTGGTTGTGACACTTGGATCTTATTCTTGTACACAATTGCATTGCACAGACTTGCAACTATTAATATTAATTCGTAACTTGTACGCATGTACACTTTCTAGTTAATTTACTGTTTATTACATTACAGTCTTAAAAAAAAAAAAAATATTAATAATATTAATATCTATTATCTATTACGCCGACTTGTGTATGTGTATTAAGATACATTATATGATGGTATGGATGTATTGATCAATGCTTTCTCCTTATTGCTGGTTACGAACGGCGAGCAAATGACGTGTGAATATTTCGCTTTTCTTTTTGACATAAGTCGCTTTAAGAAATATAACAGCGGCCTCGTAGGTCGTACTCTTACTGATTAACTCGTAAACGTTGAATGAAAGAAAATTCGTGAGTATCTTTAGTTTATCGATTTCCTCCAAATTTTTGATTGAAGGGGCTTGACTTGCTACTGCGGCACGTCAAAAATTCTACCTAACAATTATAACTGTTGCATCTAAAATATCTGGAATATACATCTGAAACTTTTTTAACAATAAGAATAGCAATAGGGCTATGGTGGTATGTTGCCATATTGTACAAATTCCCTTAACTTAATTAAATAATTAATAAATAAGTAAGCGAAAATATGCAATTTTCTTTACTCAATTTTAAACTTCATAAGCAAGTAATTTTAAAAAATAATCAACTTAACTCCTTAGATAATACACTAAGTAAAAGATAAATATAAATATATATACATATTTCCTACGCGTTTTGTTATAAACAATAATATTAGAAATGTAATATTTACTTCGAAAATTACTCGCGAGATGTCACTAGCTGCAAGTCAAACTTCTACCTGCAAGCAACTCCGCCCCACCAAGATTGTTATCGTGAGGGGACGGCCAACCCTAGGAACGGAACGAAGCTCATGCTCGAGAACAATTTGAAATTTTGTGTTTGTTGTGTATGTGTATTGATGTGACCAGCACATGACCTCTCGTCAATTCCATGTTTAAAATTGTAATGTAAATCTAAGAGCCTCAAATTAAGTACTACCTGTTTATCATTTACAATTAAATTCTAATATGTTGTTTCAAATAATATACGAGTTTTAAATACTAAATTTGAGAATCCTTGGAACATATTTTAATATATTTTTTCAGGAAATTTATTTAGAGCTTCCAATAAAGTACCACTTCCGGTTTATCAATTTTAGAATAAAATATGTCATTCTCATTAATACAAAAAATCTTAGATCCAAATTTGAAAAGTTTTAGATTATATCGTTATATATTTTTCACGAAATTCTGTTCAGAGTCAGTGAAGTAACACTTTCGGTTAATCAATTTTAGCCGAAATCTGATGTCTTAAATACTAAAATACAAAAATTTTGGTTTATGTTTTAATATAGGTTTTCATTAAAAACTGTTATGAGCTTCAAATAAAATATTCGGGGCATTTAGGAAAAATAGGGGAAAGTTTCTCAGTATTCGTGATATTTGGTACCTTTATGTTTTTTGGGTCGCTGAACACGAGTCTCAGGTTTGCCAATTCCGATTTTTCCCGGAAACATATTTTTTTTTGGCAAAAAACGTGTAAATTTTTGCAGTTTTTTTTGCATATAACTCGGAAACTATGCTTTTTTCCGAAAAGATCATTCTATACAAAATTAAAGCAAACAAAATTTCCTACATTTGTCATATAAAAAGTTTTTTTCTACGACCAACCGTTCAGTCGCCAAAGCGCGCCGAAAATAGGTCAAAAAATAAAATATAATGAAAAACACAAAATTATAAACCAAAAAAACAAAAACGAAGAATTAATATTTTATGGGGGCACAATTTTTTTCTATAACAGTTGAAATAGCTCTCATCTTTTCGTTTTCATAAAATTGTCGAGGCATTTTAGTGCTTTCAAATTATTTTCATTGACTGTGACATTGGCATTTATGTAAATAATTACAGAAAATTTACGACGCCTATGTTTGAATATCTTGGCAAAAACAGAATTACAAAAATAAAAAATAGGTGTTTCCATTTTTACCTCTCGCTAATAGAGGTATTGGATTCATGCTAAAATTCGCATATCCAGATTTTATTGAATAAGCACGATTTAAGGTCCCTAGAATCCGATTATAACATTTTTAAAATGATGTCTGTGTGTGTGTGTGTGTGTCTGGATGTGTGTGTGTGTGTGTGTGTGTGTATGTATGTCTGGATGTTGTAGTCACGATTCCTCAAAAACTATAAGACTTAAAAAATATTTAACTGCAGTTTCGTCAATCTGACATTCCTGGGAAGAGCTGAAAAGGTTTTGGTAACAATTGAACAACCGGAAGTAGTAGTTTCTTAGAAAAATTCTTCTAAATATAATTTTTTGGGAGGTTTTTTTATTAAATATTGAAGAACATAAAATTCTCCATCTAATACACTTAAAATTTTTATTATATCTTGTATAGATTTAGAGATAAAGACACTATAATTTATAGAGTGAACTAATCGCAGAGGCCAAGGCACTAAGGAAACCAGTTGACAAATTCCAATGTTTATAACATGACACATGTCATTGTCAAATATCAACATTTTTAGTGACATTGTGAAAGCTTTTTCTGGGAAGTATATTTAATTTTTCTTATTGTTTTATTAATTAAATATTTGAAATTATAGGTAAAATTGTGGTAAAATGCATATATCCATCAGAAATACCGCCAATCTGGTTAATAAATTGGAACAATCTCTGACACGAATATGATTTAAATAGATATAATTAGAATGATGTGTGCAGAAGACATGTTAAATACAATAAAAAACAATATTTGGGTAAAGTTCTGTAATATTTTGTTATAAAACGACGGTTCGAAAGCGAAGTGGAATACAATACATATAATAGCCTAATATGGAAATGGCGAGAGGTCTTGTGCTGGCCACAACAGATTTTTTTGGTCGCATTTGTACATATACACATACAGGAACAAGATACGTATAACAACTATTGCCTCGATTGTTGCACGTAAAATGCAAACTGTACAGTGGCGCGTGGCTTGTGACTACCTGCTACGGGTGTCTGGCTTGGATTTGGGCGTGGCTTTCTGCAAGGGTCCTTCCAAGGGTCCCTCCTACTGAACCACTTCACCCTTTACACTTGCAAAACCGTACATGGTCTTTGATAGTAAGTAAAGGCTCTGAAGAGGTCAGGAAATTTGCAAAAGTAGCCATCGAATAAGTAAACTCCTTGTCTGCCGTGGGTGAATCAAGGCTTGAGTCAAATAGACCAGGTTTTAAATATTTATCCATAATGATGAATTACTAAAGTCAATAAAATTGTAATATATGTATAATATTACTACACTAAACCTTGACTTTAGGCTTTTAATAATAATAATAGGTTTTATTTGTTAAAAGCATGAGAGCTTGTACGAATTAAATGGGCAAAAGTTCTATTGGTGTTCCGAACGATCGTAGTGCACAGTAAAATTCTTATACAAGATGTTATACTTGCTTTGACAATGAACGCTCATTACTGAACTGGCAATCTGGTATTACCAAAATGTAAATGTACACGAGGTACAGGATTATATTGACTGATATTTAATAAAAAATATTCTGTTGTGGTCAACACAAGACCTCTCGTCATTTTCATATTAGGCTATAAGTTTTGTATTGCACTTCGCTATCGAACCGTCGATTTATAACAAAAAATTACAGAACTTGACCCAAATATTGTTTTATTGTATTTAACATGTCTTCTGCACACATACAATTGTAATTATATCTATTTTTCATTGCATGAAGAAGTTCCTAAATGTCAGAGATTTTTCTAATTCATTAGCAACATTGGCGGTATATCTTATGGATATGTACATTTTGCATACAATTTTAAATATTTAATTAATAAAACAATAAGAAAGAATAAATGTACTTCCCAGAAAAAGCTTTCAGAATGTCACTAAAACTGTTGATTTTTGACAGTGACATCTGTCACATACAAACTATGTTAGAGACATTTGAATTTGTCAACTGGTTTCCTTCGTGCCGTAACCTCTGCGATTAGATTATTCTATATATTACAGTGCCTTTATCTCTAAATATATAAAAGATATAATAAAATTTTTAAATGTGTCAGATGTAGAATTTTATGTTCTTCAATAATAGTAATAACAGAAATTTTCAAAAAATGATATTTAGAAGATTTTTTTAAAGAAACTTACTTCCGGTTGTCCACGCACACGCGCGCTCACACACACACACACACGAACACACACACACACACACACACACACACACACACACACACACACACACGCGGACATCATCGTAAAAATGTTTTAATCTGATTATAGGGACCTTAAAACGTGCTTATCCACTAAAATCTGGATATGCGAATTTTAACATGATTCCAATACCTCTCTTAACGAGAGGTAAAAAAATCTGATGTGGCCAATATAAAACCTCCCGCTATTTAATTTTTATTAATTTAATTACATACCTACATATTAACTAATGTAAAATGCCTTTGCATATAACTAAGCATAGGCTCCAAAATTTATAATATATATATATATATATAAAGTATTAATGTATACATGAAGAAAATTCAATAATCTTTTATTTTTATAATGACATAACATGCGAAAATGACATTTAATAGTATATTTCGAAGGAAAACCATTATGAGCTTCAAGTAAAGTGCCATTTCCGGTTATTCAATTTACACCAATATATAATGGTTTCTTTCCATATTAGAATAGGGTCGAAATACAAAGTTTTGGAATTTTCTGAATGATAGTATTTGAATTAGAACGAAGAAAAAATCCATACAAATACACACACACGCACACACACACACATACATACACACATACAGACATCATCGTCAAATGTTAAACTTAAAATCTAGGAACCTTAAAACGTAGTGATTTACTAAAATCTTGATATATGATTTTTAGCACGATCCCTATACCTCCCTAACCAAAGGTAGCGGGAGGTAAAATAATACGATAAATTTACAAATTATAATAACAGTGTAGTAGATTCCCTTGACCCTTAACCCTTTTTGCTACGTCGGTTTTCTCCTGGAGGCCTATTTCCGTATCTTAAAAAAAGATTTTAATCAGAATCATAGCTGTCAGTTTCAGAATCTGAAGAATTTTAATTTATAATCTATAATTCAACTAATTACCGAAGAATTAAGCTGTGGTAAAACATTTTCCTCCTAATATTTGTTTTAAGTTCACCCCATACTAATTCCAACAAATTAAAAATTACGGAGATATGGCGATAAAAGTACAATAGTGTGACCTGTTTCTTTTGCCATATTATCAACGGCATATGTTTGGGAAAATCATTTTTCCTTAAAAAGCTTCAGTAATTCCCTTTTTAATACTTTTTCTGAAAATTGTATATTATTTTTAATCAAAAAATTTTATATATCAGCCTTTTGCTGACAGAATTTTTTCAACTTGTCGAGAGTGATGTGGAGCATTGTCCATCACTATGCTCTTCAAACGATTTTTAGAATAACACTGCAGTCATATCCTCATGGTAATTTCCATTACAGATTTTATATTTTCTTGCAGATAATAATAATACATACAAGATAATAACTCTTTTCCTCCTAGATGGAGGAGCATTTAATTTACAACTGGCGTCATCATTTACACAGCCCTTTTTAACAGTATCATGTTTCGTCCAAGTAGATAATATTTTGCCTTGCCGTTGATGCTCCTAAAAATTCTATTTGCATATTTGAAATCCTTCGGGATATCGTGATCGCTTTTCGTTTGTCTAATGTTTTATATAAAAAAAAAAACGTGTACTGAGTTTCTTGATATATTACAGCCGCATTCTTTTCTTAATATATTTGTTATTGAAGGTAAAGTATGAATTACTTGTTACGGTTATCATCATATATTTGTAATAACAAATTTTGGTAAAAATTAACCAAATTTGTACATGAAATTCAACTTTCTTTTCGGTTTTGCAGTTACAACACCTTATGCAGTAATCTTCCGTACGGTATCGTTTTATACCTGTACAAATATGGTTTAAATAAAAATAATTATATCTATATTTTAAAATTCCAAGTAACTACGAATAAATTTATTTTAGAAATACACCCGTACCTTAGCCAAATATGGGATCCTATTAATGATTTATAAAGTCCAATTTAAGCTTCTAAAATATTATACATATTAATAACAATTTATTTTCCATGTCTGTGCAAATAGGGACGAAAATCTTCACATTCAGATGTATTTGTTTTGCAGACACCCTTTCAGATTCCAATATTTCCAAGTTAGCGTTTTCTTGTTCTTCATAAGTAATTGAATTTTACCACGGTCTCCACATTGTTACAATAAGTTAACGCAGATCATACAATCAAATATAAAGCTGAACACGACGTGTATTGGTATACTATGTTAAATTGAAATAAAATTCAGAATACTCCCTATTTTAATATGGATGCTTTAAACTCTAAACAGATATTAACAGATATTAAATAGTAACAATAACATCATCTTCAGACATAAATTGATTTTTACTATTTTAAAATTTTTTTAACTACGACGTAATTGGTCAGTTTTAAGGGACTTCAGCTGTTACAGAAAGCATGTAAAACAAAAATTGCCTGATCACTATCTCTGGAATTAGTTCTACCATAGATTAAGCTTATGCTTATTTAAATAGCAGCGTATATATGAAGAAACCCATTTACTACGTCCATCATAGTGAAATATTTGGTGTTTTCTAACGAAGTCAAAATATTATTTGCTGAATGCAGTTCATAATTCTCGCGTGGTGTACTGGCTTAACGGTTTTGAATGCATACATATTCTTACACCCTCGTTTGGTTTCTCAACAACTACAATAGGATGTATCCCATCTGCTGATTGAAATAGTTTATCAGTCACATTTTGCTTTTCTTGCGTTTTAATTCGGTGTTCATCAAATTTTTAAGTGCCAGTGTTATTTTTCTATTACAGTATGCTCTAGATTCTGTATTTACTTTAAGTCTTATATTGTAAGTTCCTAAATTTTAGTGCTTGTTTAGTATTCGTTATTTTTTCGTTCCGTCAGCTTTAGGTAAGGAAGGTATTGTCTTTGGTCAAAAAAATCGGTGGTGAGTTTTTGATGAATAACCTCGTTCTAAGATCCCTAGAATACGATTTTACCAATTTTACATTGATTTCTGTATGTGTGTGTGTCCGTGTGTGTGCCTGTGTGGGTGTCCGTGGGTGCGTGTAAGTGTGACAAATTTTTCTCCGATGATAACTCCAAAACTACAATTCTAAAAATTATGATTCTTTCGTATTTCTCTTCTTTACAACCATATGAAGAGCTGATTAGATTTTGGTTATAATTGGTCAACCGGAAGTACCCTTATTTGAAGTTCTTAACAGATTTCCTGGAAAAACGCAGTTAAATATCAATTTTCGACATTTTATGATCATTAATATGCAAGAAAATCTTATTCCCTATACGATTTGATTATACATTTTCCTTCATATTTAACAGATATAGAGTTATAGAGAGATTAAGAGAGGTTAACTTTCAAAAATCAGTCAGCTTTGCAAAAATTATGAAAACAGCAGATATATTCAAAAAATTCTAATTAACAGATGTCAGTGTCAAGTGCAAAACCAAAGTGGAAAGTATAGGATCAGAAATTAACATAAGTGACAGAGTGTCCCTCGCAAGTAACTTGCAGTTTCAATGCCGGGAGTACGAGGAAGGCCAAAGAGAAGATGGAAGGACTGTGTAGCAGAATATTTGAGAGAGGAAGAACTATGTGAAGGAGATGCGTTGAATAGGAATGAGGAAGTGTGAAGTGCAATTTACAGAATGTACTTGCAATATGGAATTTGTAAAAAATAGTGTGTTCGTGTTACAATTTTAAAAGATGTATAGAATCTTTTCCAAGGAACTTTTGATTTGGATTTTTACGAAATACATCGAATTGACGGAAGGTTTTCTGCTGGCCACAACAGATTTTTTTTACTACGTTTAGCTTCACAGAAGAACTTAAACCTAAAAGCACTACTCTATTTTTTTTGTGTAAAGTACTACTAGGGGTCTGTTAAAATTATATGTGAGATGCAGAGTATATGTAGAGATCTGTTATGATACAAATTTTATTTTAAAAAGGAGTTGAGTTGTGGCAGGCAGTGAATACGGTTGTGTCGATCGTGCGGCGATAGTCAAATTCGATAAACGAAAGATATCACGCATTAATTCGCGGCCATAGGAAACAAATAAACTCTGGTGAAATAAGATAGTGTTGTGAATAAAGAAAGTGTAGTGAGAAGTGCCTAGAAGCTCTAAATTAGAGTAAAAAGTGTATACAGTGGCGAGACAGTAGCCAAGGACATACAATACAGAGGTAAGCAAGCGTAGAGTAGTGGCGGAGCAGCTAGAACGTGCAAACAAGATAAAAATTTAGTCAGGCCCGTACTCAGGAAAGTTGTGCAAATATGTCATCGGATAGAGAAGATTACACGTCGGATGACAGTAAAAGGAAGAGAGAGAGTACAGATGGCCAAGATATAACAAAAAGAAGTAAAAAGACTATGAGAACACCGGACAAAAGTAACAAAGAAGAAAGTGATAAAATAGAACTAAGAGATTTAATGAAAATTATATTACAAATAAAGAATGATACAAAAGAGATAAAACAGGATCAGAAAGAATATCAAGAAGAACTACTACGAATGAAACAGATAAATGAACAGCTGAAGGAAGAAAATATAGAGATCAAAAAAGAATTGAACGACATGAAAGAGAGAATCGAGAGATTAGAGAAAGAAAAAATCAAAAATAATTTCGTGATTGTAGGGCTAAGAACAGACTCAATCAACAGAAATGACCTAAAAAACACCGTAGAAGACTTCATACACAAGAAAATTGGAGTTAATGTACAAGTGAAGGAAGCACTAAAGATAAGAGAGAAGACATGTAAGGTACAAATGGAAAATTTTCAAGATAAACAAAAAGTAATGGGGAATAAAAAGAACCTATGAACTTTAAAAGACAAAATTTTCATAAACAACGAACTAACAAGAAACGAGCGCGAAATACAAAAGGAAATAAAAATGTTAGCGGAGAAGAATAAAAAGGCAGGTGACATATTGAAGATAGGCTATCAGAAATTAACAATAAATGGAAAGGAATGGAAATGGGACAAAACAGAAAAGAAGCTGATAGAGGTCAAAGAAGAAGGAGGTACTGCGTCAAAAAACTAAGGGAAAAACGAGGAAAATTGCAACAAAAAGGAAAGACGTCGCAAGCAAAAGAAAAGGATACGATAAGGAACAACAAAACATATATAATTAAGTACGGGAAGGGCAAAATAAAAAATAGAGTAAATAAACCAAGGAAAATAATAAAATTTGGAACATGGAATGTAAAAAGTTTAACAAGGAAAGAATATGAATTAACAGAAGAACTGACAAAAATGAATATGGATTACGTGGGTCTAACAGAAACAAAGAGGAAAGGCAAAGGAATCACAAAGACACAAAATGGATATTGGATGCACTGGGTAGGAGTATCGGAAAAAGAAAACGCCAAGGCAGGGGTGGCAATTTTAATTAAAGAGGATAAGATGAAATATGTTTCTAAATAAAACCTATTGAACGAAAGACTACTACCAATAAATGTTAAGGAAGGAGACGAAAACGAAGAATACACGCTAATTGTGGGCTATGGACCAAACGAGGACGCAAGAAAAGAAGAAAAAGATAACTTCTTTAAAGAACTACAAGAAATAGTAGACAGAAGTGAAAAGAGAGTAATAATAATGGGAGACCTTAACGGGAGGGTAGGAAATAAGAATGATGGAATAGAGTGGTGCTTAGGAAGGAATGTGAAGAATATAAACGGGGAAAGAATAATAGAGTTTTGCCTAGAGAATGAGTTTAAAATCGGAAATACACACTTCAAGCACAAAGAAATACATAAAATAACTAGACAAGTTATAAGCAGAAATGAAAAATCGATTATAGATTATTTCCTAATTAACATAGACAGCTGGAATAGAGTAAAAGACATAAAAGTAAAAAGAGGACCAGAGATTGGAAGCGACCATTTCCTTGTAACAATGATACTAAAGCAAGAAGTAATCACAAAGAACGAAACCAAAAGAAAGATAGTAAATAAGAAAATAAAATGCCATGAACTTAGAAGACAAGAGATAGAAGAAAAATTTCAAAAGAACGTCAACGAAGAGTTTAAGAAAAAAGCAAAAGAAAAAGAAGGAAACATAGAAAAGAAATGGGAGAACTTCAAAAAGACAATACTAGAGGCAGCAGAAAAAAGCTGCGGCACGACTAGAATAGTGAATAGAAACACAAACAAAACTAGATAGTGGTCGGAAAGGGTAAAAGTTGCAGTGAAAGAAAAAAAGAACAAGTGGAATAAATATCTACAAACGAAAGAACCTATTGACTATGAAAAATATAAAGAACAAAGGAAAAAAGTAAAAAGAGTAATAAAGGAAGAAAAAGGAAAAGCATGGAGAGAATTTGGTGAAAAAATGAAAAACGCATACAATGAAAACCAGAAATTATTTTTTGGAACACTTAAAAATATAAGACAAAAGAAGACAGCAACAATAACGAACATTAAAGATAAGAAAGGAAAGACGATAGCAGAAGAAGACAGAATAATGGACAGATGGAGACAGTATTTCATAGAACTACTAGAGGGAAAGGATACTAAAGATGAAGAACAACAAGAAAGTCATCGCACACGAACAAAGGAAACAGAAACAACACAAGAAGAAGAAATAAGCTTGAAAGAAATAATAGAAGCAATAAGAAAAACCAAAAGAGGAAAAGCTCCCGGACATGACAAAATAACAGCAGACATGCTGAAAGCACTACCCGAATCAGCACTACAAGAACTTAAAGACATAATGAATGAAGCGCTAAAAGGAATAACACCAACAGAATGGCAAATAGGTATCATAACACCAATATTTAAAAAAGGAGATAGCAGAGAGTGCCAGAACTATAGAGGAATTACCCTAATAAGCACAGTGGCCAAAATATATGCAAAAAAGAAATACTACATAGGACATTGGAAATTGAGAAGAGTGGAAATAGCAGAACTATGCTATGCAGATGACATGGTCATCATAGCAGAAGACGAAAAAACCTTAACAAGGAATATAGAAATATATGACAAAGCGCTACAAAAATTAAACATGAAGATCAATAAAGAAAAAACGAAAACCATGATACTAGGAAGAAATGAACAACACCACACGATACAACTAAAAAATGAAAATCTACAGCAAGTCCAAAAATTTAAATACCTGGGGTCAATGATCTCAGAAGATGGAAGATTTGATGAAGAAATAAAAGAAAGAAGAACAACAGGAGGCAAAATATTCAATAGCATCAAACACAGCTTCTTAGGAAAGAAAGAAATACCGAAAGAGACCAGAGTACAAATATTTAAGAAAGTAGTGACACCTATACTCATGCACGGAGCTGAAACATGGACATTAACGCAAAGACAAAAAGAAAAAATTACGGCTATCGAAATGAGGTTCTTGAGAAAAATAGAGGGGAAAACAAGACTGGACAGAATTGAAAACACAACCCACAGACAAAACTTAAAAGTAAAAGCAATAGAAGATAAGATAGCAGAAGGACAGATGAGATGGTATGGGCATGTAGAAAGGATGGGAGAGGAGAGAATAGTTAAAAAAGTGTTTGAAGCAAAAATTGGAAGAAAGAAACCACGAGGACGACCAAGAAGAACGTGGCTGGAAGAAGTAAAGGAGGCAGCGCAAAGAAGAGGTTTAACTTGGGAAGAAACGAAGACAGCAACACAAGATAGAGCAGAGTGGAAAGAAATATGGAGAAGACCAACGAACCAGAACTCAACCCCCTCCCCCGCAAGCCGGGGGAACGCCTTACACCCGTGAAGGTAGAAAGGTGCAGGATTAAGTAAGTAAGTAATATGAAAGAAAATCTTATTCCCTATACGATTTGATTATACATTTTCCTTTATATTTAACAGATATAGAGTTATAGAGAGATTAAGAGAGGTTAACTTTCAAAAATCAGTCAGCTTTGCAAAAATTATGAAAACAGCAGATATATTCAAAAAATTCTAATTAACAGATGTCAGTGTCAAGTGCGAAACCAAAGTGGAAAGTATAGGATCAGAAATTAACAGAAGTGACAGAGTGTCCCTCGCAAGTAACTTGCAGTTTCAATGCCGGGAGTACGAGGAAGGCCAAAGAGAAGATGGAATGACTGTGTAGCAGAATATTTGAGAGAGAAAGAACTATGTGAAGGAGATGCGTTGAATAGGAATGAGGAAGTGTGAAGTGCAATTTACAGAATGTACTTGCAATATGGAATTTGTAAAAAATAGTGTGTTCGTGTTACAATTTTAAAAGATGTATAGAATCTTTTCCAAGGAACTTTTGATTTGGATTTGTACGAAATACATCGAATTGACGGAAGGTTTTCTGCTGGCCACAACAGATTTTTTTTACTACGTTTAGCTTCACAGAAGAACTTAAACCTAAAAGCACTACTCTATTTTTTTTGTGTAAAGTACTACTAGGGGTCTGTTAAAATTATATGTGAGATGCAGAGTTATATGTAGAGATCTGTTATGATACAAATTTTATTTTAAACACAGAAAAAAACAATAATAATAATAATAATAATAATAATAATAATAATAATAATAATAATAATAATAATATATCATCACGGCATATTACCCATTTCTGGGTGTGCCAATCTGCTTTATCGCATATATCGGTAATGATGATGACATATTTGTACCGTGCGGGCGTTTACCAGGCGTCACCTCACAAGCACTCATTGCTGGCGTGGAGAGTGCACCACAGGGGTCACTTTTGTGTTATTTAAAATTCGAAATGTTTGGCGTTGGTCGGGATCGAACCCGGTACCCCCAGGTTCGCGACCAGACACCACTCAGGCACGAGGCCACATTCAATATAATGTTATTTTTCATAATGTTATGATATTTCATTTAGTGTGCATTGAATATAATACAAAATGTTTTATCAACACTTCTCCTCAATGAGCACTCAATTTTTAATTAGTTTACATATTTTAATCTTTTTTTAAGTTTACAATTTCTAGTTTCTGCTTACGTATATCGTGTTTCTGTTTTCCTAAATTCTTCGTCAAAATATCTTTATCATTTCTGTCATATTGAAATACTGGACGCATACTCTTTCTTCTTAATAATATCTCTGATAAAATGATATCTGATATCAATATGTTTACATCGATTATGTTGATATTAATTTTTTGTTGATTTTAATTTTTTATCAGTTGGTGCGCATTTTGATTATCATTATATATCACAGTGAGTTCATCATTATTTTTCTTTAATTCCAATTCTTGTAGAATGGAATGCAGATATATGGCTTCTCTTATAGCTTGTGTTGTTGATAATGTAATTATGGGTTGTTTTTTGGATTGCCCAGATATACTGACATTTGCTAATATAAAATTAAATCCTGTTATAGATTATCGGTCATCCAAATTATTTCACCAGCCGGCATCTGTATATCTTATTAAATTCTTTCCACTTTTCTTATATAATAATAATTCAAAATCTTCAGTTTTCTTCTAGTATCTTAATACATGCTTTGCTACATTGAAATGTTGGTGTTTCGGCATACTTGAATAATTGTTCTAGTTGACGTGGTAATTGCAATATCCGGACATGTTGTCGTAGCCAAATACATCAATGAACCAATTAGTGACTGATATAGTTTTATATCGTAATTTCCGTTTTCAAATGCACTTTTCTGTACTTTCGTTGATTTTATTGATGATCTGTTTGGATATTCTTTTAAATTCATTTAGTGTGAGTTGAATATACCAGAAAATAATTTCTCAACAGGGTCATTTGAAACCCCATCTATTTTATATTATTATTGTTCTATTTTATAATTAAGCATTAAAACATGATTATGTGATTATTGTACTTATTTTCATTTAAAAAAATCTAACAATACATAAACAAACACATTATTCTAAAATAATAAGAAGAAAGAACATAATATGCACTCTTACTCTAAATGGTAAATGTATTTTATGATTTGTAAATTATGACAATGATAGAAAATACAAAGTGATTCGTCATACCTTATATAGCATGTCCCAAATTGAACGCCAAATTTAATTTGGTAATGAAACAACAGTTTTTGCATTTATATCAAATAATTTATGTCATTTTAAAGTATACATCTTCCGGCTAAATATAAAAAATTATGTCTTTTACCCAGTCTACAGAATCTGGTGCTTTAGACAAAATTCTTATTGACGTGTTTGCAGTTAGTCTGATCAATATGACCGATGAAGCACCGGATTACATTTTTCAGTTTAGCAGTTGTATTCGACTTGTTAGCATATACCTTGGATTTAAAATATCCCCACAAAAAGATTAAACAACGAAAGAAGAATTATAATACAGAGTTACCATAAATAACTGATTTAGTTGGCAATACTTAAAAAATATTTGAAATTGTTAAGATTGACACACAAATTTATTTCCTGTTTTTGACACTGGGACAGTGACATTTAAAAATTCAAATTTAGGTACATTATACAATTTTTTATTAAAGTGATTGTTGTGTACCCTTACCTAACAGAAGGTATTCCATTGACTGTTGCTTTAGTAACAGCTTGCTTTAATTGTTGTAAAATTTCTTCTCCCATGGAAGCGATAATAACCGCAGAGACGGATTTTGACTTTTTCTTTAATTCTGGACAAACTCGCGCATAGTGCCCTACAATTTTACAATTGTCACATTGCTCATCTCTAGCCGAATATAATGATCGCGGATGACGACTGTATCCACAAAAATAATATTTGCGTTAGTCAGACCTCATCCCTGCACATACGACGCTTGTTTCGTTTAAACAAATTTCTTCGTCTTGAGCTGGATCGAGGTTCTCTTGAGGGGATTCACTCTTATTTGTACTGGCACATGAATAATTACATGTACTTTGAGAATAGTCTTCGGCTTGTTTATGAGCTATTTCTAATGCCACAGCACGTTTATTAGCTTCATCTAAATGGTGAGTAGTTTCCTCTAGTAGACGCTGACGAATTTGAGGACATAGTAAACCATTAATAAACGCATCTCGAATATATTCATTTCGATGTTGTTCGGCTGTAACAGCTGTAAAGTTACAATCTTTACTGATCACTTTCAAGGTATGGATGTATTGATCAATGCTTTCTCCTTATTGCTGGTTACGAACGGCGAGCAAATGACGTGTGAATATTTCGCTTTTCTTTTTGACATAAGTCGCTTTAAGAAATATAACAGCGGCCTCGTAGGTCGTACTCTTACTGATTAACTCGTAAACGTTGAATGAAAGAAAATTCGTGAGTATCTTTAGTTTATCGATTTCCTCCAAATTTTTGATTGAAGGGGCTTGACTTGCTACTGCGGCACGTCAAAAATTCTACCTAACAATTATAACTGTTGCATCTAAAATATCTGGAATATACATCTGAAACTTTTTTAACAATAAGAATAGCAATAGGGCTATGGTGGTATGTTGCCATATTGTACAAATTCCCTTAACTTAATTAAATAATTAATAAATAAGTAAGCGAAAATATGCAATTTTCTTTACTCAATTTTAAACTTCATAAGCAAGTAATTTTAAAAAATAATCAACTTAACTCCTTAGATAATACACTAAGTAAAAGATAAATATAAATATATATACATATTTCCTACGCGTTTTGTTATAAACAATAATATTAGAAATGTAATATTTACTTCGAAAATTACTCGCGAGATGTCACTAGCTGCAAGTCAAACTTCTACCTGCAAGCAACTCCGCCCCACCAAGATTGTTATCGTGAGGGGACGGCCAACCCTAGGAACGGAACGAAGCTCATGCTCGAGAACAATTTGAAATTTTGTGTTTGTTGTGTATGTGTATTGATGTGACCAGCACATGACCTCTCGTCAATTCCATGTTTAAAATTGTAATGTAAATCTAAGAGCCTCAAATTAAGTACTACCTGTTTATCATTTACAATTAAATTCTAATATGTTGTTTCAAATAATATACGAGTTTTAAATACTAAATTTGAGAATCCTTGGAACATATTTTAATATATTTTTTCAGGAAATTTATTTAGAGCTTCCAATAAAGTACCACTTCCGGTTTATCAATTTTAGAATAAAATATGTCATTCTCATTAATACAAAAAATCTTAGATCCAAATTTGAAAAGTTTTAGATTATATCGTTATATATTTTTCACGAAATTCTGTTCAGAGTCAGTGAAGTAACACTTTCGGTTAATCAATTTTAGCCGAAATCTGATGTCTTAAATACTAAAATACAAAAATTTTGGTTTATGTTTTAATATAGGTTTTCATTAAAAACTGTTATGAGCTTCAAATAAAATATTCGGGGCATTTAGGAAAAATAGGGGAAAGTTTCTCAGTATTCGTGATATTTGGTACCTTTATGTTTTTTGGGTCGCTGAACACGAGTCTCAGGTTTGCCAATTCCGATTTTTCCCGGAAACATATTTTTTTTTGGCAAAAAACGTGTAAATTTTTGCAGTTTTTTTTGCATATAACTCGGAAACTATGCTTTTTTCCGAAAAGATCATTCTATACAAAATTAAAGCAAACAAAATTTCCTACATTTGTCATATAAAAAGTTTTTTTCTACGACCAACCGTTCAGTCGCCAAAGCGCGCCGAAAATAGGTCAAAAAATAAAATATAATGAAAAACACAAAATTATAAACCAAAAAAACAAAAACGAAGAATTAATATTTTATGGGGGCACAATTTTTTTCTATAACAGTTGAAATAGCTCTCGTCTTTTCGTTTTCATAAAATTGTCGAGGCATTTTAGTGCTTTCAAATTATTTTCATTGACTGTGACATTGGCATTTATGTAAATAATTACAGAAAATTTACGACGCCTATGTTTGAATATCTTGGCAAAAACAGAATTACAAAAATAAAAAATAGGTGTTTCCATTTTTACCTCTCGCTAATAGAGGTATTGGATTCATGCTAAAATTCGCATATCCAGATTTTATTGAATAAGCACGATTTAAGGTCCCTAGAATCCGATTATAACATTTTTAAAATGATGTCTGTGTGTGTGTGTGTGTGTGTGTCTGGATGTGTGTGTGTGTGTGTGTGTGTGTGTATGTATGTCTGGATGTTGTAGTCACGATTCCTCAAAAACTATAAGACTTAAAAAATATTTAACTGCAGTTTCGTCAATCTGACATTCCTGGGAAGAGCTGAAAAGGTTTTGGTAACAATTGAACAACCGGAAGTAGTAGTTTCTTAGAAAAATTCTTCTAAATATAATTTTTTGGGAGGTTTTTTTATTAAATATTGAAGAACATAAAATTCTCCATCTAATACACTTAAAATTTTTATTATATCTTGTATAGATTTAGAGATAAAGACACTATAATTTATAGAGTGAACTAATCGCAGAGGCCAAGGCACTAAGGAAACCAGTTGACAAATTCCAATGTTTATAACATGACACATGTCATTGTCAAATATCAACATTTTTAGTGACATTGTGAAAGCTTTTTCTGGGAAGTATATTTAATTTTTCTTATTGTTTTATTAATTAAATATTTGAAATTATAGGTAAAATTGTGGTAAAATGCATATATCCATCAGAAATACCGCCAATCTGGTTAATAAATTGGAACAATCTCTGACACGAATATGATTTAAATAGATATAATTAGAATGATGTGTGCAGAAGACATGTTAAATACAATAAAAAACAATATTTGGGTAAAGTTCTGTAATATTTTGTTATAAAACGACGGTTCGAAAGCGAAGTGGAATACAATACATATAATAGCCTAATATGGAAATGGCGAGAGGTCTTGTGCTGGCCACAACAGATTTTTTTGGTCGCATTTGTACATATACACATACAGGAACAAGATACGTATAACAACTATTGCCTCGATTGTTGCACGTAAAATGCAAACTGTACAGTGGCGCGTGGCTTGTGACTACCTGCTACGGGTGTCTGGCTTGGATTTGGGCGTGGCTTTCTGCAAGGGTCCTTCCAAGGGTCCCTCCTACTGAACCACTTCACCCTTTACACTTGCAAAACCGTACATGGTCTTTGATAGTAAGTAAAGGCTCTGAAGAGGTCAGGAAATTTGCAAAAGTAGCCATCGAATAAGTAAACTCCTTGTCTGCCGTGGGTGAATCAAGGCTTGAGTCAAATAGACCAGGTTTTAAATATTTATCCATAATGATGAATTACTAAAGTCAATAAAATTGTAATATATGTATAATATTACTACACTAAACCTTGACTTTAGGCTTTTAATAATAATAATAGGTTTTATTTGTTAAAAGCATGAGAGCTTGTACAAAAGAGTGAAACTGAACAAATTTAATTACAAATTCATCATCATACATATATTGTTTACAGTTTTGAAGCTAAAGAAAAATGTTGTATTATATTATTATATCCTGTATGTGAATTAAGAATGATCAAAATTTTATATTTAACTTATAACTATTCACCTAATGCAAAAGCACGTAATTTAGTTGCATTTAACATATAAAAGTATATTTTTTTAATTATGTTAATGTCTTTCCCAGAAAATAATGTTTGAAAGTAATTGTCTTTATTGATGTTATGTAGATTTCGTAAGTAGTGTTCTCTCACTGGGGATAGAATTGGACAGGTTGCTATGAAGTGGTACAGGTCATCTTCTTCGTGGGTGTTACATATTGGGCAGATATTTGATGCACTAAATTTATGTACACTTCCATTAAAATACAGAACTGTGTCACTTGTGTTCGCCACTCTGATTTGTGAGAATACTCTTATCATTTTGTAATTTAGATTGTATATCGTGTTTCGCGTTTTACTGTTAATTTGAATGTTTTTATACTCGATTAAATATCTGGATTTGTTTATTCTGTCCGTATCTATGTTATAGAGGTAACACCTGTATGTCCATAGGATGTAGTCCATATTTCTTTTCAGATTACCCGCACTTTGGTTTAACCACATATTTTGTAAATTTAGTTTATTTAATGTATTTTTTAATACACTGCACCAGTTATATTTATTTAATCGTTCGTTTACGTCAAGTGTTTTAATTTTATTGTAGCACATTTTTGGGTATTGAGAGTCACTCATTTTTAAAATCTGTAGCCACCAATTAAGTGCTTGTTTTAGTATTTTAACGGCAAGATTATGTTCGCCTGTTTCCCTGCGCATTATGTAGTTGGGCGTTGTCTTTGGCCAGTTAAATAATTTCTTGAAGAAGTTTGTTTGCACTTTTTCTATTTCCTCTTCGTGTCGTAAGCCCCAGATTTCACTAGCGTATAATGCTGTTGGTACAGTAATTGTACTGTATAGTTTTAAGCGTGTTTCCCAGTTATCTGCTTTCGATATGATCATAATTCTTCTTATGTTTGCTGAAGCGGCATTTGTTTTGCTTATCCTTTCTTTACGTCTTATTATGTAATCCTGAAGAGACAAAATTGATTCCCAGATTTGTATATTCTTTTACAATTTCGATATTTTCTCCTTGACATTTGTATTTTATAGTTTGCTTTGGTGTTCTCCCTCTGTGGAATAATAAAATTTTTGTTTTGTTTGTATTAATTTTTAAGTCGTTGTTCTGTGCGTAACGTTCGAGTGTATTTAGTTTTTGTTGTACTTCTACTTGTGTGTTTGCTAGTATGACTATGTCGTCAGCATATAATAGTGTTAATATGTCATTTGTTTGGTTCAAAGGTATTCCAAAATGTCCATTTTCCCTCAAGCAGTTTTCGGAGTCATTTATGTTTATTGCGAATAGTATTGGGCTCAAAGAGTCTCCCTGAAGTACTCCTTTGTTTATTTCGATTTTGTTTGACAATTCGGTTTTTACGCTAATCTGGACGGTCGCTTGAGAATAAATATTCTGTATGGTTCTTATGAGTTTTGTACTGATTCCAGATTGATACAATTTTGTCCATAATTTTTCTTGATTTATGCTATCAAAAGCTTTTGACATATCAACAAATATAGAATACATTTTTTTATTGTTGTGTATACATAGTTGTGCTAGATAGTTCAAGGTAAAAATGTGATGTATGACGGACCTATTTTTCCTAAACCCGGCTTGGTTTTCAGCGAGTATGTTCATGTGGTCTACCTAGTTTGAGATTCTGTTTGACAATATATTTGTGTAGACTTTTATTATCGTATTCAATAGTGCTATGCCTCGGTAGTTCTCTGGATTTAGTCAATCGCCTTTTTTGTGAAGCATTGTCATTTTTGCATTTGCAAGTGATGGTGGAATTTCTTCATTTTTGAACCATGTGTTTATCATTTTAGTTATATAGTCAATTCCTTTTTCTGGTAGGTATTTTAGAAATTCATTTGTTATTCCATCTGGTCCTGGACTTTTATTATTTTTCAATGTGTTTAGTACTCTTTTTATTTCTAATTTTGTGATTTTTGATAGTGGTGATAAGTGGCCAAGAATTTTGTTGTAGGTATTCTAGTACATGTGAACATATTTGTGTAATGTTTAGTGAGTTCAGAGATGTTTATTTGAATATTGTTTGTTTCTCTTATGTTTAGTTGTTTTACTGTTTTCCAGAAAGTTGTTAGGTTTTTTATGTCATGTATGTTGTTTTTTAATTTTTGTTTATATTGGTTTTTACTTTGTTTTATAATGTTTTTGTATTCTTTTTTTTATTCTTGTGTATTCTGTTAAGTTTTGTTCCGTGTATTCTTTTTTAATGCATTTTTGGTGCGCTTTTCTAAGTTTTGTCTTTAGCGTTTTACAGTCTTTATTATACCATTGTTTTTGGCGTTTTGCAGATTTTTTATCATTTATTACCTTTGCCATGTTTAGTGTTTGTGCTGCGTCCCATATGGTATTTATCAGTGAGTCATAAGTTGTTTCTTTTGTATTAATTAATTCATTAACTTTTTGTTATGAGGTCCCGTGGCCGCGTGCCTGAGTGTCTGGTCGCAAACCTGGGGGAACCGGGTTCGATGCCGACCGGCGCCAAATATTTCCAATTTTAAATGGCACAAAAGTGACCCCTGTGGTGCACTCTCCATACCAGCTATGAGTGCCCGTGACGTGACGCCTGGTAAGCGCCCACACGGTAAAATATATCGTCATCATTACCGATGTCTACATATGTGTAGATAATGGCACACCCAGAAATGGGTAATATGCCGTGATGATATATTTATTTATTTTATTTATTAACTTTTTGTTTGTATTTTTCTTATAGTTCTGCATTCCAATTTAGCTTTATTGTTGTGTTGCTGGCCGGGTGCGTATGTACAGCACTATTTTCGAAATGAGGAAATTTTATTTGTATGGAGAAATGGTCTGAGATGTGTATGTCCTTTAGGACTTCAAAATCTTAAATTTCATTTAGAGCTGTGTCATTTGCCCAAACAAAATCTATGGTACTTTTGTTTGTTCCGCTTATGTAGGTAAATTCAGCTATTTTATCGTTCTCTGATCGCCCATTTAACACGAAAAGTCCCTCTGACTCTAAAATTTCGGTTAGTTGTCTACCCTTACTATTTATTGTGGGGTCTTTGGTTTGGCGTATATATTTGAAGTTTGTGTTATAAAATGTAATTTTTTCACTCTGATTTAGATTCCCTATTCTTGAGTTAAAGTCTCCTGTTAGTATAAGGCTGTTATTTGTGTGATGTTGTTCATTTAGTTCTTTTAGCATGTTTTGTAATTGTTCTATTAATATGTTAAATTCATATTTTATTTTATAGTTATGTTTGTGACATCTTCGTTTCGCCTATTAAGTTTTTTGACTTTTTGTAAAAATATCTGGTAACTTTTTCTTGCTTATTTTTATTTTGTGCTGCGACCTCTGATGGGGATGTGGCTTTCCTTTTTTCTGAGCTTATTTGATTTTTTTGGTTTGTGTTCTTTTTAGGTGTTATTTTTCCTTTTTGTTCGTATTTTTTATTTGGATGTATAGTACCGCTTCCATTTTTATCTTCGTCTTCTTTATCTTCCTCATGCTCTGTAGTGATGTCTTCTGTAATGCTACCAGATAATGATTTTCGTCTAGTTTGAGATTTAATGTTTTCTACTATATCCTCGCCTTGCTATTTCATATTTTCTAATTCTTGAAGGGTGAAACTGTCACCATTCACTATTAATCTGTTGTAATTTAATTTTGCCCTGTATCCGTTTTCTTTCGCTTGATTTAAAAGCACTCTTAAGTTTTTTTCGTTCTTCAAGTATATTTTTTGTGAATTCTTCCTCTATTCTTATTTGTGATCCTTCTAAATATTTGCAGTTTTTCAAGATTTCAAATTTTCTTCGTTTAGTGCTTAGTTCTGCTTTTATTGGTCTATTAATGTTGTTCTGACCTATTCTTCGTATGTCTTGAATTTCCATTTCTTGTATATCGTGCGTGCGTAGTGTGTTTTAGAACAGATTTATAATTTTTCGGACGAGGTTTTCTTTTTCTTCCTCTTTTATGCCGAATATTAGTATATTTTTTTCCATAATTTTACGTTCCAATAATTCGATTATCGTGTTTTGTCTACTTACGATATTTTCAAGTTATATGCACTTTTCATCATTGTATTGTATTTTATCTTGCATGCTTTTTAGAGAGTTTTGCATCTCACTTAATTTACTGTCTACATTTGAGATTTTTTCGGTCAATGGTGTTATGTATTTCGAAATTTCAGCTGATATTTGTACTATTGTTGCCATGTTTTGTTTATATTTTTAATATTTATATTTTTTATTTTTAATATAGATGGGAACACTGTAAGTATTTTATTTTACAATTTTTCAAAAGTTTTTTGATTTTACATATTTCATGTGTTCAGGAAGCTCCAGCTTAATTTATTTTTTAAAAAATTGACCAAACACAACATATTTATTTATTTATTTTACTATTTTCACCTGGACTTTCCAATGGGTCGCATAGGGGATCCACTTGCTACTTTACAATTTTGACTATTTCTAGCCCTGAAGAAGACTTTTGTTAAAGTCGAAACGTCGGCCAGGAAATAAATAATTTACAAACGACTGCATGTCTGATTATTTTCCATTTTTACTTACTAAACTATAAGATTTTGATTTCTTAAATCAAAAAAATCACAATGTGCGTATTTTGCTGATCAGTGTTGCCACTTCACTCCGACTTTGGGCTTTTATTGACATAATATCGTGACTATACAAAACAAGATACAAAATGACAATTAATCGATTACTAACTAGCAAATGCATAAACATAACAGCCGCCTTGACAATAAATCAAAATACCACACAAAAGACACTAATATATTTATAAATTATGTGCCAAAGTGATAAAATCAGACGAAAGTTTAACCCTATATTTTCCAAAATATACTAGAAAATTATGTTCTGGTGTCCCCACAGGACCCCGACTTTTAAGAGTTAATCCCATGTTTGATTTGTAATTTTCATTCACTATGAAGAATTCACTTCAATTATTTCAGATTTCTTTTTGAGTTTACATTTTAATTTCTATATTCATAATACATTTAGTTTAGTTTTAGTGTAGGATATTAAGCATTTTTTTTTTTTTTTTTTTTTTTTTGTTTTAAGTTTATGGTATAATTGTTTTTATAGAATGTAAATTAAAATATTAGCTTCAAATACGGGTAATATATATATTCAATTTGGTTAACATCCCGGTTTCACCATTAACGAATAATTATTTTATTCCTCATTCAAACAATTCATCGAATATACCTCGTCCAGATTTCATTTGAACAAATGACTTTTAAATCCTCTGTTTTAATCCTAATCTTTGCTACTGTGAATATTTTTACGTTTCACGCAAATATAGTTTTTTCTCAAAGTACATTATATGTCTAAGAAAGTTGAAAATTGCTTGTAACTATTTAAAAGGGGGAAAGTTTTATTGGGGTATTGGGGTATAACTCAATACAATCCTGTACCTCGTGCATATTTACATTTTGGCACTACCAGTTGCTCAATTCAGTAATGAGCGTTCATTGTTAAAGCAAGCATAAAATCTTGAATAAGAATTTTACAGGTCAACTATAGTTCTCAGGAACACCAATAAAACTTTTCCCCTTTTAAATAGTTACAAGCAATTTTCAACTTTCATAGACATATAATGTACTTTGAGAAGAAACTATATTTGCGTGAAACGTAAAAATATTCACAGTAGCAAAGATTAGGATTAACACAGAGGATTAAAAAGTCATTTGTTCAAATGAAATCAGGACGAGGTTTTTTTTTTATAACATAATACATTTTTGTATCGCCAACGTCAGTTACAATTATTTGACGAATCAATTTTTGGCTAAATTGTCTGGGGTTTTTTACCCAGTTAAATATTAAACGTATAGTTTGACATTTGACAATTTGATTGTGCCTGTTGTAATTTATAATTTTTCAGTAAGGTGATCAAAAGAATATTTACAATAGGTACCAATCTAAAATGGATAACTGATAAATATAGAAAATGAAATATTATGAGCTTACCTTTAAATTCCTTCAATATTAGATTGTCATCCTCATCATTGTTTACGTGTTCTGATGAAGAAATTGTTATTCTGGCAAAAAAAGAAATCATTTCTTTAATCTACAATAAATTCGATGAAGTATATTTTCGCATGCGATTATCAAAAAGATGTGTTTATAAAATTTTAAATCCTGTTTTTCAAGTGAAAACTTCTTTAGGCGCACCTTGCACATTTTTTCCTGGGCAGTGAACTTAGCTGATCAGTCACGCCTGACGGTATTCGGGCCATAGCCTACGATGCGTTATTTATACAAGACCGGGAAACATCACAATATCTGTCAAGAAGGAACTCTAGTTCCAAACTCGCCGTTTTGGCGTAACTTATTCCTGCTGTCACAGCTTTCACACCCAGTAATGGGTAATATTCCGTGATGTATTTATTTAGTTATTTATATAAGTAAATATATTAGTGTGAAGTTTGTACACTAATTTTCATAGTGCCATTTTTAATATAGTAAATATTAGATATAACTGCATTAAAAAAATACATGTTACCAGTTGTCAGGACCATGATGTGTTTGGTATCAAATGCGAGGTGTCGTCAAGGGCTGCCGCGCAGAAATGTGAAAAATTTGACAGCTCAATCGGCTTTTGTTTTCTGTTTTAAGTTGTCAGAACCATGTGGTGTTCGGTATCAAATGAGAGGTATCGTCAAGGACTGCCATGCAGAAACGTCAAAAGTTTGACAGCTCGATCGGCATTTGTTTGCATAAAGTTGTCAGAACCATGTCGTGTGTAGTATCAAATGAGAGGTATCGTTAAGGGCTGCCATGCAGATATGTCAAAAATTTGGCAGTTTGATCGGCTTTTGTTTTCTGCGTAAAGTTGTCAGAAATATTTCGTGTTTGGTATCAAATGAGAGATAATGTCAAGAGCTCCCATGCAGAAATGTCAAAAATTTGACAGCTCAATCGGCTTTTGTTTTCTGTTTTAAGTTGTCAGAACCATATGGTGTTCGGTATCAAATGAGAGGTATCGTCAATGGCTGCCATTCGGAAATGTCAAAAATTTGACTGCTCGATCGGCTTTTGTTTTTTGCTTAAATTTGTCGTATTTGGTATTAAATGAAACATAAAATAGTTTCCATGATGTTTATGAGCTCTCATTAATTGTATGAAATATTACAATAAAATAGAACTTTTCACTTCGGACGTGCGGTTTTAAGCACACACATTTTTTTTTACGAAGGATAATATTTTTGAACAAAAGTATTTCATTCTTTTATTTTTTATCTGACAACACATCGCTTGCTTTCTTATATAGTCCAGTCAATAAAGGTTTTTACCCTACAAAAGGTGGGGAAAAAACGATTTTAACATATGTCGTTCGGGTCGAGACGGGGATCAAAAATTCAAATTTGTGACCTTGAGGAGGCTTGGCTTGAGCCGCCATCTTGAATCAAAGGTGCATAAAATGAGTTTTTTACTATTATCTCGAAAACAGTGGTCTATAATAAAATTTTAGAATAATACAAAATTAAAGCTCGTTACTTTTTGTACAAAAAGGATTTTAACATTTTTTACCTAGGATGAACTCTCAAAGAGGTATGTTCAAAAATAGGTAACCAGAGCAACAACTTATGAAAGAATATTTAATCACTCAAAATATGCACAATATTAAGTTTTTAATACTTATTCAATTAAATTTTGTTAATTATAAGTACTAGTATTTGTCGGAACAACGTTTGCATGTTTGCGGTAAGTACATAGCGATGGAATCTAAAATGTAAAACAATATTAAATAAATCTTCTTGAACGTTACAGCCTACAAAGAGTTCATTATGTAATGAATTTCCTAACGTTGATTTAAATGAGTCGTCAAAAACTACTCTGAATTTTGTCTTTAAACCGTCTTTTTTGATTACATAATGATGAGGGAAATAAAACGGTTTCGCTACCTTTTGAGTTTCATTTGACTCTGGTTCGAGTTTTGACATGTGTCGCAGCCTTTCATAAGTTCGCATAAATTTAATATAATCCTTCATGATTTCTGGTTAATCTGTTAAGCCGGGTTTATGCAACATCGTCATAGTCATAGTCAGTATCATGAACATAAGCATAATCACTGAATTGGGTAAATTTTAATTTTATGACTATGACTGTGACGACTTACAAAATGCGCATGCCTGAGAACTGTCAGTATCAGGAAACATATCTTCTGTTTTAATTGCGATGCTTTTTATTATGAACAAACTAGCAATAACTATTTTTCTCTACTATATGATAATGTATTCATATTTATTTATTTATGTATTTATTTATTCGGCAAATATAATATTTATTATAAGCATAAGTAAATGAGGTTCGAAAGTAGCATATTAATAGTCACAACAAAAATGCTGCATAAACGATCACCTACCTTAAGACTGTTCTTATGACTATAACTTAAGACTATGATTATGATTGTGACTATGTTATTGCTGCATAAACCCGGCTTTAGTCTTCTTTTGACTGATTCAAATCTTTTTATTGCTCTTTTATATGAGTAATCTAATTCGAATTTATTCTTCCTTGGTAATTCTACGATAAATCTTAGGGATCTAGCTACTTTGAAGGCAAAATCAACACAAATAGAAAATAATAAAAGTACGAAATTTGAATTGAAGACCTTGGGAGAAAAAGGATATAATTTGTCAGAAATTTACATAAACATGTAGTAATTTACAACAACGATATACGCCATCAAAATTTTTATTTCACAAATATCTCAATCAGTGGCGTAACTAGAAGTCCAGTCGCCGGGTAGTAAAATTTGTACTAGCGCCTATTAATATTTTTAATAAATCTAAATTCGATGCAAACAAGCACACATGGCTTAACATACACATACAGAGTGCCCAGTATGTATGGAATATAGTATATATCTCGGTAAATAACGACTGTATAATTTTTTTTTTTTTTATATATAAAAGTTGTTTAACATTCTATTACTTAATTTCAATACAAAATTTAGTTTGCTTGTCTGAGGTCAGGGCAAAAATGAAAAATATCGGATTCAAACAAATTTATTATTTATGTACAATAAAATAATAACGATTTGTTATAACATTTGTTCAAAATGATCACCTATAGCAAGAAAACAGGCACGACAACGATCTGCTACTGCATTGGTCGCTGCGTGACAGCCTGGCATTGCTCGGAAGATATGGTTTCGCAAACTTAAATAATTTTTCTGCGTAGAGTGCCCAAATTATCTATCGGTTCATCATAAACTCTTTCTTTTATGGCACCCCAAGCAAAGAAATCTAAAGGTGTTAGATCGGATGAACGGGCTGGCCATGGTACAGGTCCTCTCCGATCAATCCACCGTTGTGGATAGTGTAAATTTAACCACTCTTGGTTGTCTCCCATAATGTGCAGGGCAGCCATCTAACTGTAGCCAAGAGTTTCTTTTTACTGCTAATGTAACTTCTTCCATTAAATCATTCAAATCATTATTTAGAAAATTGTAGAACCTCTCTGAATTTAAACGATCTGGCAAAAAAGAAAGAGCCTATTAAAATATTTTCAATAATACCTAGCCAAACATTACATTGAAATTCATAGTGAATTTTTTTTTTTAATTGCATGAGGATTTTCATGTAACCAAAGGTGAGAATTTCTTTGAATCAAAACCATATCTCCCGAGCAATGTCACGCAGTGACCAATGCAGTGGCAGATCGTTGTCGTGCATGTTTGCTTGCTACAGGTAAACCTCGAGGTAAACATTTTGAACAAATGTGATAAATAATAGTTATTATTTTATTGTACATAATAATAAATTAAAAAATTAGGTAATAGCCAAATCATTTACCTATAATTAATCTAATTATTATGTCAGAACTTAATAAGATATTTGATATCTCGTTATAAAGTTGATTTTTTAAAGAAGCGCTGCTCCAATTTGCTCAAATGAACTTGTCACCTTATTTTTACCTGTTTAATCCATGGTTCAAGTTATGCCGTTTAAATCTGGGACATTCTGTATATATATGTGTTGTGGTGACACTTTTATTCCAACGAAATATTATTCGTTATATAGAGCAATAAGTTTATAAGCCACAATAAATTTAAAATGGAGACAGCTAAGAGAAAACTTAATTTTTGTAGTAATCAAAGTGACTGTGAAAGTGATATTTTTGATTCAGATAATAGTACCAAAGATAAAGATTACAGGGTAAGTAATAGTTCGAGTAATTCATCAAAATTATCAAATTTATCGGCTTAAGTTTAATTTTTTGTGGGATAAATCGTTTTTGATTTAAAAATTTTTCCAAACTATTCACCAACAACGGTAAATTTGCTTCGATGTTTTCTGTTATTTCAAATTAAAATTGTACAATGTAATGTTAAAACTATTTAATTTTTCCTTAATACAATAGTACTTTGCTAACTGATCCTGAATACATTGAACAATCAGCTGGTTGCTTTTTTCTTGTGACTGGTAACATGTTTATCTATAACTGCACGTTACGCATACTTATGCTTATACAATCAATGGTAAATAATAAACATAAAAGGAAAAAAATTTATTTTTTTTTCGAAAATAATCATCATTTTAAAATTTGCTCCGCAAATTCTCTTGTGCTTATATCTTGGCACAAGCTACACCCGGATAATTCTGAACCTGATCCGTTTCCCTCTTCTAATAGGTACGACCTTTAAATTAGCTTGTAATTCTCCTTCTTACAGATTTTACAATGTACATATACCCTCTCCCTCTTTCTCTCTCGCTCCCTCTAACAAGTCAACAAACATTGAGGTACAGTCGAACTATGGTAATAATATAAATTATTGCTTATTCTACAACTATGTATTCAGTAAATAACTATATGTAAATATTATTATCTCAATTATGTGGTGTCGGTTTACAGCATCCATCAATTTGTTGCTAGCCTGTATTTACATATACACGTAGAAATAAACATATTGATATTTTAGGTTTGTGGATGGTTTCGATACAGTATATTCCAGATTATTTCTCCCTACAGTAGCGTCAAATGTTATTATCGCTACTATTAATATGCGGGGCTTTATTACAGAAGATGCACTGTAAGATTTATTACAAATATATGTTCCAAAAGTTATACGTAACTGAAATTGTAAGAGTCACATGTCGAAACTTTATGTAAATTGTATAACATAGTTCATTTAAATAAAAAGACAATGGAAGTCCAAAGTTCTGTTTTGCTTAGTAATGAAACATTGTCTTACAAATTAAAAGAAATATCACATGTATCATTCTGACTTTTTTCAAACTATGGATACTTTTGGGACACAATTTAAAAGTACATGAATACTCTACAGTAATTTATAACATTTGTGTTTTCATTGCTGACAAAATTATGTTCGTATCTGTATATTTAGCAGTGATGAGCCAAATATTGGCATACTGTGCTGCAGGACAAATAGTACAAGATGCTGTAAGTTTCATATTATAATATTCTTCTTAGGGTTTGCCATGAATATCTTACACTGCCTTTATTTTAAAAACTGTTTAGTATTATTTAACAAAATTTGGTGTATAATAATTTTTGAAATGACGCAGTTTTATATCAGTTTATTTTAAATTATATGACGTATATTTTACATGAAATTGTACAGCTGAATTATTATTATTACAATACTTGTTTTTTATCAAGGCATACTGTTTCATTGAAAAACGGTGTTGCCTACTTTGATTACACTAGTTTCATATTGACATTGATAAACGTCAACAAACGTCAACACCCTCCCTCAATGAAATACGTTCAACATTTTATTAAACCTAGTATCGTACAAAAATAATTAAATACATTTTTATTTAAAGGCTTGGTAAATAAATCAGCTAGTTGTTCTTCACTTCTTATGTACTGGACGTCAATGATCCCTTCATTAACCTTGTCTCTGATGAAGTGATATCGAATATCGACGTGTTTGAGCCGTTTGTGGTTCTCTGGATTTTTAGCGACTTTTATCGCGGACTGATTGTCTTCAAAAATGATCACAGGCTTGGTTACCTCATAAATCCGTAGATCAATCAAAATTTGACGTAACCAGCATGCTTCGCTAACAGCCATGCTCAGTGCCACGTACTCTGCCTCACAGCACGATAAAGCTACACTGTTTTGCTTACGTGAAGTCCAGGATACCGATGAGTCATATATTTTGTAAATGTATCCAGATGTTGACTTTCTGTCATTCAAATCGCCTGCCCAATCGGCATCAACAAATCCTGTCAGTAATTTTGCATTTTCATCTCTTACGTAGACTAAGTTAAAATCAATTGTACCTTAGTATCTTAGTACATGTTTTAAACATTTCCATAATTTTTCATTTGCACGATTTTGATAACGACTTAAAAGACTCAATGCTGTACATAAATCTGGTCTTGTAGCTACCATTGCGTACATCAAACAACCAATTAGTTTTTTGCAGCGGGTCTCGAGTTCTTCATTGTGTGTTGTTTCATTTTCACATTCTACTAACCAATCAGACTTAAAACTTGCATCTAAAGGTGTCGATGTTGCTTTACAATCTTCCATCCCAAATTTTGACAGCACATTTTTCAAATAAGTTGTTTGATTCATTTTTATTACTCCATTTTCTATATCTTGAATAATATTTATGCCAACATAATGTGAAACATTTCCCAAATCTTTCATTTTAAAAATTTTGAATAATTCTTTTTTTTAGTTCTTCAATTTGATGATTATTTGTTCCGAAAATCAACAGGTCATCCACATAAATTAAAACGAATAACTTTTCGGATTTGTTAAACTTTGTATAGAGACAATAATCATTCTTCGATCGAGTAAATTCTTCTTTCTCCATAAACGAATTAAATTTTATATTCCAATATTTTAGTGACTTTTTCAAACCATATAATGCTCTATTTAATTTGCATACTTTTCCAGGTTCTTGTAACACACCTTCTGGTATACTCAGAAAAACGTCTTCTTTAATTTCTCCGTATAAAAATGCACTACATACGTCAAGTTGACATATAGACATTTTAAATTGATTTGCCACGGCTAACATGACTCTGAGGGTTGTCAATTTTGCGACAGGGGAATAAATTTCTGTCAAATCAACATTATCCTTCTGTTTAAACCCTCTAGCTACCAAACGAGCTTTATAACTTGCTGGATTACCATCTTTATCCTTCTTAATTTTAAATACCCATTTGCTGTCAATTATATCACATTTTTCAGGTATCTGTACAATTTTCCAAGTGTCATTTTCCTTCAAGGCATCTAACTCTGCTTGTATTGCTGTATTCCATTTTTCGTTTTCATCACTTTTCATTGCTTCTTTATATGTTGCTGGTTCTTTTGTTTCTTCTACATCTTTGATTTCTGTGAAACAAACTTGATATTCATCAATGCCAAATCTCTGGGGTTTTCTCAAAATTTCTTTATTTCTTAAATTTCTCTTCTCTTCAATATCAGATGTTTCTTTCTCTTCGGTATGTGGTTCTTTCTCTTCTGATTTCTGATTGTTTTCTGTATCTTTTTCTTCGTCGTTTTTAGTTTTATGCACTCGCATTTCTGTTTGTCTAGGAAGAAATACAACATTCCGTGCACAACGTACTTTATTTTCGTTTTTAAAATATATTCTATATCCTTTAATATTATCTTCATATCCAACGAAGATACCTTTTCTTCCTTTTGCATCCCATTTATGCCGCGTTTCTTTTGGTATATGAATATACACTTCTATTCCAAACTCTTTAAATTCTTTCAAATCAGTTTTTTTCTTAAACCATAATTCATACGGTGTGCTTCCCTTTATTGAACTTGTTCCAGTTCGATTTATTACGTATACTGCCGCACTTGTTGCTTCAGCCCAAAGTTTCTTTTCTAATTTCGCGTCGCATAACATTGTCCTTGCTGCTTCAACTATTGTCCTCATCTCTCTCTCGATTTTTCCATTTTGTTCTGGACAATACACTACTGTTTTTTCATGTCTTATTCCAAACCTTTCTAATAATTTTCGTACATCTGAATTTACAAATTCTAAACCGTTATCTGATCTCATGCATTGTATTTTGTTTCCTGTGGAATTCTTTGCTAATCTGAAGAAAATTTCTAGTTTTTCTGTTACTTCATATTTGTGCTTCAAGAAATAAACATGACGGTAGTGTGAAAAATCATCTTTTATCAACAAAAAATACTTAGAACCTCCGACTGACGATTGTTCCATGGGTCCGCAAAGATCAACATGAACTATTTCACAAATTTTTCTTGAATTTGTTGTACTTGCCGGAAACGGTAATCTGTGCTGTTTAGCTTCAATACACGATTCACAAACGAATTCTTCATCTACATATTTTATGTCGTTCTTCTGTAGAATTTCCTTAACTTGTGTTATGTTCTGGTGTGCTAATTTTACATGCCAAGTTTTCAAATTTTCTTTACAAGTTGATATATTTGCAGAATGTAAATATTCATCAGGTTTTTGACATCTGTCAATTTTGAAAATCATTTTGTATAAATTTCCAACTCTTTTTGCTATTGCACAAATTTTCTTATATCTATTTTTAATAATACACTGTTCTTTGTCTGAAAACATCTTGTAGCCTTTATCTAAAGCACTTGTTACCGAAAACAGGTTTAGTTTTAAATCTGGCACGAAAAGTACATCTTGTAGTTCACCTTTTAACCAGTTTTTTCCATCGTAAGCTTCTACTAACACTTTACCTATTCCGTAGGAGTTAATTAATGAACCGTCACCGATTTTAACAGATTTTATGTTACTCAATTCTTTATATTCTGAAAACATATCCCTATTACAACACATATGTTCTGTTGAACCGCTATCCAAATACCAGTAGTTGTGGTTGTTATTTGTATTGCTTATGAATACCGAGCTTATGTATGCGTTGACATTATTTGCAGATTCTGAGGAGTTTCTGTATTTGTTATATCTGCAGTCATTTTTATAATGTCCCGGTTTTTTACATATGAAACAAGTTTTCTTATTGCTTTGCTCTTTTTTTAATTTAAAGCAGTTTTGTTTCTTGTGTCCAATTTTACCACAACTGTAACATTTTAAAATTTTTGTAGCTAATGCACATTCTTCTTTGGTTTCATTCGTTTTGCGTGACTTTATTCTCTCTTCTTCAATTAAAAGTCTACTGGTTAGTTCATTTAACTTTTGATCTCTAACAGGTACACTTTCCCATGCCGAAACAAAATATTTGAATGATTCAGGTAGAGATATTAGTATTTTGGTGATCAACATTTGTTCTGATATTTTTTCTCCTAACTGTTTAAGTTGATCTACAAGCTTTTCTATTTTTGACACAAACTCAGAAATTCCTTCATTTTCATATTTTAAACCAAAAAATTTCTGTTGTATCAAATGAATGCTAACTTCAGACTTTTGCTCGTAGACTGTTAATAATTTTGACCAAATCTCCTCAGCTGTAGTACAGGATAATATATGTAGTAGCGGTCCTTCCTCCATTCTGGTCACGATAATTTCTTGTGCTCTATTATCTTTTCTTAACCATTCATCTTCTTTAACGTTTGGTTTTCTACACGCATTTATAACTACGTCATATACTTGCTTTGACTTCAGTATAACAGTAATCTGAAATTTCCACAAATTCCAATTACTTTCTCCTTTTAACTTAATGGCTCCTTGTTCCATTTTTCTAAAAAATAATTTTATACTTTCTGAAGTCACTTTACTTTTTACTGCCCTTATTCTTCTGTCCCACGTTCTGGGCCCATAACCTTTTGAAATTACGCAGTTTTATATCAGTTTATTTTAAATTATATGACGTATATTTTACATGAAATTGTACAGCTGAATTATTATTATTACAATACTTGTTTTTTTTTTCAAGGCATACTGTTTCATTGAAAAACGGTGTTGCCTACTTTGATTACACTAGTTTCATATTGACATTGATAAACGTCAACAAACGTCAACAATAATTTTCCGACATGCATGTTTCAGCTAAAATATTTTTAAAACTACTTTACGATGACGTCGAAATTGCATTTTTCAAAAATGATAAAGAGAAGTCAAATTACCAAAAACTAATAAAAGAGTGAAAAAGCTTGAAAGACACAAAAATTAGTTAAAGGAGGATATAATAAAAATATTTTACAACAAAAAGTAAAACTGCAACAAAATATAATCAAGGCATATAGGATCCCAGGAACAATAATATCTAAGTACTTAGTACCTACTAGTGGAAAAAGAAAATCTAAAAAGAACAGACATATTCATAGTTTTGGACAAGTTAAAATATAAATATTGTATTCTGGAATATCAAATCACACACTGGTAATGAAATAAAAATCATAGACAAAATAAATAAATTTCACATTAAAATAGTAATGGCCGTTTGCACCAACAAGGCTTAAACAAAAAAATGCAAATCGAAATTTTGACAGCAATATATTATATTTCATTTGACATTTCATTTCGATGCAATATTGTCAATTTAAGCCGAGTTTAATATTTAAGTTACGTTGGTGCAAACGGCCATAAGAAGTACAAAAAAACAAAAGGAACGGAGTGGGAAATATACACACAGAAAATAGTTGTCATTTGTACTAATCAGGAGCACAAGTAAGTAAAAGAACAAAAATAGTAGTGGAAATGATAATAGCAAAGATATGAATAGGAAAGTGAGTAAATACAAAGAAGTTGATTCGAGAAAAATAAAAATGGAAATAGAGAATATAGGTGAGAGTAAAAAAAAACATGTATCAAATAAATGTTCCTAAGAAAGAACAGAAAAGGTAGTACGTAATGTAATTATACGAAGAAGTACAAGGCACTCTGTGTAAAAAAGAGAAAAAAGTGAAAAATAATAAATACAGAAGATTGGAATCCAATGATAGGACTGGAAAGTACGGAATATTTTGTCAAACAAATAATTTACTAATAGGTAATAGCTGAAACAGATGACGAACGCAGAATGCTAATGATAATTAAACTTTATTTCTTCATTTAACATTTTCTATGTCATATTTCAATTACACGAATGATAATTATAAACGTAATTTCATTTGTAACGATCGGCAATATTATCCATAATGATGCTGTCTAAATCTTGTCTTAATTTATTGTAACCTCAAACTTAGCAAATTACATTTGATCATTTGACAGCACTAAAACCAAATATGTAAAGCGTGATAACTTATAAAACTAATAATTGTGCAAATTTAAACTAATCTGAATTTCATCTGACAGGTATTTTGATAATTTAGATTTAAGATAAATTATGATTGAGGATTAAACTTTTTACGGCTTTTTTGTGAAACCTGTTTATTAAGATTAACAATTAGATTCGGACGTTTCGAGGGCCCTATACCCTCATCTTCAGCGGAAATCTATGGAGCGTATTGCAATATCTACTTCGATTACATGCCTTTATTATTGTTTTTCAGGATCTGTAAACAAAATAGATATCGCAATACGCTCAATAGATTTCCGCTGAAGATGAGGGTTTTGGGCCCTAGAAACGCCAGAATGTAATTTTTACTTTTAATAAACATATTTCCCAAAGAGGTCGTAAATATTCTATTCCTTAAATATTTTGGGAAGTGAAACAAAAGTTAATATATTAAAAATTAAAGTAAATCTCCAATTATACTAATGATTATTTGTATTATCTGTCTCGGCAATAACACTCTCTGGAGAAACCTTCAGAGAATTGGCAAAGGCAATGGACAGAAAAAAGTGGAAAGAATGAATTATAAATTAACCATGCAAAAGGAAATCCCACACTTGACTACGGGTATCAATAATATAAGGTTGAAGAAGTATGTAAGAAACTCCGTATATATCAAATTTCGTACAATAATAATAAAGGTAGTGTAAGCTTCTCATAGTACATGCAAGAGTTTATAAGGTTACAAAACACCGTACCTATTAGAATTTTCCAGTAATATTAATTTGTTATTTGAGGAGTGGAATTTGTAAACGTTCTATGTGCCAATAATAAAAATTTCAGCTAAAATTTTGGTAGGAATATTCTTAGCAATTGATGTCTTTTAGATTATGATAATATTATTTTGGTCCATCGGGATTTGAAACGATTCCAACATAATATGCACGACAAGTCTATTTATGTTTCATTTTATAAACTTAAATTTTTAATAAATTAATATATCATCACTTCTTAGTACCCATTTCTAAGTGTGTAAATCTATTTTATGTGTTACAGGACAAACCCGATTTCAGAGAATTAATCAGTTATAAGTTTTGCGCGTTGGGTAAGGTTTTGTTAAGATATATTTAATATAAAATTAAAGAAATTATTAGTATATTAGGTATTAACTTTCTAAACATACCTTAACAAAACCTTACCTAAGGCATAAAACTCTTGACTGATTTATCCTATGAAGAACTAGTTTGGTCTAGGCCAAATTAATTTATCCTGGAATCGGGTTCAATAAATACAATCTGAAAGAATCACACATTTAATTATCAAGATATGTTTTCATAGGCCGCTGAGGCTAAATATGATAAACAATTATAAAATCCTGGAATAAATAACCATCAAGAAATAAACATATAAAAATAATAAAGTAATGCAATAGTAAACAGATGATTAAGCACAATATAAACGTCAATAAGACAAAATGCTGTGAATAAATACAGTAAAATAAACAGATAAAAGTCATCTCAAATAACAACAGAGCTGAATGTAATAGTAACTCCACCAGTAAAATGTTGAATCAAGCATGAAAGTCTTTATAAGGCTAAAATGCATTAATTACATTGTATTGTAATGATAATGTTTGTATTAGTGTTGCTCTGTAGACAGGTCAGCTTCTCTCTGTTTGTTTTCCGTTCTATTAATACAATAACTTAGACCTGGACATCGTCTTCAAGGCTTATACCCTGTGGTCCTGTAGCTATGGTAGAAGGGGTGTCAAAAGAGACCTGGACATCGTCATCATAGCCTACTATATTTACACCAGAAAGATGATACATATCGTAATACTGCAACATAATCTGTCGAAACAAAAACTCAGGGTTCTCGTACACAGAGGAAACCTACCAACACCATAGAGCCAACTGTTGATTTTCAACTTTTGTACCAGGAATTGAACCCGGGTGTGTCAAGCTATCCGGAAACGTGGACGGTACACCACCATACGAACGTAGATCTTGAATATGTTTAGGTGCAGGTTTGTTCTTACAGACTTCTGGATTCTAAGATGATTAAAACGGACTATCTCGGGGCGTACGCTGGTCTTTGTTTATAAGCACAAGCCCGCACTACGGCCTTAGCAGTGGAAACATACAAATACGCGTAGAACTAAAAACAAACTCCACAGACGTCGTCAAACTCACACAAATAGGATTACAAAATATCCTATAGCTCAAGAAAAAATCACACAAAAAAGATATCAATTAATTACAAAAGAACGGGTAAATAATTAATTGCAAAACAAAAAGAAAAATTAATAATTAGAATTCAGAATGTAAGAAAATACACTGACGGATGAATACGCAAGATTTTGGTAATAATACACGTATCTGTAACGTTGAGAGTATATGCCAAGCGTCTCCTAACGAGCTCGTAAAGCTGTCATGGGACAGCAAAACAAAGATAATTCAAAACATTGTTTAAGTTACAAATTTGACTATGATCGAAATCAAATTCGAGCTGTCCGAATCATAATCAGTCTCCTAACACACACACACACACACACACACACACACACACACACATACACACATACACACACACATACACACACGCACGCGCACGCACACACACACATACATACACACACATGCACACACACACACACACACACACACACACACACACACACACACATACACACAGTACACAGTCACGAAACCCAGACCCATATTATTTAAATATTAAAATTAAATTATAACTATACGAGTGGTTATTCATTTTATAAATTTGATTATTCAAAATATTTCATTAATATTATATCTATTACGATTTTTATATTGTTTCTCTCGGTGGAAAGTACCACCAAAATTTTCACATTTGAAAAGAGGTTTTTCTCTTCTATATTCTCCATCCTATAAGTAAATTACTGGAAAAATGAACAAACAGTTTACAATCTTTCCGTTTTAATAACCACATCACATACGGCACACAGAGCGTTTAAAAATACCATACGACCATACCGCTAAAATATAGACAAGTGCCACGCATTATGATGCCCCAAACTACTTTCAAAATAAGCTTTTGGCTTTTAAAACGAAACGTGGTGTAGGCCATGCCACGTAGAACGCGTGTATGAAAAAGAGGATAAAATGACACTTAGAACGTATGGAAATTCCACTCTTCATTATTGTTCTTGGTTTTATAATATATCACATTATAAGTTGATTTTTAAATATCTCAATTATAGCGGATTTAATTAGTAAGAGCTGTAACGGGACTTGCTTCATCATTTGTGTAATTAATTCATACTACTATACTTTGAACTACATAATGATTTTTCTTTTTTATAGTTACGAGTATATGTATATTTTAGGCTATAAATTTAGGGAAGACAGCATATGAATGCGAGTGGACCAATTATTATGATAGAAAAATTCGCATGGGGTTGATTATGATTATCTCCCAGTCTCAAAGAAAAATAGAATTAACAGTAGGTGGATTTATGGTTCTCTGTATGGAGAGTTTTGCCGCTGTAAGTATTAAATTTCATTTAAAAAATATATTCCAATCAATGCGTTCATTAGTTTGAGCAAATAAAAATTTCTCTTGGAAATATTTTTTGTGCAATGCTCAAGATAACGCGTGAAATAAATTCAAAATTTTTCTAGTACAATCTATACTCTGTAGATACCTTGATTACACAAAACAAAAAATATTTTTTTCGATTTTCACATTTAATCATTATTCCATAACCTCTTTTATTCAAAAACAGGCAGTTTACAAAATCTAAGTATGTAATATCATATTATTTAAACTGAAAGTTTAATAATTTAAATTTATTGTAAATGTTTTATCTATTTTTCAATTTCTCTAAATCTGGGTTTTGAATTTACTTCTAATTAAAAAAAAAATGAATTTACATAGCTTAAATAACCTTGTAATAGAACTACATTTAACCGAGTGTGTATATCTAATGGCCTGTTACACAGCTTATAGTTAATGTTTTAATTACAGGTTAACAAAAAAGTGTGTATTGAAAATTTCACAGTAATATTTGACACTTCGTTTCTAAACGATATTTTCAATTTAACGAACAGTTAACAATTTAACTATAAGTGGCACAACTAACCATTATGGTTAGATGTACCACTTATGGTGAAAGTCTTAATTACAGATTAACAAAAAAGTGTTTCATATAAAATGTTATTGTTTTTTTATAGTCTATTTACTGGCATAGACAAAATTTTGTTCGACCACTATCTTAATCAGTTTTTCTTCGATTCTAAAATGACTTCTTTCTCTAAAACAGTTGAAGATCGGACCCATGTTGATTAAACTTTTTTACTCATTTTGGTCAATGCTATATGCTCCCATAATTTGTGACACTAATTTTTTAACACCCTGTATAACAAATTTTTCAATACTTACATTGATCTCAAATATGTAATAAATAAAATATAAATTCAGTGTAATTAAATATTTACTACTTAAACTGAAGCAAAGGGTGTCTTTACATAAAAACATCGACCAGAGAAGCTTAAAATTAAAGAGTCATGGAGGACGTGGGAGTGTTTGTTTTGAATAGTAGGGCACTAGAGGACATTTCGGGTAAGTACATATACATTAGCAGCAGGGGACAAAGTACAGTAGACCTAGCTTGGGTGAACTTAGATTGCCTGGAGGATATAAAAAAATTTACCGTAGAACAGCATTTGCAATATTTTTTTGGCTCTTAGGAACCTTCTCATAAATAACGAAATAACCACTCTTTAAAAACTCAATACGAATAAAATTTAAATATAATAATAATAATAATAATAATAATAATAATAATGTGTCATTGAATTTTTCATGATTCCTTGATCCTTAAGCCTATTTCTTTCTTTATAAACTTCAGGTAGGGTCACAATTAATAAATTTTAAAATAATAATAATAATAATAATAATAATAATAATAAAAATTAAAATTAACTATTAATAATGCAGAAGCTGGTGAAGTTAGAATACAGCGCGGAATATTTCAAGGTGATGCTTTGAGTCCATTATGGTTTTGTTTAGCTTTACAACCACTATCATCTATCTCAATGATTCTGGAAAAGGTATAAAAATATCAAGAACACAAGGTGTTGTATAAACTTTTACAAATTACTGAAAATTTTAGCCATGATATAGGGATGGAATTCGGAATAGAAAAGTGTAAAATAAATGCAATAAAGATAGGAAAAAGTATACAATCCCAAAGTTACAAATTAATATATAATAATGATCAGATTAACACATTAATGGAGGATGAAACATACAAATATCTAGGATGTGAACAAAGAAGGGGAATAGACACAAAGAATATGAAGGAAGTTAACAGGGAAGAACATCGCGACAGCCATCAACTCATTCGCTGCACCAGTTATAATGTATAGTTTTGGAATTATTAAGTGGTCCCCTGCAGATTATAAAAATTTTAATAGGAAAATAAGAACAACATGTATAAAATTCCGCATGAAACATCCCAAAAGCTCAATAGGAAGATTTCACTTAGGAAGAAAGGAGGTAGAGGATATATCGTCGATGATTATGAAAAACCTGCTATGTGAAAAAAGGTACTTTTACAGGAATGTCAAAAAACTATTTATAAAGACAATATCAGCATGATATTACCAGCCGCTAGAGAAAAAAATAATGAACATAACAATATAAAAACCTAAAAATCACTAATAATGCACATAGCAGGTTTTTCAGAACCAACGACGATATAGATTTTAAAAACTATCAAGAAATATACAATCTAAGAAAATTCTTTCTGGAAAAGCCAATCTCTTCACCACTCCATGATGCAATAGTCAAACTGGACAAAAAGTACACACCTTTGAATCTTTCAAATGAAGAATATGATCCACGAATACATATAGTTAAAGATAAAATGAAGATACAGAAATGGAGAGAAAAAGAAGTACATTATAGATACATAGCAACCATAGAGGAAGAACACATAGATCAAAATGCATCACACTCGTGGTTACAGAATAGTGGTCTATATCCTGAAACGTAAGGATTTGTAATGGCTATACAAGATAAGGTTATAGCTACAAGAAATTATAAGAAACATATAATCAAAGATCCAAAACAAACCCATACAAGATGTAGGATGTGTACAAAAGGAAATGAAACTATTGAACATATATTATCATCATGTACTCCTTTGGCATCACCTGAATATCTGAAGAGGTATAATAGTGTGGCGAAAATAATCCATGGGAGACTATGTCAACAATTACTAGGAATCCCAGAAATGCCATATCATAAATATATACCGCAAAGTGTGATAGATACACATCTCTACAAATTATATTGGGATCGCACTATTCAGACTGATAGACCAGTTGAACATAACAGACCAGACATAGTTCTCCAGGACAAGAAACAAAAAGTAACTTATTTAATTGATATTGCAGTCCTGGCACCCGAAAATTTAAAAGAAAAATACGATGAAAAAATGACAAATTATTCACCACTTGCGGTAGATATGAAGCAGACGTGGGTCCAAAACAAAGTAAATATCATTCCCATCACGATAGGGGCTACTAGAGAAATCCCTTACAGTCTACATAAAGCCATGGTAAAATTAAATTTGTAAAGGAATTTATATCATCGACTACAAAAATCTGTACTGTTTGCCACTTGCAACACTGTTCGGAAGTTCCTCAACATACCTAATTAAATCTGTAACATAGTTATTTCTTTATATTGTATAATATTTGCCTGTTTTAGACCATATGTACAATTCATGTAAACCATTTAAAAATGAGAATAAAGGCATAAAAATAATAATAATAATAATAATAATAATAATAATAATATTTATTGTTTGAGAAGAAAAAGAATACACATCTCATACATTGTGAGTTGGTACATAATTATAAATATAAATATAACAACATAATTTAATACAAAAAGAGAAAAACCTATCAGTTGACTAGCTAGTGAACAAATTAATTATTAATAATCGTTTTAACAAATACTAATTTATTTTGAATGAAATGACAAAAACTTTTGTTCTAGCGAACAAATATACATATATTTAAATATAAGTACATTACTGTTTAGGATTAGAAGACAAAGTATTATGTGGAAATCCTACATTTAGTGAATTTATGATTGGATATATGAAATATAAGATATTTTTGACTTTCTTGATATCCAGGTGCTCAAAAATTTGGCAAAATTCTGAATATATAAATATAATTATATTCTAAATTCATTACAGATTGGGCAAACACAGAAATAATTATACGTATTTTCAATATCATGGCGATTACAGATAGTGCAAGTGTTGCTACCGTCTATTTCATATCTTATGTATTTATAGATGATTTTCAAATTATGTGTGTTGGAGACTCTTAGTTGACATAAAATTCTTTGTTTAAAAGTTGATAAATCAAAAGCGAGGTAATTATTATTGATAATCTAGAGGCAGATATTTTTATAAAGATCGCTATATTTAGATTCAATTATATCATTAATGTGTTTCTCCAACAATAAATTTTTATAAGAAGAAATAATCTCTGTGATTTTCTGTTTTGCAATTTGATCTTTAATCCAATTTTCAGAATGCCTATGTTCATATAAAAAGGATTTGACAAGAGAGGCCCAGTTATGTGCGGGATTAATTGTGAGTAGATCTGATAAGACTAGTAATCGGTTAAATAGAAATTTTGGGTGTCTGTCGGGATCCATATTTAGAATATTACTACTTTAAAATTCTACTCCAGACCGAGGCAGCTAGAGGTAATACTCCAGTTTCTAGTCTCATAATATAGTTTTGGATAGTTTTTGAGCATTGTAGAATATTTTTAGGAAGGCTAGTTGGGCCCAAAATTTCAATAGCATATAATGCAGTGGTATTTATTATGGATGTTAGTAGGTTTGTTTTTCAGCCCATTTGTTGGATTTTCCTCGGAATAAAATATTTTTTGTTGTTTGATTTGAAATTGCTGCTTTGCTTAAACTTTGCTGCCAAATTGAATTTCCCGGAGGATGAAAATACTAGTCGCAAATAATTAAACTTATTGCTTGTATTAAAAGGTGCTTTGTTATATGTGAATGGTTTATTAAGAGTTGGAACTCTACCTCTGTGAAAAATTTTAAAAAATTGTTTTGCTTTTGTTGACTGAAAGTTTATTTATCACTTTATTAGGAGACTCTGATAGCTGTTAGTGTATTTTGATTTACAAAGGTTTATATATTTTAAGTATATTTGTTTGGGGACAATACAAGCGTTTAAAGTATATTCCGAACGGTGTTTTTGATAAGTGTGTAAATTGGGTCAAGGCTGTTTTCTTAATTCGTGACAGCTGGTATCGTACCATAGTTTATTACATTTTGTCGTCGACTGAACATTGGGGTATTTCTTGAAAATGGTAGGAGCAGCAGTGGAAATATTCAATGATAATATAAATATATTCATTATTTTTTTATCATTAGTAACAATATCTATGATGACCACAACAATTCTAAAATTTGAAATAGCCAACTCAGCTACAAAATAATTTGTTTTTATCATAATTATTTTGCTTTTATATTTCAAATTTTCGTTTTAAACAGTTTCTTGTGGTATTTTATTTAAGCTTCTTAAACCTATGTTATAACATAATACATTAAATCGATCACGGGGCAGTAGTTAGTATGTCAGCAAGTTGATTTCCTGATTTAATGTATTATGTTATAATAACCACCCATTGCCGTAATGTATGTTTATGAATTTAACTTTTTTCAAATTGTCCTTATTTTATAAATAATTCACTATCTATATTTCTATATTTCTATATATATTTGAATTCATCACGACAATCGCGAAAATTTTGTTCGCCTCTACAGCTTAAATGGTAAGAGCGATTTTAATGAAAATTTGTTTAGGATGTAGAGAATAACTCAACTTGATTTCCTGGTAATAGGTCATTTTTCGGTACGGCGCGCAGTTTTTGTGTAAAATATTTTTAAAGGTCGTATTTTGGCATTTTGAAACAATTTGAAATCAAAAATTTAGTCTTCTATGAAAAATTTAAGACGAAGAACGTTTCTTTGACATGTCAATCAGAACATTTAAATGGAATTATTTATAAAATAAGGACAATTTGAAAAAAGTTAAATTCATAAACATACATTACGGCAATGGGTGGTTATTCCATAGTAGTTTAAAAGGCCTAAAACATTATATTTAAAATTATAATTTTTGAAGGTTCATGTCCATGATTCATGCGCATTTCCAAAGAGTTGCCACACATCCCATAAGTAACTAAGTAAAAAACAAATATTCCAATGTCAGGAATTTCACAGCCCCATAGTATTTTGTTTTTTGCTTAAAGTTGTCAGAACCATATCGTGTTTGGTATCAAATGAAAGGTAATGTCAAGGGCTGTCATGCAGAAATGTCAAAAATTTGACAGCTCGATCGGCTTTTGTTTTCTTGCTTTAAAGTTGTTAGAATCATGACGAGTTTGGTATCAAATGAGAGGTATCGTCAAGGGCTGTCATGCAGAAATGTCAAGTAACAGAAAGCTCGATCGGCTTTTGTTTTTTGCTTAAAGTTGTCAGAACCATGTCGTGTTTGGTATCAAATGAAAGGCAACGTCAAGGCCTGTCATGCAGAAATGTCAAAAATTTGACAGCTCGATTGGCTTTTGTTTTTTTGTTTAAAGTTGTCAGAACCATGTCGTGTTTGGTATCAGACGAGAGGTATCGTCAAGAGCTGCCATGCAGAAATGTTAAAAATTTGACAGTTCGCTCGGCTTTTGTTTTTTGCATAAAGTTGTCAGAACCATGTCGTGTTTGGTATCAAATGAGAGGTATCGTCAAGGGCTGCCATGCAGAAATGTCAAAAATTTGACAGCTCGATCGGCTTTTGTTTTTTGTTTAAAGTTGTCAGAACCATGTCGTGTTTGGTATCAAATGAGAGGTATCGTCGAGGGCTGTCATGCATAAATGTCAAAATTTTGGCAGTTCGATCGGCTTTTGGGTGGACAAGTTGCGTAGACAGTTTGAGTGGGCAGGTTGCGTGGGCATTTTGGGTGGGCAGGTTGCGTGGGCAGTTTGAGTGGGCAGGTTGCGTGAGCAGTTTGAGTGGGCAGGTTGCGTGGGCTGTTTGGGTGGGTGGGAAAAAAATATTTTGAAAGACTCTTAGCGGTAGCACTTTGCATTTAAATTGTTCCTAGACGGATTGGACATACGTAAAACTATTATAAAACACTATCGGCGGATCCCTAGGGAATACTCGGCGTAGTTTGGGTGGGCAGGTTGCGTGGGTAGTTTGGGTGGGCAGGTTGCGTGGGTCGTTTGGGTGGGCATATTGCGTGGCAGGTTGCGTGAGTAGTTTGAGTGGGCAAGTTGCGTGGGCTGTTTGGGTGGGCGGAGAAAAAAAAATTTGAAAGACTCTTAGCGGTAGCACTTTGCATTTAAATTGTTCCTAGACGGATTAGACATACGTAAAAATTTATAAAACACTATCGGCGGAGCCCTAAGGAATACCCGAGTTTTCGCTAGTCTTTTATTCTAAACGGGTAGATTCACTATCTATATATATATATATATATATATATATATATATATATATATATTTTCTTTAATCACGACGATCGGGGAAATTTTGCTCACCTGTACAGACTAAACGGTGCGAGTGATTTTAATGAAAATTTTTCTGGGATGTAGAGAATAATTCAACTTGATTTCCTGGTAATAGGTCATTTTTCTGTACGGTGCATAGTTTTTGTGTAAAAAATTTTTAAAAGTGGAAATTTGGCTTTTTGAAACAATACATCGAAGTCTACATGTACAAAATTAAGAAGAAAAACGATGCCATCTATCACATTTGACATGTCAATGTTAGTGACAAACCAATATAAGAAATGTATAAAGATTAGTTAAAAGTGGATATATATATTTTATGGAACGATTATTATGGATATAATAGTATAATTAAAGGTATTTTATAATTATTATTATTTTCTCTATTTAAATGGTAATTAAAAAATCATATATAACCTTGAAGTTAAATTTTAACATATGTTCATCCATAGGTAAAACTGTTTGCTTTTTATGACAGAGAAGTTGAAAAGGTGATAATTCAGTGAATATGAACGTACAGTAACATATGTACGCATGTTTCCATTGACAAAATAGTTGCTGAACGACGAAAAAGGCATGTATTTAAATGGAACCTAATTTGGATATGAAATTGATAAAAATGGGAACCTAGACGGAACGGAAGTGCGTAAAACTATTATAATACACTATCGGCGGAGCCCTAGGAGAAAGATTGTTTGACATGTCAATGAGAACCTTTAAATGGAAATATTTTTGAAATGAGGACATTTTGAAAGAAGTTAAATTCATCAACATAAATTATGAGAATGGGCAATGATTTCACAATAGTAAAAATGGCCTAAAACATATTTAAAATTTATAAATTTGATGGTTCCTGTCCGTGGTTCATGTCCACTTCGAAAGTGTTGCCAAACATTCCATAAGTAACTAGGTAAGTACCTATAAAACAAATATTGCTAACTAGATCAATGTGAAATCGGTACACAAGTGTTACCAAATATGCCATAAGTGAAAAACAAATATTCCTAATTGCATTACTGTGAAGTTAGTCAATTAATTTTCTAGCTACTAATAAAAAATATAATAAATTTTGTACATAAATATACGAGAAAGTGTTGCCATAAGTAACTAAGTAAAACACATATACTCCAATATCAAGATTTTGACAGCTCGATCGTTTTTTTTTACATAAAGTTGTCAGAAACATGTCGTTTTCGTATCAAATGAATGGTACCGTTAAGGGCTGCCTTGCAGAAATGCTAAACATTTGACAGCTCGAACGTCTTTTGTTTTTTGCTTAAAGTTGTCAGAACCATGTCGTATTTGGTATCAAATGAGAGGGTTCGTCAAGGGCTGCCATGCAGAATTGCTAAAAATTTGACAGCTTGATCGGCTTTTGTTTTTTGTTTAAAGTTGTCAGAACTATGTCGTGTTTGGTATCAAATGAAAAGTAACATCAAGGGCTGTCATGCGGAAGTGTCAAAATTTTGACAGCTCGATCAGCTTTTGTTTTTTGCTTAAAGTTGTCAGAAACATGTCGTGTTTGGTATCAAATGAGAGGTATCGGCAAGGGCTGCCATGCAGATATGTCAAAATTTTGACAGCTCCATCGGCTTTTGTTTTTTGCATAAAGTTGTCAGAACCATGTCGTGTTTGGTATCAAATGAGAGGGTTCATCCAAGGGCTGCCATGCGGAAATGTCAAAAATTTGACAGCTCGATCGGCTTTTGGGTGGGCAAGTTGCGTAGGCAGTTTGAGTGGGCAGGTTGCGTAGGCATTTTGGGTGGGCAAGTTGCGTGGGTAGTTTGAGTGGGCAGGTTGGGTGGGCAGGTTGCGAGGGCATTTTGGGTGGGCAGTTTGCGTGGGCAGTTTGACTGGGCAGGTTGGGTGGGCAGGTTGCGTGGGCATTTTTGGTGGGTAGTTTGCGTGGGCAGTTTGAGTGGGCAGGTTGGGTGGGCAGGTTGTGTGGGCATTTTGGGTGGGCAGGTTGCGTGAGCAGTTTGAGTGGGCAGGTTGGGTGGGCAGGTTGCGTGGGCATTTTGGGTGGGCAGGTTGCGTGGGCAGTTTGGGTGGGCAGGTTGCGTGGGCATTTTGAGTGGGTAGGTTGCGTAGGTCGTTTGGGTGGGCATATTGCGTGGGCAGGTTGCGTGAGTAGTTTGAGTGGGCAGGTTGCGTGGGCTGTTTGGATGGGCGGGAAAAAAAAATATTTTGAAAGACTCTTAGCGGTAGCACTTTGCATTTAAATTGTTCCTAGACGGATTAGGCATACGTAAAACTATTATAAAACACTATCGGCGGAGCCCTAGGGAATACTCGGCGTAGCCGAGTTTTCGCTAGTCACACATACTAAAACGTTTCAAAATACATTCAACATAATTAAACTGGTGAATAAAAATACTATTATCATTTATTCTCTCTATTAGCAATCCGACAAAGCAAGAAGCATTACTCAGTGTGATTTCAAAAGATTCTTGAAATAATGCTATTATTTTATCAAGAGCTTCATTTGATTTACTAAAAATTAAACCGTCATCTACATACAACCCTAAATACACTTGTCCAAATTCAAATTTACCGGCATTCACATACTTATCAGCAAAACTTTGTTTAAAATTAAACCTTTTAAGAAAGTCATCAAACTTTTCGTTCCAAACTCGCGGAGACTGTTTTAGATCGTACAAAGCTTTATTACATTTACACACTATATTATGGTCTTTTACCACTACAGCTTCTGATATAGTCATATAGATATATTCTTTCAAAATGTCGTACAGAAACGCAGTAGCAAGAGCAAGAAGATTTCTTACAGAGTCGTAGCGTACCACTGGAGCGAAGATCTCGTTGTAGTCCACACCTCGTGTTTGCCAAAACCTTTTTGCACATAGACGCGCTTTGAATCTCGTTGAAACATCTGATGTACAATTTTTTACCCACTTGCACCCAACAGGTTTTCTATCTGGAGGTAATAGCGAAAACGACCACGTTTCATTTTTCTTGTGTGCATCAAGCTTTTCTTGAATTGCTTTCTGCCACTGGCTTGCATTGTTTCCTGATATGACTTCTTCATACGATGCAGGTTCATCGTAGGAAACTAAATTTGTTTCCTGTCGGTCAGGTTTCTTTATTTTGGAGCGATATCGTAAACTCGGAGCGATGAATTTTTCTTGTTGATGCTCTGCTTCTTCATGATGAGTTTGAACTTCTTCTCTGGTAATGGTTTCTTTTGTTATTTTACTATTATTAGTGAAATAAATTCTGTCGTCGTACTTCTCGCTCGTTGACGGTACCTCGATGTCATTTTCATTGAAGACAACGCTGCTTGAAGCAACAACTCGCCTCGGCTGCAAATCGCACAGTATGTAATTATTAGACTCACCTTCATAACCGACGAGAATAATTATTTAAGGTTTTGTATCTAACTTCTTTCGCTGATTATTAGGTACATGCAGGTAAGCGGTGGATACAAAAACTCCAATATGAAACAGATTTGGTTTTCTTCCTGTCCAGATTTCATAAGGTGTTGTGTGTTTCATTTGAGTGTATGGTGTTCGATTTAGGATATTTATGGCAGTGTTCACAGCTTCAGCCCAAAGATATTTAGGTAATTTTCTCGTATAAAGTATAGAACGTACTTTTTCCATTATGGTCCTATTTTCCCTTTCAGAAAGACCATTTTGCTCCGGGGAATAGCGTGCAGCAATTTGAGATCTAATTCCATTTTCTGCGATATAATCTTTTATGTGTCTATTACAATATTCGGTAACGTTATACATTCTGACTACTTTAATATGATGGCCAAATTTATTAAAAATATATCTTTCAAATTCTATATTTGTAAAAAGTGTCAAATTTATGTCTAATAAAATATACATGACAGTAACTGAAACTATCATCCTTGAAAATTAAATATAATTTTGCGCCACCCATTGACTCAGACATTGGACCACATAAATCAGTGTGAATGAACTCACTTTGTTTAAAATTTCTTCTTTCTTGATTTCTTATAAAACTGGGACGATATTGCTTACTAAATTGACAAGTTTCACAAAAAAAAAATCGCTATTTTCTATAATAGGTTATTCTTTTACTAAACCATGATTTGCTATATCGATTATAGTTAAACAATTTATATGAATTAAGCAATGCCATAATTTAAGGGTTTCTTTGGCTGCTAGATATATTTGTTTCTGAATCATAACCTTAAACAGCATTCTATATAATAAATTTTCTTATTTTATTCCTGTTGCCATTAATATCTTTCCTACAAAAATAGTCAAGTAATGGGCTACTTGCGTGGTACTGAAAATCCGATTTCTATCACTATATATGTAATGTAATGTTGAAAACATATATAAAAATATAAATTTTATTTTAAAAAAATATTTGTTTTTTAGTAAATTAAGAAAGAAAATTTTTCTGTGACGTCATTATATATAACTGGAGAACCATGTTTAAAAATGTAACGTATGGATGGCATGCGAGAAAGTTTTAATTTGAATTTGACATTAGTTCGTTTTTTTCTCTGTCTGGTCTGTCAAATATATTATTACTTCACAAATAAACACATAGGTAGTTACATGTAATTTAAAATATCGATACCAAAAAGATAAATTAAAATACTAACCTCCAAACTGTTGTTGAAACGTCAAACAGGAGATTTACATTACCTGTACAAACCTTGTACAAACAAACGCAATGGCTTTACGACCATTCATTGCTGCGGCGTAATTCTATGTCATACATAACGGGAATTCAAATAATCAAATTTCATTATTTTTTTTCAGGCTAATTAACAAACATTTTGTCAAAAGAAAAAATATGGGTAGCAAGTTTTTACGCAAGTAGCCCATTATTTTGAAAACAAATGTATTTCTTCTTAGTATAGACTCCCACTGAAAAACGATTTTTCTTTAAGGTGGAGGCATACAAAACATCTTCAACTTTTCCTAAGATCCATTTATCTTTCATCCTTCTTTCAATTAAAATCTTTCCATGTTTTTTAATTTCACAAAGTGCATTGTTACCTAATTTCACAAATTCACCAGCACATGGGACAAATTCATAAAACCATTCTCTCCTAAAACTCATATGCTAAGAAGGTCCACTATCAGTCAGCTAAACATCCTCTATGTTTAAATTGCGCATATAAGGATCAGAAAATGTCGAAGCAGTAAATACACTCATATTTGCAAAATTTAACTGCTGTCCTTTATTGAAATTTTGATTTTGTTTCTTCTTTCGACAGTTTCTGGATATATGACCCTTTTTGTCAGAACAAAAACATTCAACGTCTTTCTTATGCTGCGAATGATTTGAGTATTTTTGTTTATTTTCATTATCACGAATATTCATGACAGATAATGTACTTGTCATGACATCTGAAATTGGCATACGATTCTCTTTTTTAATTAAATGCTGTATTAAATTTTTGGCTTTCAGGCTCAGCACTATCGCAAGCAGTTATAAAATTATTAAACTTTACTATTAGGGTGCTTAAAATTTTTGCCATTATAGTTAAGTCTGAAATATTTTCATACGTAATATAACAAGTGATATGATTATCATCGATGATATTTTCGAGTTTCACGAGCAATATCTTCGATTATTAAACATATCACGAGCTTATATTTAATGAGAGAATATAATGAATTTTTGTTAAAATTAACCGTCAATGTTGTAAATAAAGAAAACAAATCCCTTAGTAACAAATATAAATAGGATGATAATTTCTTTGTTTTTATCATCGCTGTGATAGACATGTAACTATATTCTCTCCCAGATCTTTTAACTGTATAGCCATATTTTAAATTTTAGCTGCATGTTGAGAAATAGAATCATTAGCAGACATTTTGTAATCGTGAAACCTACTCATCAATAACAATTTATTGGACTCACTTTTCTGTTTATACAGGGAACGTAATTTTGACCACATATCAGCTGCAGTCTCACGGGTGATAAGATATTCTAATTGAGAATATGCTACAGAAGAAGAAATAATATACATCGCTTTTGCGTTACATTTCTTCCATAATGCCATATTCGTAGGATCTTCATTGGCTACAAAAACTGTATTCATCTGAAATTTCCACATTTGAAAATCTGTTCAATCGAATTTCTTTAAATTTCAGTAATCTATCGCGTCACCCATTTTGCGTATGTTTATCAACAAATACAAATTTATTCACTATCCTTCAGAAGATTTTCTTACGTTGCTCCTGGGCCCAAAACCCATTGAAAATAATATGAGCAGCAGTGGAAATATATCATACACTGAAGAAATAACTTCCGAGAAAAACAGTAATTTATTTTGAACAAAATTTGATACACAGGAATGACAGTATAAACACATTCATATTTTTATCATTAGTAACATTATGTATGGTAACCACAACAATAAGTATATTTAGAAACTTTTCACACTCCCGTTTTAGCAGCTGTGTCTTTAATTGCTGCTATTAAGTTTTGGTTTAGTTTATTGCTACTGTTTCTGTTAAAATAGAGTTGTAGAGAGTTTACCACACTTTCTTTTTTAAATTTAAATTTGATGGACAAATTGGGTGCAGTGTTTAAATTGCATTATTCGGTTGCATTTACAGGGTCACTGGGGGTTCCAATATTTACAATGCCCACATTGTGTGGAGATTGGGATAAGATAAAGGAAAAGGTTAATTTAGTAACTTTTCTGAGAACATTTATATTGGACCATATTAAGTCTATTGTGGAAATACCATTGTGAATGATAAAAGTATATTCCCCCGGAGTATCACCTGCTGTTCTGCCATTTAGAACAAACGTCCTAAAATTTTGCACAGTTTCAAGCAAATTTTGTCCTCGAGAATTAATATTATTATGCAATGACAATCTTTCTTCGGTGACGAATTTATAGTGAAATATGTTTTCTTCAATCTGATCTTCCTGCCCTATATGGACGTTGTAGTTTCCCAAAATTTCTATATCCTTATCAGTGCGCAAATATGAAATCATACATAACGTGTCATGAAACATTTGTATTAACATCTCATTATTTAGGCTGGGTTTAAAGTAGACAGTGCCCAAAATAAAAGTGTACTTATTATAATGAATTTCTAAGAATATCCACATGGGGGTATTTTTTAAATTAATTTTACTTTTAAGTTTTTATCTTCTTTAAATAAAATCAAAATACCTCCACTGTCTCGCTCTTTGTCTTTTTCTTTGGCCGCTAAGCTTAGAAATATATTATTTTTTATATTGGGCAAGAAAGTTTGGTAGCTGTATGTCTGTACTTAGTTTTCGAGTTTCATATAAACATAAAATATGTGCATATAGCAAATTGGCTTAATTGCCTAAATCTAGAGTAAATAAACTGTTCCAAGCATTGACGTTCCAAAATGCTATGCATAGATTTACATTTTCTTTAATAATATTACTACTTATCTTATTACTGATGGGGATTTCCTGGTAAAAAGGGCTGTCTTCGGGGTTTGGTGGTAATTTCTTTAGTGGTGGTTTTGTGGGCGTTTCTGTGGAGAAGTTCGTGTCGGATGAGGTCCGCTTGTTGGTCTGCTTCTTGCGTGACTGTCTTTGTTTGATTTTTAAGTCTTCAGAAACATATATACCGCTTCCTTTGAAAAGGTTCCTGGCTTTTAAGATTGCATGCTTTTTCTTAAGTGAGTTAAGTATGAGAAATATTGGACGGGGTTTTTCTGATACTTGCAGCTTTTTGCCTAGACGAAAGATATTCTAGATATTTTGTCTAGCGTAGCGATAGTTGTTGCTTGAGATTTAATTACATGTTCGGTGATTTCGATTCTGGTGTTAATTTCTTGATAATAGGATATGAAAAACTGTAAATCATTCATTGTTTCGCCTATATCTGCTGAAATGGTGTCCAGTTTCTCTAGCTTCTTCAGAATAGTACTGAGATTATCTTCATCTTGCGGCATGTTTTTCATAAACAAGTGTGGCAGTTAGGTTATGTATTGGTAAGATATTTTAAGTAAATATTTAGATACAACCCTTTTATTATTGTGAACGAGAGTCCAATATGTATTGTTGTATATTTGTAGATTATGATAAATTCACTTTCATTCAGTTTTAAATTAAATATATTACAGGCAAGAATGTGGCCTTTCTCACTTCGTGCAGCGGTACCAAAATTCAAATATAATTCCTTGAATACTACACTATTCCTAAAACAATTAGAAATCCTTCCCCATATATTTATATTTTGATAATAGCGATACAAATAAATTACATGAAAATCAATTAAATTCAATACAAGGAGCAGCCAGCAGTTCGAGTATGTTATTAACAAAAAGAACTTTTTCGTTGAATAACTTAAACAAAAATAAAAAAAAACCGCTGGTTCAACAACCAATGTTTACAAATCAACGCGAATGTAAATTAAATCTGAAAAACTATAAGAAGAACCCTACCGCCGAAAAATTTAAAAACATTATATACTAAATAAAAACATAAACAGAAAAACCATTCAGCAGAACAAAATTAGCTACATTAAAACTATCCAGGAAAATATAACTGACTTAAAAAATTCTTAATTTTGGCACACTGTCAATAGCTTAAAACCAAGAAACAACTCTTTAAATACATTTGATATCAATGTATGAGAAAAAAAATGCGGAACTATTTTGCTAAAAATCAATTACTCAGCCAAACTTTTTTTGGTTTCTTCTACCCAACTTTAGATATTGATATAAACATAGATGCATTAATTTTTGCTTATATAAACTGCAAAACCACTAAAGCACCATGTTCAGATTCCCTGAGTTACGAATTTTATAAAAATTTAACTCGGAAGTGGTTGCACTACCTATTAAATTTGTTCAATCAAGTACTAAATAATGAAATATGTTTTGACCTATGGGCAAACATACAAATCTTCCACTTATTTAAAAAAGGTGAGAACTTAGATCCCCCAAATTACAGAAAAATTTTACTAATCAATTCAATTTGTAAAATTTTTATCCAAATATCAAGTAATTGATAATGCTTTGGATTGTACATTCATCATGATCCAGATAGAAAAACATTTTTTATTTAAAAACTGTTAGATCTAGTATATTATCTAAATCCGCTATTCATCATATGATTAACTCTTGCAACATAATCTGGTTAAAAAAATTATCCAATAGCTATTGATTTGACAACTAAAAATCTAATTTTTTGTTATATATCAACATACTTGATTGGTTAAAATATTTAACCAGTTGCTAAAAATTAACCACTGAGTTACAGAATAGACCCAAATGTCAATATGATAAATTTGATTAATATATATTTATGGATAAATAATTTGAACATATTTCATAAGGTATGTTCTTCTTTAATTTTACATTATTTTATTGTTAATAATTAAATTTGTAGATGAAATTGTCCAGCCTGCCATCTCTTGGTGGTAACAGTTATTCAGAAGATGATAGAATTCGCCAACCTAGACAAATTATTTTTGATAGAACAATCAATTAAATATTTATAATGACAATGATTGCAAATTTAGATATAAAATTAATAAAACTACTTTAATAGAAATTTTAGATCTAATTGAAAATAATTTAGAGCTACTTACGAAAAGAAATCATTCAGTTTCAGCCAGGATGCAGTTATTAATAGCACTTCGATTTTATGCCACGGGCGCAGTCCAACAACTTGACGATGACGTTCGTGTACATAAATATACTGTTTCACGTACAGTTTAAAAAGCAACTAGACCGATTACTTTACTTAAACAACGCTATATTAATATGCCCAGATGTGATGAAAAACGTGCCGTGTAATAACAATTTCGTCATTTCCCCAAATATATAGGTGCCATCGATTGCACTTATGTTTATCTAAAATCTCTTGTGATAGAAACACTGAAACTTTTCGTAACAAGAAAGGGTATTTTTCAATTTTTACGCAGGTAGGATGCGATACTTCATTAAAAATAAGAAATGTTACAGCATGCTGGCCTGGTTCGATTTACGATAGTACAATTTTTAATGATCCAACTCTACCGGGTGGTGAATTGATTTATGCAATACAGGAAATTGAATGCTAATTTTCATGTGGCGATATTTTGTTCTCTATTTATTTTAGAGCAAAATGATTCAACTTGTAGATAATTGACTTCTGCATCCGAATCACTCGTCACATTTTATTTTACACTTTTTGTAAAGCATACAATTGGGAATAATATTTTTATAAAATTGCTCATTTATAGCAATAGCCATGAAATTTAAACAAAATTACAAACAAATACATGACGTTTAAATGAAATATTAATAATAAAAAAGAGAAATGAGTTGTCTGTGCATGTTGTGAAAGAAATAATTACATTTGTTTTTAAAATGGACCGATTCAGCCCAAAGAAAGTTATACGTTAAATGATATTATTGTAAGGCAGTTACAAAAAAATTCGGGTTTTAATTATTTTGAGACATTAAAAAAAGTCCGATTATAACTACTGTTGAAATCAATTTTAGATAACTGATATAACAAATTATATCTATATTTATTTTATTATTCCAATAAATGTTCAAATACATCACCATTAACTATTAAACAATGATCTAAACTTTTATAAAATTCACGTCTTACATTATTAATTGTCTAGTTGTAATTTTATTCCATTCTCTTCGAATGACATTTTTTAAAACGTCTAGATTAGTGAAAAAACTAACCTCTAACAATTTTTACTCGTTTACCTAATCTTTTGGCGTGTTCCAATATTGGAACTTGGCTGGATATACCTTATTTATATGTACTTTTGTTGTTCTCCTTAGAATATGGATACTAGAAGATTTTATGGCATAAAACACACTCGTGTGGGCAATACTCTTTGTTTAGGGCTTTCAATTATTGTAGTTTTAAAGTTTACCCTCCTGCGCACCTCTAGTGATGCCAGGAGTTTTTTGCTATGCGCATATGTTTTTTCTCAGTCGTCATCAGTATAGTTTAGAATCGAACACGAAACGAATCGTATGTAAAGTCTCGCATTAATATAAGTTTCAGTAAAGTTTCACACACATTTTATTTCTAACTTAATACAAAGAGCACACCCATCCTTCAATCCTTTATCTCTCAAACATTTTGGTCCTTCGACGAGCCGGATTTGTGTGCTCTAGTTTATTAAGTAGAAAGTTTTCATCAGTTCGTGGCGCATTTCGCAGTATAGTTCGCAGTACAGTTCGCAGCAGTTCGTGGTGCAGTTCGCAGTGTTTCAGTGCATGTGCGGTGCATTCCATCTCGCTGCACGTGGGCCGGAAGTCGCCATTTTCAGTCTTCAGCCGTTCATCGCTTCGCTTCATCGCTCCGCTTCATCGTCATCCCTACCTGTACCAGCTGCGCGCTCACCAGTCAGGCCCACCAGCGCACCGACTCGCCGTGCGCACTCAAGCGATCCCTACTCCAAGCACTCGGTAGTGGGATTCACGGTCGCTCACTGCTCATCAACTCGCCGTACAGCGACCGTATTCAAATCAGAATCAAAACAAACCGCAGTTTCACAACGCTGCAGTCAACAATTCAGGAATTTAGACTCCAAAGTAAGTCTAACTTTACTATATCGCTTTAAATTCGACATTTTTGAGAACCGCTCACTCAATAACAATGTCAGCAGCCATAATTAATCGTCAAAGCGAAATTCACGACAGAATTCGCAAACTTCCCAAGCAAATTAGCGAAAAGATCACAGCAAATGAAGTTGCGGCTACAAATAAGTTGATTGACAGCTCCCTTGACGCTCTTCGTATTCACTGGGACAAATTCCAAGCAAACCATGACAAGCTTTTGGATGAACCTGGTATTGGCAGTACTGAATATTATGCAAATGACACATTCTCTGAAGTAGAGCTGCTGTATTTAGCGGGAACGAGTGAATTAGAGCAGCTCCGCCCTGTGCCTCCGCCACCACCGAAACCGATTGTTGATCCAAATGTAACTCAGCCTGCTCATCATGGTCAAGCATCAATGGCAACACTACCTCCACTGCCCAAGGTAACACTTTCTGAATTCTCCGGTACATATCTTGATTGGGAAGCCTTCCATGATGCCTTCGACGGCATGGTTGTCAAACGCACAGATATTCCAGACGTACAGAAGCTCCTGCTCTTGAAAAGGGCTCTAAAAGGGGACGCCGCCCTTTTGGTCCGAAATGTAGCCTCTACGGCTGATAATTTTGCTAGTACTTGGCACGCCGTCTGTACCAGATACAAAAACGAGCGCCTGTTAGTGAACGCTCACCTGACAGCGCTCTTCGATCTCAAGCCGATCTCGCGCGAATCAGCGCACGAGATTCGTAACCTGATGGACCGCACTCGAGAAGAGCTGCGTGCTCTTACGCAATTGAAACGACCAGTCGATCAATGGGACGACATCATGGTGTACATGATTCTCCGCCGACTTGATCCCATATCACGCAAGGAATGGGAACTTCACTTCACTTCTCTCGACACGCAACAATCGCTGCTTGACAAAGAATACGTACCAACACAGCCGACGCTCCAGCAGTTGGAACGCTTTCTAGAATCCAGAGTACGCGCTCTCGAAATGTCCAAGACTTCGAGAGATTCGAATGCAGATTCGAGGTCACGCCGAAGTGAGAATCGCCAAGCTCACCAAGCCCTCATCCGTTCGTCAGATGGAGATACACGTCGCAGTGGCTGTTCATTCTGTGGAGGAAGCCACACCAACTTCGCTTGCGACACGTTCCGCCGAAGTACCGCAGCAGAGCGCCTCAACGCAGTAAAGAAGGCTCGACTCTGCATGAATTGTCTAGGACGTCACAAAAGGAAAGATTGCAGATCCAAAGGCACGTGTTCGACGTGTTGCCAGTCTCACAATTCCCTTCTCCATGAATCCTTTACGACATCACTTCCTGGAGATTCTGACTCTATAATAACCTCAAATCCCGTAAATGCAATAAATAGTTTCCCGCCTAGAAATTCCACTAGCCAAGAATCTACCCCAGTCCATAGCTGTCTCGCACGTGAAGGTCATCAAAGTCGAACCGCCCTTCTAGCCACAGCCATGGTGGAAATCGTATCCCCGGAAGGCAAGAAGATCCGAACCCGTGCACTCCTAGACACTGGTTCTGAGGTTTCCTTTGTCTCAGAGTACATCGTTCAAGAGCTGCGAATCCCTAAGCAGCAATCATCAGTGCAGGTGATAGGCATCGGCGCTTGTCACTCAACACGCTCCTCGTGTAGAGCCAGAGTTTTGTTCCGCTCGCCAAAGAACCTAGACGAGCACTTCGCCGTGGACGCGTACGTGCTGCCCCGTGTCAGCGGCCGCGTACCTGCAAGGTCCATCTCGCCAATAAATCCAAGTCTTTTACAAGGGTTTGAACTGGCAGACCCATACTACTTCAAGGAAAGAAGAGTCAACCTACTCCTCGGTGCCGACATCTTTGGCTCACTGCTGAGAACAGAAGTACATACAGTAGGTGACACTGGAGTGGTAGCTCTGTCTACTGCTCTAGGTTGGGTTCTCACCGGGACTCTGAACGGTCCACAAACCACAAACGCTGCAGTTTTCCATTGCCGCGTCGAAGAAGATCTCAACGCCACTCTTCGCCGCTTCTGGGAAATTGAAGAAGTTCCTGAAAATCACCCGAAACTCTCCCTGGAAGAAGAAGAGTGTGAGCAGCATTTCAAGACTTCCTATCGTCGAGACGAACAAGGACGATTTGTAGTTCGTCTCCCCCGCCGATCCAGTCTCGTGGATGGTAATAATCGCCATCAAGCCGTTCGCTCATTGCTTGCTCTCGAACGTCGACTGTCAAACGACCCAACGCTACGATCAAAATACTGGGATTTCATGGCTCAGTACGAATCACTCGGTCACATGAAAAAGGCCGAATTTCCCGCATCCAGCCAGTGCTGGTATCTACCGCATCACGCCGTTGTCCAAGAGAGAGTCCAAGAATCCAAACTCCGAGTGGTATTCGACGCCTCGAGGAAGACCTCTTCTGGACATTCGCTGAACCAAAACCTCCTGCCGGGGCCCCCTCTACAGAACGATCTCACTCTTGTCTTGATGAATTGGCGCAACTACCGCATAGTCTTCTGCGCAGACATTGTCAAGATGTTTCGGCAAATTAAAGTCGACTCAGCAGACATGGACCTGCAGAGAATCGTTTGGCGTTACGATTCATCAGAACCCATTGTCGACTATCAACTAACTACAGTTACGTATGGGACGGCCTGCGCCCCGTACCTCGCAATCCGCGTCCTCCAAGAGCTGTCCTGGCTAGAAAAAGACAGCTTACCCAGTGGAGCTGACGCCCTGATCCACGAGTCGTACGTAGACGACATCTTAACCGGAGCTAATTCGCTGGAAGAAGCCATCACTCGACGTGACGAGTTAATAACACTTCTTGCTCACGGTCAATTCAAATTAGGCAAGTGGTCAGCTAACCACTCTAATTTATTACCCTCTAGTACCTGGAAGGAGTCGTCGAACTTCCAGACGCAACCAAGATGCTAGGTATATACTGGAACCCGCAATCTGATGAGTTCCTTTTTCAAGATCGCAGCCCAGAGTCAGTGGCCGCCATGGCTACTAAGCGCAATGTTCTCTCTCGAGTTGCGCAACTATTCGATCCTTTAGGATGGATCTCTCCAGTAATAATTGTCGCAAAAATTCTACTACAGGACCTGTGGCTCCAAGGAGCAGATTGGGACGAACATCTTGGACCCATGCTCGAGCCACGGTGGATAGATTTTAATACTGGACTTCAAAACCTTCACGAAATCCACATTCCTCGCTGGACAAGGTTTGTTCCCGATCTGGTGAATGCTGAGCTACACGGCTTCGCAGATGCTTCCACTCGAGCTTATGCCGCCGTTATTTACCTCCGTACTGTCGCCGCAGACGAGAAGATTCACACGACCTTGCTCATCGCCAAGACCAAGACGGCACCAGTCAAAACGGTGTCAATCCCGCGGCTAGAGTTGTGCGCAGCACAGCTTTTGGCTCGTCTCTATCTACACGTCAAAAGCGTACCACAACTTGGAGATCTCAAATTCACCGCCTGGTCCGACAGTACAGTTGTCCTAGCCTGGCTGCAAGGACATCCGAGTCGGTGGAAGACATTCGTAGCAAACAGAACAGCCTTCATCCAGACAGCCCTTCCTGGCCAAACCTGCAGACATCGCTTCCCGTGGAATCAACCCTCGACAACTCGCCACTTCTCAGTTATGGTGGAACGGTCCCATTTGGCTAACCACGTCGAAGGAGAGTTGGCCAACTCAGAAGTTCCAAATTTCGCCGAACCCAGGTGAAGAAAAGTCACGTGCAGTTAATACTCTTCACAGTCTAGTTGAAGACTCTAAATTTAACCTGCTCGAACGATACTCATCGCTCAATCGTCTCGTTCGAGTAACCGCGTACTGCATAAGGTTTGCAACGCGCTGCCGTTCTCACTAAGTGTCCGCCAGCTATCTGACGCCTGATGAGATCGCCGACGCAAAATTACGTTTATTGAAGCTGTCGCAGGCTCAGAGTTTCCCCGAAGACATCGACGCCATATGTCGCACAGGAACTGTCTCCAGATCCTCCTCCATTCGATCTCTTCACGCGTTTTTAGACGAGAAACGCGTGTTACGAGTCGGAGGACGTCTCGAAAATTCGTATCTCCCCCCGGAGGAGAAACATCCACCAATCCTCGCCAAAACGTCTCCGCTGACAATTCTCTACGTCCGCTTCGCGCATGAGGCAGTCATGCACGGAGGACTTATGTCCACATTGTGCTTCTTGCAAAAGCACGCCTGGATCGTCAGAGGACGATCACTTGTCAAGTTCATCATTCGCCAATGTATCAAATGCAGGCGACACAGGCCTAAGTTTAGACACCAGTTAATGGGACAGGTACCCGCCCCACGAGTGACGCCAAGCCGCTCTTTCTCGCATTCCGGTGTTGATTACGCCGGCCCGATACGTTGCCGCGCCAGTGGTGGCCGTGGACAGAAATCCGTCAAAGGATATATCGCACTATTTGTTTGTTTCAGTACAAAAGCTATTCATCTCGAACCAGTTAGCAGCCTCACCTCCGAAGCCTTCCTCGCCGCCTTCCGCCGTTTTACATCTCGGCGTGGACTTTGCACCGAGCTGTGGTCCGACAACGGCACAAACTTCGTTGGAGCAGATTCGGCTCTGAAAGATATGTTCCAAGAAGCTTCCGAATTTTACCACGACTCAGCCGCCTATCTAGCGAATCAGGGTACCCGATGGCACTTCATTCCGCCCTCCGCTCCGCACTTTGGAGGTCTATGGGAAGCCGGAGTAAAATCAGCCAAAGGGCTCCTGAAGAAGGTAATAGGTGACCAGGCACTCACCTTTGAAGAGCTTGCCACCGTCCTGGCTCAAGTAGAAGCCTGTCTCAACACCCGTCCTCTGGCACCGCTATCACACGAACCGTCCGACCTCTCAGCCCTCACCCCCGCACATTTCCTGGTTGGCACTCAGCAGCTGATGGTCCCAGAAGCCGGTATCAGTGAAGATACCAAAAGCATCACGTCCAGGTGGCGCCTGGTGCAACAGTTGCAGCAGCAAATCTGGCGTAAGTGGTCTCAGCAGTACCTACACCACTTGCAGCAGCGCTCTCGTTGGCGCGAGCCTCAGACGAACTTTGGCGTCGGCCAACTAGTACTCGTCAGTAATCCACTTCTCCCCCCTGGAAAATGGTCCTCCACTCGCCTCAGTCCCTTGCCAGTCAGCGCAGATGCCGAATCAGCGGCATTTTCCACTGCTCACGGTGGGCAGTCAACATCGGGCCTAGAGATACCTGGAAACCCATGAAGAAGACCGCCCCAGGTTCAACTCTCTCCCAGAATCAAGTTTATTATTAAATTTTTCTCATAATTAATTTTGTATTATGTAAATCAATATTTTTAATTTGTGTTAGTTTTCTCACACTGCTCGAAGGTGGGCAGTATGTTTAGGGCTTTCAATTATTGTAGTTTTAAAGTTTACCCTCCTGCGCACCTCTAGTGATGCCAGGAGTTTTTTGCTATGCGCATATGTTTTTTCTCAGTCGTCATCAGTATAGTTTAGAATCGAACACGAAACGAATCGTATGTAAAGTCTCGCATTAATATAAGTTTCAGTAAAGTTTCACACACATTTTATTTCTAACTTAATACAAAGAGCACACCCATCCTTCAATCCTTTATCTCTCAAACACTCTTAATAATTTACTGGATCAACTAAGTGAAGAACATTTTGATTCAACAAAGATATACATAAATCCTCCTGTGGAAGATTCTCAGAGCAATCAGAAAACGAGGACTTGGATGACTTTTCCGACAAACTTTCTGCCAAAATACTAAGTGCTCCAGCTGAAGCAACCCTTGTTTCACTTTCGATTGCAGAAGAGGATGAAATGGTTTCGGATAGCGATGAAGATGTGCCGCTAATTAACTTCGTAGCAAATAACAAAAGACAAAAATTATCAAAAACTGGGAACGACAAAAATCAAAGAGATACTTGGAACAGAGGAGACTTTTCGCAGCTTACAAATCAAGAGAATATTATAATATCAAACGGACATATCCACACCGAAAACCCAGCCGAACTTTTTGAATTGTTTTGGAGTGATAATTTTTTTCAGTACATAAGAGAGCAAACGGTATTATATGCTACCCAGCAAAATGCAAACACATCATTTGAAGTATCAGTAGAAGAACTAAAAGTATTTTTCGCGATTCTCTTGATTTCTGGTTATTCTAAAAGACCCAAAAAAGACATGTATTGGAGTCTGGATTTGAATATTCGCAATGAAGCGATGGCTAATGCTATGTCTAGAAATAGGTTTAGAGAGATTCTGAAAAAAATTGTGAACAACAATGAATTACCACCGAATGACAAGTTCGCCAAAGTAAGGCCCCTTATTGAACATCTAAACACACAATTTATGAAATATATGCCCGTTAGAGAAATCTTGCAAGTATCCGTTGTTGAATTAAGGGTGCCTTATTATAGTCACCATGGCTACAAGCAAAGAATTCAAGGCAAGTCTATTAGGTACGGTTTCAAATTTTAGTCTGAGAATGTAACAAATGGTTACCGTATCAATACCGAACCATATCAAGGAAAAGGAACAATATTGGGAGGCAGTGACCTTGGTTTGGGAGCATCTGTTGTAATTACTTTTGCTGAAAGGTTAAAACAGGATTGTTCAAATCAAAAAATAAACTTTTTTATAGATAATTTTTTACTGGACTCCCATTGATAAAAAAAATGAACGAGCTGAAATATGAATGTACTGGTACTATCAGACAAAAAAGACTCCAAAATGTCCGTTGAATAAAAATTCATTTGAAGAAATCAAACAGGGGCTCCTTGGATTCCTATACAAATTCTACAAAAGATGTTATTGTCATGCAGTGGAAAGACAATTTCGTGGTACATGTGGCTTCAAATTGCTATGGGGTGCAACCCGTGAGGCCGGTACGTCGTTATTCTGCTGCAGGAAAAACATATAATGGTAGACATGCCCTATGCAATCCAGAAATATAATACACATATGGGAGATACAGATCTAATGGACCGAAATATTGCAAATTATCGCCCTAAATTGCGTAATAATAAATGGTGGTGGCAGGTTTTTATACATCTTTTATCTGCCTCGGTATCTAATGCCTGGATTTTATATAGAATTAGAAAAGATGAAAACAAGAGGCAAGTCAATGCTGATATTTTGTACACAATTCACGTCCTCTGGGTTAACTAGGGTTTGTAACAAACATTGTGACAACATATTTACTTTTAAATGCTCGCAAACCGAAGCAAGAAAGAACAAGTACAAGTACATTGTTTCGAAGAATTCCAGAATACGTTTCTAGAAATACGTCTGTTTTCCATTATCCAGATACATTTAAACAAAATAGGTGTAAAGTGTGTTGGTTTGTACGTCTTTATATAAAAGTTACACTCTAAAATACGTTTTTAATTTTATTTAGTACACATTCGTTGCCAAGTTCCAAAAATGGAACATTTTTTTTATATATATTCCGCAGTTGCAGACTTTTGCAATATTTTAAACATTTTTTCATAGTTAAAATTTATAAACTAAAACTAAAAATATTACTAAAGTTAAAAAAAATGGCAGCGAATGGGTTAAACAAAATTATCATAAATTAAGTAATAAACTTAATAGTAATTACATGCGCGAACTGTCAAACTACTAGAAATTATTTTGCATTTGTTTGTAATTGTGTCTAAATTCCATGGCTGTCGCTATAAATGAGCAATTTTATAAAAATATTAACCCCAATTTTCCGCGTTACAAAAAGTGTATAATGAAATGTGATGAGTGATTTGGATGCAGAATTCAATTATCTACAAGTTTTATTTGAAGCATTTTACTCTAAAATAAATATGGAACGAAATATCGCCATATGAAAAAATTAGAATTGAATTTCCTGTACTGCATAAATCAATTTACCACCCGGTAAATAAAGAAAACAAATCCCTTAGTAACAAATATAAATAGGATGATAATTTCTTTGTTTTTATCATCGCTGTGATAGACATGTAACTATATTCTCTCCCAGATCTTTTAACTGTATAGCCATATTTTAAATTTTAGCTGCATGTTGAGAAATAGAATCATTAGCAGACATTTTGTAATCGTGAAACCTACTCATCAATAACAATTTATTGGACTCACTTTTCTGTTTATACAGGGAACGTAATTTTGACCACATATCAGCTGCAGTCTCACGGGTGATAAGATATTCTAATTGAGAATATGCTACAGAAGAAGAAATAATATACATCGCTTTTGCGTTACATTTCTTCCATAATGCCATATTCGTAGGATCTTCATTGGCTACAAAAACTGTATTCATCTGAAATTTCCACATTTGAAAATCTGTTCAATCGAATTTCTTTAAATTTCAGTAATCTATCGCGTCACCCATTTTGCGTATGTTTATCAACAAATACAAATTTATTCACTATCCTTCAGAAGATTTTCTTACGTTGCTCCTGGGCCCAAAACCCATTGAAAATAATATGAGCAGCAGTGGAAATATATCATACACTGAAGAAATAACTTCCGAGAAAAACAGTAATTTATTTTGAACAAAATTTGATACACAGGAATGACAGTATAAACACATTCATATTTTTATCATTAGTAACATTATGTATGGTAACCACAACAATAAGTATATTTAGAAACTTTTCACACTCCCGTTTTAGCAGCTGTGTCTTTAATTGCTGCTATTAAGTTTTGGTTTAGTTTATTGCTACTGTTTCTGTTAAAATAGAGTTGTAGAGAGTTTACCACACTTTCTTTTTTAAATTTAAATTTGATGGACAAATTGGGTGCAGTGTTTAAATTGCATTATTCGGTTGCATTTACAGGGTCACTGGGGGTTCCAATATTTACAATGCCCACATTGTGTGGAGATTGGGATAACATAAAGGAAAAGGTTAATTTAGTAACTTTTCTGAGAACATTTATATTGGACCATATTAAGTCTATTGTGGAAATACCATTGTGAATGATAAAAGTATATTCCCCCGGAGTATCACCTGCTGTTCTGCCATTTAGAACAAACGTCCTAAAATTTTGCACAGTTTCAAGCAAATTTTGTCCTCGAGAATTAATATTATTATGCAATGACAATCTTTCTTCGGTGACGAATTTATAGTGAAATATGTTTTCTTCAATCTGATCTTCCTGCCCTATATGGACGTTGTAGTTTCCCAAAATTTCTATATCCTTATCAGTGCGCAAATATGAAATCATACATAACGTGTCATGAAACATTTGTATTAACATCTCATTATTTAGGCTGGGTTTAAAGTAGACAGTGCCCAAAATAAAAGTGTACTTATTATAATGAATTTCTAAGAATATCCACATGGGGGTATTTTTTAAATTAATTTTACTTTTAAGTTTTTATCTTCTTTAAATAAAATCAAAATACCTCCACTGTCTCGCTCTTTGTCTTTTTCTTTGGCCGCTAAGCTTAGAAATATATTATTTTTTATATTGGGCAAGAAAGTTTGGTAGCTGTATGTCTGTACTTAGTTTTCGAGTTTCATATAAACATAAAATATGTGCATATAGCAAATTGGCTTAATTGCCTAAATCTAGAGTAAATAAACTGTTCCAAGCATTGACGTTCCAAAATGCTATGCATAGATTTACATTTTCTTTAATAATATTACTTCTTATCTTATTACTGATGGGGATTTCCTGGTAAAAAGGGCTGTCTTCGGGGTTTGGTGGTAATTTCTTTAGTGGTGGTTTTGTGGGCGTTTCTGTGGAGAAGTTCGTGTCGGATGAGGTCCGCTTGTTGGTCTGCTTCTTGCGTGACTGTCTTTGTTTGATTTTTAAGTCTTCAGAAACATATATACCGCTTCCTTTGAAAAGGTTCCTGGCTTTTAAGATTGCATGCTTTTTCTTAAGTGAGTTAAGCATGAGAAATATTGGACGGGGTTTTTCTGATACTTGCAGCTTTTTGCCTAGACGAAAGATATTCTAGATATTTTGTCTAGCGTAGCGATAGTTGTTGCTTGAGATTTAATTACATGTTCGGTGATTTCGATTCTGGTGTTAATTTCTTGATAATAGGATATGAAAAACTGTAAATCATTCATTGTTTCGCCTATATCTGCTGAAATGGTGTCCAGTTTCTCTAGCTTCTTCAGAATAGTACTGAGATTATCTTCATCTTGCGGCATGTTTTTCATAAACAAGTGTGGCAGTTAGGTTATGTATTGGTAAGATATTTTAAGTAAATATTTAGATACAACCCTTTTATTATTGTGAACGAGAGTCCAATATGTATTGTTGTATATTTGTAGATTATGATAAATTCACTTTCATTCAGTTTTAAATTAAATATATTACAGGCAAGAATGTGGCCTTTCTCACTTCGTGCAGCGGTACCAAAATTCAAATATAATTCCTTGAATACTACACTATTCCTAAAACAATTAGAAATCCTTCCCCATATATTTATATTTTGATAATAGCGATACAAATAAATTACATGAAAATCAATTAAATTCAATACAAGGAGCAGCCAGCAGTTCGAGTATGTTATTAACAAAAAGAACTTTTTCGTTGAATAACTTAAACAAAAATAAAAAAAAACCGCTGGTTCAACAACCAATGTTTACAAATCAACGCGAATGTAAATTAAATCTGAAAAACTATAAGAAGAACCCTACCGCCGAAAAATTTAAAAACATTATATACTAAATAAAAACATAAACAGAAAAACCATTCAGCAGAACAAAATTAGCTACATTAAAACTATCCAGGAAAATATAACTGACTTAAAAAATTCTTAATTTTGGCACACTGTCAATAGCTTAAAACCAAGAAACAACTCTTTAAATACATTTGATATCAATGTATGAGAAAAAAAATGCGGAACTATTTTGCTAAAAATCAATACTCAGCCAAACTTTTTTTGGTTTCTTCTACCCAACTTTAGATATTGATATAAACATAGATGCATTAATTTTTGCTTATATAAACTGCAAAACCACTAAAGCACCATGTTCAGATTCCCTGAGTTACGAATTTTATAAAAATTTAACTCGGAAGTGGTTGCACTACCTATTAAATTTGTTCAATCAAGTACTAAATAATGAAATATGTTTTGACCTATGGGCAAACATACAAATCTTCCACTTATTTAAAAAAGGTGAGAACTTAGATCCCCCAAATTACAGAAAAATTTTACTAATCAATTCAATTTGTAAAATTTTTATCCAAATATCAAGTAATTGATAATGCTTTGGATTGTACATTCATCATGATCCAGATAGAAAAACATTTTTTATTTAAAAACTGTTAGATCTAGTATATTATCTAAATCCGCTATTCATCATATGATTAACTCTTGCAACATAATCTGGTTAAAAAAATTATCCAATAGCTATTGATTTGACAACTAAAAATCTAATTTTTTGTTATATATCAACATACTTGATTGGTTAAAATATTTAACCAGTTGCTAAAAATTAACCACTGAGTTACAGAATAGACCCAAATGTCAATATGATAAATTTGATTAATATATATTTATGGATAAATAATTTGAACATATTTCATAAGGTATGTTCTTCTTTAATTTTACATTATTTTATTGTTAATAATTAAATTTGTAGATGAAATTGTCCAGCCTGCCATCTCTTGGTGGTAACAGTTATTCAGAAGATGATAGAATTCGCCAACCTAGACAAATTATTTTTGATAGAACAATCAATTAAATATTTATAATGACAATGATTGCAAATTTAGATATAAAATTAATAAAACTACTTTAATAGAAATTTTAGATCTAATTGAAAATAATTTAGAGCTACTTACGAAAAGAAATCATTCAGTTTCAGCCAGGATGCAGTTATTAATAGCACTTCGATTTTATGCCACGGGCGCAGTCCAACAACTTGACGATGACGTTCGTGTACATAAATATACTGTTTCACGTACAGTTTAAAAAGCAACTAGACCGATTACTTTACTTAAACAACGCTATATTAATATGCCCAGATGTGATGAAAAACGTGCCGTGTAATAACAATTTCGTCATTTCCCCAAATATATAGGTGCCATCGATTGCACTTATGTTTATCTAAAATCTCTTGTGATAGAAACACTGAAACTTTTCGTAACAAGAAAGGGTATTTTTCAATTTTTACGCAGGTAGGATGCGATACTTCATTAAAAATAAGAAATGTTACAGCATGCTGGCCTGGTTCGATTTACGATAGTACAATTTTTAATGATCCAACTCTACCGGGTGGTGAATTGATTTATGCAATACAGGAAATTGAATGCTAATTTTCATGTGGCGATATTTTGTTCTCTATTTATTTTAGAGCAAAATGATTCAACTTGTAGATAATTGACTTCTGCATCCGAATCACTCGTCACATTTTATTTTACACTTTTTGTAAAGCATACAATTGGGAATAATATTTTTATAAAATTGCTCATTTATAGCAATAGCCATGAAATTTAAACAAAATTACAAACAAATACATGACGTTTAAATGAAATATTAATAATAAAAAAGAGAAATGAGTTGTCTGTGCATGTTGTGAAAGAAATAATTACATTTGTTTTTAAAATGGACCGATTCAGCCCAAAGAAAGTTATACGTTAAATGATATTATTGTAAGGCAGTTACAAAAAAATTCGGGTTTTAATTATTTTGAGACATTAAAAAAAGTCCGATTATAACTACTGTTGAAATCAATTTTAGATAACTGATATAACAAATTATATCTATATTTATTTTATTATTCCAATAAATGTTCAAATACATCACCATTAACTATTAAACAATGATCTAAACTTTTATAAAATTCACGTCTTACATTATTAATTGTCTAGTTGTAATTTTATTCCATTCTCTTCGAATGACATTTTTTAAAACGTCTAGATTAGTGAAAAAACTAACCTCTAACAATTTTTACTCGTTTACCTAATCTTTTGGCGTGTTCCAATATTGGAACTTGGCTGGATATACCTTATTTATATGTACTTTTGTTGTTCTCCTTAGAATATGGATACTAGAAGATTTTATGGCATAAAACACACTCGTGTGGGCAATACTCTTTGTTTAGGGCTTTCAATTATTGTAGTTTTAAAGTTTACCCTCCTGCGCACCTCTAGTGATGCCAGGAGTTTTTTGCTATGCGCATATGTTTTTTCTCAGTCGTCATCAGTATAGTTTAGAATCGAACACGAAACGAATCGTATGTAAAGTCTCGCATTAATATAAGTTTCAGTAAAGTTTCACACACATTTTATTTCTAACTTAATACAAAGAGCACACCCATCCTTCAATCCTTTATCTCTCAAACATTTTGGTCCTTCGACGAGCCGGATTTGTGTGCTCTAGTTTATTAAGTAGAAAGTTTTCATCAGTTCGTGGCGCATTTCGCAGTATAGTTCGCAGTACAGTTCGCAGCAGTTCGTGGTGCAGTTCGCAGTGTTTCAGTGCATGTGCGGTGCATTCCATCTCGCTGCACGTGGGCCGGAAGTCGCCATTTTCAGTCTTCAGCCGTTCATCGCTTCGCTTCATCGCTCCGCTTCATCGTCATCCCTACCTGTACCAGCTGCGCGCTCACCAGTCAGGCCCACCAGCGCACCGACTCGCCGTGCGCACTCAAGCGATCCCTACTCCAAGCACTCGGTAGTGGGATTCACGGTCGCTCACTGCTCATCAACTCGCCGTACAGCGACCGTATTCAAATCAGAATCAAAACAAACCGCAGTTTCACAACGCTGCAGTCAACAATTCAGGAATTTAGACTCCAAAGTAAGTCTAACTTTACTATATCGCTTTAAATTCGACATTTTTGAGAACCGCTCACTCAATAACAATGTCAGCAGCCATAATTAATCGTCAAAGCGAAATTCACGACAGAATTCGCAAACTTCCCAAGCAAATTAGCGAAAAGATCACAGCAAATGAAGTTGCGGCTACAAATAAGTTGATTGACAGCTCCCTTGACGCTCTTCGTATTCACTGGGACAAATTCCAAGCAAACCATGACAAGCTTTTGGATGAACCTGGTATTGGCAGTACTGAATATTATGCAAATGACACATTCTCTGAAGTAGAGCTGCTGTATTTAGCGGGAACGAGTGAATTAGAGCAGCTCCGTCCTGTGCCTCCGCCACCACCGAAACCGATTGTTGATCCAAATGTAACTCAGCCTGCTCAGCATGGTCAAGCATCAATGGCAACACTACCTCCACTGCCCAAGGTAACACTTTCTGAATTCTCCGGTACATATCTTGATTGGGAAGCCTTCCATGATGCCTTCGACGGCATGGTTGTCAAACGCACAGATATTCCAGACGTACAGAAGCTCCTGCTCTTGAAAAGGGCTCTAAAAGGGGACGCCGCCCTTTTGGTCCGAAATGTAGCCTCTACGGCTGATAATTTTGCTAGTACTTGGCACGCCGTCTGTACCAGATACAAAAACGAGCGCCTGTTAGTGAACGCTCACCTGACAGCGCTCTTCGATCTCAAGCCGATCTCGCGCGAATCAGCGCACGAGATTCGTAACCTGATGGACCGCACTCGAGAAGAGCTGCGTGCTCTTACGCAATTGAAACGACCAGTCGATCAATGGGACGACATCATGGTGTACATGATTCTCCGCCGACTTGATCCCATATCACGCAAGGAATGGGAACTTCACTTCACTTCTCTCGACACGCAACAATCGCTGCTTGACAAAGAATACGTACCAACACAGCCGACGCTCCAGCAGTTGGAACGCTTTCTAGAATCCAGAGTACGCGCTCTCGAAATGTCCAAGACTTCGAGAGATTCGAATGCAGATTCGAGGTCACGCCGAAGTGAGAATCGCCAAGCTCACCAAGCCCTCATCCGTTCGTCAGATGGAGATACACGTCGCAGTGGCTGTTCATTCTGTGGAGGAAGCCACACCAACTTCGCTTGCGACACGTTCCGCCGAAGTACCGCAGCAGAGCGCCTCAACGCAGTAAAGAAGGCTCGACTCTGCATGAATTGTCTAGGACGTCACAAAAGGAAAGATTGCAGATCCAAAGGCACGTGTTCGACGTGTTGCCAGTCTCACAATTCCCTTCTCCATGAATCCTTTACGACATCACTTCCTGGAGATTCTGACTCTATAATAACCTCAAATCCCGTAAATGCAATAAATAGTTTCCCGCCTAGAAATTCCACTAGCCAAGAATCTACCCCAGTCCATAGCTGTCTCGCACGTGAAGGTCATCAAAGTCGAACCGCCCTTCTAGCCACAGCCATGGTGGAAATCGTATCCCCGGAAGGCAAGAAGATCCGAACCCGTGCACTCCTAGACACTGGTTCTGAGGTTTCCTTTGTCTCAGAGTACATCGTTCAAGAGCTGCGAATCCCTAAGCAGCAATCATCAGTGCAGGTGATAGGCATCGGCGCTTGTCACTCAACACGCTCCTCGTGTAGAGCCAGAGTTTTGTTCCGCTCGCCAAAGAACCTAGACGAGCACTTCGCCGTGGACGCGTACGTGCTGCCCCGTGTCAGCGGCCGCGTACCTGCAAGGTCCATCTCGCCAATAAATCCAAGTCTTTTACAAGGGTTTGAACTGGCAGACCCATACTACTTCAAGGAAAGAAGAGTCAACCTACTCCTCGGTGCCGACATCTTTGGCTCACTGCTGAGAACAGAAGTACATACAGTAGGTGACACTGGAGTGGTAGCTCTGTCTACTGCTCTAGGTTGGGTTCTCACCGGGACTCTGAACGGTCCACAAACCACAAACGCTGCAGTTTTCCATTGCCGCGTCGAAGAAGATCTCAACGCCACTCTTCGCCGCTTCTGGGAAATTGAAGAAGTTCCTGAAAATCACCCGAAACTCTCCCTGGAAGAAGAAGAGTGTGAGCAGCATTTCAAGACTTCCTATCGTCGAGACGAACAAGGACGATTTGTAGTTCGTCTCCCCCGCCGATCCAGTCTCGTGGATGGTAATAATCGCCATCAAGCCGTTCGCTCATTGCTTGCTCTCGAACGTCGACTGTCAAACGACCCAACGCTACGATCAAAATACTGGGATTTCATGGCTCAGTACGAATCACTCGGTCACATGAAAAAGGCCGAATTTCCCGCATCCAGCCAGTGCTGGTATCTACCGCATCACGCCGTTGTCCAAGAGAGAGTCCAAGAATCCAAACTCCGAGTGGTATTCGACGCCTCGAGGAAGACCTCTTCTGGACATTCGCTGAACCAAAGCCTCCTGCCGGGGCCCCCTCTACAGAACGATCTCACTCTTGTCTTGATGAATTGGCGCAACTACCGCATAGTCTTCTGCGCAGACATTGTCAAGATGTTTCGGCAAATTAAAGTCGACTCAGCAGACATGGACCTGCAGAGAATCGTTTGGCGTTACGATTCATCAGAACCCATTGTCGACTATCAACTAACTACAGTTACGTATGGGACGGCCTGCGCCCTGTACCTCGCAATCCGCGTCCTCCAAGAGCTGTCCTGGCTAGAAAAAGACAGCTTACCCAGTGGAGCTGACGCCCTGATCCAAGAGTCGTACGTAGACGACATCTTAACCGGAGCTAATTCGCTGGAAGAAGCCATCACTCGACGTGACGAGTTAATAACACTTCTTGCTCACGGTCAATTCAAATTAGGCAAGTGGTCAGCTAACCACTCTAATTTATTACCCTCTAGTACCTGGAAGGAGTCGTCGAACTTCCAGACGCAACCAAGATGCTAGGTATATACTGGAACCCGCAATCTGATGAGTTCCTTTTTCAAGATCGCAGCCCAGAGTCAGTGGCCGCCATGGCTACTAAGCGCAATGTTCTCTCTCGAGTTGCGCAACTATTCGATCCTTTAGGATGGATCTCTCCAGTAATAATTGTCGCAAAAATTCTACTACAGGACCTGTGGCTCCAAGGAGCAGATTGGGACGAACATCTTGGACCCATGCTCGAGCCACGGTGGATAGATTTCAATACTGGACTTCAAAACCTTCACGAAATCCACATTCCTCGCTGGACAAGGTTTGTTCCCGATCTGGTGAATGCTGAGCTACACGGCTTCGCAGATGCTTCCACTCGAGCTTATGCCGCCGTTATTTACCTCCGTACTGTCGCCGCAGACGAGAAGATTCACACGACCTTGCTCATCGCCAAGACCAAGACGGCACCAGTCAAAACGGTGTCAATCCCGCGGCTAGAGTTGTGCGCAGCACAGCTTTTGGCTCGTCTCTATCTACACGTCAAAAGCGTACCACAACTTGGAGATCTCAAATTCACCGCCTGGTCCGACAGTACAGTTGTCCTAGCCTGGCTGCAAGGACATCCGAGTCGGTGGAAGACATTCGTAGCAAACAGAACAGCCTTCATCCAGACAGCCCTTCCTGGCCAAACCTGCAGACATCGCTTCCCGTGGAATCAACCCTCGACAACTCGCCACTTCTCAGTTATGGTGGAACGGTCCCATTTGGCTAACCACGTCGAAGGAGAGTTGGCCAACTCAGAAGTTCCAAATTTCGCCGAACCCAGGTGAAGAAAAGTCACGTGCAGTTAATACTCTTCACAGTCTAGTTGAAGACTCTAAATTTAACCTGCTCGAACGATACTCATCGCTCAATCGTCTCGTTCGAGTAACCGCGTACTGCATAAGGTTTGCAACGCGCTGCCGTTCTCACTAAGTGTCCGCCAGCTATCTGACGCCTGATGAGATCGCCGACGCAAAATTACGTTTATTGAAGCTGTCGCAGGCTCAGAGTTTCCCCGAAGACATCGACGCCATATGTCGCACAGGAACTGTCTCCAGATCCTCCTCCATTCGATCTCTTCACCCGTTTTTAGACGAGAAACGCGTGTTACGAGTCGGAGGACGTCTCGAAAATTCGTATCTCCCCCCGGAGGAGAAACATCCACCAATCCTCGCCAAAACGTCTCCGCTGACAATTCTCTACGTCCGCTTCGCGCATGAGGCAGTCATGCACGGAGGACTTATGTCCACATTGTGCTTCTTGCAAAAGCACGCCTGGATCGTCAGAGGACGATCACTTGTCAAGTTCATCATTCGCCAATGTATCAAATGCAGGCGACACAGGCCTAAGTTTAGACACCAGTTAATGGGACAGGTACCCGCCCCACGAGTGACGCCAAGCCGCTCTTTCTCGCATTCCGGTGTTGATTACGCCGGCCCGATACGTTGCCGCGCCAGTGGTGGCCGTGGACAGAAATCCGTCAAAGGATATATCGCACTATTTGTTTGTTTCAGTACAAAAGCTATTCATCTCGAACCAGTTAGCAGCCTCACCTCCGAAGCCTTCCTCGCCGCCTTCCGCCGTTTTACATCTCGGCGTGGACTTTGCACCGAGCTGTGGTCCGACAACGGCACAAACTTCGTTGGAGCAGATTCGGCTCTGAAAGATATGTTCCAAGAAGCTTCCGAATTTTACCACGACTCAGCCGCCTATCTAGCGAATCAGGGTACCCGATGGCACTTCATTCCGCCCTCCGCTCCGCACTTTGGAGGTCTATGGGAAGCCGGAGTAAAATCAGCCAAAGGGCTCCTGAAGAAGGTAATAGGTGACCAGGCACTCACCTTTGATGAGCTTGCCACCGTCCTGGCTCAAGTAGAAGCCTGTCTCAACACCCGTCCTCTGGCACCGCTATCACACGAACCGTCCGACCTCTCAGCCCTCACCCCCGCACATTTCCTGGTTGGCACTCAGCAGCTGATGGTCCCAGAAGCCGGTATCAGTGAAGATACCAAAAGCATCACGTCCAGGTGGCGCCTGGTGCAACAGTTGCAGCAGCAAATCTGGCGTAAGTGGTCTCAGCAGTACCTACACCACTTGCAGCAGCGCTCTCGTTGGCGCGAGCCTCAGACGAACTTTGGCGTCGGCCAACTAGTACTCGTCAGTAATCCACTTCTCCCCCCTGGAAAATGGTCCTCCACTCGCCTCAGTCCCTTGCCAGTCAGCGCAGATGCCGAATCAGCGGCATTTTCCACTGCTCACGGTGGGCAGTCAACATCGGGCCTAGAGATACCTGGAAACCCATGAAGAAGACCGCCCCAGGTTCAACTCTCTCCCAGAATCAAGTTTATTATTAAATTTTTCTCATAATTAATTTTGTATTATGTAAATCAATATTTTTAATTTGTGTTAGTTTTCTCACACTGCTCGAAGGTGGGCAGTATGTTTAGGGCTTTCAATTATTGTAGTTTTAAAGTTTACCCTCCTGCGCACCTCTAGTGATGCCAGGAGTTTTTTGCTATGCGCATATGTTTTTTCTCAGTCGTCATCAGTATAGTTTAGAATCGAACACGAAACGAATCGTATGTAAAGTCTCGCATTAATATAAGTTTCAGTAAAGTTTCACACACATTTTATTTCTAACTTAATACAAAGAGCACACCCATCCTTCAATCCTTTATCTCTCAAACACTCTTAATAATTTACTGGATCAACTAAGTGAAGAACATTTTGATTCAACAAAGATATACATAAATCCTCCTGTGGAAGATTCTCAGAGCAATCAGAAAACGAGGACTTGGATGACTTTTCCGACAAACTTTCTGCCAAAATACTAAGTGCTCCAGCTGAAGCAACCCTTGTTTCACTTTCGATTGCAGAAGAGGATGAAATGGTTTCGGATAGCGATGAAGATGTGCCGCTAATTAACTTCGTAGCAAATAACAAAAGACAAAAATTATCAAAAACTGGGAACGACAAAAATCAAAGAGATACTTGGAACAGAGGAGACTTTTCGCAGCTTACAAATCAAGAGAATATTATAATATCAAACGGACATATCCACACCGAAAACCCAGCCGAACTTTTTGAATTGTTTTGGAGTGATAATTTTTTTCAGTACATAAGAGAGCAAACAGTATTATATGCTACCCAGCAAAATGCAAACACATCATTTGAAGTATCAGTAGAAGAACTAAAAGTATTTTTCGCGATTCTCTTGATTTCTGGTTATTCTAAAAGACCCAAAAAAGACATGTATTGGAGTCTGGATTTGAATATTCGCAATGAAGCGATGGCTAATGCTATGTCTAGAAATAGGTTTAGAGAGATTCTGAAAAAAATTGTGAACAACAATGAATTACCACCGAATGACAAGTTCGCCAAAGTAAGGCCCCTTATTGAACATCTAAACACACAATTTATGAAATATATGCCCGTTAGAGAAATCTTGCAAGTATCCGTTGTTGAATTAAGGGTGCCTTATTATAGTCACCATGGCTACAAGCAAAGAATTCAAGGCAAGTCTATTAGGTACGGTTTCAAATTTTAGTCTGAGAATGTAACAAATGGTTACCGTATCAATACCGAACCATATCAAGGAAAAGGAACAATATTGGGAGGCAGTGACCTTGGTTTGGGAGCATCTGTTGTAATTACTTTTGCTGAAAGGTTAAAACAGGATTGTTCAAATCAAAAAATAAACTTTTTTATAGATAATTTTTTACTGGACTCCCATTGATAAAAAAAATGAACGAGCTGAAATATGAATGTACTGGTACTATCAGACAAAAAAGACTCCAAAATGTCCGTTGAATAAAAATTCATTTGAAGAAATCAAACAGGGGCTCCTTGGATTCCTATACAAATTCTACAAAAGATGTTATTGTCATGCAGTGGAAAGACAATTTCGTGGTACATGTGGCTTCAAATTGCTATGGGGTGCAACCCGTGAGGCCGGTACGTCGTTATTCTGCTGCAGGAAAAACATATAATGGTAGACATGCCCTATGCAATCCAGAAATATAATACACATATGGGAGATATGAATGTTATGATGATTTTGGGCAAGGCGGAAGAAGAATGTTTTTAAAGAGTTAAGTGATTCTGTGGTGCTCTTGCTTTCATCCATTTTCTTATTATTTTCGGGTTTTTGCTAACCCACTAAGTGGGAAATGCGTGATTTTATATATGTTTTATGTATGGGAGATACAGATCTAATGGACCGAAATATTGCAAATTATCGCCCTAAATTGCGTAATAATAAATGGTGGTGGCAGGTTTTTATACATCTTTTATCTGCCTCGGTATCTAATGCCTGGATTTTATATAGAATTAGAAAAGATGAAAACAAGAGGCAAGTCAATGCTGATATTTTGTACACAATTCACGTCCTCTGGGTTAACTAGGGTTTGTAACAAACATTGTGACAACATATTTACTTTTAAATGCTCGCAAACCGAAGCAAGAAAGAACAAGTACAAGTACATTGTTTCGAAGAATTCCAGAATACGTTTCTAGAAATACGTCTGTTTTCCATTATCCAGATACATTTAAACAAAATAGGTGTAAAGTGTGTTGGTTTGTACGTCTTTATATAAAAGTTACACTCTAAAATACGTTTTTAATTTTATTTAGTACACATTCGTTGCCAAGTACCAAAAATGGAACATTTTTTTTATATATATTCCGCAGTTGCAAAGACTTTTGCAATATTTTAAACATTTTTTCATAGTTAAAATTTATAAACTAAAACTAAAAATATTACTAAAGTTAAAAAAAATGGCAGCGAATGGGTTAAACAAAATTATCATAAATTAAGTAATAAACTTAATAGTAATTACATGCGCGAACTGTCAAACTACTAGAAATTATTTTGCATTTGTTTGTAATTGTGTCTAAATTCCATGGCTGTCGCTATAAATGAGCAATTTTATAAAAATATTAACCCCAATTTTCCGCGTTACAAAAAGTGTATAATGAAATGTGATGAGTGATTTGGATGCAGAATTCAATTATCTACAAGTTTTATTTGAAGCATTTTACTCTAAAATAAATATGGAACGAAATATCGCCATATGAAAAAATTAGAATTGAATTTCCTGTACTGCATAAATCAATTTACCACCCGGTATTTGCCGAATTTGAGACTGGAGAATAGAGTAGACTATTTATTGCGTAACAATGGCTATACTTTCAGAAAATATGTCTTAGCACCTTTATTAAATGGCCAAACTGGCGCTGATGATGCTTATATGTACACAAACCATATAGAGCGATGTTTCGGTGTCTTAAAGCGACGTTTTCATGTTTGTCAAACGAATACCGACTATTTTAGCCATACGCGATTCACTTATTGCAACACTATTTTCCAGATAAAAATATTATCATTATTACATGCATATTTATGTTAATTAGTTTACAATATATAAATAAGAAAATAATAATTATTTAATAATTTTTTTTTAATTTTAAATTCTAAATTTTTTTGATTTTAATTCAAAACAAAATATCTTTTTACCTTTCGTCAAAAGGAAGGTATTGTCTTTGGTCAAAAAATTCGGTGGTGAGTTTTTAATGAATAAGCACGTTTTAAGATCCCTAGAATACGATTTTACTAATTTTACATTGATGTTTGTATGTGTGTGTGTGTCCGTGTGTGTGTGTCCGTGTGTGTGTGTGACAAATTTTTCTCCGATGATAACTTCAAAACTACAATTCTAAAAATTATGATTCTTTCGTATTCCTCTTCTTTACAACCATATGAAGAGCTGATTAGATTTTGGTTATAATTGGTCAACCGAAAGTACCCTTATTTGAAGTTCTTAACAGTTTTTCTTGAAAAAACGCAATTAAATATCATTTTTCGACATTTTTTGATCATTAATATGAAAGAAAATCTTATTCTCTATACGATTTGATTATACGTTTTCCTTCATATTCAATAGATATAGAGTTATAGAGAGGTTAACTTTCGAAAATCAGTCAGCTTTGCAAAAATTATGGAAACAGCAGATTTATTCAAAAAATTCTAATTGACAGATGTCAGTGTCAAGTACAAAACCAAAGTGGAAAGTATAGGATCAGAAAGTAATATAAGTGACAGAGTGTCCCTCGCAAGTGACTTGCAGTTTCAATGCCGGGAGTACGAGGAAGGCCAAAGAGAAGATGGAAGGATTGTGTAGCAGAATATTTGAGAGAGGAAGAACTGTGTGAAGAAGATGCGTTGGATAGGAATGAGGAAGTGTGAAGTGCAATTTACAGAATGTACATTGCTGTTATAGTTATATTGGATTTATAGAATCTTTTCAAAGGAACTTGCAATATGGAGTGTGTAAAAAATAGTGTGTCCGTGTTACAATTTTACAGGATATATAGAATCTTTTCCAAGCAACTTGTGGTATCGAATTTGTACAAAATACATTGAATTGACGGAAGGTTTTGTGCTGGCCACAACAGATTTTTTTATATAAAGTTCTTTATAACCCAATTTTCTTTTTTTGTTATTTTTTTGTCCTATTTTGGGCAATGGCTTCTTGAACAGGGTGGGAGACAGTGGCAAAATTTGGATAGGGAAGAAGGTGAAAAGTACTTGCGACCGTGTCGAGTAGTTAAAAAAACAATGGGGTATCCCACCATAACAAAAATTTTTTTAAAAATCAATTTAACTTAAAGTAGGGCTCAATAAATAATAGTTAAAACAATGAAAACATTTTTTAAATAATTACTTTGCGAGATATTACACATTTTCTAAAAGGGGAAATTGACGTCATACAATTGTTATCTTTCTCTCGTAGCGTACTCAGAGCAGTATGTGTGAGAAAGACAAGTATAGGGGGAATGTGACGTTACACTGATTTCTCGAAAATAAAATACTGTTAAGCTAGGAACAATTAAGATTTTTTAATACTATGAATTGCTTCAAAACTGAATAAAGTTTTATTTAAAAAAATTGAGTGGAATACCCCATTAGCGAGAATACAGTCTAAGAGTATGTTGGACTGTAGGATATAATGAGGTTGTTTCACATTTTCGTATTTCATTTTTTTCTTGAGAGAACGGGTCAAACCCAATATGTAGTTTTACAGCTTGTAATTCTTTAGAACCAGAGATATGAATTTTTGAAAGTTTCTTTTAATTTCAAGTATTTCAATGCTTACGTCATGGTTTCATGAATACGGAAGTCGAGCTCTAGCAGTTTAGTTTAGAACAACATAAATGTCTGTTTGGTTTATTACTTGTCAGTTTAATTTTGTTACAGCAACATGTTATTATAAAGTTTAAATTTGTATTTTCTTCAAACTTGAACATGGAAATTGGTTTGAAAAGGCAAATTCCAATAATTTACTAAAAAATGATTTCATAATGGTAAACGACTATTTGTAAAAAAATTCTGTGCTCAGAAATGCTGAAGTGCAAAGTGTAAAAATGGCAAGATTTGTATTTCATTTGATACTATTTTTTATAAATATCTCTAATGATAATATTTCTTCATTTCTCAGCAAGAGAAAATTACAGAGACAATGCTGTCGGACATGTGCAAACGTGAGAAATAACTATAATTCTTTGTGTATTATAAAGGCGAAAATAACACCGGCCTATTTTGTAGTAGTTAATGAAAAGGATGAAGAAGTCATGCCATGATTAGATACAACCCTTTTAAATGGAAATGTGTAATTTTAATTTGTGCTATAACTTGACTCATTATATCAAGGTGTAATGAATATATTAAGGAGAATATAATTCATTAGTCACGGGACATGTTTCTGCCAATCAGCATTCAGAATTTTCTTAATTACATGTCTATCATAGCGATGATAAAAAACAAAGAAAATGTCACCTTATTTATATTCGTTACTAAGAGATTTTTACAACATAGACAGTTAATTCATTATATTCTCTCATTAAATATAAGCTCGTGATGTGATTATTAATCGAATATATTGCTCGTGAAACAGAAGCAGCATATTTCACTCGTCCTTTGGACTCGTGAAATCTACAACTCGGTTCCACTCGAAAATATCATCGATGAGAATCATATCACTTGTTATATTACGTATAACAATAATTTGCAACCCGAAGTACACAACTTTATAGATTTTTGTACGGGTAATATAAAACAGAGGAAGAATCTATCAGTGTACAAGCTATGAAAGCCAAGCAATGGAAAACTTCTTAATGGTACATGTTTTGGAAGAATAACTGCCTCTACTATTTACGATGCATCTAGTTGTCAAACATTTCAAGAAAGTTTAGTGGAAAGTAAATTTAGTTCTACCAAACTCTGGACAGAAAGCATGGAGAGAGGGAGTATTTTAAAACAGTCGGTGCTCTAAAAAGTAGCATCTGAATTACATTTAAATATAAAAATATGCGGGTTTATTGTAAAACCTAATTTTATTTTACTTGGTGCTTCACCGGATGGTATTACTAAAGAATACAGTATTGAAGTAAAATGCCCATCGAAAGAAAAAACTGTGAGAAATTATATTTCTGCTGACAATAAAATATTCCAAAAACCATCAATTACAATGTTTTTAAGTGGAAAACAACAAGAACTTTTATGTGTTGCCTCTCCTAATTTTAAAGTAGACAATAGTGTGCAAATTTTAGACACTGAATTAGATGAATAATTTTGTGTATGTATGATGTATGAAGCTGCGGAATTCTGGAAAAATGCTGAATTTCAAAAAATTGTCAAATAAAGTACTACATTATATTATTGCTCATTTATATTTCAATATACTTTAATGTTACTAAAAATGTGAATGTAGATAATGTGAAAGTAATTTACAAAAGTTTAATGTTAATATTTTTGTTCGATATTGGAAACAATGGATGTTTTTGGTAATATGGATGAAATCAGTTCTATAGAGAGCATATTTTGTGTGAATATTTTAGAATGAAATGTTTTTATGCCCGGTTTCGCCAATAAAATAAATCTTCGAATAGCTTATTCATCGAATAAACAAAAAATATCGCATCAAAATATGACAACTGCAATAAATATTGTCATTTATGTCATGGTTTCGATTCGATATTTTTTCTTATTCGACGAAAATAAGCTATTCGAAGATTTATTTGATGTTGGTGAAAACGGGCATATGTTTGCAATTGTTTCAGTTTGGATATTTGATTGTTTTGAAATAGATGAATGAATGTATAAGAACAAGACAAGTTGGGTAAATATAACAAAAATATTTTGTTACTTAGTTAATTCTCCTTAAACATTTACTATTCCACATGTAATAATTATTATATTATCTAACCATGGTATAAGTTTGAAATTAACACATGCGTTATGTGATAAGAAACATCTTATCACACGTTCAATATAAATTCAGATCGCCTTTATCCATTTACTTTCTGTCACTCCTGCTTTCAACAACTTTTTATCAACCGATACAGATAGTAGTGTCACTCGAACACAATTTTGACGATGCAAAAGGTCTCAATATATTCTTAAAACCTCTGTTTGCCATGACTGCACAGTTTTGAGGTAATTTATTTAAACATCCACTTTTTTCAACAATATCTACATCTCTTGTACGTCCACCGTATCCTTGGGATAAGAAGTTTATGAATCCATGAAGAAGATATTGGGTATTTAATGCTATTGTAATTTTTATAACTGCTCCAAGTTTGGGCCAGTATGAACGGATTTGTTGGGATTTGAATATCTATTTCCAGGCAGTCTATAACTGAATGTACTTTTCTATATCTGACGGAAAACTTTATCGGTTGTTTTAATTGAACAATATGTGAATCGGGCCAATAAATATAATCTTGAAAGAAATGACTTAACTTTGGTAATGTTGCAAATAAAATCTGCAATACGTTTATACAAATCATTCACTCGAATTTTTTTATAGTTATTAATAAGTATTTATAATTTATTTGTAATTCTGATGTCAATAATTTTAGTAAAAAATACTCCTGCTCGGGTATACCTAAATATAATCGGCTATTATTTTCAATGTTCTGCATGGTCATTACATAATTTTGTTGTTTATTTTTATTCACATATTTTTTGGTAGGTGAAACACCGGTTGAATTAGAAATTCCGGTAGGTGTAAAAGATAATTCACTAATGGTAGATGAACTTGAGTAACTTGAATTTGCTCCTGCTGCTGATTTTGAGTTTATTTTTTGTGTTTTTTCCCCAAATTTTAATGGTGTACTCGTACCTGTTGTTGAAGATTGTTTTGAAACATTGACCTGAACGTGCTTATTTCCCAACTCTGTTTATATGTTAGCTTGAAAGCCTATACCGTTTGTTAATTTTAATAGATCGTCTTTATTTTCTAAATGAATTGAAAATTTTGTAGGCGGAGAGTACATAATTACTTCCAAATTAATTGAAAATTTTCCTTATAGAGAACGCAGAATATCTTCATTTGAACAATGAACTGTCATGGACCCAGAAGTACTTGGCTGTTCTTCTTGAAATATTTTCCGTCGACTAGATATTGCCGATCTGTTTACTTCTTTATGCTTTTTAACTGACGAAGATATTTTTGAGATGTAGTCGCTTCTTCTTCATTTCTAGCTAAATTTAAATGTGGTACAACGTTCATTTTTCCTGCATCATTTTCGTGCTATTACTACAAGTCCTAGTTAAAATTCTTGGTTGGTTCATTGCTTTGTATCATTTATCTTTAACTTCTTTCGATTTTGGTATTCGATAAATATTTTTCGAATGTTTTCGAAAAGCAAGGCACGTCACAATACTTGAAAACCGTATTGTTAACCAAAAACATGCACACTTTAGTATATATTTTAATACATTTTTTTTCACTACTAGTCTAGGAACCCACTATTATTTACCTTTATTTGACACGAGAAATTGTTTTTCACTACCGCTTGCTGGTAACCATGGTAACCTAGGTTAATAATAATTTATTATTAACCTAAGTCTATAATACTAACTGTCACTTTTCAATCAAACTCAAGCCTCCAAATCCAAATATTATTTAACTCAGTAAATTCGAGAAAAGTATATAATTTAAATTTGCCGCTTAATTTTAAATTGACCTACGCTGCCGCATCGCCTCGCCTGGTCTCGCCTGGTCGCTGTGCTGTTTTCGTGAAGGTGTAAATCATGTGTAGATGTAGAAATGAATAAATCACCATTTTTTTGTATTTGTACATACATTTCAGTAGATTTATTTAAAAATAATAATTACGCTGCTGACTGTAACAACACAAAGTGTTTTTATTAAATAATTAAATCAAAAACAAATCAAGGCTCATAAGTGAGGTTAACAAACGAGCGAAATGAACGAAACGTCAGATATAGAAACAAATGCAGCCTACTTTGTTTTTGTGAATATAAACAAGCAAGTTATGTAATTATTCATGTCAAAGTGATTATATTCGCCCTCGGGTTGCAATCTTGGCGCTGGATCAATAATATTATTTTCTCAACCTTGGCGTATAATATACTAGTATTTATATACTTTTTACTGCGCTCAGTTATAAATAATCTTCTCTCTTATTTACCCTGCTGTCACCGTCACAATTTTAGGTTAGCCTGTTGTTGTGTTTACAACGGAAATCACGTGCAGCCCGATTCTCAAAAAAATTTATGGTAATCCTCATTTTTGAATTAGTGAATTCTTTTCTATTCCGGTATTTAAAATTTAAGCTTCAAAATATTATCAAAAATGGAGCAGATCAGACTACATTTTAAAATTACAGTAGAATTCGCTAATCTAAACATGAGCTTAAACTTTTTTGAAAATCGGTCTGGAGCAGCTTAAATGTGTGTCGGTGTAGGTAGGTGGGTAGGTGATTGTGTGTGTGTGTGTGTGTGTGTGAGAGAGAGAGAGAGAGAGAGAGAAATTTCTTTGTGTGAGTATGAAACCGTGACGGCACGAACTTAGTCCGTGTTTAAAGCCGCGAAAGTTTATTAGAAAATTATTTTATACCACTATATTCTGCAGACACCTCATACTATTAAGTACATTTACTGTATTCGACACTACCTATTATTGAGTGCGATGATTTTGGGCAGGTAATTAAATAAAAGGCCAGTAGATACTTCAATAAATGCGAAGTTTATTTATGTTAGTACATAAAAATCTATAAGCGCGCTTATACAATGTAATCAGACAAAATTTACAACATAATTCACAAACTATCAAAATACGTCAATAGAAAGAATAGTATGATAACATATTTAAATAACTATTTCCATTGAACGGTTGTAAATAGGTTGAGGCTTTTAAATTTACATTACAATTTTAAACATGTAATTGACGGGAGGTAATGTGCTGGTCACATCAGATTTTTTTTATCATGGAATATAATTAGATTTTCCAATTCAGTAAGATACGCTCAACGGAAAAATATTGTAACTAACGCGTGGTCGATTAATGATGTCAGCAATTAACGCGTTGATCACCGTTATTAACACACTTGATAGTTAAATAACAATTCATGTGATTTCGTTTTCTTTTTTGTCTATATTCTGGTTCGCGAATTTTCATATTTCTATCTATTCTAGAGTCTATGATTTCGGGTAAGGTATAGTCAAAATAAAACTGTTTCAATATGTGTTTCATCTTAGTAGACCAAAAATTTTCATCTGGCTCGATCGGAAAACAATTTATTGTATGTATAAAATAATTTCACATTGTATACATAATTTACCTTATCATCTAGCATGCCCAAAGGAGATCTAAATATGAAATAGCAATACTTTCTTTTTGTTATGTTTAATTGGCCTTGAATCTGATAGTAGTAATCATGGTTCTTTTCAAAAAAAAGTATCTCTCGAAAGTACCAAAATTATTATTTTTTACCATTATCGTTTCTTTTGGTTGCAATTTTGATGCTTTATATGTGCATTTAATTCCAATCATCCACGAGGCCGTCTGGACTTGTTCCCAAATAGAAATCACCTGCATCAACTACTAATCCGCAAGCTATAACTTTTTTATTGTAAATAATTTCAAATTGTTCTCGAGCATGAGGTTCGTTGCTGGGGCGGTGCTACTTGCAGGTAGAAGCTTGACTTGCAGCTAGTGACATCTCGCGAATAATTTTCGAAGTAACTATTACATTTCTAATATTACTTTTTATAACAAAACGGGTAGGAAATATGTATATATATATATATATATATATATATATATATATATATATATATATATATATATATATATATATATATCTTTTACTTAGTGTATTATCTAACAAAATGTGTAAAGAAAATTGCATATTTTCACTTATTTATTAATTATTTAATTAAGTTAAGGGAATTTGTACAATATGGCAACGCACCATCCTAGTCCTATTGCTATTCTTAGTGTTAAAAAAATTTCAGATGTATATTCCAGATATTATAGATGCAACAAGTATAATTATTAGGTAGAATTTTTGACGTGCCGCGGTAGCAAGTCAAGCCCCTTGACCTTCGAGTTACGCTAACCCAGGGTACGTACACAAACAGAGAGTTATCAGCCTGTTTGACAGCTAACCTTTGGTAAAAAAATAACTCACCGATTTACACGGAATGATCCACGAATAGAAAATTGCATATGGCCGATGGTTGTCATTTCACGGGTTATATTTAACATAAAAAAGGATTTTTTTAAATATTTTCGTTTCTTTTGTTAAATATGACCGTGAAATTAACTGTCGGCCATATGCAATTTGCTATACTTGAATTAACCAGTGAAAATGGGTGAGTTTCTTGACACAAGGTTAACTGCCAAACAGGCTTGTAACTCTCTGTTTGTGTATGTAACCCTGGGTTAGCGTAACTCGAGTATGAACATTATTACTCACATCAAAATGATCTCGGCAGATATGGGCACAAGTACTAGTTAAAATTATTGGTTGGTTCATTGCTCTGTATCATTTCATGCATCCTGAAAGTGGGAACTTCCCCACAATTGGGAAAAATGGCATATTTACATTTTTCGCCATTTTCTCAAAAACAATTGTTCGTTATTTATTTATTTATTTATTTAATGGGCATCAACTACAAATGTTATTACCCTATAACAAATTAACAATAACAATATAAAAATAATAATGCAAGAATATAAAACACACCAATATAAAAATAGGTATGACAATACACAATATAATGTTACAAAAATTTGAAAATTAGCAATATAAATGTAATTAATTTACCCTTTTGAAGAAAAACTTAGAATTTTAAATTACGTCATATAAATTCACTGCTTTTAAAAATTTCAAAATATTCCTTAACTTGTTATGATCTGTCAAAATAAGAAAAAGGTTCTGGTCAATATTATAAAGTTGCCTGATTGGGTCATACTCTGGAAATACAAGGATGTGATGTATAGTAATTATAACATCACATCTGGAGCGTTATCCCTACTTAGACGATAACCATGCGTCAGCCTTGTAAGACTCAGTCTTAGCCGATGAATTTTGACCAGTTCCCTTCTCTTAAGATCACTGGGAAGTAGCACTGGTGTAACAGACGGCTTGATAGTTCGCAGATGGTTCTGTATCAAAATTTTACTAGAATACAAAATTAGAGATCAACATTTTTATACGAAAAGGATACTGAGGTTTTTTATCTAGGGTGGACTGTCAAAGTGTTACGTTAAAAAGTATTTAAATAAAATAATTTATGAAAAAAAGAAATATTACGTGTCTAATACTTAGTCTAATAGGATTTACTATTTATGACAGTTTATATGCATTGGTGCATCGAAAGAAGTAAATTACCAATGAATTTATGTCAAAGTTTTCTGAAAATATTCATTTCCTGTTATAAGCGGTGCAACTGGCCATTACAGTTCTCGAAATCCCTTGCTGGCAGCTTATCCTGGGCATCCTGTGTACTCGCATATGTAATTCGTCATTTTACTTATAACCTAGTTCGTCACGAACTTACGAATTGACTCATTAGTTCATAAATTTTATAGAAATAATACTAAAATATTTTCTTTTTTGTTGCAGCTTTGCAGAGCTTCATTTTCATTTTTGGCTTTTATAGCAAATGTAAGAGAATGAAGATAAGAGCAATTTTATATTTCATTGATAGGCATTGCATACATAATATTCGACTTCCACTAAGTGAATGAAATTTATAACTATGCCTTAAACAAGAGAAGAGAAGCACCGATATTTTAAATACAAATTATCAATTTTAGAATACTGTAATTGTAACCTTATTTAAGATATATAAAATTATATTGTTTTTTTTTACCTTTAGGTTGGTTATTAAATAATAATAATATTAATAATAATAACAACAATAATAATAGTAAGGATCTCTAAAATACGATTTTACTATTTTAACGATGTGGGTCTGTGTGTGCATGTGTGTGTGTGTGTGTGTGTGTGTGTGTGTGTGTGTGTAGGTGTGTGTGTGTATTCAATAGATGTAGAGCTAAATTTGTTCAAGAGTGGTTCTTCTACGTAAAAATTACCTTCGTTACCAGCAATATTGTGTAATAGTGCGGTAGCAATTAGTGTGAAATTTCTTTCTTTAATGTCATTTGTCTTAATATTGTTGATAATTGCCTTTTTCAAATTCGAGGGCCGTCCACAAGTTAAACGTACATAGGTTATTAAAAATCGGAACAAAAATGAAATATATTACAGGAGGGTATAGGGATTTATTTTTAAGATTCCAGCGCCACCGCGGCGTGTTATGGAACTACTCTAAGAGACAATACTAAGGATTATTATGAACGAGTTGAATGACAAATATTTATATAGTACATGTTTAATTGTTTTTTATATGCTTAAGTATTCCCCGATGTTTATTGTTAATTATAGCCTAACATAGAATAATTTAAATTCCATTTTAACTTGACAAATGTTAATATTATCCTTTCTTTTATTAATAATTTATGTAAACATGTATCTTTATACACTAAATTTACAGAGCTTAATATGGCATTAAACATCTGATGGCTACTTAAACCCGTGAAATTAGTCATTGCAGTATCACTTTTTATTAAACGGCAATGAGTTAATTTATTTGCAGTGTTCACTTGCACTTCAAAATCACGAACTGTTTTTGATCCTTTATATTGTGGATTACTATCTAATAAAGATAGTACCGCAGTAGCAGCCTCAAATTCTACTTCGTTATGTACATCTCCTTCTTCACTGTCAATATGTTCACAAAATTGTTCTGTGATTGGAATGTTATATAATTGCAGCAACTGATTTCTTCTTGTTAGCCGCTCGGCCCTGTTGGTCTGGGAGATAGACGGCACCAATGTAGATTTTGAGCTTCCATGCTCAACTAGGTACTGGTAAATTTACCGAAGGTACTGCAGTGATTTTTAATTTTCTTCTTTTACTGGCCGGTGTTGTTAAAATAAAATTATATAAGATTTACTTATCTTTGAAAAAGTCATCTATGCAAGGAGCATACTACCATATAGACACTTACTTTTTTCCCTATTTTTAAACTATTAATCCAAGCTTTTTTTCTATTAAGTGTTTTATAACCCCCAAAAGTAGATTTAACTTTGACAGTTTCTTTATCCGAGGGAAAGTGATGGAAGCTTAAATTAGAGTTTCTTTTGTCCCACGAATTACACTGTTTTTTAATTTAATTTAATTTACCTTTTTTATGCGGGGCATGAGATTTTTTTACGCCAGTGTCGAAAGAGGTTGCCGCTTGTTGTTTCATCCAATTTTCCACTTCCTCTTTGACACTTTGATCTCACTTTCGACTTTAAACTTGTTTTCTGTCAGCTCAAATGCTTATTAAAATGCAGCAAGAAATAAAACCAGAAGATGCCATATGAGGGCGGATGGTGTATAACACCTCATCCGAAATCGTCCAGTCAAATCTTTGCTACATCAGCATCGGTACAACTCTTTAATATCGCCTCTAGGAAATTCAATAGGAACATGAGTATCGCCAATACATCAAATCATATACCTTAACAAATTTACTATTCGGCTCATAGTTCCACGAACTATCCGCAAATCATTCGCCATCATTACTTGAAAAGATCCTTAAATCAAATGTACAAAAAATTAAGAAAGCACAATAGTTAAACAAATTCGAAATGTAACAGACAACAATTTGAACAAACCAAATACCGAGTTCACAAATAACAGATCTGAAGTTGAACACTGCAGTTCTCAGTCAGTATTACCAACATGAATGTACAGAAAACTAAATTTATGTAAGAATTTAAATGCCATACGTGTATTGATGGTGGCAGCTCTGTAATATGTAAAGAAAAAACAAAAATTGTTTACTTTTTTTTCGCCATGGAAAATTCAGCTCGCCGTCGTCCATGGAGTATCACCGTCCACATTGGGACTGCATCACAGCGTTTACCCATTTCCAAGAGGCATTTGTGACACAGAAACAGAACTCGTCAGTTTAAATTGTTCTTACATAGCACATAACCTCACCTGCAGCACGTGGTCAGCACGCGGTAACGACCAACAACATATCCTCTAGTTTTCATCATGTCACCATCATCCAAGGGTTTTCATGGCCGGCATTCTCTCTACCCAACACATGGCCACCCCAAAGAAACTCTTCACGTGAATTGGACAATTGGATCACGAATTCCAGACATTTCAAGACGGCAGTGCCAAACTCAGGCGGAACAAATCTAAAACTTGATATATTTGTTAATTTATATTTTATTGTAATACTATTTTATATATTTTACCTATTAGTTTGGTACAAGAAAAACTGGATTTTCACAGTTTCACTGGCGTATAGAATTTACTAGAAAACATTTTAATAGCCAAGCATCACGACCAATAGCAAGCCATGTCTTTTCTCCCACTCGGCCAATCAAATACGAGTAAAGCCTCTTCCATGTAAACCGCGCGCGTTTGAACCAGAGTTGCTAAAATCCGGCCATAAAAGGCAAAGCACCAGTCTCAGAAGGGGATTCTGTCTCTGGCTAGCTGTTCTAGCCAGCTCCAGAATCCAGAAGACCTCCTACAGCTGTTCTGTAGGATCCAGTCACCGAGTGTCGCTGTTCGACGAGTCAAAGTTTCATCGAGTGAATATTACTCCACGTTTGTCTTGAGAGTAAATAATATTTCACGTTTCTAAGTTTCTCAGAGTTAATATTTCAAGTACAAGTTCTCAGAGTAAATATTATTTCAAGTTTGTCTAGAGTATAAATAATATTTCGCTCACTAAGTACACCAAGTTGATATTTCCGGTTTTACTTGATGCTAAAATTCTCAGTAGTTTAAATAATATTAGTCACAGTTTCGCAGTCATTTATTAAATTGTACATACGAGCCCTGTCCCATAAGTGTTGGCCCAGTTGTATAAAATCATTGAAATGACTTATTTAAGCAAAAAATCAAAACACCTACTAATTTATTTCCATTGATTTATAACTTAATGCCTTAAATACTGGAAATAACTGATCTACACTAACTAATGCAATTGGATGTAGGTTCTCCAGTTGAGCACAAGTATAAGAAATGCATTTTTTTTATGACTGGGCCAACACTTACGGGACAGGGCTCCTAGTGTGTAAATAAACATAGTATTAGTGTACTGCATTTTTCACTGCACAAAAACAACCTAAGAATCCTGGCCTACACGGTTAGCTATCCGCAAACCTTCCTCATCCGTCTCGCAGAGTGACACTAAGATAAAAGATGGCGCCCGAGCAAGAAACAACCCCGACAGCAGCATTGACGTCACAATTTGGCGCTCGAACAATGACGTCACAATTTGGCGACCGAACAATGACGTCATAATTTGGCGCACGAACAATGACGTCACACTTTATACTGTTTGCAGTAGGTATGTAAAATATCAATTTTATGTAACACGAGCAGGGGGGTCTCGTAAGTTTCTGATTTACCCTTACCGATGATGACTTAACCACTGCTGCATGACCGATGACAATCTCTTCATTGGGATGAACATATACACTAACACTTAACACTTAAAGGGATGATTGATTAATGAACACTTTTCTGGAGACCGACACACATATTTTTATACTAAATTTTATTTACATATTTACATTTAAACTAACTTGGTTGGTATTGGTGCAACAAGCGGTAAAGACGTGATTTGAGACGTTTTACTCAAATTAAAAGAAATAATCTCAATTTATTTCGTAACATCTATTACTGTAAAGCTATTTAATAAGTTTTCTTCCACGAGTGTTATCTTTGGTGAAATTTGTCCATTTCAATAAATAATGAGTGTTGAATTGGTGAAATAAAAAGTGAGGTTATAGTTATGCTCGTCAACAAGCAGTTGCATTTTCAAGCAGTAAAGTAGCAACATTGCTTCACCCTACCGAAGTGTGAGCGATTCACTCGACAAATTAAATAATATAGAGAGAAGGATTTGTCGAACATAAAACTTAACATAATGTGTAATGATGATATCACTAAATTAAAAGAGAATTATGCCTCTATAGAATACGTTATTAATACACAATAAAAAGCTATCACCACCTTACAAAAACAATTAAAGAAATTTAATATAATCATCATAGGAATAGAAAAAAAAGAAAATAATAAAAATGAGTTAAAAGAAATAATTTCTCAATTTTTAAATAAAGTGTTCCAATTAAACTGTTCAACACATAATCTGAAAGACGTTGCAAGGCTTGGTGTTAAAATAAATAATAATGCTAGACCTAGGCCAATAATTGTTACATTTGACTCAATGGAACTGAAATATTTCTGTCTAATAGGATCAAACTTAAAAATACAAATATTTTTATTAATCTTATTCCAGAGGAATCTGTACTGAGGAAAATATGCTCAAAATAAGAAAAGATCTCATAGGTCAAGAAAAGAAAGTAGTACTAAAAGGAAACTGTCTATATGTTGACCGTGTAAAGATAAATATTGATGATATTAACAAGAGAAAAAGTGGATGAAGCAACACATCTGAAGACACTCCCAACAATCCAGCAGCGAAATCTCAAAAACTAGATGAAGAAGATCCGAACTCAAAAGCCAACGAGAATTTTTTATCCCCTGCTCGAACCTTAACTCCATCGTCTTAGCGAAACTAATCAGAGATAAAGATATCATTTCCACTCTTCTACTTGCTCCACCATCCAACATTTTATCTGATAGTGATGATGTAATGGAAAAGGAATATAATTTAAGTAAACTCAATATTAATAATCATGTAAATCTGAGAATTGCGCTCTGGAATATTAATGGTATCAACAATGTTTTTAATTTAGATTCAAAAACTTAAAACAGGATAATATCCTCAATTTTTTTGTGCTTGTACAAAACATGGAACTTATACTCGGTTTAATAAACACAGGAAGCACACATTCCTTTATAAACCCAGACATTGCACAAAATTCCTTTAAGGAAAAAATCAAAAATGATCCCTTCAAACCGCTCACGGAACATCATTAAAAAATTTTAGCATTATAATGCCTGTCTCTAAATTATTTAATTCTGCTAACACCTTATTGAAATATCATCTATTTAATTTTCATAAAGATTTCGACATCTTAGAACTAGACAACTTCAAAATTTTAAATGCAAATACCAACCTAACTCATGACAAAATAGCCACCTCTACTCAAGTAATTAAGATCCACTACCACAGAATACTTTTTTTAAATATTTGTAAATAATATCGAAAACGGCAAAGTATTTATACCGGAACCAAAATAAATAATTTAATCATTCCAGAAGATTTAGCAAAAATTGAAAATTATGAAATTATAATATACCTAATTATAAACCTAGGCGAAAACGATGAAATTCTAAATTGTGTAGATTGCATACAAGTTCAGGCATTAAATAACTTTGAAATTAATAATATTAATCTTAATCAAAATGAAACAAAATTTAAACTAGACATGAATAAAATTAGAACTGATCACATGAATAGCGAAGATAAACGTGAGATAACAAAACTGCTGAGCGAGTATTCGGATATCTTTCATATGGACGATAAGCCACTAACCTTTACAAATGAAAGAAAACATTCTATTCGAACAAAAGAAGAAATTCCTGTATATGCAAAAACTTAAAGATACCCCAAGGTACACGGAAAAGAAGTGGAATTCCAAATTCAGAAGATGTTAAAACAAAACATTATCCGCCCCTATCATTCTCCTTGGTCATCCCCTGTCTAGATCGTACCAAAAAAATTAGATGCATCCGGAAAAAGACAATGGAGACTCGTAATTGACTATCGTAAATTAAACGAGAAAACAATCGATGATAAATATCCAATACCTAACATCAACACTTTATTAGATAAACTCGGTAGATGCCAATATTTTTCAACTTTGGATTTAGCGTCAGGATTCCACCAGATTGAAATGAGTGAATCTGACATACAAAAAACCGCCTTCAGCACAGAAAACGGTCATTTTGAATATTTAAGAATGCCTTTTTGATTAAAGAACGTGCCAGCCACCTTTCAAAGAGTGATGAACAATGTTCTTCGAAATTTAACCAACGAAATTTGTCTCGTATACCTCGATGATGTAATAATTATTAGTACATCTCTCCAAGAGCACATTCAAAATTTAAAATCAGTTTTTAATCATTTGCGAAAAGCTAATATCAAAATTCAACCAGATAAGTGCGAATTTTTAAGTACAGAAGTCTCATATTTAAGCCATGTAGTAACTCTAGATGGTCTCAATCCCAATCCGGATAAGATCCATGCTATTAAAAATTACCCTATCCCAAAAACAACCACAGAAATCAAAGCATTTTTAGGACTGTTAGGCTACTACAGGAAGTTTATTAAAGATTTTGCCAATCTCGAACTCTTAATAGCTCGGAAATAAACTATATCACAATTGAAAAGGAATTACTTGCTGTCGTATAGGTTACCCAAACATTTACACATTACTCGCATGGTAGAAAATTTAAAATTATAACCGACCACAAACTTTTAGTATATTTACATTCACTAAAAGAACCCCATTCAAAATTAATGAGATGGTGACTCAAGCTAGAAGAGTACGATTATGAAGTAATTCATAAAAAAGGCTCTCTGAACAAAAACGCAGACGCTTTATCACGCATTGAATTAAACATAAATACTTTAGATCCAGATTCACAAAACCTTTACGATCTCATTGAATATTTTAATGAAACTTATTTCAACCCCGACAATGACAAACAATCCTTAATTGTAGAACCAGACGAAGATGAACTGCAGGATCCCGAAACTGACCAAACAATTCACTCAAATCCCGAACATCCTACTATAGGCATACCAATCACCGAATCATCTGTAAATTTTGGAAAAAACCAAATTATTATATCTTAAGTTAAACACTTCTAAACCAAAAATACAAAAATAATAAAATGAGAATTCATCAAATTTCTGAAACAGATTTTGAACAGGACACAGTAAATTTTATAAAAGAATATATTGCACCGAATGTGAAATACTATCTATATTTTGAAATACCCATTTATGAGAAATTTAGTAACGTACTACAAAATTATTTTCAAATCTCAGAAATTAATTTTGTCAAAAGCAACATAAAATTAATAGACGTAGAAGAAAAGGATGAAATCTTACAAGTAATAAAAAACTACCACAAATCTAAGACAAACCACCGCGCAATAGATGAAGTCCACACCCAAATTAAAAAACGATATTATTGACCGAATCAGTTAAAAACCATTACTGACTTTATAAATCAATGTAAAATTTGTTTAGCTGCTAAATATGAAAGAAACCCTAACAAACCCAAATTAAATATTACTTTAATCCCCAATAAACCATTAGACATCATCCACATTGACACATTCTCTCTAGAAAATACCTAATTCCTTACTATAATTGACGCTTTTTCTAAATATGCTCAAGCATATAAAGTTGCATCCACAAATGCTGTAGAAATTGTTAATAAATTGACAAGATTTTCCTCACATGCCGATATACCCGAATTAATAGTAGCAGATAATAGGCACGAATTCCAAAACAACTTCGTAAAAGAATTATTAAGCCTGCATAAAATCGAAATTCATTTCATTTGCTCATAAAACCCAAATTCCAACGGGTTAGTAGAACGCTTTCATTCAACTCTGGTAGAACACATTCGTTTATTCAATCTGCAGGAAAATTTCAAAAATGAATTCAAGATAAAGTAAAGAGGGATGTGCATTTACGCGTAAAAAAATATTTTTTACGTTTACGTGTAAAAAATGCGTAAAAATGTTAAATAAGTAAAAAACGTAGATAATGTATAATTTTAGTTCTTCATAACGGCACTAGATGACATGTTGTTTACAAATGTCACATTACAGTAACTTTCCTTAATCCTATCATAAATATATTCTAAAACGACTGAAACTATGATAAGTTTATAAGAAAGAGACTGAAATTATTATAAAATATTAAAAAACATTCTGAAACTATAGATAAAATAATATAAAATGCTTAAAATTTGTATAAAATTCATTTTCAATAAGTTTGGAGCTAATTATTTAAATCTATTTCAAATTATTTGAAACTATATGTTATTAAGTAAGTAATAATTAATAAATAGAAAATGAAATTTTAGTTTTGCAAATTTTTCTATTCGCTGTCTATTTTTAAATGTCTTCAAATTTTATTTCTTTACAAAACTGCCTAAAATTTACATAAACCATATAAAACATTTTAAAAATATAATATAATATGCTTCAAATTTTCGTATTTAGTCTAGTTTTGACGTAAAATGTGTTTAAAGTTTGACGTTTGAGGTTATGTCCAGGCCCGGGAAACGCAAATGGGGGATACCGGGATAGCATTTTTAGTTTTGCTTCCATACACTAGATATGGCGCCACCAGTATCATTAGTGTGTCAATTTTTTTTGCGCGAATTTTGACATTTGTCATTTTCAATTGAAACAATTCAGACTAAGTCTTTTGTGTCTTGACTCGTTTATATTGTGCGAAAAAACTTTATAATATATAAGATGAAGTAGTGTTGTGTACCGAACAGTACTGCTACCGGTAAGTGCAAATATATTTTTATATATGTAATTGTATATTCATACCAGTAAAACATATGGACTATCCAGCGAATCAAGCGGTTTACGTCATCGTTTAGGGATTTTTGAAATTTGCTTTATTTTTTTAAATATATTTTATTAACTGTACTTTATTGGTTTTTTAATTATTATTATTATGTATTTGACACCTTTAATAGAAATAATTATATTTGGAAATATTATTATTAATTTTTTTTTATTTTTTTGCAAAATGACGTTTGATTATATTTTTTTTAATATTGGTAATTCTGAACATGTATATTACTGAATATTATATGTCTATATTATACTTTTCAACCTGTATTGTGATTTCATTTTGTTTTTGGTTTCGTTGTTCATTGACAAAATGTCAAATGCTCTGTCACGTCAAATTCAAGAGCTTGTAGTTAATTTATTGACTTATTTTGAAAATGAAAAATAGATTGGTGGCTCTTACTTTCACTGAATTGTAATATTGAGGTAATATTTCGTTCTATTTGTTAGTAATAATATGAAAATTAAATCTATATGTACAGCGTGTGGCAAACGCTATACGCAATGTACAGTGGTACAGAAACAGTGAGAAATTGTATGGTATGCAGTATTCTGTATTTTTTAAGGATTTCACATAATACTAGATAGTTTGTTGCATATACTACAAGAATGAAGTATTTATAACGGCGTAAGGAGTATCGTTCAGAATATTTTAAATAAAATTGGATTTCGTTGGAAAAAAAATGATACCAGACGTTTTACTTTTTTAAGAAAGATTTGGATTTATAAAGGCAACCCACAGATCATATTTTAATCCGTTTTACATACTCATGTAAACTTTAACGTATGACGTCATTGTTTCTAGTGATATTGTATTTATGACGTAAACCGCTTGATTCGCTGGATGGCCTATACATTACAAAATCGTATTCTAGGAATGACGCAGCATAGATTTCCACATCCTCGGATTCATCGCGATTTATACAGGCTGTCTCAATAAGCTTGCTCACTATTGGTAACTTTTTTATTTGAAGAGATACGAAGTTGGTTAAATTAGCAAAATTGTGCCATTTTATATTAGAAAATTGGTCATGTAGACAAAATAAAAATTGTGTCAGCGGTTCTCAAAATTTGGGACAGAATATATATTTTTTAAATAGAACTATATATTTTTTATTATCTTATTAGAAAGGGTATTTTTTTCTCTTTTCAATAAGGTAATGTTGTTTATGTACAATTTTTTTAAATAAACGAGTTATTTACGTTTAAAGAAAAAAAATATCTTTTATTAGTTAAGGTCAAGTAAACTATGGAAACAATTGTCTTTTATAAAATTATTATTTTATTAATTTATTTTACAGTAATAACAAAACAAAGAATATATTCAAATTGAAAGCCATTATTTCTTTCGCACATTTAAACTCTTTTGGAAAGAGAGCCGACCGTTCTACGTAACTGGTGTCTAGATATAACTTTCCATATAACAATATCATATCTAACTTTTCTTCATTTGTAAAGTAATTAAACATTATTAAACACAGAGAACTTTACGGGAAAAATTATTAAACGTCAAACAAACAAAGAATTAATTGTTTCCATGGCTTACTTGACTAAAAAACTAGTAAAATAGTTTTATCTTTAAACGTAAATAACTCGTTTATTTAAAAAAATTGTACATAAATAACATTACCTTATTGGAAAGAGAAAAAAATACTCTTTCTAACAAGATAATAAAAACTATATAGTTCCATTTAAAAAATATATATTCTGTCCCAAATTTTGAGAACCGCTGACACAATTTTTATTTTGTCTACATGACTAATTTTCTAATATAAAATGGCACAATTTTTCTCATTTAACCAACCTCGTACCTCTTCAAATAAAAAAGATACCAATAGTGAGCAAGCTTATTGAGAAACCCTGTATAGCAAGTGGTTGGAAATATTAAATATGGATGACCTACGAATTTTAGATCCTCAGATTGTCTACAACAATAAGCATCTTTGCGCATTTTGAGGCAAAGCATAAAAGCCCTCACAGCCGACGTCTCCATGTACTTGCATGTCCATCCCTGAATTTACCTGGTGAGTGTAATTGATTTATGAATCGACTTTTCCAATTTACATTTCTTTATTTAATTTGTGTATCTTTGAAGTTATTGGAATACCTAGATATTTTATTTCTAAGTGCAATTCTATATTCATTAAGTATAACAATACGAAGAATGCGTTTAAATTTTACTTTGTATTTATCTGTCAATTTTTACATTATTTTATTATTATTATTTTACTATTTTATTTTTATTATTATTTATTTTTATTTTTTATGGGGTCGCGTGGCCGCGTGCCTGAGTGTCTGATCGCGAACCTGGGGGAACCGGGTTCGATCCCGACAGACGCCAAATATTTTTAATTTTAAATGGCACAAAAGTGACCCCTGTTGTGCACTCTCCACACCAGCTATGAGTGCCCGTGAGGTGACGCCTGGTGAGCGCCCACACGGTAAAATATATCGTCATCATTACCGATGTCTACATGTGTTGTAGATACTGGCATACCCAGAAATGGGTAATATGCCGTGATGATATATTTATTTATTTATTTTATTTTAATATTTAAAGGAATAGTTTACTCCATGGTTTCTCTTAATTCAGGTAATGCAAATGTAACTACTATAGAATTAAGTTTTCCGACAAGCATGGAGGATCCAATTCCATCCACATCAGATTCCGCACTATTTGTAAATAGGCAAAGAACAACTACAGATGGTCCACAGAGACCTGTTACTCCAGACATGCAGCCAAGTAATTATTTATTTTGTTGGGAATTAATTATAAATTATGTCCTAGAAAATAGAATTAGTTATATTTTAACACGCTAATTAAATTTAAAGTCGGATCTTTTAAATTTAGCAACATATTTATTTTCAGAATCTCTACTTCAGTCAGTAGGAGTTAAAAGGAAGTTGGAGTTGACCCCGAAAGCTAGGAAGCTCTATTCTAGCGCTAAATATTGGAAAAAACAAGCCGTCCAATCAAAAAAGAAAAATAACTCATATAAACGACGTTTGGCAGCAGCGGAGAAATTCTCCAAAACTGATAAATTTCGCAAAATGAGTGTAATGACGCCTGCAGCCCATACATTTTTTAAAATGTAAATGCGGAAAACGACACGAAAAAAATATGTCAGGCGGTTTAGTAAGCAGAAAAAAATGTTATCGCTAACTTTATTTAAAAATAGTGCAAAAAATTACAGGTTCTTACAGCAAATGTTCATTTTACCCTCAACAAAAACATTCAAAAAATTTTTAAGACATATGGTTTTAAGAGCAGGGATAAATAAAAAATTGTTAAATGCACTGAAGAAAAAGGTTGCAAAATTAACAACAAAAAATAAAATTTGTGCCGTCCTCTTCGACGAAATTAGTCTTGCAGCAAATGTAAAGTACAATGTTACCACAGACAGCATTGATGGTTTTGTTGACGACGGTTACCAGCGCGAAGCAGAATTTGCGGATCACGCTCTCGTCTTCAGGGTGCGCGGACTTGTCAAACAGTGGAAACAGCCCATTGTTTTTACATTTTGTAAAAGTAATACAAAAACGATACCTCTTGTACGACTTTTAAAAGCTGTAATTAAAGAATTACAAGCAATTGGCTACGTGTTGTAGCCACGGTGTGCGACCAGGCTAAAACAAATGAGTCTGCAATAAATTATCTAAAGATATGTACAAAGGAATCATACAGTCGAAAAAAATTGGAATGGAGGGGACTTTTTTGAAATTCAAGAACAGGCAATAATTCCATTATTCGATGTGCCACATCCAATTAAAGGAATTAGAAACAATTTATTAAAAAGAAATTTACATTGTACAATTGCAGGCGAAATGGGACCACATTGTTCAATTGTACAATGCAGATGTAGACAAACCTATTCCAGAAATGAGACTTCTCCCAAAACTTACAGAACACCACGTCCACCCAACGCATTCACAAAAAATGCGAGTTATACTGTCTACACAAGTATTTAGCCAACGAGTTTCGTCAATTATGGGGTATATTGCTCAAAAAGGTTAGTCATTTTTATTTTTTCATTTTTTTTATATTTTATTTTTTTCTTTTTTTACCCTTTAACAGTATTAAATTCCAAATAGAGTGGGTTTACACTTATATACAAACATCAATGCCTCAACAGGATTCCAACCCGGGACCCTAGCGTACTCATGAGTAAGAGCCGTTCCTTTAACTATTAAACTACCGGAGCGAACATGAAAGTTATTTATTGAAGACACTTTAAATTAAATTATTATAAATTCTACCGTACAACATTATTTACTATATTCTTCTTGTTTTTTAGATAGCGACTTAACATTATGTCGCGAAGCTGAAAATACTGCTACAATATTTGGATTTTTGGACAAATTGTTTTATAGTTTAAATTCTGGAACGAGGAAAGGAACGGATGGCAAGCCTTGAACTGCTGCCATAGCTGAAGGTACTCTTCACGACACATTTTGGGATGAAGCGGTGGCTGTGCTTATTTCAATGAAATATTCTAGTGAAACTGATCCAAAAGACGTTATGGTTCCACCGTCAGTTAAAATTTTTATAAAAACAATTCGCGGGGTTCAAATGCTATGGCGGAAATTAAAAATTTTAAAAGTAGAATTTTTATTATTAAGGAGTCTTAATCAAGACCCACTTGAAAACTATTTCGGTATGGTCCGCAGTCACGGTGTCCTGAATATTAATCCGTCTTGCGCTTCTTTCATTGAAACTTTTAAAACCCTAACGGTAAATAATTTTACTGCTCGCCATTCCATTGGAGCAAACTGCGAGGGCGATGTGTCTGAAGGTGCTCTCAGTACCTTACATGAACTCCTGTTAAACGAAGAGGAGTCCATCTGTGATGAAGAATATGTTGAACCAAGTACAATAAGTATAACAGAATGTGATACTGCTATCGCAAAATCAAATTATTGTACAGGATTTATTTTAAAGTCATGTTCGGCTTTTGTAAAAGGATGCGAAGAGTGCAAATTGGCTCTAAGGTGCGTCCACATTATGCCGAATGATACCGAACGGCATGGGCCGATCGGCAAAGCCGAATAGGTATGGACGTCCCGATCGGCCTTGCCGACGTGCCGAAAGCCGGCCCGAACCGAACCGAATCCAAACAGAATATGATCGGTCCTGATCAAAGAAAGCCGAACCGAATGGTGTACTGTGGACGTGCCGAATGTGCCGATCGGCCTCTACACTCCGCATAGGTACTCATTGCGGGTAGTATTGTTGTCTTTTACATTAGTCAAAAGTGATATATTCATTGTTTTCGACTACTGAACAACAAATTGGGAGTACTATAGAGTGGAATGTATCGTACCCGCCCGTTATTGTGGGATAGTTCAAATTCCGATCATAAAATTAAAAACCAGAGACACGATGCATTCATAGAAATTGCCGTCATCACTCATATTCTAGGAACGTAGTTCTCCCAGGTCGAGTTAATCACTACTGAAGCAATGTGGACGTCATGCCGATCGGCATCATTCGGCATAATGTGGACACACCTTTACTGCTGCTCGGGTAGGTGTGCAGCACGCTATTATTTCAGCCCGCGAATATAATGAATTCCAGCGCCTCCAATACCCCAGTTTTAGTGCTGTGAGTAGTTTTATATACAGAATGTAAATTTTAAAACGGGTCATAGGGCTATAACATAGAAAAACAGTTTTTTAGACGCCAAAAGTTTCTATATTAATTTATTGAAAAAAGAATTAGTGCATATTATAAAGAAAAAAAATACGAATTTTTTGATATCAAACAGATTACATTTCTGTTTCATATAAAGCCAGTAAATAAATTAAAAAATTTGCACAATTAAGGAAAATTATCATTAGCCGTGAAACTGAAACAAAATAAAACAATTGTTGACTTAAGACATAATTTGTAAAATTATTATTATTTTTATGAAGAAAAATTACAAATCATTAAATGGTTTTAATTGTTCCCTTGTAGTTTGCAGTTTTTCTTATTTATTATTACATGCAGATCATCTTTATTTGTAATTACTTATTACAATAAATAATAAATGTTTCTTAAATAAATATTCTATTGTCTTCTTTATTTTGTGTTATTTTATATTAGTTTATGAATTAATAACTTTAATCTCTAATTGTCCCCGATCAGGTTAGTAAAAAATGACAATGTTTTGTTATTGTCAGTTTCATGGCTAATATTTTTTCGTAATTGTACAAATTTTTAAATTTATTTTCTGGCTTTACATGAAACAGAAATGTAATGTGTTTGGCTTTAAAAAATTCATATTTTTTTTCTTTGTAATAGGAACTAATAATATTTTTAATAAATTAATACAGAAACTTTTGGCGCCTAAAAAACTGTTTTGCTATGTTATAGCCCTATGACCCGTTTTAAAATTTACACCCTGTATATGAAAAATATTATATTAAACAAGTATTGTGAAAAGAATAATATTTTGTCATATATAAAACGGCAATGTGAACAAAAAGTTGATTTTTCATTTATAACCTGTAATGTACATAAAGACAGGCTTATTAATTCATTAATTATAAAAACATCTTTATTTATTTTACATTATGTATGTAAAAGATAAAAACGATATTTTATCAGGAAAAAAAAAAGAATTAATGAAGAAAATTGCGATGTTAGCAGAGTTTAATATTTTTTTTAATATTCAAAATTTCTAGGTTGTCAATTTGCTTCTATTCGCAGATTTCGGTAATAACGATGTGTACATCTGCACCGTTGAAAGCGCTTACCAATGCGTCATTTCACGGACTCTCATCTCTATCCTTGAGAGCGCACGACAGGGTTAACTTTTGTACTATTTGACATAATAGTTCGAAACATAACCGGTCACCTAATGCACCCAGCCACGCGACCCCATATGTGTCTTTATTTAGATTGATTAAATATATTATAATCTTTGATGGTTTGTGTTAATAGCAATTTCAGTTGTATAATTAACATTGCCAGAAAGATCTATTCTCGCAAAACAACCAGTACTTATATTAACTTGGGCTTAAATAATAAAATAATTTATAATTGATTTTCTTACTTTTTCTTTAAGGAGGTTCGAGCGAAACTAATGAGTCAAAATAATATTTATATTTTTTTGTTCTTTTAATTGCTAAAATAGTTGTAAAAATTTATAATTTTAATTAATATATGTGTATTGAGCCTCTAAGCACATAATTAATTTGTATTTAACAAAAAAAAGTTCTGAAATGACTTCAGTATTTTGAACATATATGGTGGAAGAAAGTTATGTGGCAACAGCGCGTCCTGTAAAATTATTATATTAAATTTATCTGTTAATTTCAGTAATTACAAATTTTAAGAAGAATAAAACTAAATAGCTTTATTATATTCGAAAAAAAGTTATCCGTAATATAGATACAAGTTATACTTCAATCTTTTTCCTTTATATCAGCTGGGACGTGCAACGTTGCCAAGTAATTCTTCATCTGTTCTGCAACTATCGATGTAAAATGAAAACATAATGTTCAAAGTTAATTTTCAAATTAATTTGAACGGTAAAAAGGAATTATAAACTTCTCATAATATACTACAAGTCTTCAGTTTTATTATACTTGTTTTTTGTTCATCAAAATTGGAAACATCAATATAAAACAAATAAAAAAAGTATCTACGGAAATGTTTCTGCCGTAAGAGCTTATGTATTAGAACATTGAAAACGTCAACTTTATAAGCGTATTTATAAGAAACTAGACGGTGGAATAATTTTTATCTTTTAGAATAGTTGGATAAGATATCATTCGCGATAGTTACAAAATTTGAAACCATAAAGTTGAAAACTAATTTTTACACGAGAATCGCTCGAACCTCCTTAAATCTGCTAAAGAAAAAAATATAATTTTATACATGGCGATAAAATTTAATATTCGACACGCGAATAATAATACTCCTCCTAGACAAAATAAAATTTTATTGTCTTGTAAAAGCTATTAGTATTGTAACTTTCTTAAATGAAATTATAGTTTTTATAATTTAAAAATGCATTACTTTTTATTTATTAGATGTAATCTTTGTAAGACTGATTTGTAGTTGAAGTAGACTTTTCATAAAATACTACGTTATGATAGTATTTTGTGAAAAAATTGCTTCAACTACAAATTACGAGTAATTAATAAACCGAATATACCAATATTAATTGTAGGTAATGATAATACCGACCGAGTTTTATATTTACTTTTCCTTCCATACACAAGATGGCGACATTGATGTGGTATCGATGCTTAACATGTACGTTTCCAATCGAAAATAGTGTATATGGTCTGTGGTTATGTCTGAGGAATATGTTTCCCTACTAATCTGATTGTCGATAGTTTGACGGTACCTAATTGTTTGTCTGAATAAAAGAAACATGATGTCACGTGGACTGTTTGTTATGGAATATTCATTACAGTTCAGTATAAAAGAAAATATCTTTATAAAAAAATATACTCATGGTAATAATATTTTACATTATCTACGTAAAAAATTCTCAAATATTGTCAATGTAAAAAATGTTTTTTTACGCGTAAAAAATAACGTATAATACGTGACGTATTTTACGTGCCCATCCCTGAAAGTAAATTATGCAATCCTGGCTTATAACAATACGAATCATAGCACGACAAATCTAAAACCAATCGAAATTATTAACGGACACTTGGATACAAATTCCACACTCGATATAGAACTTGAGAAACAAATAATGCAAGATTACATTCAGAAACATAAGGAAAAAACAAAATTAGTTTATATAAATATTAATAACAAACTGCAGACAGATAAAACTATTACTAAATTAAACGAAAATCGCGAGGAATTTCCCGACATACCCGGAACAGTTTACGTTCAAAACAAACAAAAAGTAAATAAAACAAAAAACCCTAAATTCAAAAAGGAAAAAATTAATAAAGTTTATAACAACTTAAAAACTGCAGAAATTGACACAGAAAATAATGATAAAAAACAATCTAATATTCATCTTTCAAACATAAATAGACCGAGAAAATTAATTAACACATATCCGGCTACCAGGTCCCTCTACTTCACGCACACACTTGAAATAAATATCCAAGACATTACCCTAAATCCAGGACTACTTACAATTAACCTTGGACATGCAAAGTTACAAAAAACGAAACACACATTCGTACAGTTTTTCGATTTAAACCCATTATGGATACGATATGAAAGTTTAAATATGCAGTACATAAATCTCAAACGTCAAACGCACTATCAACGCAGATAACACTATCGCTGCAGACTTTGATAACAACAACAAAATCATAGAATACCTGAAAAATAATATTAATGAAAAAATTAGCCATTTATCTACGCATTCCAGAGCAAAACGAGGAATATTAAACGGTTTAGGATCTGTTATAAAATCAATAACAGGAAATTTAGATGCTGAAGATGATAACCGATACACAAAAATTTTCAAACATTTAAAAGAAAATCAATTTAATTTAAATAACCAAATTAAACACCAGTACTCTGTTAACTACCAAATTATGGAATGGAATATTTCAATAAAACTATCGAAACAATCAAACGAAACGAAAATATTTTAAAGTCAAAAATTGAACAACTCATGGACATTATCATCGGAGGAATCAAAGATCATGATAAACTATTTATTAAAGATATTTACAATCAGTTAAACACTTTATACACCATGACTTTTAATCAAGATATAGAAAACTCTTTAACATTTTGCAAGCTCCACACAATGCATCCTGGTATTATCAAATCACAAGACCTTTACGAAGAATTAAGTAAAATTTCAAAATTCTATAACAATGAACTACCATTTCAATTCTGAAAACAGCCGCTTCGGTGGCCGAGCGCATTAAGGCAGTGGTCAACCGACCTTCACCGCTCGACTATGTGGTCGTGGGTTCGATTCCCACCAGGGGCTTGGATGTTGTGTATGTCCCAAAAATACTTCCATTAAATAGCTCCGGGCCAATGTACAAAAGTATGAGGCCGAACCCAATTAAAAAAAAAATCTGAAAACATGTCAGAAATCGAAAAATTAATCTCAATTAACTGTTAATTACAGGAAAATAAAATTATATACTTTACTGACATCCCTATAAATTACGAAACCTCTTTTGAACTTATTCACCTTATCCCAACACCCACCAAACAAAATAAAGAATTTGTAACCATTGTAACCAAGTCTGAAAATGGCGACTTACGATCATTGTATGATCTGTGTGTCCGCATTAAGAGAAACATTTACCAATGTCCCAGCAAAATTAAAGAAAGGAGCTTTATACTACAAAGAAAAATGGAAATTGCCATTTTGTCAAATTAAACATAAAGAGCAACCACATTGAATATATTGAAGAAATCAACCAATATCTAGCAATACTTCCTAATCCCGAAAACGTACAAGCCAAATGCAACCAAGGTGACAGTATAACCAACCTACAAGGCATACTCTTAATTAAAGAAGATGAGTGCAAACTGCAACTACAAAATCATGATTTAATTTTTAAACACGGCACATTTGACAAACCATTGGTAATTGAAAACTTCTAAATTAACTACAACAATAAAAAAATTCCCAAGGTGGCGATCGAACTAGATTCTATCTCCGAACTTAAACCATTAAACAAGTTCGAAGATACAGAGTACTACGAAGACCAAATCGAAACCGATGACATCAACTACCCAGTGTGGGCACTGTATGTAATAATCATCACCGGTGCCATCATCACCGTTGCAGCCTACCTCCAGAAAACGTTCATTAGATATAAAAAGCGAAAACAACCCAAGGCCGAAGACATTGAACTTCAACCGACAACTTCATCCCCTAAATCAGCGCTGAAGCTACCCGATGAAGCCTAATTTTAGCTAGGGAGGAGTTACCGTTGCCCAAACCGCCGAATTGCAGTTCCCAGGTGCTAAACCCGACACCTGAGTTTCCAGTTTACAGACTTTTGTGTAGTTTCAAGTTAGTCAGAGTTTATAATCCAAATAGAAAACATAATAGAATACATTTAATCATTTTCATTTAATAAATATTAATAAATTTTATGTATAACAATTGATAGTTGGCATATAATAAACTCATAGTAAAATTTCTTTTTAAAAATATTCTTGCGGATTCTCGAAACATAACATATATATATATATATATATATATATATATATATATATATATATATATATATATATTCCAGGTGTGGATTAGGATATCCATTTCCCTTTGCCTTATCTTTTATTTCCGTCCTATCCGAGGTTGATCCCTAGGCTTCATAATCAGTGTTCTTTTACGAGATAGGGTGATTAGCCCGACGCCCAACCCTTCTCTTTTATCCGGGCTTGGGACCGGCAACAGGGGATATTTATTTTAAACACTCCTGCAGGCAGCTAAATCCATTATTAATTCACATTAGTAGCATCTACACTCTAACGACAATTACAACCGTTTATAGGTTGATGTCATGTGTAGCTAGGGTTGCCAACTGACCTTTTTTGGAAAGGACTGTCCTTTTTTGAGCATACTTTGTCCTTGTCCTTTTTTAAACCAGGAAAGGACGCGATTTGTCCTTTTATAGAAAATTTTGTTATTAATAATATTTTTCTTATTATTATAAATATGAAAATGAAATAATTATTTCATATTTTATGTAATGTAGTGAAATAACAATAGAATTTTTGAATTATTGATGTATTGGTACTAATTTATCTACTAATATATAGTTTATAGTCTTCTCTAAAAAGTGGCGGTAGCAGACGTATAGATATGCTTTGGTGTTTGGTAATAACTTTAGAAGAATTTGTTAAATTCGCTTCATTGTAAAAAACTCTATATTATCTAACATTGCATTAAAACACATTTGACATTGAAAATTCTCAAAAAATCGCCTGCGGCACATTTTTCTCAAATTTTAAATTCTACATATAGTAAAAAATAAAAATGCCGAAAAAATGTCCTTTTCTCTAATTTTCTAAAGTTGGCAACCCTATGTGTAGCCCACAAGCACATCCATGATATGTAACATAATACACCAGGAGGTCTATTCTAAATGTAGCGATAGTAAGGTGTCGCTATTGCGTCATTGTTAGTGACGTCATATGATGACGTTGAACCTACGTCACCATTTAGTAACTGTTATTTTACTAGATGGCAGTGTTGTATTTTTAAGCGCTCAGTTTGAATTTCACAGGATTCATTTCAGTTTTGATTGTGATCTTATACTGTTAAATGCTTTTTTGTGTCGTGTTTAAAATTTTATATCTCTTATCTATAGTTTTAATTTTTATTTTATTTTTAATTAGTTTGTTATATTATTATTAAAGTTAGATTATTTGGTTTTTAGTTTGATTTTTTAAATTTATATTTTAGTTTCTTTTCTTTTTTTAATTTAGTTACGTATTTATTTAAATTTAGTGTTAGTTTATTATTTTAGTGTGTTAGTTTATTATTTTAGTTTAGTATTTCATTCATTTTCATTTTTATATCGGTTTTTAAATTCTTATTTATTTTAGTTATATATTCATATAAAATTAGTGTTAGTTTATTAGTTCATTAGTTTAGCATTTTTTTTTTTTTATTGTTTTCGTTTTTAATTTGTAATGTTTCAAAAACGTGAAAGAGAAGAGAGAATTTCAAGTGAACAAAAAGAAACTTTACTCCATTTTATGGAGGACCACGAAGATTTTGCGAGGGGAAAATTATTGGGGGCAGACGGCAGGCATAATTGGAAGGCATTGTGGGACCAATTAACTATTTTGTTAAAGAATATAGAAGGTGGTGCAACAAAAAAATCCGCTTCGGGCAAATTTAACGAATTATGTGCATCTCTAATTAATCTTCTGGCAATTCTAGCCTCTTCTCTTCTCTCCTCTACTTCAGCATCACACACAACAAAATATTAAAACGCACGAACAGCCATTTGTTTACAAACAAAACACTAACATAACCAAACTTCAAAGTTAGCGAGTGGAAAAGAACTTAGCGAGACCTACATAGGTGTCGAAACAGGTAGCGACCCTCGCTACGACGTCATTCCCCCTCTGAAGTGCGGCTATGACGTCAAGCTGTGACGCAAATACGTTTGTCATCACTGCGTTGAAGTAGTGGGGATAGCGACACACGTGGACTTAGCGACTCGATAAGTGAATTAGAATAGGCGCCCTGGACATTATTTCTGTATTACTACTAGTCATATGAAAATTAAATGGAACTCGAGATTTGAAAATGAATTCCATATGTTATTAAAAAATAGTTATATTGGCCAAAATAAATTTAAATTTTAATTTTAAATTAGGACTTTACACCTTCAATCCAATACCCTTTTTGTGCAGGTGGGGTTGGCACCATTCCTGCTTTCAGATATTGGAGAAGTAAAACGTGCCTTGATTGCTCAGGCCCTATTTTCTTTTCCCAGTCGACGTTAAAATAATTTCGACTATTCGATGTCATATCATCGATATCGGGTCGAAAATAGTGGAGACGAAGAGCAATGGCAATGAGAGCACCAATTATAATTGATACAATACTACTTGCAAAAAATAAAAAATGATACTCATTTCTTTATATTTACTCGTAGAATAAAGTGAAATATTCGCAACGAAATATTTCGTGATATGTATTCCTTTAGGAAATTCGTATCTATAGTTTCTAAATAATGGTAATATTAATATTGTTGAAATTAAAAGTTTCTATAGTTACCGTTCAATTATTGATTGCATTGTTGTATTATTTCAATATATGATCCAGCTCGATGCGATGAATGTCATGCATATTGGCATTTTTACGACTTAGACACGATGAAGAAAATATTAATACAATAACGAAAGTGACTAACCAATACTCCTAAGAAGCTTCTACGTAAGACAAATATGACAATGACACACGTCGCATATTATTTATCAGGGCTAGTCTTATATTCCCAACAAATAACAAACTACTCGGGTTTACTAAGAAAATACACTTAAAAATCCGCAGAAACCCTTAATAAGACTGATATTTCTTTATTTTTTCTCGCTTATTCTGTCGTGTCTATCGTTATAAACGTAACATTTTGCATACTTCATTATTTTGTGATATGGCGAGGACAAAAGGTTCTGGGAATTTAGACGAACGACAACAAAAAGCCATTATAGAAGGCCGGAAACAAGGGCGGACGCATAAGGAGCTCGCGCAGCAGTTTAACATCTCCAGATCAACGATGAGTAAAATTATTAAGAGCATTGTGTACATCCACCGTAAAAGCTTAAAACTTAACTTCATTCTAGTCTAATTACAAGAAAAGTATTAGAGATATAAAACTGAAATAAATTTTATATGAAAGATGAAGGATGAATCTAGGTTTCTCCGGAAAAAGATATTTGATATTTTTATATTTTAACAATATGACAAGCTCTAAAACTACACATATTTTGTCGTACAATTTCGGGCTTTTAATAAACATTTTTCATAAAACTATCTTCACAGAAACTTCTATTCATTCTTTAATAACACAAAGATGTAAATAACTTATTTATTACTATGCCCATTTCAATAAATTTAGACTGGAATGAAGAGGCTAAACGGTGTAAATTCGTGTGAAATTTTCGTTAGTGAACTACTGCCTCTAGCGGAATATTTAGGAAGTATGAGACCATCTCTGTCTTTTGTAGTTGACCAAACAAGTTTTGTGTTATACCATTCATACTATAAGTAAATTTGTAATATTCACATTAGGACATGAAAATAACTTATTTTGTATATATGCAAGTCGGAGTGGTCTTATCTTAACATATTTTCACGTTAATTTTTGACTCTACAATAAACTTTGTTCATATTTGTTATCAACATTTGTAATTCCATTCTAGAGCTTTATTATTGTTGTAAACTACCCTTGTTTCCATCATCCCGTTATTGTCTTTTGCTAGTGCTGTGTCATTCTTTGTTAATTTTGGTTATTCTGGTTTTTTGAATTGCTTACGTTCTGGATTTGATTTTTGGTTTGTGATTTGGAAATATTGTAGTGCTTTGTTTTGATTTGAGTTAATTTTGGACTTGATTTGTGATTCGCTTTTGAAATTTATTGGTCGATTTATATATAGACGACTTATTTGGCTTTTCTTGTGGATTTGATTCTTGGTTTACATTTATTGTAATATATATTTGAATTTCATTTGTATTTCACAAAAATGGATTATCGACGTGGAAGTAAGAAACGACTCTATCTGAGTGCAAAACGAAAGAAGCTATCAGTTCAGAATCTGAACAATTATCTAAGGTAACTATTCATTTTTAAATTTGAAAATGTTTCTGAATATGAAAGATTTATTATTCTTAAACTTGACTTTATATTTTTGTATACATTGAGAATGTTTCTTTATTAAGTAAATAATAGTAATCATTATACTATAGATGCCTATTGCTGCTCGAAAACTATAAGAGCTACGAAGTTTTTTAAAATTTGGTGATGTATTTGCATGCCGTTCTATTTTTATTACACAATTGTATTATATACACAATATGGGACTAAAATTAATCACAATTTCTTTTTACTTTCCGAAAAAAAAACGCAAATTAAAATTCGCAATTTACAGCAACTTTGAGAGTGTCATTGAATTACTGATGTTTTATTTATTTATATTTGTCGATCTATTATAGTTATTAATGTCATTAGGCCGATTTGAGGCAAATAACGGACATGACTGAGATTTATAATCAGTCGAGTTTGTTATTTGCATATCGGCCGTGTGGCGGTCAAGATTTTTCATAATAATATATAATTGAAACATTTAGGAATAATAAAATTCTTCTATATCTGTCATACAGAACAACTTTTTTGGTTAATTTATAAATTCTCCTAGACAACAGTCCATCAATATGCTGTTATTTTTCTGATCTTTATCGTAGGCGATTGTTATGAAAAATAAAGCCCTAGGCCGTTATTTCTATCTTTTCATTTTTGTTTTTAGTCCTGTTATGTCATAATAACAGTATGGTATTACGAAAAATATAAATGAATCTGAGATTCTGCGATTAGATTATTGTATATATTATAATGTCATCATCTCTAAATCTATACAAGATATAACAAAAATTTTAAATGTATTAGATGGAGAAATTTGTTCTTCTATATTTGTAATAACAAAAATTTCCAAAAAATTATATTTATAAGAATTTTTTTAAGAAACTACTACTTCTGGTTGTCCAATTGTTAACAAAACTTTTTCAACTCTTCCCAATCATGTCAGATTGAGGAATTCATAGTTAAACAGGTTTTAAGTCTTATAGTTTTTGAGGAATCGTCCCAGACACAGACGTCATTTTAAAATTGTTATAATCGGATGCTAGGGATCTTAAATCGTGCTTATTCACTAAAATCTGGATATGCCAATTTTAACATGAATCCAATACCTCTTTTAGCGAGAAGTAAAAAACAATATTACATAAAAACTACAATTTTACAAAATTATTCTTACAATACTATAATTATACTCTACAATATTATTTTCAATACCAATATTAACAGAGTAAGGCTGATTGAAAGTAAATTCTAACGGTAGTACAGGCTGCTACTGTTAAATAGGTAAAAATTTCATCATTGAACCACGACAAATATATAGCTGGGCAGTTTATGGCTCACCGCCGGCAGCACCACTAACAGAAACTGTACACAATGCCCTTAAGCGTTGGAACATCCAAGGAGGCTATGTTTAGAAGAAGAAAAGCGGCCGACCACGTTGTACTACTTCCCTCGTCAATCGCAATATCCTCCGCCTATCCCGCAGCGATCCACGTCTTACAGCGCCAGATATTGCGAAGGAGATAGCGGCTCCTGGTCAACCTAATCCATCCATACGGACCATACGCCGTCGCCTACAGGCCGCGGGACTGAATGCACGGCGACCTGTGAATTAACCATTCATTTCTGCCAAAAATCGGAAGGTGCGAGTGGAGTGGGCTAAAGAGCATAAAAATTGAACATCTGAGCAATGGTCAAACGTCATATGGAGCGATGGAAGTAAGTTTATGTTGTTTGGCAGTAACGGAATAAAATGGATTCCTCGCCCTGAAGGCAAACGTTTCAATCCAAAATATCAACTGCCGACTATGAAGCATGGTGGCGGTTCAGTCTTAATGTGGGGGGCTTTCTCAACGAAAGTTATGGGCCCTCTTCACAGAATTCATGGCTTCATGGATCGGAAAATATACATAGACATCCTCAAAAATGTTATGCTTCCATATGCGAAGCGTCTTCATGGTCGAAGCTTCATTTATCAGCAGGATAATGATCCGAAACACCGGGCGTGTGATGTGCAAGAGTGGTTTCCACGCCGTCGTGTGACTTTTAAAATGGCCAAGTCAGTCACCCGACTTAAATATTATTGAACCACTGTGGGACGAGCTGGAAAGATGTTTGACTGGCAAACGAGCGGCAAGCGCAGCCAAGAAGTTCGGCCAACTTGAGGAGGAGTGGAGGGAGATCCCTCAGTCAATAATCGATGCACTCATCGCATGTATACCAAGACGCATCCAAGCTGTGATCGACGCAAAAGGATTTGCGACAAAATATTAATTTTATTTTTTGTTAATTATTTATTTATAATTTTGTTAAATATTTTTTATTTTCAGAATTTTGAATAAAATTATTTTTGCCACGTTATTGTTATTATTATTTAGTAAAAAGTTTTTATATTAAGTTAATTACACCTACCATCAAAATATATTTTCATTTAATAATAATCAATGCTCTATAATTTTAGTTATCTTGAAAAAACTTAAAGGTGATATACATTTGGCCGGTACTGTATATATATATATATATATATATATATATATATATATATATATATATATATACATAGGGTGTCTCTTAAATAGGGGGACATGGCTTAACCACAGATTCCTGAGGCTAAAATAAAATGATTTAACTAAATTTGCTTCTACCGGAAAGTGTAACCATTTAGCCAGAATTCTGCTTCAAAGTTCTTCGAAAAATATTAATTTTGCTTATAATAACAGAGCGCTTTATACGATTTGTATGAAATTTGGTATGACAGTTCATATGGTTATGTCATCTTTTAAGGTGATACTTGTTATTATTAGTGAACCACTAGTGTATGAAACTTAGGTGTCCCAATATTGATTAGACCTTAACTTTTTAATGGCCACTCCAATAACATAAAATAATTTTTTTCATAAAGATACATTCAATAGTAAACTTTTCTCTCTCTGTTTAATTTTTGATATCTGTTACGGTTCAGACAGAAAAAGTAAAACCTGAATGACTGCATCGTGAATTTTGTTAATATAAATTTAATCTAGCAGTCTATCCAAACGTCAAATACCTAATTTTTAATGACAGTAACAATTGTTTATGGGTTGTCAAAAAATTCCTTCGCAATATTCAGAACTAGTAACATCCGTTTGTTCGGCCTGATAGTATTTTACTACAATTATTATAAATAACATGAATAAATATGTTAGCTTACTCCTAAACAAGTTGAGAAGATTGACAACTCGTTGCTGTCATTAAAAATTAGGTGTTTGACATTTGGATAGACTGCTAGATTAAATTTATTTTTAAAAAAAATACGATGCAGTCACTCAGGTTTTATTTTTACCTTCCGTCACCTTTAGGTAAGAAAGGTATTGTCTTTGGTCAAAAGATTCGGTGGTGAGTTTTTAATGAATAAGCACGTTTTAGAGTCCCTACAATACGAATATAACATTTTTAAGATGATGTCTGTGTGTGTGTGTGTGTGTGTGTGTGTGTGTCCGTGTGTATGTGTGTGTCCGTGTGTGTGTATGTGTGTGTTCGTGTGTGACAAATTTTTCTCCGACGATAACTCATATTACTACAATTCTAAAAATTATAATTCCTTCGTATTCCTCTTCTGTACATCCATATGAAGAGTTGGTTAGATTTTGGTTATAATTGATCCACCGGAAGTACCCTTATTTGAAGTTTTTAACAGTTTTTCTTAAAAAAATGCAGTTAAATATTATTTTTTGACATTTTGTTATTATATGTATTAAAGAAAATACTCTTATCTATACAGTTTGATTATACATTTTCCTTCATATTCAATAGATGTAAATTTAAAGCATTATAAAGAAATTAATTTTCAAAAATTAGTCAGCTTTGTTATTTATCATGGAAACAGCTGACATAATTATTCAAAAAAATTTAATTGACTGATGTCAGTTGCAAGTGCAAAACCAAATATGGAAAAAAGTATAGGATCTAAAATTGGTATGTCATAGTGTTGCTCACAAGTGACACGCAGAGAAAGGCCAAAGAGAAGATAGAAGGACATTACTTAGTGTAGTTTATGTTATAATTTTATTGGATTTATAGAATCTTTTCAAATGAACTTTTGGTATGGAATTTGTAAAAAATAGTATGTATTTTTGCATGATATTATACAGAATCTGTTCCAAGGACCTTTTGGTATGGAATTTGTACAAAATACATGGAATTGACGGAAGGTCTTGTGCTGGTCACAGATTTTTTCTGTCTGAACCGTAACAGATTATTTAACATTTATTTTTCTACCTGATGATGAGGTAATACCTTGAAATGTACATTGTACAATATTTTTTAAATAAAATATTATTTGGAAACAAAGTATATATATATATATTTATTAAATATCAAAATGTTTCAAATGTATCCTACAAATAAAAGTTTTTCGAAGAACTTTGAAGCAGAATTCTTGCTGAATGGTTCACTTTCCGGTAGAAGCAAGTTTAGTTAAATCGTCATATTATAGCCTCAGGAATCTGTGGTTAAGCCATGTCCCCTTTTTTATGAGACACCTGCATATAGAATCCAATATATATATATATATATATATATATATATATATATATATATATATATATATATGCAGGGTGTTAAAAAATAAGTGTCACAAATTATGAGGGCATATAGCACTGACCAAAATGGGTAAAAAAGTTTAATCAACATAGGTCCGATCTTCAACTGTTTTTGAGATAGTGGCCATTTTGTATTAGAATCGAACAAAAACTGACAAGATAGTAGTCGAACAAAATTTTGTCTATGCCAGTAAATAGACTATAAAAAACACATTTTTTTTCACTTTCCAATAGTTATAAAGTTGTTTGAAAACTAAATATTGGCTAACGTCGCCACAACATTTGTCAGTATAATTATTTGATTTTTATTGAAAACAAAAAACATATAAGATGACCTCTGAAAGATAAACAAAAAGTCTCATTTAATCAAAGTCGTAACTCTTAAAGTTTTTGAGCTAGCAGAGGTAAACACCGGAAAAACTCATTTCTCATTGCCTTATATCTCGGACAGTATTGAAGATCGGACCCATGTTGATTAAGCTTTTTTACTCATTTTGGTCAGTACTATATGCCCTTATAATTTGCGACACTTATTTTTTAACATATATATATATATATATATATATATATATATATATACAGTGGTGGACAAATATATGGAAACTTTTAAATATTTCATATAGGTCTCGCAAATTTGAATCGTATATTCTGTAGTCAATATATCGAAGAATATATTCACAAGAAATCTTTTGATATTGACTGTACGATTTAAGTGAAATAACATATACTCGTTTTTTCGGTGGACAAAAGTATGGAAACTTACTGAAAATATGATTTTAATTGTCTTTCTTTCAGTTGTATTTTGTCATTTATTTAGTAAGTTGATGTTAAGATGGGTAAAAATAAATATTTTACCGACGACTTGAGAAACAGCGCAATATTATTTAAAAAAAAAAAAAAAAATAGTAAAAGTGGCATATTAAAGATTTAAAAAAAAATCGCAGTATAGAAGTATTAAAATTAATACAAAAGTCGGTGGTCCAAGAAAACTAGTGCTAGAATTGACAAAAACCATTCGGCGTCTATCAGTGCGATCACTCAAATCTAGATGAAATTGTTCCCGAATTTTTGCAGAACGTTCATTTGATGATAAAGTAGGATCACTTACAGATAGACGCCGAATGGTTTTTGTCAATTCTAGCACTAGTTTTCTTGGACCACCGACTTTTATATTAATTTTAACACTTCTATACTGCGAATTTTTTTTTCAAAATCTCTGATATGCCACTTTTACTGATTTTTTTTTTTAATAAATATTGCGCTGTTTCACAGCATCTTTATAAAGGAGTACTACCCTTTCTCTCAAGTCGTCGGAAAAATATTTATTGTTTCCCATCTTAACATCAACTTATTAAATAAATGACAAAATACAACTGAAAGTAAGACAAAATCATATTTTCAATCAAGTTTCCATACTTTTGTCCACTGAGAAAACGAGTATATGTTATTTCACTTAAATCGTACAGTCAATATCAAAAGATTTCTTGTGAATATATTCTTTGATTTATTGACTTCAGAAAATACGATTCAAATTTGCGAGAACTATAAACATATTTAAAAAAAATGAAATATTCAAAAGTTTCTATACTTTTCTCCGCGACTGTATATATATATATATATATATATATATATATATAAATTTTGATTTTGGAATCGAAGTTTTTCAAAAAAAATTAATTTTTATTTTCTAACTTCAAGTCTTTATTTAAACAGATTCGTTGTTGAACATAATAACAGCTTGTAGAAAGTGATACAAATAACACTTATGCCTAACTATACACTAGTTTATATACTAAGTTTATCATAAACAAATTTGATAAGAAATGATGGCATTTGTGATGGTAGTGAATCATAACTCTGTGATGGTAGTGAATCATAACTCCTCCCCTTCAAGAAATGACATTATTTCAGAGGATTCAATTCTAAGTCTATCTTTTCTTGGTTCACAATTTTCTTCTGCTTATATTCTAAAATACGAGTATATATTCTCTTTTTACATAATATGAGTATAATAATGATACTTATAATACTTAAAATAATATATAATATAGGTACATGGTGATTGTCAATCCCTTTTATAGATTTGATTTGATCTAGGTGTGTAATATTTAACTTGACTCTATTCAATTTATTTATTTCTGGTATTTGTTTAATTTCTATTTCTTTTATAGTGTCGAAAATGTATTCTTGATATAATGGTTCGTACTTTTGGAATTGCCAATTTTTTATAGTGCAGATATCTTGTTCATTGATGAAGATACCCTGTACTTGTTTATATTTGTAGTTGTCTCCGCAATTAAACTCTAAATTTTGGGGATTTGGGGAAAATATAATTACTTTATTTGTAAATGGTATTTGTGAAATGTAATTTTTTGTTGCAATCTCTTGGCTTAGACAATCATCATATATTTGTTTGTTTAGTATGTTATTAATACAATTGCTAATAGGGTTATAATTTGTTATACAATATTTATTATTTATAAATTTACGTATGGATATATATATGTTATTATAGCTAGTAATCATATTGTTTTCCTCTGCTAATTGTTTGTATGATAAATCGTAATATGGTACTGGAGTAAATTGTTGAATTGGGTATAAGTTTTTTGTGTAATTTGGGATCACTAATAAGATGTGTATCTTATTATTTTGTAGTGTACAAGTAACATATACCGTTTCGAGTGTTTGTAGTATATTTGGGTTCTGTGTAATGTTTTGGAGACTACTGGGATCTATTATGGTTATGTCTAATTGATTTAAAGAGCAGAATTCTAAGGATTTTATGACATTGTCTACTATGCTTTTGAGTCTTTGAATATATATTAAAATTTTATTAATTTGAATTTCAGTGTGCATAAGCGCTTTCCAACTTTTGTCCTGTTTCATTATTACAATTACTTCGTTAATTGTCGTTCGTAGTTTATTTTCGTCTAGTCTTACAGTTTGTAATTCTTTGTTAAATTTATCGGTCAAAGTTTGTTGTTGGCGGATAATTTCGTTTGTTTGTGCCTGTAATACTTTTTGGTTACTACTGAGTTGTTCTAAAATAGTATTGTAACGTTCTTCGTCAGCAGCGTCTAAATTACCTGTTATTGATTTTATTATAGATCCGAATCCATTTATCAAACCTCTCTTCTTCCTTCTTCCGAATAATTTGATTATGTTAGTTTCGAGTTCTTTGAACATGAAATTTATAATTTTGCCATTTTCAATAAGAAATGTTTCATTAGTTAATTGTTTGACTTCATTATTGATGAGTTGCTCTAATTTTGTGTATTCAGTGTATATTGGATTTATGTCGTTATAATAATAGTGTAATTGTTCGCTTTCTTTTAGGTAGCACTTACCAATTGTATGCAATAGAAATTCGGGGTTACTTGTGATGTTTTTTATTTCGGCGAACCCATGTGAGGTTCTGAAACAGTTAAATTTTGATCTTATCAATTTTTACCTTTCGTTCTCTGCTTTTCGTTTTTGTATTTATTGTTTTGAACTTATCGTTATAATTCTTTATTTTGGATTTCAGGTATAAGGGTTTTTTGAATTTGGTTATTAGTCGGGGGTTTTGTTTTAGATATGCTTCATTTAATGTCTTTAATTTATTAATTTTATTGTTTTCTAGCGGTTCTCTAAATCGTTTGAGTTTTTCTTGTTTTATTTTGTTCTTTACTTGTACTAACTCTTTTTGTTTTCTTTCTTTGTAAACCTGCAATTGATTATTTATTCTTTCCTTTGGTCTTAGATTTGTGTAGTCTTTTCCGTACAGTACTTCGTTCGGGGTCATATTTGTAATTGTTTGTATTGAATTATTGTACGCGAATATACAATCATCAACTGTTTCTTTCAGAGATTTCAGCTTATGTGTTCTTGTTTTTATTCGTAGGTGTTCGATCAGCGTGGAGTGAAATCTTTCTACCGCGTTAGATTTCGGGTTTTGAGCAGACGTTAAGTGTAGTTCAATTTGGTTATTATGACCTTGATCGCATATTATTTTCCGTGGAGGTATCTTGATTTTAATAAATGTTTCTAGCGTTTTTACTATTGTCTTACTTTCTTTAGTTTTGACTGGATATGCTTGTGCGTACTTAGAGAATTGGTCGTAGATTGTCAGGTAGTATTGTCCATCAAGGGTCAGGAGGTCTATGTTTATAATTTCGAAAGGTCTTTCAGGTGTTTCCGTGAGATTATCTATGAGCTTAATAGGTTTACGATCATATTTGCATTCTTTACAAGTCTGACAATTGTTTATAAGGGCAGTAATAGTGTTAATCATCTTTGGCCAATAGTATTTTTCTTTTAATTTGTTATAAGTTTCCATGATTCCTCTATGGTTTGTTTTACCTGTGTGGTATAGGTAAACGATTTCATTCTGTTCATCTATTTGCTCTATATCTTTTACCTCTTTATTAACTTTTATTAAGTTTAAAGTATTTACTTCGAAATCTTTTTGGATGATTTTATTTAGGGCGTTAAAGATTTTGTCGTCACATATACAATAGTATCTAACTTTGGGGGTGATGTAATCCTTTATGAACTCCTGTAATTGTTATCTAATTTATCTCTTTCAATAGTGACTATTAGTCTTTGTTTTTTGTTATTGAATAATTTCTTGATGTCTACGTCATATGTTTTGTCTAAAGAAAATATAATTTGATTATCTGCTACATTTATGCGATTTTCTAATATTTTTAAACCGTTAATTGGGTATTCTTGAGCTGAATGTATAGTTTCTATATCGTCTTGTGTGTCTATTATTCCTTTTATTGAGTCATCGTCTTGCTGTATAATCTTTTCTAGTTCTATTCTAGATTCTAACTCATCGCTTAGCACGAAGTTTTGTGGTAGTGCATAGACGTTTATTTGTATGCATGTGTTTTCAAATACGGAGTTTAGTATTTTAATTAATTCATCCTTCGGTAATTTGTCCAATCCGCATGATAAATATGGGATGTTAATTTCGTATAGGTCATTTTTTATTAAATAATCTCGAAGCTGTATTAGTGAGTTTTTTAATAATTTTTTATTGCATTCATCCCTAAATGATTCTTTTGAAAACAAGTGGAAAATGTGTTTATCATACTCATTTTAGATTATTATCTTATTTGGTAGTTTATTTACACAAAAGTTCCTACTATTGAATTGGTTATCTATTTGTTTTGCCAAACCTTTTCCGAACTTGTAATCCTTAGATATACAGTGCGCGAAGATGGGTGTCGTTGTTACGTCACCTACTTTAAAATTTATTTTGAATGTATTTCTGATTCTACTTAAAAAATCCGCGATTTTATTCGTTTTTCCTGCTATGTATTCTATCTCGAAATTATATTCGTTAAGTTCAATTTTCCATCTCATTAATTTTTGGTTGGCATTTTTCATGTTAAACAGCCAGGTCAATGGCCTATGATCAGTACGAATAATGAATTTTCGTCCGTATAGGTACGTCTTGAAATTCTGTATGGCCCAAACTATTGCTTTTAATTCTTTTTCAATGGTAGAATAATTTTGTTCATGTGTATTAAATGTCTTCGAGGCGTATGCTAATGGTTTTTCTTGTAGGTCTTGTACCTGCGAAAGTACAGAGCCCATTGCGTAATCGGATGCGTCGGTAGTTAATATAAATTTTTTATTAAAATCCGGGAATGAAAGTATTGGGGGATTTATTATTAGTTCCTTCATTTTCGTGAAACATTCTCTATATTCATTATTATAAATATCTATTGTAGACCCCTTGCGTAAACAGTTAGTGAAAGGCTTAGTTAGTTTTGAAAAGTTTGGTATAAACCTGCGATACCAAGATAGCTTGCCTAATAATGATTTTATTTCTTTCACTGTTTTCGGGATTTGAATATTTTGTATTACTTCTATTTTTTTCTCGTTTGGTTTAAGACCTTCGCTCGAGATTACAAATCCTAGATATTCTACTTCTGTTTTAAAAAATTCTGATTTGTCTATTTGTATTTTTAGATTTGCGTTTTTCAAGTACTCAAAGACCGTTTCAATATTTTGCAAATGTTCTTGTTCTGATTATGATTATGATCATTATGTCATCCAGATATACGAGACATATTTTACCTATTAAGTCTTGTAGGACTTCGTTCATGCACCTTTGGAAGGTGGCTGGTGCATTAATTAGACCGAAAGGCATTCTCAAAAATTCATAGTGTCCCGTGGTAGTGCTGAAGGCTGTTTTTTCTCTATCACTTTTGTCTATTAATATCTGATGGAAACCTGAGTGTAAATCGAGGGTAGTAAAGAATTTTGGGCTATTTATTTTGTCAAAAAGTGTATCGATATTGGGTATGGGAAATTTGTCTTCTTTCGTTTTTTAATTGAGTTTCCTGAAGTCAATTACTAGTCTGGTTTTCCTTTTGCCAGATGCATCTGCTTTCTTTGGTACAATCCAGATGGGTGAATTGTACGGACTTTTAGATTTTTGTATGACTCCTGTTTTTAATAATGTTTGCACGTGTTCCTCAATATCTTTTTCATAAATTTGGGGTAACCGATAGTTTTTTGTGTATACGGGTACGTCATCAGTGGTATATATTTTGTGTTGTATTTTGTTAGTGGATGTTAACGTTTCATTTTCTTTATGAAATAGTGAATCATATTTTCCTAATAATTTATACAATTTATTCTTTGTTCCTGGTTCTAAATGTTCATCGCGTATTTGCACATATGTTTCTTTATCTTTTTTGTCCAAATTTTGAATATTAAATTTCATCTGTTTCATTTTAATCGTGTTATTTGTAAAGTCTATTATTGTGTTCGTATCGCGGAGTATATCTGTTCCGAACAATAAGTTACATTCTGCGTGAAAATTTAAAATGAAAAATTTGTGGGTTTTTCCGAATATTCTAATCTCTACATACTTATCACATTTGACTTTGCTCGTCGCTGTTCTAAAAGTAAGGAATTCTTTAAGAATCTTCATTTTATTTTGTTTTATTGTCTGTTCCGTTATTAAGTTTATATTCGAACCTGAATCTATGAGAATTTTGAAATTTTGATATGTGATAATCGGGATCATTTTTGTATTTGATAACATCACATATTTTCTGTTATCTGGTCGGGATCGTAATCTAAAAAAGATTGATTATCGAATGTTTCATCTTGATCGTTAGTTACGTCCTCATCATTAATTTCATTGTCACAAGTATCTTCGGGATCTTGTGTTTCTAAGGCGTAATTTCTTTTTATTGTCTGTGTGGACATGGGTATTGTTGTTTTTGTCATTCCGGACATAGGTGTTGGTTTAAACTGTTGTCTCGTCTCTATACCATTTTTGATATTCTGTCTGGCAAACATTTGTTTACCTGAGGGTCTTGCAAGTTGAGGATTAAATGGTTTTGAGGGAAATTCTTGTCCTGGGAATTTTCGTGGAGGTGGGTTAAATTGTTTAAAAAAGGGGTTTTGTATGTTGGATTGATTATTTATTTTGTGGAGTGGTGATTTGTGTACTTGTGTAAAGTTGAATTCGTTAGTGAGTATCTGTTCACATTCATCCAAAGTTTGTATGTTTTTGCTGATAAATAGTGTTCTTAAGTTCAAGGGTATTAGCGATATAAAATGTGTAGTGATTAGTGTATGTATTTCTGTTGTTATTGCTTTCTTTTCTTCCTGTTTATATGTTAATAGGGCTATTTTTGATGTGATTTTGTGGCATGCGGTTTTGAATTTTCCTAATGTATTATTAATATCGTTTGTGTGAGTAATCCGAAGTAATGTTAACAGGGTCGTGATATACGTACTCTTATCTTCGAAATTATTCTGAAGATAAGTTTTTATCTCTTCCCAAGAGTTGAACTCTTGTGTACTTAGAATATCTCTAGCTTTGTGAGTGAATTTCTTTTTTAGCATGGAAAAACAGTATGTTTTTTGTATGGCTGTGAGGTTTAACGTATTCATTACTGAGTAAAAATTGTCAGCTTCCTTGATGAATTCCGGGAGGGTTCTTACCTCTCCATCATATTCCGGAACTCCATCAATGACGTTTCTGATATCACTGATCGTAGCAGTGGCCATGCTGAATTTAATTTGAGATTTTGTTAATTCTTCAACTGAATATGATAAAGGTGAATTTATGGCCTGTGTTACTATCTGTTTAATCTTGTTGGTACTTTGTTTATTTGATACAGGTAGAAGTCTAAATTTGTCTTCTAATTCTCTGATATTGTCAGTGTTCATTAATTATATATTAATTTTGTATTATTATGTGTAACTTGTATATGCCTTGTGTCGGGGCTCGTTCTGATTCCTAACAGCGTTAGCCGTTCCTCAGAACCCTTAGTATAACAGTATTTGTTCCCGGACCGATTGTTATTGCCGGCAAAAGTGTGCGTAATTACTACGAGTGTTTTGTAACTTACAACAGTATTATTATGATGTATGTTGTTCTCTGCATAGTAGTAGATGTCTTGATACGTTTCAAGTGGACGGGCGTTTGTATCTTTCCCTGCACCTTCGGTGTTGTCGATGGTGATGGAATGGGATGTTCTACTGGGGCTGATCACCTTAATCTCGTTGGGTTAAAAAAAAATATTTATGTGTTTTCACTTGTTCGATCGCACAGAGCAACAATTGAAATTGTTGAATAAAGTATTGCGCAGACTTACGGCGAATTTCAGCACACTGCCTTCTTTATTTGCGATCCTACCGACTGCGCCAATTTTGATTTTGGAATCGAAGTTTTTCAAAAAAAAATTAATTTTTATTTTCTAACTTCAAGTCTTTATTTAAACAGATTCGTTGTTGAACATAATAACAGCTTGTAGAAAGTGATACAAATAACACTTATGCCTAACTATACACTAGTTTATATACTAAGTTTATCATAAACAAATTTGATAAGAAATGATGGCATTTGTGATGGTAGTGAATCATAACTCTGTGATGGTAGTGAATCATAACTTATATATATATATATATATATATATATATATATATATATATATATATATATATATATATATATATTGTAACGCCACACCCACAACTGGCTGGCGTGGTGGCGTCATCATTGTGCTCCTTTAATTCCTGGGTATAAACGGTATGCTCGGGCGCCATTTTTACAGCGGTACAAAAGGAGCGTGCCTTTGGATAGCCTAGTGGAGGTGAGGGCGCAGGGTTGGTTGATATCAACAGAAAAAGACGTGTAGTTTAAATAAATATATTGTAACATACGAAGATATGTAAAACAAAGACACACAGTTTATAAATAAATAAATACATCACCCTTCTTTGCAGAACTGTGACCAGAGTTACCACGGTAAGTACGCGTATTGAAATTTACTTTAGAAAAACTAACAATTTTTCTAGCGGGCAATCAGCGGCGCGATGTACACGGCGGTCTCAGCGTTTACACGCGGCGGATTCCTCTGACGGACGGCGGCGAGCCTTACGGACGTACTCAGCCTACACACGGCGGATTCTTCTAACGGACGGCGGCTGACACACAGCACTCAACTTCTCGGCAGGTCAAAGGAGCCTTATCAGGACTCTCTTCTCACTAGAGGCGTTCAGGAGGACCTAATCAGAATCCTAGCCTTCACGGCTCTGGGAACGGGCGAACCCGCTCTGCCTTCACGGACCTCTGCAGCGGCTTATAAACCCAATCTAATGGTACTTCTCATTAAAATTGCGGCGGGGATGATTTTACTTAGTACAGGGGGTCGCTACTGTCGCAAGTGATAAATAATATTTTTATAAAATTTACACAAATTCTCTGGTCACTTTTCTTTACCCTAAATCCATTTTACAACATCAAATAATTTACAAATATTATTTCAAATAAAACACAATTTCATTCACATGTGCGGTGCGCCATGCACGGGCATGTTGTGAATCACGACTCTTCAAAATTTGCAAGGTTACTAATGTCAGAATATTCTAGAAGTAAACAAACACAAAAATGCAATCAAATGTGTAAACGAGAGTTACATTGTTTCACAACACTATTGTAAGTTAAATTACATATATCCACAATGGTATTTTTTCATAAAATACATTTCTTTTAGCTGAAACTATGATAGTGCGGTTATGTTGAACATGTGATTATTGTCTGTTCACATCATGACGGTCGGATATTGACTTTACAGGTACGTATTTCATTAAATATTTTACCAATATTACAAATACATCTTACTTTTCAGATTAAACAATACATAAAAAAACAACGTATATTGTTGAATATACGTTCCTAAACATTCTAACTTTGACGGTACTACTACAGGTTTACAAAAGGACGGAAAACCTTTAATGGACGAAAGGGCTTATCGTCACAATATATATATATATATATATATATATATATATATATATATATATATATATATGTATACATGGTACGTGGTCACTTCATATACGGGAATTTGCTCAACGCTGTGACTTCATATATAACGTTGTGACTTCCGAAAATGGAAGTGACAACGTTTCCCTATGTAATTTTATTTTTTCTAACACTACAAGGCAAAACAAGTCTAAAAACGAAAATTTTGTTGGAAGTCAAATAGTACCCCCCGTACCCTCGAAATTATCACTTTAGTTCAAGCGTTTACCGCTGGCGCTGTACTCGCTATTAGTATCAGGTATGCACAATACGATGTTACTTCCGAAGTGTATATAGCATTTGACGGTACTTAGTCACTTCCAAAACTTGGCAACAGTGTATTGCAGTATGTTATTGTAGTAGTGGAAACTCTTTATTAATATAATAATAAATTTTTATTAACAATATGCAATTTAAAAAGTATCACAAATTAATAAGTGAAAAATTCACAATAAAGTGTAAAAATAATTACCGCTGTTATCTATAGCACATACGCAGTATTTCTGTGAATTAATGATTATTTTTAGCACTTATTTAAAAATTTTAGCCAATAAGTATTAATAACAAATAACAATTAAATATCTTCTTATTAAAATTTATTTGTGATAATTTTTAACAAGTTTCTAAATTTCAATCCTGGTAATTCTGTTAAGATGATTTATTAATTTTTAGCAAGTTTTTAACATTCTGCAACCAATAAGCAATATAATATCAGGTGACAATTAATTTTTTTGTCATATGTCAGTATTCGCGATTGGTGAAATTTTTTGACAAAGTTGCTTAATTTTACAACTAATGCCCAGTTTTAAAAGGGTATGTTAGAAAATTATCATCTTGTTATAATTTTCAATAAATAAAAATAAATATCGCACGTGACATTTTACTGTACTACTTAATTTAGTTGGATGAAAACATATTAATTTTTGAACAAACGGTTGTGAAACCGGACATAAATTGCAAAAGTGCGAACATTAACTTATGTACAGTCTTGGAGGTTATTACAGTTTTAAATAATTCCCAATATCATCATGTTACTTACAAATTATTTTTCTGTAAATGAAATTTGTATTTTTCATTTGATAAGTAAAACCAATAACGTGAAATATGTATATAGTTAAATATTAATTCTTAGTGAGGTTGTTCTCTAATTGAGTGCTTCATTTTCCTACCTTCTCCATAATATATAAGAAGTAAAATTTTAGTTTTTTACCTCTCGCTAAGAGAGGTATTGGAATTATGCTAAAAATCGCATATACAGATTTTAGTGGATAAGCACGTTTTAAGGTCCCCATAATCCGATTAAAACATTTTTACGATGATGTGTGTGTGTGTGGTATGTGTGTGTGTGTGTGTGTGTGTGTGTATTTAGATGTATGTGTGGATGTTGGATCCACGGTTTCACAAATACTGTAAGACTTAAAGAATATTTAACTGCAGTTTCCTTAATTTGACATTCCTGGGGAGAGCTGATTAGATTTTGGTAAAATTGGACAACCGGAAGTAATAGTTTCTTTAAAAAAATCTTGTAAATATTATTTTTTGAAAATATGTATATTACAAATATTGAAGAACATAAAATTCTACATTTGATACATTTAAAAAAAAATATGTCTTATATAGATTTAGAGATAAAGGCACTGTAATATATAGAATAACGTAATGTAGTACATCGTAGAGGCACTAAGGAAACCAGTTGACAAATTCAAATGTTTATAACATAGTCTGTAAATTACAGATGTCAGTGTCAAAAATCGACTGTTTTAGTGACATTCAGAAATCTTTTTCTGGAAAGTACATTTGATTTTTCTAATGGTTTTATTAATTAAATATTTAAAATTGTAGGTAAAATGCATGTATCCATCAGAAATACCGCCAATCTAGTTAATGAATTAGAAGAATCTCTGATATTTAGGAACTTCCTCAGACAATGAAAAATAGATATAATTAGAATTAGATGTGTGCAGAACACATGGTAAATACAATAAAAACAATATTTGGGTAAAATTCTGTAATATTTTTATTATAAAACTACGGTTCGATAGCGAAGTACAATACAATACTTATACAGAGTGTAAAATTTAAAACGGGTCATAGGGCTAAAACATAGAAAAACAGTTTTTTAGACTCCAAAAGTTTCTATATTAATTTATTGCAAAATAATTGGTGCCTATTATAAAGAACAAAATTATAATTTTTTGAATACCAAACATCTTACATTTCTGTTTCATATAAAGCTAGAAAATAAATTTAAAAATTTGTATAATTAAGAAAAAATATCATTAGCCATGAAACTGACAGTAACAAAACATTTTCATTTTTTACTAACATGATAGGGGACAATTAAAGATTAAAGTTATTAATTTATGAACTAATACAAAATAACACAAAATAAAGTAAACACTATGGGTGGTAGTATGCACAAGTGATTAAGGGTGATTAGCTATGAGATGACTAGCAGCGTTTTAGCGCTGTGAATCGTTTGTGGATTATTTTAGAGAAAAATACTTCAAATAGCAGTTATAGAAAAATTAATTGTACACAACTTTTATTTGAAGTATTTTTCTCTAAAAAAATCTATAAACGATTGTCAGTGCTAAAATAATGCTAGTCATCTCCTAGCTAATCACCCTTAATCACTTGTTCATACTACCACCCTATGATATTTATTTCATTAACAATTATTATTTATTGTAATAGGTATTTACAAATTAAAGATGATCTACATGTAATAAGATATAAAAAACGAAAAAAACTGCAAACTACAAGGGAACAATTAAAACCATTTAATAATTTGTAATTTTTCTTCATGTGACAAATTATCCATGATTTCTTCTTAATAAAACGAAAATAATAATATTTTAACAAATAATGTGTATGAAACGTTTATTAATAAGCTCAAGTCAACGATTGTTTTGGCATCTAAAAACTGTTTTTCTATATTATTTACTAAATTTTAACCAACCAGTTTTAGAGTATCATCATTTCATCAACTTTATCACATTTAATTATTATATGTGAACCAGAAAATTGTATAACACGTGTATTGCTTGAAATAAGATAAATTTGAAATATTTTTCATTACATGAAACGTTTTTCGTCTTTGATATTTTATTTTCTATGTTCTGTATTGCACAAATTCTGCATTATCTTTGGACTTTTTTTTGTAAAATAATTAATTTAATTAGTGACTAGTAAACATACACCTTAAATTGGTAAAATTTAAAGTTGGAATAACTGTGTCATTTGTTGTTAATATATACAATATATAAAGTTTTATGTATTAAATGTAATAGCCGAAAATACGGTATTTCCCCATTTAATAAGCCCTTATGTCGTACATTATCCCAGATTACTTAGAGTTGCAAACAATCTAGTATTTTTTTAATATTTTTTAAATAATATAATAAACCAAATAAGGCATTTAAATAGCACACAAATCATAATTTTTTGTAGAAAATTAAGAATTGGGCATGCATGGGTACGGTTCCGCAGACTTACAGCCAAGACAACAAAATTATGATTTTTTAAACAAAGATAATAGTCTAAAATTCGACATTGTGGCACTTCATTCACACAGAGTGAAACCTTTATTCATCATATACTTTGTTTGGTGTTTTGTTGATACGTGCTTGCTAGTTTAGCCGACATGAAATTTGGCAACGTTGCGGAAGTCAGCCCTACGCTTCAATATCTTGTATACAATTACAGTGATGGAAGTAACATCGTATTTTCAGTATGTGCAATTGTATATAAATTTTTAATATAATATTTTCTTACCCCTCTTTTGAAAATCTTAATTTAGAAGTTTCCCTAAGCTCATATATATAATTTTTAATAATATATATCCAATAATTAATATGGAAGTCAGGACGCCCTATCAACGTCACGGAAGTGACTCCTTAACAGGTATCTATATATATATATATATATATATATATATATATATATATATATATATATATATTCCAGGTGCCGATTTGGATATCCATTTTATTTTGCCTTTTCTATTATTTCCGTCCTGTTCGAAGTTGATCCCTAGGCTTCGTAATCAGTGTTCTTTTACTTTGTAAGATATGAGATATGTGCATCAATATTTTCGATCGCTCAACCGACAGTCGGTATTTGAAAGGTGTATGATATAAGTACCAGATAGAAAACGATCTTCCTATATCCGCAGAACTAGCAGGAATTCGTAATAGTTCTATGGTTTATTTTGACAACTGAGAACATTTGTATTTGAAATTATTAAAATATCTTTCAGAACTCATATTAATAATTGGAATAATACTACCTTTTTACCTCCCGCTACCGGGAGGTATAGGGATCGTGCTAAAAATCACATATGGAGATTTCAGTAAATGACCACGTTTTAAAGTCCCTTGAATCCAATTTTAATATTTTCACGATGTCTGTATGTGTGTATATGTGTGTGTATGTGTGTATGTGTGTGAGTATGTGTATGAATTTTGTCTTCGCTCTAACTCAAATATTATCATTTAGAAAATTCTTAAACCTTGTATTTCTACACTATTCTAATATGAAAAGAAGTCATTAGATTTTGGTGTAAATCGGATAACCGGGAATGGCTTTTTACCTAAAGCTCATAATGGTTTTTCTTCAAAAAATACAATTAAATGTCATTTTTTCGCATATTATGTCTTATGAAAATTAAAGATTATTGACTATTTTGAAATATGCTTTCAGAACTCATTATAAATAAAATTAAAGAATATTTGGGTTTAGTTCTGTAGATTTTTCATTAAAATTAACAACGTTGGGTGCTGTCTTCTTCAGGTTTTAATAATAATAACATAAATAAATATGTAGTCAATACTACAAGTATATAGGCATACAAACAGAAGCTAGAACAATCTGATCAAAATAGAATACATAACTCTTCTTACAGTCTTTATTACAAAGAAATTCAACCTCTAAAAATAAACAACAAAACAAATTATTTGGATTTTGAAATTAACATCAATAAACAAAAACTTATTAGCCAAATTCGCTTAGCAAACACCTCGAATCCCAAGTTCTACATTCAAGGAGCTGCCTATCAACTAGATGCTGTTACGAAATGTACGATTTGTAACCTCCAAGAAAATGAAGACATGTTCCATTTCATTGTAATTTGCCCGATGTATAATGCAATTCGATCTCATTATCTTCAACCCTATTTAGAGAATATCACTAGGGCCAATTATGCAGGAAAACTCTTTATAATATTAGACAAAACAAAACTAATTTCTATGTATAACTATGTTTTACAGGCCCTACGTATTCGTTCCTTTATAATGAATGAATAATCACCTCCTCAGTAACACCTGGCCAATAATTCATCACATATTGTATTGATATAATTAAATATAATATCAACATGTAATGTAATGTAATGTATATACCAACCCTTGTACATGCAAATTTTGCGTATTACAAATAAATGTATTTATTATATTATTAATATTATACTACAAGTATATAAAATCAAAGGTACATTGATAAATGGTTAAAACTTGCAAATGAAAAAGAACATTATAAACGAATAACAGGGTAAAATGATTTATTTAGTTCATAGCCTGTGTTATAATTGATATTATTAGGGGATTTCTGAATTTCTATAGCTTTCCTTATCGATCTTCTAATCCAGTGATTTTCCTTTCCTATAATTTTCGTATTTTCAAAATCAACTCCGTGTATTTCTTTTATGACATGTTCAGCTACCGCTAATTTATAAGGTTGATTTAGTCTTACATGGCGTTGGTGTTCTTTTATTCTAGTAGCTATTGTTCTGCCAGTTTGTCCAATGTATACTTTTCCACAATGGCAAGGAATCTTGTATAAACCAGAACATTGTAGAGGAACTTTATCTTTAACACTTCCAAGAAGATCTCGGGTTTTTATACTTGATTTAAAAGATGTTTGTATGTTATATTTCTTTAAAATCCTGCCAATTTTGTCTGTAACACTGGCAACAAATGGTAAGGTGGCATATAATTTCCTTTCTGTAATAACTTGTGGTAATGGTTTATTCTTGGTCTTTAATGCTCTTTTAATTTGAGCTTTACTGTAACCATTTTTTTAGGAACACATCATCCAAAAATTTAGTTTCTTCTTGAAGTTTACTTGGATGACATAAAGTAGCTGCTCTCTGATATAATGTTTTAATGGTACAACATTTTTGTGCAGGATGGTGGTTAGAGGTCTCATGAAGATATTGATTAATATGCGTTGGTTTTCTATATACAGAATGAATGAGCTTACCATCATCTTGTTTTTCTTAAAGAACATCCAAAAAAATGTAGGCGATTATTTTCTTCAATTTCAATGGAGAATTGGATATTCTTGTGTTGCATATTTATATGATTTAAAAAATCGTTCAATTCATCTCTTCCATGAGGCCAAATAGCAAAAACATCAACAACAAAACGAAGCCAGATAGTTGGTATCTTTCTAGCTGTATTTAGTGCTTTTTCTTCAAAATTCTCCATATAGAAATTAGCAATGGAGGGAGAAATAGGAGAGCCCATGGCAACACCATCCACTTGTTTGTAGTAATTACCATTGAAGAGGAAAAAACAGGATAACAAACAATGCCTGAATAGCTTAACAATGTCAGCAGGAAAATGATCTTCTAATAATTTTAAAGTTTCGTGAATCGGTACTTTCGTAAATAATGACGCAACTTCAAAATTGACAAGTAAATCATTATTTTAACAGATCCTGCACAAAAGCTTGTACCATTAAAACATTATATCAGAGAGCAGCTACTTTAAGTCACCCAAGTAAACTTCAAGAAGAAATTAATTTTTTGGATGATGTGTTCCTAAAAAATGGTTACAGTAAAGGTGGGTTTATGCTGAAAAATTTAAGAATAGGAATAAAAATAAGAATAGTGTTAAGAATAATTTTAAACATAACTATAAGTGGTGTTTATGCTGCCAGTTATAAGAATAAGCATAAGAATAAGAGTAGTGATATTAAATGTTTTAGGTTAGTGAAATGTAGTTACATTTATTATTCTCAGTGGTAGCAGCGTTGATTTAACATTTATAAGATTTATAATTTGATTATTATTTTTTAATTTGTAAATATTGAGTACAATCAAAATATTATTTTGTCTGCTGCTGCTGGATATATTATTTTGGCTAATGCGGTTAGTGTTCTTTGTTTGATGAAGAAAGCAAATTATCTTTTTTATTCCACAACTGCGGATATTGCTGCACTAATTCAATTAATTGGGAAAGCATAGAATCCATCACTAAATTTGACATAATTATGTGTTGCCAACACCAATTATTATGAATGAATAATGAATGACCATATGACCAATTTTTTTGCTTGAAGTATTTGACAGTTGACACGCATGCGCACTTCGCAACAGGAATAAGAATAAGGCGTAAAGTTAAAAGTAAACGAACTTTGGCTTATTCCTTATTCTTATTTCTTATTCCTTATTCTTATTTCTGCAGCATAAACCGAGTCGTATGTTATAACTGTTTTAACTTTATTATTATTCTTATTCTTATTTTTATTCTTAAATTTTGCGAGCATAAACCCGCCATAAAGCTCAAATTAAAAGAGCATTAAAGACCAAGAATAAACCACTACCACAAGTTATTACAGAAAGGAAATTATATGCCACCTTACCATTTGTTGCCAATGTTACAGACAAAATTTTAAAGAAATATAACATACAAACATCTTTTAAATCAAGTATAAAAACCCGAGATCTTCTTGGAAGTGTTAAAGATAAAGTTCCTCTACAATGTTCTGGCATATACAAGATTCCTTGCCATTTTGGAAAAGTATACATTGGACAAACTGGCAGAACAATAGCTACTAGAATAAAAGAACACCAACGCCATGTAAGACTAAATAAACCTTATAAATTAGCGGTAGCTGAACATGTCATAAAAGAAATACACGGAGTTGATTTTGAAAATACGAAAATTATAGGAAAGGAAAATCACTGGATTAGAAGATTGATAAGAGAAGCTATAGAAATTCAGAAATCCCCTAATAATATCAATCATAACACAGGCTATGAACTAAATAAATCATTGTACCCTGTTATTCGTTTATAATGTTCTTTTTCATTTGCAAGTTTTAACCATTTATCAATGTACCTTTGATTTTATATACTTGTAGTATTGACTACATATTTATTTATGTTATTATTATTATTATTATTATTATTATTATTAAAACCTGAAGAAGACAGCACCTTGCTGTCGAAACGTTGTTAATTTTAATGAAAAATCTACAGAACTAAACCCACATATTATTTAATTTTAAAGATTATTGAATTTTCTACAGGAATACATTAATACTTTTTCTATATATTTTACAGATAAATTTAAAAATAATTTTTTTTATTAGTCCCGAAACTACACAGTTCATATTTCAAATGAATGTAACTGACAGTAAATGTCACTGTCAAAAAACTAACCACTTCAAATTAATAATAGTGACATTTTAAAAAGAAAATAGTAAATAAAGCAATAGTTTTCTGCAATGGAACAGTGTGCAGAGTAAGTAAATACGTAGGTATGTATTTAAATTAATAAAAATTAAATAGCGGGAGGTTTTGTGTTGGCCACATCAGATTTTTTATTATTAAAACCCAACGTTTCGGCACCATAAACTGGTGTCTTCTTCAGGGGAAATTGACATAAAAATGTAAAAATACAAAAAACAACAAGTAACCAAGGTAACAAGAAAAGTAGTTAAATGTTACCTTTTTCAGGGTCCGTGAAGTTGGCACGTCATTGGAAGCACAAATATATTTTTTTATATTAGTAATTAGTGCATCGTTAGTGCTCTTTTGTGCTTTAATTTTTTTGGAATTCATAAAACGGTTCATGAGATAATTAACATTATTTATTGGCGTGCCAACTTCACACCCAGCACGTCATTAGTAAAATATCAAATTGTTTAATACGTCTTTTGTTAGTGCTTCGTTAGTGCTCTTTTGTGCTTTAAATATTTTTGAAATTCATAGAACGGTTCACGAGAAAATTAAAAGTATTTAATGACGTGCCAACTTCACACCTAGCACGTCATTAGTAATATATGAAATTATTTAATACAACTTTTGTTAGTGCTTCGTTAGTGCTCTTTTGTGCTTTAATTTTTTTTGGAATTCATTAAACGGTTCATGAAATAATTAACATTATTTATTGACGTGTCAACTTCACACCTAGCACGTCATTAGTAAAATATCAAATTGTTTAATACGTCTTTTGTTAGTGCTTCGTTAGTGCTCTTTTGTGCTTTAAAATTTTTCGAAATTCATAAAACGGTTCATGAAATAATTAACATTATTTATTGACGTGTCAACTTCACACCTAGCACGACATTAGTAAAATATCAAATTGTTTAATACGTCTTTTGTTAGTGCTTCGTTAGTGCTTTTTTGTGCTTTAAAATTTTTTGAAATTCATAGAACAGCTCAAGAGATTTTTAACATTATTTAAGGACGTGCCAACTTCACACCTAGCACCTCATTAGTAATATATGAAATTGTTCAATACAACTTTTGTTAGTGCTTCGTTAGTGCTCTTTAGTGCTTTACAAATTTTTGAAATTCATAGAATGTTTCACGAGATAATTAACATTATTTAATGACGTGCCAACTTCACACCTAGCACGTCATTAGTTAAATATCAAATTGTTTAATACATCTTTTGTTAGTGCTTCGTTAGTGCTTTTTTGTGCTTTAAAATTTCCTAAATCCATAAACCCTTTAATGAAATAATTAATATTATTTATTGAAGTGCGAACTTCACACCTAGCACGTTATTAATAAAATTGCAAATTACTTAATGCATTTTTTGTTATTGCTCCGTTAATGCTCTTTAGTGCTTATTTTTTTTTTTAGAAATTAATAAAACGGTTCACGAAATAATTAACATTATTAATTGACTTGCCAACTTCACACATAATACGTCATTAGTAAAATTTCAAATTATTTAATACATCTTTCATTTGTGCGTCGTTAATTTTTTTGAAATTCATAGAACGGTTCACGAGATAATTAACATTATTTAATGACGTGCCAACTTCACACCTAGCACGTCATTAGTAATATATGAAATTGTTTAATACAACTTTTGTTAGTGCTTCGTTAGTGCTCTTTTGTGCTTTAAAAATTTTTGAAATTCATAGAACGGTTCACGAGATAATTAACATTATTTAATGACGTGCCAACTTCACACCTACCACCTTATTAGTAAAATATCAAATTGTTTAACACGTCTTTTGTCAGTGCTTTAAAATTTTTCGAAATCCATAAACCCGTTAATGAAATAATTAATATTATTTATTAATATGCCAACTTCACACCTAGCACGTTATTAATAAAATTTCAAATTACTTAATGCATTTTTTGTTATTGCTCCGTTAGTGCTCTTTAGTGCTATTTTTTTTTTTTTTTTTTTTTAGAAATTCATAAACCGGTTTACGAAATAATTAGAATTACGTGTTAAATGATATAAAGGCTGTTTAGATACGATTTTGTTTTATTATTTTAATACAGGACAAGACAAACTTAGGGCCGGTTTTTCAATATCTGGTTAAAATTTTAACTAAGAGTTAAATAAACAAAATTAAATGTCAAATGACAGATTTATCATTGCTGTGAACAAAACGATCCAATATTTTTTACTTAACTAGAAGTTAAAATTTTAATCAGAGATGTAAAATATTTGTTTGTATAAAAAATATTTGTTTAAATTTAATTAAGTGAAATCAAATAATAAAAAAACGCATTCTAAATGATTGAAAAATATCTCGAGTATGGGCCTTTAGGTTCCAAAATTTTTATTATAATTCGTTGTCACATAGGAAGTTTCGGAGACAAATTGTTCCATTTCTCGTATAAGTGAATATAAACATTTGCACCCTTCTTCTTTTTTTGAAACTAGATAGACTACCGATGTTTTACCTCCTGCCAACAGTGCAATAATAAAAAGTGATCCGTAAAATATTAATCAAAACTTTTAAAATTTAGTAATAAAGGCTTTTACTTTACTTAAAGCTCCTTATAGATTTTAAAGAAAAAAATAAATGAAAATAAATATAATTCAAAACTTTTCATATTAACATGTTAATACCTTTACGCACGTATGTAAGGGAAAACTGGCAGTCGTTAGTAGTAAATATGGGGCACGGAAGATCACGTGAGCTATTATATGTTTTGTCCCGTCTTCACTTCGGACTCTTAAGCTCTGTCTCATGCTAGCTTTAGACCACCTTTAGACTACTCGTATATTTTATAAAGCAGTACGCATGCGTCAGTTTGAATAGCTGTCACATTTCTAGCGGTAAATACGAAAATACAAAATGGCAACAATTTCGACTCAACACGCACACCCATTCTTAAATTTCATAACACAGTGCGCATGCATCAGTTTGAATAGCTGTCACATTTCGTATTTACCGCTAGAAATGTGACAGCTATTTTTGGGCAACCGGACGTGAAGTTAACACTTCGCGCCCACAATATAGGCCGTGTGATTGAATTTCGCGGCCGCTGCCATAGTAACGGCCGTTAATCAAAATGTCACTTTGACATTCGAGAGTTGACATGACAGAAAATAATATGATTATAACAGTGATATTTTTAAAATACATAAATAAATTTACTATTTTATTAATATTATTAATTGGCTAGCATGGCCACCGGCAGGAATTTCTGAAAGGTGGTCCATATTATTGTATGCGTAGATATACATTTGTGATAAAAATGTGGTCGTCAATGTTACAATTTTTGAAAAAAATCATACCTGACACGTTTCACAAGATTTCAGTCTCTGAATCAATCTCTCGGTCATTTATTAGAAATTGTCCACACAACCAGACAAAAAGGCGCATTTTACTCTTAATGGAGCTCATCAGTGTGGTGTCCTCTAGAAGACAATGACTACATTGAGTGTACGAAAGACAAATCATCCAAGAAGATGAGAGGTAAATAACCACATGTAGAGCCATCTACCAAGAACGCTATAAGCTTGGCCATTATTATTGTCGTTACATTATGTTTATAGAATTTTATCGATATTGCTATAACTTGAAATACCTATACGAATAACTAGCAAAGGATTAATTTATTTCAAAATTCAAAGGTAATGCAATTGCGCCATCTTGCACTATGCTACCGGCACCCATGTGTACTAGGCCTGAAGTTTGCACGTCATTGAATACATAATTTTAATTATTTCATGGAAGAATCTGAGATTTTCAAAATTTTTGGAACAAAAAAGAACACTGTCTGCAGTGTTTACACATCGGAGTATAAAATAGTATATTATGTGGCAAGTGTGTGAAGCTGAAATTTTTACATGAGGGTGAAGATTGCGACACGAGCCGAAGGCAAGTGTTGCAAACCATCCGAATGTAAAATAGGCTTCACACACGTGTTACATACTATACTTTTTCTACGACCTTGCAATAAAATATATTTTTTCTTCACATTGTCATTCTTTAAACGTAAACCCTCTGTATTATCGACTTGTGTAACCATGGTTACCAACGTTACGGGTGTTTAACAGCTTTATTTTATTAAAATACAATTCAGTTTGTAATATTTAAAATAATAAACGGTGTGTGAAATATTACTTCACGCACAGTGTGCAAAACTCAAACTTCACACATAAAATTGATACGTGAAGTATTCACTTCACGCAAGGGAGTAGAAAACAGTCTTTTACGTTCTGCGTATTCATAGTACCCATGTAAATATTAACTTTTCATGACTGTTTTCGAAAAAAATTATTTGATATTTTTTAATGATGTGCTAGGTGTGAAGTTGGTAATATTAATTATTTTATGAACTGTTCTATGAATTTCAAAAATTTTTGAAGCACAGAAGTACACTAAAGAAGCACTAATAAGTAGTTATTTATTATGCAAGCCGATAAAGAGATACTTTATCGACAAAAGGTGTTATTTTCACTAGCCGATAAAGACTCTTTGTTTATTGTCGTGTATAATATACCGGATGTTATGTAAGTAAGCGTACAATGCGTAACCGGTAGGAGCTCTAACCCTATAGATTATAAATCTGGCAATAATTTTTGTTTTACATACTTTCAATAAGAACTGCAGCCCCTTAAAATTGACCAATTACATCATGGTTCAAAAATTTGTAAAAAAATCAATATGTTCTCTGAAAACGATGTTGTTTGTTAAAATTGACTTTTTTGAAATGGTTTACAATTTAAATTCGATTTATTACTTAACTATAGGCAGTTATATTTTTCTAAAAATCAGTGTTGATAAACATGTAGTTTTTCATTGTGAAAGTCGTATATACACATATACAGGGTGTTAATACTAAGTCGTTACACTCAAAATGGTAGTTAGAACTCATTAAAACAAACAACTTTTCTTAGTTCCAATTTTTGATTTGGTGCTCCGGTTCGTAGTTATTGGAGTTCTTTTGTTTTTCGAAAAATCGTCAAAACTGAATTATTTTAAAAACCATTGAAAATTTTTTTCTTTCAAATTTACCTTTAGGCTCTCTAAAACATTTGACATTTAAAATTATTTTTTATTTTTTCAAATGACAAAATGGCGATCGATCAAAAATTTCAATACATGTTTTTTTGATAACTACTCCATCGATTTTCGAAAGTAAAACATTTATAAAATCCTTAAATTATCTACTGCAATATTTGTCAAACATTTTTTTCAATCTATCCAAAATAAGTATTTATTCTAAAGATGTGCCGACTAGTCGGTAAAGCAGACTATCCGGCCACTATCGTAGTCAGCGACTATTCGGCAAAGAGCGGCGACTATCCGGCTTTTTACTTTGTATGTATTTCTCAATAAAACGTATGTAGTGGGAATTACATTAAATAAAAACCTTGATTGTTTATTAATATTTTTATTTTATAATCAGTCTTACACATTTTGAAATGTAAAGCAAAGCATCCTTTCCTTTGGTAATCAGTTTCTAAAATTACTTGCTTGTAAAGAAATCATATCTATAACATTTACGTCACGGAAATCCCTGAAAACATGATCGGGTTGGCCGACTAGTCGGCCTCTTTACAACCGACTAATCGGCTAGTCGGCCAAAGTCAAAATCGGCACATCTTTAATATTCATTAACTTGACGTATATAAGTGCAGTGTATTCAGAAAAAACCCTAATTCGCAGAAGGCTATGAACACAGAAACGTATGTCTCATCATTATTCAATTCAAAAATCAAGTTGTCACAATTGATCGTGAAATGTAATTTTAAGGAGAAAAGATAAAGGAGGATACAGATTATTGCCCTTCGCCGTTTTCTAATTTATTTCTATTTCTAAAATAAGCATACAAGAATATTTCTTTAGATAACATTTTTGACAATATCTCGTATCAAATTGACATTTAATTAAATACTTTCAAATTGATATACATTTTTTTGTTCATAGTCTACTCCAAATTAGGGTTATTTTTGAACACACTGTATTTGTAAGTCAATTAAATGAATAAAAACTTTTTTTGGAATATATTGACAAAAATGTTTTGGACAAATGTTGAAGTAGATAGTTTAAAGATTTTATAAGTGTTTTACTTTCAAAAATCGATGGAGTGGTTATCAAAAAATCATGTTTTGAAATTTTTGATCGATAGCCATTTTGTCATTTAAAAAAATAAAAAATAATTGTACATGCCAAATGTTTTAGAGAGCCTAAAGATAACTTTGAAAGAAACAAATTCAATAGTCTTTAAAATAAGGGAGTTATGACGATTATTCGAAAAACAAAAGAACTCAAATAACTACGAACCGGGGCACCAAATCAAAAATTGGAACTAAGAAAAGTTGTTTGTTTTAATGAGTTCTAACTACCATTTTCAGGTGTAACGACTTAGTATTAACACCCTGTATATACAGGTGTCTCAATAAGCTTGCTCACTATTGGTAACTTTTTTATTTAACGAGATACGAGGTTGGTTAAATGAGTAATATTGTGCCATTTTATATTAGAAAATTGGCCATGCAGACAAACTAAAAATTGTGACAGCGGTTCCCGAAATTTGGGACAGAATACAGGGTGTCTCTTAAATAGGCGGACATGGCTTAACTACAGATTCCTGAGGCTAAAATAAGACGATTTAACCAAACTTGCTTCTACCGGAAAGTGTACCATTTAGCCAGAATTCTGCTTCAAAGTTCTTCGAAAAAAATTAATTTTGCTTATAATAACCGGACGCTTTATTCGATTTGGATGAAATTTGGTATGACAGATTATTTGGTTATAATTCATCTTTTAAGGTGATACTTGTTATTATTAGTGAACCACTAGTGTATGAAACTTAGGTCTCCCAACATTAATTAGACCGTAACTTTTTAATGGCAATGCTGAAAACGTGAAATTATTTTTCTTCAGAAAGATACATTCAATAGTAAACTTTTGTCTCTCTGTGTAATTTGTGATATCTGTTACGGTTCACACAGAAAAAAATAAAATCTGAGTGACTGCACTGCTAAATTTTTAAAATAAATTTAATCTAGCAGTCTATCCAAAAGTCAAACAAGTAATTTTTAATGACAGTAACGAGGTGTTAATCTTCACAACTTGTTCAGAAGTAAACTGAGATATGTAATCGTCTTATTTATAATAATGTAGTAAAATACTATTAGGCCGAACAAACGGATGTTACTAATTTTAGAATATTGCGAAGAAAATTATTGACAACCCGTAAAACAATTGTTACTGTCATTAAAAATTACTTGTTTGACATTTGGATAGACAGCTAGATTAAATTTATTTTAAAAATTTAGCAGTGCAGACACTCAGATTTTATTTTTTTCTGTGTGAACCGTAACAGATATCACAAATTACACAGAGAGACAAAAGTTTAGTATTGAATGTATCTTTCTGAAGAAAAATAAATTCACGTTTTCGATATTGCCATTAAAAAGTTACGGTCTAATTTATGTTGGGAGACCTACGTTTCATACACTAGTGGTTCACAAATAATAACAAGTATCACCTTAAAAGATGACGTATAATCATATAAACTGTCATACCAAATTTCATCCAAATCGTATAAAGCGTCCGGTTATTATAAGCAAAATTAATTTTTTTTCGAAGAACTTAGAAGCAGAATTCTGGCTAAATGGTACACTTTCCGGTAGAAGCAAGTTTGGTTAAATCGTCTTATTTTAGCCTCAGGAATCTGTGGTTAAGCCATGTCCCCCTATTTAAGAGACACCCTGTATATATTTTTTGAATGGAAATATATATTTTTTATTATCTTATTGGAAAGGGTATTTTTTTTTTCTCTTTCCAATAAGGTAATATTTATGTAAATTTTTTCAAATAAACGAGTTATTTACGTTTAAAAATAAAAATGATCTTTTATTAGTTTATTTAGTCAAGTATACCATGGACACATTTGTCTTTTATAAAATTATTATTTTATTAACTTATTTTAGAGTAATAACAAAACAATTAAAGAAAATATTCAAATTGATAGTCATTCTTTCTTAGGCACATTTCAGCTCTTTTGGAAAGAGAGCCGACCGTTCTACGTAACAGGTGCCTAGATATAACTTTCCATATAGCAAGATCATACCTAACTTTTCTTCATTTGTAAAGTTATGAAACATTATTAAACACAGAGAACTTTACAGGGAAAATTATTAAACGTCAAATAAACAAAGACTCAATTGTTTACATGGCTTACTTGGCTAAATAAACTAATAAAACAGTTTACAAAATTTTAATTTTTAACCGTAAATAACTCGTTTAGTTGAAAATATTGTACATAATCAACATTACCTTATGGGAAAGAGAAAAAAATATTCTTTGCAATAAGATAATAAAAAATATATGGTTCCATTTAAAAAATAAATATTTTGTCCTATATTTTGGGAACCGCTGACACAATTTCTATTTTGTTTACATGACAAATTTTCTAATATAAAATGGCACAATTTTGCTTATTTAACTAACCTCGTATCTCTTCAAATAAAAAAATTTGTTGTGGCCATCACAATACCTCTCGCCAATTTCATATTAGGCTATAAATATTGTATTTAACATGCCTGGAACACACAAAATATTTTAAATACATATGTTCTTTATTTTTCAATTCATTCTATGATAGTTTCCTCCTACTCTTCTAAATGTTCGAGATTCTTCCAATTAATTGACGAGATTGGCGGGATTTCTGAAAGGTATATGATGAAATATACATATGCATAGCAAGCGCGTGTTTAGTTGACCTGTTACTGAATATACTTTGGCTTACAAATGATTCCCGTTTCTGTTTATACCAACATTGGATGTTGACGGAGTCTTTTCCTTGTTATAAAAATAGCATATTATAATTACTATTACACATCGACTTGTCCAAGTACGAATTTTAGGCTTTCCGCATTCATGAAGAGAGTTAATTTAACGTGCGGCAGCTATATCTATAATTTTAAATATTTAATTAATGATAAAATAAGAAATATTAAATGTACTTCCCAGAAAAAGCCTTCAGTAATGTCTCTGGATATTTGACACTGACATTTATGTCATTTATAAACATTTTAATTTTTCAACTAATTTCCATGTGCTATTTGATGGATATAATGAGATACTTTATATATTTATAAGTCTCTATCTCTCAATCTATAGAAGATATAATAAAAAAATTCAAAATACTAGATAGAGAATTTTATATTCTTTAATATTTGTAATAGCAATTTTCCAAAAAATAATATTTAGAAGATTTTTTTTTAAGTAACTACTAATTCCGGTTGTCCAATTGTTACCAAAACCTTTTCAGCTCTTCCCAGGAATATCAGATTGAGGAAACTGCATTTAAATATTTTTTAAGTCTTATAGTTTTTGAGGAATCGTCCCTCCAACATCCAGACACACATACATACACACATACATAAATACATACACGCATCCACTCACACACACAAACACACACACACATACACGCATCCACACACACACACACGCATCCACACACACACACACCCATACACACACACACCCATACACACACACACCCACCCACACACACACACACACACACACACACACACACACACACACACACACACAGACACATACATACACAGACATCATTTTAAAAATGTTACAATCGGATTGTAGGGACCATAAAACGTGCTTATCCACTAAAATCTGGATATGCGGATTTTAGCATGATTCCAATACCTCTCTTAGCAAGAGGTAAAAAGTTACCAACAGTGGGCAAGCTTATTGGGACAGCCTGTATATATATTCTGTCGCGATGACAATGATGTTATGTCACTTATGACAAATGGACATTTTTTTTTCCAGAGAACACATTAATTTTTATTTTTTATAAAATTTTGAACTATGACTTAATTGGTCAATTCTAAGGGGCGCCAGTTCTTATAGAAAGTATGTAAAACAAATATTATTGCCAGATTTATTTTGGCTCTACTATCGTTTAAGCAATGTAAGCTTACATACATAACACCCTGTATTTTATTTTGTACCCGATGTTTTTGCTTTATTATTTTTATAACGTGTAGTTAAAAAGTCAAACTGTAGATAAAAATTACTTTATCTACGACAGTGCGTAAAATTGAGGATTAGTTGATAGTTTAAGTTTCATTAGATGAAATATTTTACGATACAAATACGTAAAGCTAGTATTTAGTCAGGAATTGGTCAGCGTAGCGAGGGTTTTAAGACCCGTGAGTAACTATTATCTACTATCGATGTTAAATAAAGATATTTTAAATAATTTGATATTTTTTTAATGCCGGGCTTGGTGTGAAATTGAATAAGGTTCATTATCTCATGAACCATTCTATGAATTACAAAAAAATTAACGACGCACAAATGAAACATGTATTAAATAATTTGAAATTTTACTAATGACGTATTATGTGTGAAGTTGGCAAGTCAATTAATAATGTTAATTATTTCATTAACGGAGCAATAACAAAAAATGCATTAAGTAATTTGCAATTTTATTAATAACGTGCTAGGTGTGAAGTTCGCACTTCAATAAATAATATTAATTATTTCATTAAAGGGTTTATGGATTTAGGAAATTTTAAAGCACAAAAAAGCACTAACGAAGCACTAACAAAAGATGTATTAAACAATTTGATATTTAACTAATGACGTGCTAGGTGTGAAGTTGGCACGTCATTAAATAATGTTAATTATCTCGTGAAACATTCTATGAATTTCAAAAATTGTATTGAACAATTTCATATATTACTAATGAGGTGCTAGGTGTGAAGTTGGCACGTCCTTAAATAATGTTAAAAATCTCTTGAGCTGTTCTATGAATTTCAAAAAATTTTAAAGCACAAAAAAGCACTAACGAAGCACTAACAAAAGACGTATTAAACAATTTGATATTTTACTAATGTCGTGCTAGGTGTGAAGTTGACACGTCAATAAATAATGTTAATTATTTCATGAACCGTTTTATGAATTTCGAAAAATTTTAAAGCACAAAAGAGCACTAACGAAGCACTAACAAAAGACGTATTAAACAATTTGATATTTTACTAATGACGTGCTAGGTGTGAAGTTGACACGTCAATAAATAATGTTAATTATTTCATGAACCGTTTAATGAATTCCAAAAAAAATTAAAGCACAAAAGAGCACTAACGAAGCACTAACAAAAGACGTATTAAACAATTTGATATTTTACTAATGACGTGCTAGGTGTGAAGTTGACACGTCAATAAATAATGTTAATTATTTCATGAACCGTTTAATGAATTCCAAAAAAAATTAAAGCACAAAAGAGCACTAACGAAGCACTAATTACTAATATAAAAAAGATTATTTGTGCTTCCAATGACGTGCCAACTTCACAGACCTCCTTTTTCATGTATACAATTTTCTAGATAATATATGCATGCCCGGCAATTACTTGGACGGCGAACATGCATCTTCTCAGGAAAACTCTCCTTTTGCCAGAGGAAAAACCGTCCCAAAAATTGGCAGAGCAGTGATCTGTATATCTCGGAAACGCTTTGTCGGTAGCGAAATATCGCAGCCGTACTCTTTATTAACAGATGTTACAAAAAGTCTAGAAAAAATTGTATACATATTACAAATTACAACATATTTTTATTGGAAGCCAAGCACGACTAAGTTCTAATCCGTCACAATGATTGAGATTGATATTTCTGGTTTTATAAATCTCAATGGCTTCTCTAATTAATCTGCTGTTTAGTCGAGTTGGTCTAACAATAATTTTAGTTTCTTCAAATTTAATTTGGTGGAATTTTTCCAAGGCTTGCTCTGCAACAGACGATTTCCCAGGCTGATTCAATCTGATCGATCGATGATGTCCATTCAATCTTGTAGAGACAGTTCTACCAGTCTGGCCCATGTAAACTCTCCCGCAGACACATGGAATTCTGTAAATCCCTGATGATTAAAGAGGGATGACGTCTTTGTTTCAATATATGACGAAGTTTAACATATAGAGAAAATGATATCTTCATGTTCTTCTTACGAAGAATTCTACCAATTTTGTCCGTTACGATTTTTACATAAGGAAGCGATACAAATAATACGTTCCTTTCTTTTTCAATGTTTGAAGGTCTTTTCGCTTTAAGGCATTTTTCAATTGAAGACGCAGAAAAATCATTCTTCATAAAAATATACATAAAAAAGGTGACATTTACGTACTTTTTATGTTACCTTTATTACTTGTTGTTTTTTGTATTTTCAAATTTTTATGTCAATATCCCCTGAAGAAGGCACCAGTTTATGGTGCCGAAATGTTGGGTTTTAATAATAATAATATATAATAATAATAATAATATATAATTTATTGTCCAGCAGAAATTCAGTTACAGGACAAGTAATATTCACAAAAAAAAATATACTATATATATACTACAGAACATTTATCAATATTAACAATTAATTTGTTCGTATTACACCAGCGTAACATGTTATTAATATTTTTCTGCAGTAACTGAGAATCATTAATAGATTTAATGTTGGAAAAAAAATTAATGTCATCAGCATAAGCCAATACAGGGCAGGTGAAAATATCTAATAATTCATTAATAAATAACATGAATAATAAAGGTCCTAGATTCAAACCCTGTGAAACGCCTGATAACGCAATGAATTCATTTGAAACAAAACCATTATAGTATATGTAGCAGACTCGTTCCATGAGATAAGAATCTAAAAATTTCAATAAACTGGAAGCTGCACCGAAAGAACTTATTTTGGACAGTAGAAGACCATGATCAATTGAGTATATTTATAAATTTGATCAAAAATTATCATTTCCAAAATTTTTGCAAAATTATTAAGAACAGAAATAGAACGATAATTTTTAAAAGAAAATTTAAACTGTACGAGTGTAGGAGTTGCAAGCATCATGTACCTGTTGTTTAATTAAGGTTCTTAATCTTTTAAATTCATTGAGATGTTGAATGTTATTATATTTTAGCCACTTTTGTCTATAATACTGTTTACTTTTTAAATTATATTTAATTTCTTGTGTAAACCAAGGTGGATACTTAGATAGCACGTATTTATATTTCGGTACTGAATTATCAAAAGTCATATATAGGGTTTCATAAAGTTTATCGGTTGCATCATCAACATTTTGATATTCTTCTAAGCATGACTAATCAAGATTGCAGATATCATTGTATAATTGATTAAAATTAGCTTTCCGAAAATTATAGCTAATATTACTGGAAGATGGAAAGTTCACGAGTTTAGTAGTACTATTAAGTTCTATTTTAATAGTGATTACAGGATGGAAAACATCTTCACGTACTAAAGGATTTTCAGATTTTTCAATATTAAAAGATGCATTTAAATTAGATAAAACTAAGTCTAATTTGTTTTGATTAATATTATTAATAGTGTTGTATTGTGTTAAATCTAGTGCATTGCAAAAATTAAGAAAATAAGTAGATTTTGAACAGTTTACAGTTGAATTTAAAAAATTTGGTATATTAAAATTACCTACGAGAAAAACTGATTCATTGATAAGAAAAATCTGTAATGCATCTATATAAATGTTTAAATCATTAGCACTAATATCAAGTGGAATATATATTACACATAGAATAAATGATCGATTACTGAAATAGCATTTACAAGCCACAATGCCTACTAGTGGATTAATATTTTTGAGGAGCAGTATCTAAAATTATATAATTTATATGGTTTGCCAGAGCTAATAATACACCATCACCAATAGTTTGACCAACTAGTGCAAAATTTCTGTTGCAGCGTATTACATTATAATTCAAAGGAAATAATTCCTCATTATTACAAGAACTAGTAAGCCAAGTTTCAGTGATTATGATAATGTCAAATGATTCAGCACAACAATTAACATAAAATGAATGTGTCTTAGAATTAAGTCCCCTAGCATTTTGAAAAAACAATTTAACGTAACTGGACAAATGTTGGACGAATTTAGTTTCCCATTTTAATTATTTTTGGAATGCCACTAGAATATTTTATTTTAATATCAGTTTCACCTTGGGCTATGCGATTATTCAATTCATTTCGCACAGATTTATGGAATTCAATCTGCATGTGAGTTTTGTCCTTCGAAATTGATAAATTTGACCAAGAACTGTTTGCTTTTATTTTATTTGTATTTCTAAGAGATATATTTACATCTTCAGCATTAGACAACTGAATTTTTATGGGACGTGAACGGGAGGATGTAGCATCATATTTGCCAACAAACGGGGTGTTAACACCCATCGTTGTTAAATGATTATTAGCAAGCTTATTATCACTTTCTACTTGTTTATCTTTAGGCAGTGTGTGTATTTCAGCTGAAACAAAAATCATGATATAGCGAGAAAGTTTCTCTCGTTCAGAAATTTCATTTATAATAGCTTCAGTGACTACAGGAGGTAGACTATTGACAGATGAATTGGTCATACTTTCATTTTTCAGTTCTTGAATATCCTTTTGCAACTGAAGTATTACAGCTTTTAAACTGTCTAAATCATTTCCTATCTTTGTTCTGCAACTAATACAATCTCATTTTATCCCAGTTTTGGAATTATGAATTCCCCGAGCTGAAGAAGCAGATATATCAGCATAGTCTACGTCAAAACTCAATTTACAAATTGAACAAGAAATATATGTATGATTTTCGACTCCTTTTTTACATGAACTACAGGTATTCATTATAAACAACTATTTTGCAAATGAGAAGAAGAAAAATATTAATTGGACAATGAAAGAGACGAAAAAAAGTATATAATAAAGATAAACACCCCGCATATGTAAATTCAAACACCCGGTTTATATAACTCGTCAGCTGACAATAAAGAGTGAATAGTCCGAAATCTAGGTCTCTCTAACTCGCTTATTTTTCGAGGTACATAGGACTTTTGGTTATAAAGTTGAAACATACATATTCTTATAGGGAATTTTCCGACGGATGTAATGGTGGTAGTCTTGATTATAGATCTGGGTGCAAACAGTCAAAAATCCATATTTTACATAAAAAACGGGAATCATATGCTCCCACACTTTTTTAAACTTTAACTCGTTGTATCTTTTTAGTTTCTAAAGATATAATAATAATTCTTTCACATTTCGAATTCTACATGTTTTACGAATGTAACAATGTTTAAATGAATTATATATTTTATTTATCAATATTGAAAATTAATTAAAAACAATAAAATGGAAACGCAATTTTTACATATTTTAGAGAAATTTTCAGTCAGCGACAAACTTTTTGTTCTTAAGAGATAGACCCCAACAAGCAGCGACAAATTTGTTGTACATATATCAAATATATTTTTTTCAAGAGACATTTTTTTTCTGAAAGTGCACCAGATCAGAGTAAATCGAAAGTAAAGTTAAAGGATGTTTTACGTCGTCGCACGCGCGCGTTATTATCTGCAGCACGGCCAGCATAGCAGTCGTTTCTCGTCACTGATCCCTTTACGTATAAACAATCTTAAAAACAGAGTGACACTTTTAAAATTTACCCTTCACAGTATTTATCAAATCTACCCTTGTTAATCTTCATTCAGTTACTGTCTACAGAAGAAAGTTTTCAACAGTCAACAGTGTTTTGTGAGAAATATACAAAGAAATTATTGCCTTTTATTCTGCATTATAGAAGGTATTTTTTACTTTAGTTGTAAATTGGTTTAAAATTTTACATATTTTAGTATCAAGAGAATATGAGATGAAAAACATAAACTATATTTTAAAAATATCTGTTTCATTTGCGAAAAAGAACGTTTCAAAAGTGATAGAAAATTATATTTAATTATAACAAAAGAAAGGGAAAATATAATTTGGGAGAAAGCTAAAAATCTTTGATATAAAAATGCTGCAAAAAATTGAGGGTAATATCAGTCCATATTGATATGTTTGCAAATTTAAGGAAGCTTTTGTTTGTAAATGAATCAGTTTTATCTTTAACAAACATTAAAAAATTATTGTGTGATAAAGCTAAAGATAAAAATATCTCCTGGAGTGACAATTACTCTACATTTTCCCTTATTAAGAATACTTTAATCAGTAGATTTAAAGAAAAAATAAATATAATTAATAGACCTGGAAAATTTACACTTGTCTGTAGTACTGAAAAAATTATAAAATGCAAAGAACAATCAATAACTGACGAAAGTGACAGCTTCAGAGAGTTCTAGCAAACAGTTTTCTCCAGTAAAATCTAACAAGAGAATATATCATATCTTGGTAAATCTATTGCCTCTGACACACAAGACATAAGAAAAAATGTAATTAATGAAAAAATTGTATTCAATTAGAAATGGATTAATAAAATTATTTAACTATTTATCAAAAATATCACAAATCTATGATTAATTGTGACATTGGTAATTTATATATATATATATATATATATAACAAACTTGTTGCATGTTGGGGTCTATCTCTTAAGAACAAAAAGTTTGTCGCTCACTGAAAATTGCTCTACAAAATGTGAAAATTGCGTTTCCATTTTATTGTTTTTAATTAATTTTCAGTATTTATAAATAAAATATATAATTTATTTAAATATTGTTATATTCAGAAAACATGTAGAATTCGAAATGTGAAAGAATTATTATAATATCTTTAGAAATTAAAAAGACAACGAGTTAAAGTTTAAAAAAGTGTGGTAGCATACGAGTCCCGTTTTTTATGTAAAATATGGATTTTTGGCTGTTTGCACCTAAATCTATAATCGAGACTACCACCATTAAATCCGTCGGAAAATTTCGTATAAGAATATGTATGTTTCAACTTTATAACCAAAAGTCGTGTGTAAGTGAATGCTATGAGGCTTTGGATCTTCAACTAATTCATAGACGATTGGCTTTACACCGCGGGAATGAATAGCGTACATTCTGCGCGAACGATGCATCGCGTAATACATTGGATTGTATAGAACATATTAAAAGCAGAACATAGTCTACACCCATTATTTTCAAATATAATTTTTGATGATGTAATATGTGATAAACAAGATTGTATGAGAGATTTTTTTTTTTAATGGTGAGACATAATTGTGTGTGGATTACATTTGCTTAAAGTATTTTCAATTTTTCAAAATTACGGTAATAAGTAAAAACTAATTATAACTTTTTGAAAACGTGTAGTACGGCGGTAGTGATATTTTACAATATTTGTTAGATTATTACACTATTTTTTGTTAGACTTATTTGTCTACTTCATTTAACAAGGAATTATACAATCGCCAGCACAAAATTCTAACAATGAAAAAATCCTGCAATAATAACTTTATAATGTGTCAGTTATGCAATATTCTAACAAAAAATAAAAATAATCATGTGTTTTTGCACGCGCAGTGTGCATAGGCGTAGAACCTAGTAGGTTTTTATGTGCAGCCGGCCCAGTAATCTGTGTTAGCAGGACGTTACTAAAATGTTTAGCTACATATAAAAGCAAAACACATTCTACGCCTATGTAAACAAATTTATTATTTTATAAAAAGAGAGATAACACTTCCTCTTACAGATAAAAAAAACCTGTCTATTTCAGATGTTTTAAAACTAAAATTCATTGTAAGTGCTACAAAAATAAATACAAACACAAAATACAAAATATTTATAAACATTTAAATAAACAATAAATAAGTAAATAAAGACACCATCTTCAAGATGTTCTTAAAAACTAGTAAAAATTTCAAGATTCCATAAGAACGTTATGGCATCCCCATCTTGTATTACGTTACGTCACAAAATCTCGGCAGCCCGAATTAATGGGAAAAGACACCCAACTCGACATCCTTCAAGAAATAATAAAAACGTCTTAAAGATATCTTAAGAACTGATAAAAACGTCTTAAAGAAATCTTAATAACTGATAACAACGTCTTGAAAAAATCTTACAAACTGATAAGAACATCTTGAAGATATCTTAAGAACTCTTGAGAACCATCTTCAAGATGTTCTTAAAAACTAGTAAAAATCTCAAGGTTCCATAAGAACGTTATGGCATCCCCATCGTGTATTACGCTACAAAATCTTTATCTTTAAATCTCGGCAGCCATCTTGTATTGCGTCACAAAATCCTTATCTTTAAAATCCTGTGACGTCATATCTTATCTTTAAAATCTCTTATCTCTGACGTCAATCTTAGATCGTTATCTGTTTTCGAATCCTGTCTTCCTATCTACTTAAGTTCTTTCAAATTAGGATGCTTAATTTTTACCTCTCGCAAAGAGAGGTATTGGATTCATGCTAAAAATCGCATATCCAGATTTTTGTGAATAAGAATGTTTTAAGGTCAGTAGATTTTAACATTTTTACAATGATGTCTGTGTGTGTGTGTGTGTGTGAGTGTGGGTGTGGGTGTGGGTGTGTGTGTGTGTGTGAGTGTGAGAATGTGTGTGTGGATGTTGGAAAGATGGTTTCTCAAATTCTATAAGACTAAAGACCAATTTGTCTATGTATTCCTTAATCTGACAACAATGAGAAAAGCTGAAAAGGTTTTGGCAACAATTGGACAACCGGAAGTAGTAGTTTCTTTAAAAAATCTTCTAAATATTATGTTTTGAAAATTTATGTTACTACTAATATTAAAAAAAAAAACAATATTCTGTCCGATACATTGAACATCTTGTATAAATTTAGAGATATAGAATTATAAATATATAAAATAATCCATTGTAATGAATCTCACAGCCCTAATAACTCCATGGAAAGCAGATGAAACATTACATTGTTTGTGAACAGAAAAAAAGTCAGTGTTAAAAATCCATATACATTACTGAAAGCTTTTTCGGGGAAGTACATTTAATATTTCTTATTATTATTATATATATTACATATACGCAACAGAAATACCGTCAATCTCGACAATGCATTTCAAGAATCCTAGTACATTTAGAATAGTAAGAGAAAACTTATTTATAGAATGAATTTAAAAAAAAATATATAAAAATATATTAATTATAGATGTACTTAGAATTTTTGAGTATGTACTAGAAATGTTAAAAGTGTGGGTGTCGTTGAACTTAAGTTGCAGCAATAACAAACAAGTTATACACGTCTGCTGTGTCTACCTATCCCCAAATGATACTGTAGCATTATCCTGTTTTTTTTGGAAAAAAAATTGTCATTTTTTGACTCTATACCGGATAAAAAATTTATTATTTGTGGAGATTTTAATTTGCCTCATTTAACTTGGTTACCTGAAATTAATTCTTATGGCCTTAGACCAACAAATACTTATAATGTACCTTCAAGAAATCTCGTAGAAATCTCGTAGATTGCTTGTTCTATTGTAATTTAATCCAATTTAATCATGTCAAAAGCCTGAATGGCAGAATATTGGATTTATTTATCTCTGATATAGAAAACATTGAAATAAAAGAATGTAACTTCCCTCTAATTAATGCTGATGGGCATCATCCCCCATTAGATGTATATATTAAATGTAATATCAATCAGAATTTGCCAACACTTCCAAGAAAAATATATTTATATCGTTCTGCCGATTATGTAATTGTTAATGAAAATATAAATTCTGTTAATTGGGATACTTTATTTAATGGTCTAATGCAGTGGCAGCTCGTGAGGTGAAAAGTAGGTGAAGAGATATTTAAGAATGAATGTCGGAGGAAGGGGGGTATTATTTGGGGGGGGGGGGGGGGGGGGTTGTTGTAATTATTACGTACGATAAATTTCAAATATATATTTTAAATCAAAAAAATATTTATAAACAAAGTCATACTTTATAAATTAGCTCAATACGCCTTCAAAAAAGTTTTTGCAAATAAAAGCTACCACATAGCCAGGAAAATTTATTGTACCAGGCAGATTTAAAATGTAGATTGTGCGTTCTTCCACAGTTTTTAACATTTTTTATTTTATTTAAATTTATTAATGTTGGGGTTGGTCGACCACTTGCCAATACATTATTATCATCTATTCATCTAGAGAACTGTGTTTCCAATAAATTGCATATAATAACATTATGCAGATTCATTCTGATTATTTAAATATACAATGTGCAATCTGTTAAAGAGTTAAAGTATTAATATTAACAATAAAATATTAAAGTGAATTTATTTTCACTTAAAATTATATTAGTATTACCTTCAAAATAAGTTAAAATTACAATAAATAAAATAACTATTAAAATTGTTTTAACAAGCAAATTACAATGCATCAATTGCAATGTGGAAGACGAGGTGCAGAGTTCGAAATGTAGTATTCACCATTCGCTTCTGTAAGCGGAGGGGGAAGCATCGTTGCTATGGCAACCATTCTATCTAGCCAATAAACGCGCGCAACTTTGAAGAGTTTATTCCAAATTTGAATTACTCTTCATGTAATGCGGGTTGCGGACGATCAGTTTATATAATTTTTAGTAGATAATTTGATTTCTAAATTATATTAATGTTTATTTCAGGCTTTATAATACAAAATAAAAAAAATAATGTGAAATTAATTTTTTTTAAAATATTTTGTTTTCTGAAATAACAGGTGAAGTTGCTCTTCACCTTCTTCACCCGAATAGCCGCCATTGGTCTAATGCCCGTATTCACCAACATCAAATAAAATATGTTCGAATAGCTTATTCATTGAATAAGAGAAAAATATCGCATCGATACCATAACACAAATGAAGGTATTTATTCTACCTGTCATATTTTGATGCGCTGTTCGCCGATTTATTTCATGTTGGTGAATACGGGCATGAATGTATAAGGGATGGTATCAATATTCTACGATACTTTGTATAATATTATAGATAATTTTGTGCCCGTAAAAAGTCTTATAATTCATATCCAGTATGGTACACCTCAGAACTTATAAAATTAATAAAATGAAAAAGTCTAACTCACAGAAAATATAGAAAGTTTAAAACGATAGCATCTCACAATCATTTTTCTGAGTTAAGGAAAGATGCTAAACTTCTGGCTAATAAGTATTACCATCAATACATAAAAAATATTGAACTGCAAATTCCAGAAAATAATAAAAAGTTTTGGTCTTTTATTAAATCTAATACAAATAAAAGTAGTGTACCAAACACTATGAGTTATGAGTATAAAATTACCGATAATGGTAATGATATATGCAATTTGAGTTGCTATCCGATTCTGCTATAAAAAATAAGGGTTACCATTTAAAATTTTAAAACTATCCCATCCCCAGCCTCTCCTGGGGGTGGGGGATTGAATTTATTTACAGGATTGAATGTCCCTCTGCAAATCGTTAAACTTTTATTTGAAACATTTTTTGTATGATGCATGATCCTGAAAATATTCCAGGTGGTACATTAAAGTAGGACACCCGGTATATCGTTAGTACCTTGACAGTTGGATTTTGCAATTCCTTGTTGGTCTCCACAATATCAAGTATACATAAAAAGAATAGAGAGAATTCAAGAAAAGTTTATTAAATAGATAAGGACTCGATTTCCAAATTATATAACAAATTTATTGAGTTTGTAAAAAAGAAGGCTATTTCTTGATTTATCAATTCTTTTTAAAATTGTGAACAATTATATTGATTGCCCTCTTTTATTAAATCGAATAATTTTTTGTGTACCGAATTATACGACAAGAACACTCGATCTATGCACATTAGAAACGAATAAGATGAATTTAGCGTTAAACGCCCCATTAAATTGTCTTCCACTCTTATATAATAATTTTTTTTTATAAAATCTTTATAAGGTTTATGTATGAACGGATATTAATGTAAAATATATCTTGATATATCTATACACTAAAAATTATTTAAATGCGTTTATTTACATGTGTTTAATATTATTAATTTCTATAATATTTTGTATCGTTGTAATTCAGTGTTATTCTGTAATTGGGATATTATGTCCTGTTGAATAACCTTCGAAACGTGCAAATAAATGTTAAATTCAAGAGAATTGTAAACATGAATTATCCCTCTTCTCAACACCTTGATTAGGCGAATTAAGTTCAACATTTACGATTTACAATTCAAAATAAATAAAATAAAAATAGCCTAATATGAATAATAATAATAATAATAATAATAATAATTTATTGACCATTTTACGTACATACATTTATGGTAAGTCAAAATATATCAAAAATGTTTAAAATACATTACATAAAAAAATATAATTATGGAGAAGATAATGTTCATCCAATAAGAATAAGGAATACCTAATTTATTATATTAGAATTCAGAAATTCGTTTATAGAATAAAAACACTGAGACAATAAATATTTTTTCAATCTTGTTTTGAACTGAATAACATTTAATGATTTTATGTTACTAGGAAGATGATTATATAATGAAATATTAGGTGAATTTCTTTTAGAGCATTCTAGTTTAACATTTGGAGGGCGAATGTTATGATTATTTCGTGTGGAATATTCATGAAAATCACTGTTGGTTTTAAATGTATTAACGTTCTTATGTATATTAAGCAAGCTATAGTAGATATATAGACATGGTAGTGGCATAATATTAAGTTTAATAAATATTGGACGACAGTGTTCAGTTGAACTGGCATTTGTCATTAAACGCAAAATCTTTTTTTGAAGTATAAATATTCTAGTTGCAGAAGATGAATTTCCCCAGATAGTTAGGCCATATGTTAAGTGACTCTGGAATAGGGCAAAATAAACAGATCTCAATGTATCTATATTAAGATATTTAACAAGGTTCCTAAAAAGAAATATTATTGACGCAAGTTTATTACATGTTTTGTCTATATGAGGTTTCCATTTCAAGTGTGGGTCAATTCTTAACCCCAATAAAACTACATATGGGTGTTGTTCTATATATTTATTTGGTGACATAATTAATTGTTGTGTTTTGGCCTGATTTAATTTAAGTTTATTTAATGTGAACCAAGTTTTTGCTTCCAACTCTAAGGTTTCCATATTTAATTTAAGAGTTTCAATGTTTTTATCTGATGATATAAGAGTTGTGTCATCCGCAAAGAGGACACATTTACCTGTGCTTATAAAATTAGGGAAATCATTAATGTAAATATTAAAGAGTAATGGTCCTAGTATGGAGCCTTGCGGGACTCCATGTTTAATGGGTAGACAGTCTGAGAAAGAATTATTCAAATAAACGCATTGTTGGCGATTATCTAAATATGATTTTATTAATTCAAGTGGTTCTCCTCTTACACCGTAGACTTCCAACTTGTCTAATAAAATAGAATGGTCCACGCAGTCAAATGCTTTGGTTAAGTCACAAAGCGTAAGCCCAGTAAACATTTTGTTTTCAAAGCAATCGACTGTTTCCTCAACAATTTGTGCTATTGCGTGAGATGTGGATTTGGATTGCCTGAAGCCATATTGGCAAGAATTTAAGATTGAGAATTTATTCATAAAAGTATCTAAACGTTTTTTAATAAGTATTTCAAAGATTTTACCAAAGATTGGTAATATAGCTATGGGTCTATAATTATCAGGGTTATTTTTCTCCCCCTTCTTAAAAATCGGTATTATTTTGGCTACTTTAAAAGCATCTGGAAAAATACCTTTAGTTATACATGCGTTGTAGAGGCTAGCAAGAGGAAATGGCGACAGGTCTTGTGCTAGCCACAACAAGTTTTTTTTTAATTACTATATATTCGACTTCAAGTTATGATGTCCAAGTGACAATTTTTATATGGACATCACATTGGAAAGTCATACCACTGAAAATTACTTATCGAGATTTTAGTAAATGACCATGTTTTAAGGTCCCTAAAATCCAATTTTAACATTTTTACAATGATGTCTGTATGTGTGTGTGTATGTATGTGTGTATGTGTATGGATTTTGTCTTCGCTCTAACACAAATACTATCATTCAGAAAATTCTGAAACCTTGTATTTCTATCCTATTCTAATATGAAAAAAAGCCATTAGATTTTGGTGTAAATCGGATAATCTGTATTGGCACTTTACCTGAAGCTTAATGGTTTTTCTTCAAAAAATACAATTAAATGCCATTTTTTCGCATTTTATGAAAATTAAAGATTATTGAACTTTCTACAGGAGTACATTAATACTTTTTCTATATACTTTACAAATAAATTTTAAAATATTTTTTACCTCTCGCTAAGAGAGGTATTGGATTCATGCTAAAATTCGCATATCCAGATTTTATTGAATAAGCACGATTTAAGGTCCCTGGAATCCGATCATAACATTTTTAAAATGATGTCTGTGTGTGTGTGTGTGTGTGTGTGTGTGTGTGTGTGTGGATGTGTGTGTGTGTGTGTATGTATGTCAGGATGTTGTAGACACGATTCCTCAAAAACTATAAGACTTAAAAAATTATTAACTGCAGTTTCCTCAATCTGATATTCCTGGAAAGAGCTGAAAAGGTTATGGTAACAATTGAACAACCGGAAGTAGTAGTTTCTTAAAAAAATTCTTATAAATATAATTTTTTGGGAGTTTTTTTTTTATTAAATATTGAAGAACATAAAATTCTCCATCTAATACACTTAAATTTTTTATTATATCTTGTATAGATTTTGAGATAAAGACACTATAATTTATACAGTAAACTAATCGCAGAGGCCAAGGCACTAAGGAAACCAGTTGACGAATTCCAATGTTTACAACATGACACATGTCATTGTCAAATATCAACATTTTTAGTGACATTCTGATAGCTTTTTCTGAGAAGTATATTTAATTTTTCTTATTGTTTTATTAATTAAATATTAAAAATTATAGGTAAAATTGTGGTAAAATGCATATATCCATCAGAAATACCGCCAATCTGGTTAATGAATTGGAACAATCTTTGACATGAAAATGATATAAAAAGATATAATTATAATTATATGTGTGCAGAAGACACATGTTAAATACAATAAAAAACAATATTTGGGTAAAGTTCTGTAATAATTTGTTATAAAACGACGGTGCGAAAGCGAAGTGCAATACAATACATATATAGCCTAATATGTAAATGGCGAGAGGTCTTGTGCTGGCCACAACAGATTTTTTTATTAGTCTCGAAGCCTAAGATAAACACAATTCTTTTGTTACACAGTTCATATTTCAAATAAATGTAACTGATAGTAAATGCCACTGTCAAAAAACTAATCACTTCAAATTAATAATAGTGACATTTTAAACAGAAAATCTGATGTGGCCAACACAAAACCTCCCGCTATTTAATATTTATTAATTTAAATACATACCTACGTATTTACTAACGCTGCAAACTGTTCCATTGAGAAAACTATTGCTTTATTTACTATTTGCTTTTTAAAATGTCACTATTATTAATTTGAAGTAATTAGTTTTTTGACAGTGACATTTACTGTCAGTTACATTCATTTGAAATATGAACTGTGTAATAAAGGAATTGTGTTTATCTTAGGCTTCGGGACTAATAAAAAAAAATATTTTTAAATTTATCTGTAAAAGATATAGAAAAAGTATTAATGTATTCCTGTAGGAAATTCATTAATCTTTAATTTTCATAAAACAAAAAATGCGAAAAAATGGCATTTAATGGTATTTTTTAAAGAAAACCCATTATTAGCTTCAGGTAAAGTGCCATTTCCGGTTATCCGATTTACACCAAAATCTAATAGCTTCTTTTCATATTAGAATAGGGTAGAAATAAAAGGTTTCAGAATTTTCTGAATGACACACACACACACACACACACACACATATGCACACACATACGGACATCATCGTGAAAATGTTAAAATTGGATTCTAGGGACCTTAAAACGTGATCATTTACTAAAATCTCGATATGTGATTTTTAGCACAATCCCTATACCTCCCTTACCAAGGGTAGCGGGAGGTAAAAATCTGATGTGGCCAACACAAAACCTCCCGCTATTTAATTTTTATTAATTTAAATACATACCTACGTATTTAGTAATGCTTCAAACTATAATATGTTCCATTGCATATAACAATTGCTTTATTTACGATTTTCCTTATTATTTAATGTCACTATTATTAATTTGAAGTGATTAGTTTTTTTGACAATGACGTTTACCTGTTAGTTACATTCATTTGAAAAATAAACTGTGTAACAAAGGAATTGTGTTTATCTTAGGCTTCGGGATTAAAAAAAGAAAAATACACAATAAATATACAATATACAATTATACATAAGTATAACCTATTTACTTAAATAATACTCTCTTAATTTAACCTTAAATTTTTTTAATTCTAAATTTTTAAACATAACAGGTAAATCATTATAAATTTTTACTCCTTTAAAAAACAATGTATTTTGCCCTTGTATTGTGTTTCTTTGAAATGTGTAATATTTATCATTATTGCGAGTTTTATAGTTATGTACCTGTTCAATTTTAATTAATTTATTTTGAAAGTACTCTGGTTGAAGCCCTAACTTTATTTTATGTATCAATAATATTATCTGCATTTCTACTAAATCTTTAATATTGCACCAATTTAATTGTAAGAGCATATATTGTACACTTGTATACCCATTGCAGTTTAAAATTATTCGCATTGCCCTATTTTGGAGTAATTGTAATTTTTACCTTCCGTCAAAAGGAAGGTATTGTTTTTGGTCAAAAAATTCGGTGGTGAGTTTTTAATGAATAAGCACGTTTTAGGGTCCCTACAATACGAATGTACTATTTTTAAGATGATGTCTGTATGTGTGTGTGTGTGTCCGTGTGTGTGTCTGTGTGTGTGTCTGTGTGTGTGTCTGTGTGTGTGTCTGTGTGTGTGTCTGTGTGTGTGTCCGTGTGTGTGTGTGTGTGTGACGAATTTTTCTCCGACGATAACTCCAAAACTACAATTCTAAAAATTATGATTCTTTCATATTCCTCTTCTTTACAACCATATGAAGAGCTGATTAGATTTTGGTTATAATTGGTCAACCGGAAGTACCCTTATTTGAAGTTCTTAACAGTTTTTCTTGAAAAATCGCAGTTAAATATCATTTTCGACATTTTATGTGATTATCAATAGAAAGAATATCTTATTCTCTATACGGTTCGATTATACATTTTCCTTCATATTCAATAGATATAGAGTCATAGAGAGATTAAGAGAGATTAACTTTCGAAAATCAGTCAGCATTGCAAAAATTATGAAAACAACAGATACACATATTCAAAAAAATCTAATTGACACATGTCAGTGGCAAGTGCAAAACCAAAGTGGAAAATATATGATCTGAAAGTGATATAAGTGACAGAGTGTCCCTCGCCAGTGGGAAGAAAAGATGGAAGGACTGTATAGCAGAAGATTTGAGAGAGGAAGAAGGAAGAACTGTGTCACGAATGTGCTTTGGACAGGAATGAGTAGAAGAGAAGAGTAAGAAACAGCGACTTCTAATAAAATAGGGCAAAGTTGAAGCAGGAGGAAGTGTTAACTGCAATACATAATGTACGTCGTATTCGTATTAAAATTTTATTAGATTTTAGAATATTTTCAAAGGAACTTTCAGTATGGATATGTAAAAAATAGTGTGTTCTTGTTACAACTATACAGGATATATAGAATCTTTTTCAAGGAAATTTTGGTATAGGATATGTACAAAATACATCGAATTGACGGAAGGTTTTGTGCTGGCCACAACAGATTTTTTTATATTTGTTTCACTATTCAAATACACTAATGATCCCACAAAATAAAAATGTGGTAAAATAATAGAATTATATATCGTTTCTCTCGTTTTTTACCTTCCGTCACCTTTAGGTAAGGAAGGTATTGTCTTTGGTCAAAAAATTCGGTGGTGAGTTTTTAATGAATAAGCACGTTTTAGGGTCCCTACAATACGAATTTACTATTTTTAAGATGATGTCTGTATGTATGTGTGTGCGTGTGTGTGTGTGTGTGTCCGTGTGTGTGTGTGTGTGTGTGTGTGTGTGTGTGTATGTGTGTCCGTGTGTGACAAATTTTTCTCCGACGATAACTCCAATACTACAATTCTAAAAAATATAATTCTTTCGTATTCCTCTTCTGTACATCCATATGAAGAGTTGATTAGATTTTGGTTATAATTGATCCACCGGAAGTACCCTTATTTGAAGTTTTTAACAGTTTTTCTTAAAAAAACGCAGTTAAATATTAGTTTTTAACATTTTGTTATTATATATATTAAAGAAAATACTCTTCTCTATACAGTTTGATTATACATTTTCCTTCATATTCAATAGATGTAAATTTAAAGCAATATAAAGAAATTAATTTTCAAAAATTAGTCAGCTTTGTTATCTATCATGGAAACAGCTGACATAATTATTCAAAAAAATTTAATTGACAGATGTCAGTTGCAAGTGCAAAACCAAATATGGAAAAAAGTATAGTATCTAAAATTGGTATGTCATAGTGTTGCTCACAAGTGACACGCAGAGAAAGGCCAAAGAGAAGATGGAAGGACATTACTTAGTGTAGTTTATGTTATAATTTTATTGGATTTATAGAACCTTTTAAAATGAACTTTTGGTATGGAATTTGTAAAAAATAGTATGTGTTTTTACATGATATTATATAGAATCTGTTCCAAGGACCTTTTGGTATGGGATTTGTACAAAATACATGGAATTGACGGAAGGTCTTGTGCTGGCCACAACAGATTTTTTAGATAAATCTTTACTACATCTATTTAGAAAATAAAGTTTTTTAGAAATTTTCTTACACACATAATTCACATGTTCGTCCAATTTTAAATTACTAGTCAATATAACTCCCAAATATTTATGTTTCTTTACAATTTCTATTTGTTTATCATTAATTTTAATTTGGAAATCATCATTGATAATATTTTGTATTTTTTTATCAGTACCCAGCACCATACCTTTTGTTTTATCAGTATTTAATTTAAGTTTATTTATACTTAACCACTCATCTAATTTGTCAAGGTCTAAAGTTAATTTATTTATCATTTCATTTTTATCTTTACCCTTTAAATATATTACCATATCATCAGCGAACAAATGGAACTGACAAAACTGAAAAATTTGTTTAACATCATTGATATATAAAATGAAAAGTAAAGGCCCTAGTATACTTACTTGGGGAACACCGTGCACGCTTTCAATTGTTTTAGATATTTTATTGTTACATTTAACCTTTTGTTTTCTATTACTTAAATAATTTGCAAACCAATTTAGCACAACCCCAGTGAAGCCATACATTTCTAATTTTTTTATTAATATCTGTCTATTTATAGTTTCAAATGCTTTTCGTAAATCCAAGAAAACACAAACTACCACAAATCCTTCATCAACATATTCCTTCCATTCCCCTGTAATAAACTGTAACGCTGATTCGCAACTGTGCTTCTCTCTGAATCCAGATTGATACATTGAAAGTATTTTGTGTTCCTCCAGGTAGTTATAAACTTGTTTATAAACAATTGTTTCTAAAATTTTTGTCAATGCAGGTAATGTATTTATAGGTCTAAAATTTTCACTTCTATTAGTTTTAGCTAATTTTCTTATCGGTATGATAGTGGAAACTTTCAATTCATCAGGTACAATTCCTGATTCTAATGAGCTATTTATTAGGTTTAAAATTTTTAATTCTATTTCATTATAGACTAATTTGTACACATTGATTGCAATATCATCCGGACTACTTTTATTGGACATAGACATTACTACATCTCGTAACATATCCCCATCTAGTAAGTGGAAACATTCAAATTTACTTACACATTTTACAGGACTTAATTTAATTTCCATCTTTGGAATCGATTTAATAATTTCATGGACACTGTTTAAAAAATATTTATTAAATTCTGAAGCAATTTCTGTTTCGTTTTTACATATCTTGTTTTCAAACTCTATTTCATGAAACTATTCTATATGTGTTCCAGATATGATTCGTTTTAATGTTTTCCACATACTTTTTGGATCATGTTTATTTTCATCTATTACAGTTGAATAATACTCTTTTTACCTTCCGTCACCTTTAGTTAAGGAAGGTATTGTCTTTGGTCAAAAAATTCGGTGGTGAGTTTTTAATGAATAAGCACGTTTTAGGGTCCCTACAATACGAATTTACTATTTTTAAGATGATGTCTGTATGTATGTGTGTGGTGTGTGTCCGTGTGTGTGTGTGTGTGTGTGTGTGTGTGTGTGTGTGTGTGTGTATGTGTGTCCGTGTGTGACAAATTTTTCTCCGACGATAACTCCAATACTATAATTCTAAAAATTATAATTCTTTCGTATCTCTTTTCTGTACATCCATATGAAGAGTTGATTAGATTTTGGTTATAATTGATCCACCGGAAGTACCCTTATTTGAAGTTTTTAACAGTTTTTCTTAAAAAAACGCAATTAAATATTATTTTTTGACATTTTGTTATCATATTTATTAAAGAAAATACTCTTCTCTATATGGTTTGATTATTCATTTTCCTTCATATTCAATAGATGTAGAGTTAAAGCATTATAAAGAAATTAATTTTCAAAAATGAGTCAGCTTTGTTATTTATCATGGAAACAGCTGACATAATTATTCAAAAAAATTTAATTGACAAATGTCAGTTGCAAGTGCAAAACCAAATTTGGAAAAAAGTATAGGATCTAAAATTGGTATGTCATAGTGTTGCTCGCAAGTGACACGCAGAGAAAGGCCAAAGAGGTCAAAGAGAAGATGGAAGGACATTACTTAGTGTAGTTTATGTTATAATTTTATTGGATTTATAGAACCTTTTAAAATGAACTTTTGGTATGGAATTTGTAAAAAATAGTATGTGTTTTTACATGATATTATATAGAATCTGTTCCAAGGACCTTTTGGTATGGGATTTGTACAAAATACATGGAATTGACGGAAGGTCTTGTGCTGGCCACAACAGATTTTTTTTCTTAATCTAATGGTACTAACTACTTTATTCCTTTGTTCCTTGTATTTACTCCAGTCATTTTGATTTTTTGTATATACAATTTTTTTAAATAAATAATCCCTAACTTTAATTTCATCTAAAATTTCAGGAGTAAACCATGGTTTGTATTTAATTTTTGGTACAAAACTTATTTTCGGCATATACATATTCATAATATAGAAAAAGTATTAATGTATACCTGTAGAAAATTCATTAATCTTTAATTTTCATAAAACAAATAATGCGAAAAAATGGCATTTAATGGTATTTTTTGAAGAAAACCCATTATCAGCTTCAGGTAAAGTGCCATTTCCGGTTATCCGATTTACACCAAAATCTAATAGCTTCTTTTTATATTAGAATAGGGTAGAAATAAAAGGTTTCAAAATTTTCTGAATGACACACACACACACACACACACACACACACACACACACACACACACATACACACACATACGGACATCATCGTGAAAATGTTAAAATTGGGTTCTAGGGACCTTAAAACGTGGTCATTTTCTAAAATCTTGATATGTGATTTTTAGCACGATCCCTATACCTTCCTTAGCAAGGGTAGCGGGAGGTAAAAAGCAAGACGAAACATGCAATTCAAATAGTCGTATTGTTTGACTTTTGCCAGTTAAAATAAATTAACAAATTCAATAATTATTAACACTTATAATAGATGTCATCTGCCAAACTCAAGCAATACAACTGTTTAACATTTTGTGCTATTGCTCATGGCAAAAAACAGTTAAAATTAATTATTTTTATTTTGCCCCCCTTCGAAAACGAAACGCAAACGCATGTAAATAATAATTTTGTACTTGTTGGAAGTAGTTTTTAATTCTGAAGATTTTTTGCATTTGCACTTTTGTTCTAAAAATAATAGGGTAGAATTTACAGCTATATGAAAAATTTGCCATTGCATATTCTATGGTCCACAAAAAAAGTAGACAAGCGGTATAAAACTACTACGAGTTAGGAGTTGAAATGACATTGACATGTTGAGAGAAATCATAAATTAAATATTACTAGCTATATGCGTAATTTGTTTTATTTTTGTTAAATATTATATTTAAACCCAACAAATAATTATTGACTTAATTGATGACAAAATGACTTTCAGATATAGAGATTTATTGTAATTAATATACATATTTTTTTGGATATTTAAAAGAAGGCATCGATAAAACTTGAAGTCAAACCAGTTTTTTACCCAGTTGTAGATGAGATGTGTTGCTTGCTGGTGATGTTAATTTCTTTATCAAGATAGAAATGACACTAAAAATAAATGTGATAGTGCTGTTTTTCGTGGTCGTGTCATGTAAGTTTATAATTTTATTAAATGATTTACAATAAGATTTCATTGAATGTAATATGCATATTAATATCTCCAGCAAAATATTTTTGATCTATTATATACGAAACCAGAAACATTTCAATTATTTTTTTCTTTTAACAATATAATAACTTTAGAAACCAGTATGAGTTAAAGTTAAGTGTGTACTTTACAAAAAGTATATTTAAAGTAATTACGGCTACGGCAATGATAATATTGCATTATCTCATACAATATTTTATCTACGTCCGCTTAAAATTGAAAATGTTTATAATTAATTTGACAATTTTCAACCTGTAAACTGCTCCGTCGACGAGATTTGTCAAAATTTTCTAATAAGATTAAAGTTATATAATCATTCTTTATTTTAAATAGAGATATTAAGTACAAAATACATCAAAGAAAAATCTATTATTTCACACATATGGATGATATTCGTAAAAATAAAAAATATGATGTGGCGATCACAAAACCTCCCCCATTTAATTTTTATTAATTTAAGTACATACCTATATATTTACTAATGCTGGAAACTTTATTAATTTCCTTTTCATTCAACTATTGTTCCTTTTACTATTTTCTTTTTGATTAGCTTTTTGACAATGATATTTAACTGTCAGCTACATACATTTGAGATCTACACTGGTGTAACCAAGGAGATATGTGTTTGAAGCATAGGCTCCGGGATTTATTTTATAAATTTATACATAAAATATATAGAAAAGTATTAATGCAAACCTATAGAAAATTTAATAATTTTTATTTTTTTAATAACAAAAATTGCGAAAAAATATAATTTAAATGCATTTTTCGCAGAAAAACTATTTTGAGCTTCAAGAAAAGTGCTACTTCCGGATATCTGATTTACACCAAAATCTAATGGGCTCTTTTCATATTTAAGTAGAGCCAGAATACACAGTTTCAGAGTTTTCAGAATGACAGTATTTGAGTAATTGTGTCCACGTAATCCAAACTAACACAGAAACACGCACACACACACACACACACACACACACACACACACACACACACACACACACATATACATTGTAGACATCATTGTAAAAATGTTAAAATCAGATTCTGGGGACTTTAAAACGTGCTTATTCACTAAAACCCTATATGAGAATTTTAACACGATCCCTGTACCTCCTTTACATAGGGTAACGGGAGGTAAAAACTGCAAAATTTATGGCTATATCTAGTAACATGCATTTTTTCTCAAATAACAAAACTCAATTAAAATGGCCTCTTAATGGGGCAAGTTTTGTCTAATTTAACCAACTTCGTATCTCTTCTACCTTCGTTCTTGAGATCCCATAGACAAGTTATCATGGATATCTTTAATTGTTTATTATTATTATTTGTTTAATTAACATAGATTTTGTTTTATGCAATTATCTGCTCTCCCGTTCATTTTACAGCGAAAACTGTAGAGGGCAAAGTTGTGCAGAATTAAAAATTGCATATAAAACTGTTTTCATTTTCTTATTATATATTTATTTATAGTATATTAGTTTCTTTACAATTTTAAAAAGATATTTCAAAATTTCTGCTATTTAGAAGCAATAAATACCATGAACATGACACATGAATTTGAAAAAAATTTCCCGTATTTTTCGATAATATTTCCACATAATAATTATTATCTATTTCGATATATTTATGACGGGAAGGATAATTTACAAGATATGAGGACAACGCTAATGCATTTATAGAATACGTGAATATGACAATTATACTATATCCAATATATTTTTTGGGACCGGTCCTCGTGTGGGAAATACATAATAAAAATATTTGTAGAAATCGGTTTTGCATCCAACAGAACTAGTTTTTGTCCAATATTAAATTCTAAATTAATGGAGTTCTTGCAGTTCCTGAAAAGTTTGGAATGTTGTCGATGAAAGCTAATACGAACAATACGGAATGAGTAACTTCCGACTGGTTTCCAATGTGGCGGTTTATTGATGAATAAATCACACTCAAATGGTAAATGGTTGTAAATATTTGTTTCAAAGAAGATTTTTTAGAATGTTTGATTAGTTTAAGTGATGACAGGAATACACTAACAGATGTTCATATTGAAATAATTTCGTAATCACAATTTGATAATTAGTTATTTTAGAGGCAGATTATTTAGCAACAAATAATTTTCTGAGGACCGCAAATGAATAAACAGATGTTCCATGTTTGTATTGAAATAATTTAGTAAACAGAATTAAGTGATAAATTGGTAACTATACAAATGGAATAATAAGGTGTTTAATTAATAATTCATACCCATTTTGAAATCGCTATGTATTATATCGCCAGGCCGAGCCACTAGGTTTGTAAACCAAGGTCACCGCAAAATTAATCAGTATACCTTGGTTACAGATACATAATTTGCGGTTTTTACCTTCTATTCACAGAGGGCAATGATAATAAGAGGTGTATGCAGTAGAATTTTATTTATCTCCGGATTGTTCAAAATAAATTAAAAACTTATTTTCTAATGTATTTTTTCTTGTGAAAATAAACTGAGTGTTATTATTTTTTATTTATTTCTTTTTAACTTTTATTATTTTATTCAATTTTGACGTTTTAAACTGTCATTATTAACTCCATAGCAACAACTATAAGTAACACTTTTTTCACATGTGAAATTGGCTGATAATATCTAATAAATACTATGGCAAGTTTTATTTTCGTGCCTGATGTTATTTTAAATGCATTATTTGTTGCAGAGTGAGTTAAAATTTTGTGAGAGTGATTTAAAAAAAATATAATTCACATGTGAAAAAAGTGTTACTTGTAGTTATTGCTATGCAGTTAATAATGACAGTTTAAAACGTCAAAATTGAATAAAATATTGTACAAATTCGTGAGCTTAGAATGTTTAAAATTATAAAACTAACTCACTCGCCCTTACGGGCTCGTGAGCTAAACTTTCTTTTCATGAATAAATATTGCCTTAGCTCACTTGGTGTGTAAATATATATTAAAAATGCATACGTTGATCCTGACTGAAAACTATATTATATTCCTTTGCATTCGTATAATATAACTATAACCACTAACTAGTTAGTTATATGATCAGTGCTATAAGTACTGTTATTGTTTTATTTACTATTACCATTTTCTTTTCAAAACGTTACCATTATTAATTTGAATTTCTTACATTGATTTATGTCAGTTACATACATTTAAAATCTGAACTGTATAACTAAGGATAAGAAATTGTGTTTATCTTTAAAACATAGGCTCCGGGATTTATAAAATAAATAACTTTATAAATTTATCTACAATGTGTTCAAAAAAATCCTAATTCGGAGTAGGCTATGAACAAAAAAAGCTTTTCTTCTTGGATCCTTATTTTAGAATTAAAAATAAATTATAAAACGGTAAATGGTAATATTCTGTATCCTTTATTATCTTTTTTCCTAAAAATAACAACGATTAATTTTGACAACTTGACTTTTGAACTGAATATTGATCAAACATATGTTTAAGTGTTTATAGCCTGCTTCGAATTAGGTTTTTTTTCTGAACACACTGTATAATATATATACCGTGAGTTTCATCTTAGATGCATTAATATATACTATTCTGTCATTAATGTATTACCATGGAAGCCAGTTCAAGATAAAATGCAACATAGGTTGTTAAAGTTGTCAAATTCACGGTTGTCAAAGTCAAATGTTAAATGAACTTGTCATTACAATTTAATGATTTATAAATAACGTAGGAAAGTACTTAATAAGACCAGTATCTTATCTCTTGGTGATTTGGAAAATGACAAGAATGAAATTTGTCGTCTTTTAATAATTGAAATACAGAAGTTTTGCTAATATTTAATTTATTTGCCAAAACTTTTGCAGGCTGCTGATTTTTTTTGATTGCACTTATGCCCGCCTAATTTCACCAACATTACAAAATAAAGCCTCATTTCCACCGAATGTCTTAATGCTTAATACATAAGGCTTAATGAATTATAACAATTTACTAGGATACCATTTCCAGCTATTTTGTTTAGTGACAATTCAACAGAAATGTCATATCTTTTTTCCGAATTACATGTTGTTTAGTAGACAGCCATTGCAGCAGCAATTCTTCTTTTTTTAATATGTTATACCTATACACAATTTTCTGTATTTATATCGATACCGAAAAATTAATTAAAAGTTAATAATTATAAAATAGACTGAGAGTTGACAGTTCAGGTTAGAATTTTTCAATCATTTGTTTTTACGCTTTGCTCTTAGTTCTTAGCATTAAGCCTTATGCAAGGCTGGAAATGGTAGTAAACGTTGTCATATAATAAATATTTTTACGCATTGCGCTTAGTTATTAATTATTGCTCTTACGCATTAGGACAATCGGTGGAAATGAGGCTTAATTTAAAATATTTTGCAAACATTGTATCGATGCAGTTGATACCTACTATTAATTCATTAACAACCTAAATCTTAGGCTTACAGTCTAAAATTAATAATTTAGAAGAAAAATTATCAGCACCAGCTCCACTTAATGAAGTTGCCTTACTAGACAAAGTTATCAACGAAATTAAAGAAAGAAATAAACGTAGAAATAATATTATTATTTTTGGTTCGCCTGAAACTGTGTCTAACTCCACGGAATTTACTCAAGATGTTGGAAAGATAATACACAAAATTGCACCAGATATTACTCTACAAACACATTTATTACACGTCTTGGTAAAATTCGCAATAAATCTTCACCACGTATGGTGAAATTAAAGTTCACTTCGGAAGATTGAACTAAACCTCAATTAATTTTACGTAGTGCTAAAAAAAAAATGCGAAATTTCAACGATTGTGCAAACATTTATAAAACCCCTTAATAACTCTTAAAATAGAAACAATGAAAAGATGAATTAAATACACGTAAGGGTAAAGGAGAGCAAAATCTTTAGATATATTATGTAAATGGCACGCCTATGATCCGAAAAAAAAAACTAAAATCAGCACTGTCCTACTCATCTCAGTCTTCCGAACTTCGAATACCTATATTATCAGAAGGTCCAAGGTGTGAATATGAAGTTACCAACATTAAATTCCAAACTTTCATCCTTGTGGTGGTAGCACGCACTTTAGAATTCTATCAAAAGAGGCATTTGTTTTCGCTTTTTCGCATCGAAGCGAAAATTTGGTAGCATGCGTGTCTCAAAATATTCGCCTGCAAGCGTTCGACTTGAGGCGAAAGTGTCAAAGTAACGTCAATATTTTGCTACAGTTCTATTCAAAGCCAATTTATATATAATTTATACATTTATTATATACAACTGTCATAATATTTTTTATTTTAATAGTATAATATCCAATAATTTTCGAATCAAAAAGCGAATATAGAATTCTAAAGTGCGTGATACCAATATTCGTAAAAGTAAAATCGTATTCGCCTGCTTTCTATGATAGAATTCTAAAGTGCGTGCTACAACTGCAGGATTATGACATTATAGCACTGAGTGAGACATGGCTGAGTGAAAGTATTTTAACCTACGAAATAAGTTATTTTCTGTGTTCCGATGTGATCGAAATTTTGAAGGATGTGAAGCGATAATTCCAAACGTTCCTTCCATGTTGAGCTCGTGGACTACCGTAATATTATTCCCATAAATGTTGGTATTGTCTGTGCAAAAATTCTACTACGCAATACCAATTATTTTGTTTTTAATATATATACATATATACATACATACATACATACATACATACATACATACATACATACATACATACATACATACATACATACATACATACATACATTCATACATACATACATACATGCATATACGTATATATATATACATACACACACATACATATTTGCCGGTTGACATTAAAAGTGCGATTTTTATGACAGCTAACAAACTGTAAAATGCCACCTTTATTCCCTAGGCAGTAAAAATGATATACACCTTGGGTCGTAGCATGATCACGGCCTCAACCAAAACCGGAAACACTGTTTTCAGAAATGTCAAATTTAAATTTAAATATTTAATTACCCGTATGTTAAAAAAACGATTTTTTAAAAAATATTTGTTTGAATGAAAACTATGTTCTGCTTTAAAATCATATTTTAATAAATTTGATATTATTTATAATTGTTATTAAATAATGAAATTTGACATTACCCAAAACAGCACTCTAGTTAAAACCGCGATCATACCACGAGCTCTATGCCTAGTGGAGCCATCAACATGCAAAAATACAACCTAGGCCGCTAAACCCAGTTTTTTATACTTATAGAGTTTAAATGAACCGAATAAAGCCAAACCGAAACCAAATCTTGATCGTTGGTAGCTCAGCTAGGCATTAACAATTTAACGATAATTGCAATAAATTTAAACACAATTAAAAAAAATTTAATTAATTTGGCTGAAAGTGATAAGAGAGAGGGACAACTACTAGAAGGCTATTCGTTCATACAAAAGCATCCCAGCTTAAGTGCGTTTATATTGTAATAGAAAATACTATTCATTCTGTCAAGCGACATATTAGTTAAGATTTCTAAAAAATCATCTCTTGTTCTTATATTATACTTTGTTAAATAAGCATTTATAAATGGGACAAAATAAGTAATAATGTATGAGATCCTCCAATTCGCGTGTATAGAAGAATGTGCATTGTTCATTTGCGGAAAGTTCGTATTTTATACCCCGGTAAATTATTTTTAAACCTTTTTTACTAGACAGCCTAATTTGAGTTATAATACGAATTTTATTTATCGATGTGTGAATTTTCAGATACTCTTCTGTGACATTATTTGATTTTATTAATTTATAAAAGTCGTTAAAATTCGAAATATTTAAATAGGTAATTTAAATCTTTTGGGTGAATTTTGTTTTATTTATATTTGTTAATAATTTGTTCAATTTTACTTTTATTTACATATTGCGTTTCCCATATTTCGCTTTTATCCAAGGAATGTAAAAATTTATTGTTATGAGAACACCAATTTAACTCTTCTTTATTAATCTCAGAGTCGTGTAACTGTAGCAATCTGTTATACAAATTTTTAGGTAACCTGTCGACCTCCATTAGCATAATTTTTGCCCACCAATTTAAAGTTTTTTCCAAATTAGCAGGGCGATATGTCAAATACCTGTTTCGTGACGAATGCAATGGTTCGGTGTATTGAGTGGAAGCTGCAGCACACTTTTTATAAGTTTTATTTGGCATTTATCGAGTGTCTAATTGAAATGGTCCCCAATCTTTTGTTGAATAAAGTGTGGTTGCATTCGATATAGTATTTAATAATTTCTTCCGACCCTTCCGATTCTGTAATGTATAAAATTGATTTTACTTTTTCATTTGCAATAATTGTTTTTTTCACGTTTTCATGAACTGCCAATCTAAATTATCCTGACACAGAGAATGACGTACCTAAATAGCAGAATGAGTTTACTAGTCCTACAGGTGTACTTTGTAATAAAATGGTGTTTTCAATAGTTTACTACGCCCTTTGTGAAATTCCAAAATTTAGTTTTCTCAATATTAACTTCAAGAGAATTTAGTGCAGTATTGGCTTAACAAATTCAATTTTCTACGCATATCTTGAGGCGTTTGCGTATGCTAAAATGAGTAGTTCATCTGTACCGTTAATATTTATACCGCGCACTCCAGCAGTTTGGAAGAAGGACAATTTGTCATTAATAAAAATTGTCGAAAAGAGTCTTTTCCTCGTTATAACTATTTCATATTATAATTACTATTACATCTCGAATTGTCCAAGTACAAATTTTAGGTTTTCAGCATTCAAGGACACTATCAACCTAACGTGCGGCAGCTATATCTATAATTTTAAATATTTAATTAGTGATGAAGTAAGAAATATTAAATGTACTTTCCAGAAAAAAGCTTTCAGTAATGTCCCTGGATTTTTGACACTGACATGTCAATTACAAACATTTTAATTTTTCAACTGGTTTCCATGGACTGTTTGATGCCCATATTTTATATATTTACTAGTATATTTATAAGTCTCTATCTCTAAATCTATATAATATATAATAAAAATGTTCAATTTATTGGATAGAGAATTTTATATTCTTTAATATTTGTAATAACATAAATTTCCAAAAAATAATATTTAGATTTTTTTAAGAAACTATTACTTCCGGTTGTCCGTTTGTTACCAAAACCTTTTTAGTTCTTCCCATTAATGTCAGATTAAGGAATACGTAGTTAAATTGGTCTTTAGTCTCATAGAATTTGAGAAACCGTCTCTCCAATATCCTGACAACAAACATACACATACACACACATTATTGTAAATATGTTAACATCGGATGCTAATTTTTAGCATGAATCAAATACCTGTCTTAGCGAGAGGTAAAAAATTACTGAACTTTGCCTAAATACTGTTTTTTATTTCCTTGTACGAAGTAAAGGAAGTATTGTAATCGCGAAAAAATTCCAAATTTCAACGGAAATATCCATTTTGACCATCCCTGAATCCATTTTGACTAATTTCGTCGTGACGTCTGTACGTACGTACGTACGTACGTATCTCGCATAACTGAAAAACGGGAAGCCGTGGAAAGTTAAAATTTTGTATTTAGGACTGTTATAACATCTAGTTGTGCACCTCCCTTTTTGGTCATTGCATAACTTTCAGAAGTGGTACTTTACTTGAAGCCCATAATAGATTTTAATGGAAAACTATATTAAAATATAACCCAAAACTTTTCAAATTTGGTATATAAGACTTTTATATCAATGGGAATAACAATAGATTTTAGTAAAAATGGTATACCCGGAAGTGGTACTTTACTTGAAACCTATAATAGATTTTAATAGAAAACTATATTAAAATATAATCCAAAACTTTTCAAATTTGGTATATAATACTTTTATATCAATGGGAATAACATAATAGATTTTAGTTAAAATCGTATACCCGGAAGTGGTACTTTACTTGGAACCTATAATAGATTTTAATGGAAAACTATATTAAAATATATCCAAAACTTTCAAAATAAAGAATTTAATGTCAATGTCAAATACGTGCAATTTTATGATTGGGTCTGTTATTATACATATTTTAATTATTAACAAAATATGTATAGTGTAACAGGCGTACTGGGAAGTCATGTGGTGTCCACATCAGATATTTTTTTCTTGTATTCAACTTGTCTTGTGCACACATAAAATTGTAATTACATCTACATATTTTTACTTCCTTGTACGAAGTAAAGGAAGTATTGTAATCGCGAAAAATTTCGGTTTCCAGATTTCAACGGAAATATCCATTTTGAGCATCCCTGAATCCATTTTGACTAATTTCGTCGTGACGTCTGTACGTACGTTCGTACGTACGTACGTACGTACGTACGTACGTATGTACGTATCTCGCATAACTGAAAAACGGGAAGCCGTAGAAAGTTAAAATTTTGTATTTAGAACTGTTATAACATCTAGTTGTGCACCTCCCTTTTTGGTCATTAGATAACTTGCGGAAGTCGTACTTTACTTGAAGCCTGTAATAGATTTTATTGAAAAACTATATTAAAATATAAACCAAAACTTTTCAAATTTGGTATATAAGACTTTTATATGAATGAGAATAACGTAATAAATTTTAGTTAAAATGGTCTATCCGGAAGTGGTACTTTACTTGAAGCCTATAATAGATTTTAATGAAAAACAATATTACAATATAATCCAAAACTTTTCAAATTTGGTATATAAGACTTTCATATCAATGGGAATAACATAATACATTTTAGTTAAAATGGTTTACCCGGAAGTGGTACTTTACTTGAAGCCTATAATAGATTTTAATGAAAAACTATATTAAAATATAATCCAAAACTTTTCAAATTTGATATATAAGACTTTTATGTCAATGGGAATAACATAATAGATTTTAGTTAAAATGGTCTACCCGGAAGTAGTACTTTACTTGAAGCCTATAATAGATTTTAATGAAAACTATATTAAAATATAATTCAAAACTTTTCAAATTTAGTATTTAATACTTTTATATCAATGGGAATAACATAATAGATTTTGGTTAAAATGGTTTACCCGGAAGTGGTACTTTACTTGAAGCCTATAATAGATTTTAATGAAAAACTATATTAAAATATAATCCAAAACTTTTCAAATTTGATATATAGGACTTCTATATCAATGGGAATAACATAATAGATTTTGGTTAAAATAGTCTAACCGGAAGTGATACTTTACCTGAAGATGTTATCAGTTTTTCTTGAAAAAAATGGTGTTATTTTGCTTTTAGTAATAAATGCTTCAAATAAAAGTTTTAGAGAATTGAATTCTGCGTCGAAAACATTAATTATGATTAAATTAGCTTTTTGTATTCTCTAATTAAGTTTGCTATGGATTAGGACAAAAAATAACAAATAAAATAAAATGTTGATGTCAAATTATGTCAAATACGTGCAATTTTATGATTGGGTCTGTTATAATACATATTTTAATTATTAACAAAATATGTATAGTGTAACAGGCGTACAAGGAAGTAATGTGCTGTCCACATCAGATATTTTTCATTGATGGGGAAGATCCTATGTGTCAGGAGGTTCTTCCAATTCATTTAGATTGGCGGTATTTCTTATGGATATATGCATTTTATCCACAATTTAAATATTTAATTAATTAAAGAATAAGAAAAATTAAATGTACTTGCATAAATAAATATGTCATCATCATTACCGATATCTGCGATAAAGCAAATTTTGGCACACTCAGAAATGGGTAATATGCCGTGATGATATATTTTTATTTTTTTATAAATGTACTTGCCAGATAAAACTTCCAGAATGTCATTAAAACTGTTGATATTTGACACTGACATTTAACTCTCTTTTAAAAAAATGTTACAATCATTTGAATTTGTCAGTTAGTTTCCTAGGCGTAGTTTATTGGACTGTGCAATTATTGCATCACATTTTCAACACACACATCCACATAACTATAGACCTGTATCTATTATACCGACAATTTCAAAAGTTTTTGAAATTATAATTAAAAATAGATTGGTTTCCTATTTTTGATAAAAATAAATTATATAAACAGTCAGCAATTCGGTTTTCGTGCTGGATGTTCAATATCTCAAGCTGTTTATAATGTTTTACAAAATATAATTTCAGGCCTTGAAGCAGGTAAACATATGGCACTTACTTTATGTGACCTGTCAAAGGCATTTGATTGCGTTAATCATGCCTTACTTTTACATAAATTAGAATATTGTGGTATTACAGGACCGGCTTTAAATATTATCAAGTCTTATTTAGAAAATAGAGTACAGTGTGTCTCTTTTGTTGGTACCTTATCAGAATTTAGAAAAATAGAGTACGGTATGCCTCAAGTCTCTATTTTAGGGCCTTTTCACTTTCTAGTATATGTTAATGATTTTAATCCTACTACAACACCTAATGATATTAAAACCCATTTAGAGCAACATTTTCCTGAAGTGGAGTGCGAACAGTTAACATCTAAATATCCCGAACATTACAGTTCCTTTAAGGTGATTATTGACCTAATAAACTTTGAAAAAGCATTGAAGGAAGATATGTGGATATACGGAGCATACGTGTCTCGTTTTTTTCAGAGAAGAGCGAGGAAAATCCAAGTGAAGTAACAATAAACATTAGAGAAGATTTGTTATTAATAAACTGTCGATCCTTATCGCAGCATAAAATTGACTTTATTATCATTGAATATATTATGAAATTAAAAAATTTGAAATTTATATGTATAACAGAGACTTGGCGTACAGTTTCAGATATTGATTTTGTTAATTTTCCAAATTTCACTCACATATCCAGTTATTGCCGATCAGACTTTATTGGAGGAGGCGTCGGTATTTGGTGCCGAAATGATTTAGAAGTAACATCTATCAATCTTACATCATTTTGTGTTGATAAACACTTCGAGATATGTGGTGTTCATTATAAACTAGATAAAAACTTTTCAGTTTCAATTATTTGTTGCTATAGAAGTCCAGATTCAGATTTAAATATTTTTATAAATAATTTGTGTAGTACCTTGGACTATGTTTTTCAACCTGGTAAACATTTAATGATAGCAGGAGATTTTAATTTAGACCCTATTAGAGACACTCAAAAATATATAAAAAAAATCTGTGATATTTTACATAGCTTTAATTTAATTAATATTGTGACTAGACCAACACGTGGAAATTTTATTTTGGATCATATTTATGTAAATTTTAATAGTAATAGTTCAGTGACCGAAAATTTCATTTCAGATCATAGAAGCGTCTTTTGTAGTTTAAGGCAGTGTGTGCAAAGAAACAATATTTTTATATACAAACGTATTTACTCAAACGATAACATTATATTATTTTACAAAAGTTTAGAACAGACTAATTGGGATTCAATACTAAAAGAGTCAGAGATAAATAATGCTTTTAATTTATTTTTTGATATTTTTCTTTACTTGTTTCAAGTTCATTTTTCTTTGAAAAAAATTATAAAATCTAGCGATAAGAGCTGGGTAAATAATGACATAAAACAGTCATCTAATTCTTTGAAACAATTATATTATCTAAGTAAACATTATCCTCAACTTTCTTCAATTTATGGAAGAGCAAAACGTACTCATTTTCGATTAATTTCTACAGTCAAAAGATCTTTTTACCAAAATAAAATTACATCTTCGGATAACGTAGCTAAGTCTATGTGGAGCATTATCAATGATGCCGACAAAAATTCACGAAAGAACGAGAATATATCCCTAAAATTAGATAACATTATAATTAAAGAACCAAAATTGGTAGCTAACAGTTTTAATAATTTTTTCAGAGATGCACCTCTTTCAGTGACAGCGAAAATAAATAAATCCAGTGATGCTGCTTTGCCCAGATCACAGATACAATCTTCTTCTTTCTTTCTGAATCCTTTTACTGAGGAAGAATTATCATATATAATTAACTCTAAAATCAAAAATAAAACATCAGCAGGGCCAGACGATATACCTAGTTTTCTCGTGAAGAAAGTATCATCTGCAATTATCAAACCGTTAACACATTGCATAAACCTTTCGTTTGAAACAGGTAATTTTCCAGAAACATTAAAATCAAGCAAAATTATTCCTCTTTATAAGAAAGGAAATAAACTTGATATAAATAACTATAGACCAGTGGCTATTTCATCAACTTTTTCAAAAATATTTGAATATTGTTACCTTGAAAGATTAAATGCATTTCTACAACAAACAAATGCTATCGATAAAAATCAGTTTGGTTTTAGAAAGAACTCCTCTACAGCAAAAGCTACACACGTTTTTTATGAAAAAATTATTTCACATTTGGAAGCTGGAGAATGCCCAATAGGTGTTTTCTGTGATCTCAGCAAAGCTTTCGACTGTATAGATCATAACCGTTTATTTGACAAATTAAACAATATTGGTGTAAGAGGTGCACCTCTGAATTGGATAATAAAATTTCTTGAAAATCGTCAACAATATGTTTCTGTTCGTTTTTATTCTAGTTCTCAGTGCCAAATAGTTAATTCGAACAGCACAACCATAAACATCGGAGCACCTCAAGGAAGCATTCTTGCCCCCATACTTTTCATTATTTACATTAATGACCTTAGCCTTATTTTTCAGGATGATATAGATTCAATAATTTACGCTGATGATACATCGTTGATAGTTTCAGCAAAAGATAATAATTCATTAAAGAATAAATGTAAAAACAATTTGGATAACATGATAAATTGGTGTAATAATAATTTACTTTACTTAAACGAATCTAAGACGAATTATATACGCTTCCATACTCATCAGAATTCAAATAATATGGATATTGATGTTGTTATTGGAAATAATCAAATCAACAGAGTCAGTTCATCCAAAATCTTAGGTTTCACATTTGATGAACACTTAAATTGGAAAAATCACTGTGAACTAATTATTACAAATTTAAACAAACTATGTTACCTAATTAAACATTTAAAACTATATTTATCTGTTTCTCAACTATTAACATTTTATTATGCTAAAACTGAATCTATCCTCAGGTACAGTGTCACTTTTTGGGGTGCCTCTACTCATTCCAAAAACGTTTTCATAAGTCAGAAGAGAGTACTTCGATGTATTATGAACTTAAAAAGGCAGGAATCGTGCAGAAATATTTTTGTTAAGTACAAAATCTTTACTTTGACCGGTCTTTTTATTTATGAAACTTCTTTACATATATTCCAAAATAAAAACAATTTTATTCAAAATAAAGATGTTCATAATTTTAATACAAGGAGGAAAAATGAACTTAGAACTCCTACTAATGGATTAAAAATAAGTAGTTTATCTCCAAATACTGTGGGAGTAAAAATTTACAATCATTTGCCACCATTACTTACAGAGTCAAAATCCGTAACAACTTTTAAACAAAAACTAAAAAAAATTCTTATAGAACAGTGTTTCTATGATCTGAATGAATATTTTAATACTACACCAATGTAATAATTTTATATGTAAATGTATATAGTATTAATCCTGACGCTTCCGATAAAATGTAATCACGTTTTCAAAAGGAATAAACATATTATTATTATTATTATTATTATTATTATTATTATTATTATTATTATTATTATTATTATTAATAACTATATGGATCCGATTACTAGTGTTTTATTTGCAGATCACACCTCACTAATTACAGGTGATTCAAATTATGAAAATCTTACTGATTCAAATAATAGCGCAATTCGTAAAGCTGAACAATGGTTTGCAGCAAATAATTTACTTTTGAATAAATATAAAACTCAAAAAATAATTTTCTCAAATAATCGTAATTTCATTAATAATGATTCTGTTTCAATTCTTGGAATGCATTTAGAACCAACACTAAATGGTTCTTCTCATATTTCATTCATAAGTAAGAAACTGTTAGGAATTATTCTTCTGCTACGTAGACTAAACTCTATTATTGATAAATCTACCTTGAGAATGGTTTATTATTCATTATTTCATTCTGTTTTATCTTACGGTATTCTTTTATGGGGTCACTCGCCAAACTCTATTAAAATTTTTCGTCTGCAAAAGAAAGCAGTGAGAATTCTTTATAATTTATCTTTTAGAGACCACTGTAGAGAAGCTTTTATTAATTTGAAAATTTTGTCGTTACCTTGTCTATTTATTTTCCAGATACTCATTGATATTCATAAAAATAAATATAATATGTTAAAAAATGGAGATATGCACACTTATATCACCAGATCTATAAATTTAATAAGAAACCCTTTCTTGAGATTACTAAAATCATTAAATAACACCTTAAATCTAGGTTACTATAATGTTTTGCCCTCCAGAATTAAAAATCTAAAATTTAAAGCTTTTAAATTAGCAGTTAAAATTTTTTTATTGCGAAATTTGTTTTTGTAAAACTGAGGAATATTTAAAATGCAATTTTATTGATTTTGGTTAAATATACTTACGATGCTATGAGTGAAAAGCTCAAATTCCACTACACTCAAATATTTATTGTTTTATATTTGTATTTTATCACTTTCATTTCACTTTACGTGATAGTACTTACATTGTTACTTACTTTGTTTAATATTGTACCTGTTTTTTTGACGCAATCGACTAATGATTATGTATTTTAAAATATGTATTTGATAACCTATTTTTATTGCCAAATATTTCTGACGTACTATAAACATTGTATAAATGACTGACTTTTCCTTTAAACGTTTAGGAAAAGCTAATAATAATAATTCTAAACCAAGGTTAGTGAAGGTATGCTTTAAAAGTTCTATCTTCGTAATTCAAATTTTTAAAAATATTAAAAGTCTAAAAAACAATACAAAATTCTCCAAAGTATCCATCACCAACGATAAAACTGTCCGTCAACGTGAGCATTTTGCCTTACTTAAAGAAGAGCTTAATAAATTAAATAGTGACGGCAATAAAAATTATATTATAAAATATGTGAAGGGTATTAGCCAAGTGTATACTATCAAAATGTGCGTGGCTTAAACACAAAGCTATCTCAACTTTATCGAAATTTGTTGACTATGAATTATGACGTGTTAATATGTACTGAAACTTAGCTCAAGGACAATGTTTTTGATGCCGAATTAATTGATCAGTGACCAGGTGAGAACGATGAAGAAGAGAGGGGGAGGAGTACTCATTGCAGCTAAATCTACACTAACTCCAAGAATTTTCGTTCCATGTATTTTGCCAAATATTGAATTGTTAGGTGTCAAACTGTCCTCTCATATTCTTAGTTCACCAGTGCTTTTAATTTGTATTTATATTCCTCCCGATGCCAATTCTGAAACTTATGAATGTTTGTATGATACTCTTATTGCTCTTCCATTTATTCATGAGTATGAAAACCTTTTTGAAAGTCTATCTATATTTGATGATACTAACGATAACAATGTCATTATTATTGGTGATTTTAATATACCGCATCTAGTTAATGAAAATATTTTATGTAGAAAAACTCAGGTTTTCAATATTTTTTTAGAATTTTGAAATTATGTGCAGTACAACCATATTCGTAATTTTAATGATAGAATTCTAGATCTAGTTATAGGAAATATAAAATGCGAGGTATTATCTACTGATGTAAATCTAGTTACACCTGACATTCAACATCCACCTTTGCAAATAAATGTTCAAATTAATATTACCAAAATTCATAATTTCCCTTCAACGAACAAAGAAAAAAAATCTGTTGTGGCCAGCACAAGACCTCTCGCCATTTCCATATTAGGATGTATAAGTATTAGCTGCATTCTTTTTACCAATATCTCACCTCACTTGTTCTCAAAATGAGATGAGATTGAAGTGAGGTGAGCTGAGATAGTAACTTAACAAATAGAACACAATTTAGAGAAAGAACGGAATACCAATTATCTTTCTCTGTTTATCATATGTTTTATATATCAGTGTGTTGACATTTTCATTTGTTTTCGAATTTATTTTAAATATCTGACAACGAAATGTCAAAGAATAAATCTACATCGTACGAATTTTCATTGCAAATAACATCATAAAACAATTCAATTTATTTATTAAATTTAGAATTAAAGAAATACAATTTCACTTATTAATATTAAATCATCAACATTAACACTTTCTTTAATATTCATTTTTAATAAAAAATAACATAGAAAAAAGACCCCCACTCCTCAACTGAGGTGAGACAATCAACAAGCATCACCCCGCTAGGTAGCTCAGTATCGGCGAGGGGGGAGGAATCCACCTCACTTCATCTCATCAAAGTTGGGACAAATAGAACTGTCAAAATTTCTGAGACAACTGAGGTAAGCTGAGATGAACTGAGATTGTGCGTAAAAAGAATGCACCTTATGTATTGCACTTCGGTTTCGAACCGTCGTTTTATAACAAAAAATTACAGAACTTTACTCAAATATTGTTTTTTATTGTATTTAACATATCTTCTGTACACTTATAATTCTAATTATATCTATTTTTCATTGTATGAGGAAGTTTTTAAATGTCAGAGATTCTTCTAATTCATTAACCAGATTGGCGGTATTTCTGATGGATATATGCATTTTACCACAATTTTACCTATAATTTCAAATATTTTATTAATAAAACAATAAAAAAAGTTAAATATACTTCCCAGAAAAAGCTATCAGAATGTCACTAAAACTGTTGATATTTGACAATGACATGTGTCATGTTATAAACATTGGAATTTGTCATCTGGTTTCCTTAGTGCCTTGGCCTCTGCGATTAGTTTACTCTATAAATTATAGTGTCTTTATCTCTAAATCTATACAAGATATAATAAAAATTTTAAGTGTATTAGATGGAGAATTTTATGTTCTTCAATATTTAATAAAAAAAACTCGCAAAAATTATATTTAGAAGAATTTTTCTAAGACACTACTACTTCCGGTTGTTTAATTGTTACCAAAACCTTTTCAGCTCTTCCCAGGAATGTCAGATTGAGGAAACTGCAGTTAAATATTTTTTAAGTCTTATAGTTTTTAAGGAATCGTGTGTACAACATACAGACATACACACATACACACATACACACATCCACACACACACAAACACACACACACACATAGAGAGAGACATCATTTTAAAAATGTTGTAATCGGATTCTAGCGACCTTAAATCGTGCTTATCCAATAAAATCTGGATATGTGAATTTTAGCATGAATCCAATATCTCTCTTAGCGAGAGGTAAAAATTACAATGTTAAAAAAGCAAACTATCCTGCTCTATATAATAGTTTAAGCATAATAGATTGGTCTTTTTTTAAAAAATATAGTTCAACGGAGGAAGTGTGTAATATGATTTATAATACCCTAGAGGAACATTTTGATTTGCATGTACCAATATATAAAAACAATAAATCTAATACCCACTACCCCTCATGGTTCAACTCAGATATCAAATCAAATATTAAAAGAAAATATATTTTGCGTAAAAAAATTAGATCATATCACAATCAAACAGACTTACTAGAGTTCAAAAATTTACGTAAACTTATTAAACAACAAATCAACAGTGCCTATAAATCATACATGCATTCCATAGAGCAAGGTATTATTTCGGACTCGAAGAAATTTTGGTCTTTTGTGCAATATAGAAAGAATAGTTCTCGAATACCTGGCTTCATGTATCTTGATGATAATTGTTTGGAGAACCCTCAGTAAATTGTAAATGGTTTTGCTGAATATTTCAGTAGTGTATACATTAAATCTAATAATGGTAATGTACATGTCGAACCTAATCTTATTAATCACTTACCAAATATTTCAGCAAACCATATAACTGAGTCCGATATTATACAAACCATACGAAAATTACCAAATAAAATGACATCAGGAATTGACCAAATACCAAGTTTCATTATAAAAGATTGTGCTGTTCCTTTCACTGAACCACTCCTACATTTATTTAAGATAATCCTTAATACGAATATTTACCCAGAAATGTGGAAAACTTCTAGAATTTGTCCAATTCATAAATCTAGGGATACTTCTAATATAAAAAACTATAGACCAGTAGCAATATTGTGCAATTTTTCAAAAAAAATTGAATCTGTGTTATATAAGATGTTATCCTCTCCATTAAAAATTTTTATTTCTTCATTTCAACATGGATATGTAGAAAAACGTTCAACCATTTTAAATTTAGCAATTATTGCACAATACATATCAAATACACTGGATAGAGGCGGTCAAGTGGATGTTATGTATACCGATTTTCAGAAAGCCTTTGATCAATTAGATCTAAATATATTGTTTAAAAAATTTGAGTCTTTTGGTATGAACAACAACCTAGTAGAGTTATTCAGGTCATATTTATATGAAAGAAAACAATTTGTTAAATTTAATGGGTACAGTTCAAACTATTTTATCCCTACATCAGGAGTACCTCAAGGGTCCGTACTCGGCCCTTTTCTATTTATATTATTTATTAACGACTTGAGTCTCTTACTCAAGGATAATCATTTATTTTTTGCAGATGATTGAAAAATATACTCTTCCATTAATAATTTAATTGATTGTAAATTGCTTCAGTTACAATTAAACAACATTGTAGAATGGTGCTTAAACAATAATCTGAAACTCAATATCAATAAATGTAAAGTAGTATCATATTACAGAACAAAAAATCCCATTACATATAACTACGTTATTAATAATATTTTATTAGAAAGATCACTTGTCATTAAGACATTACATCAAGCAAGAATTTAATTTAAAGATATGTACTTAATGCAGATACGAATAAATAATAATTAAAGACTTAGGAATTCTTTTTGATTTCAAGCTTAAATTTCAATTGCATATAGAACTAATGATCAGTGCAGCGTATAAACTTCTAGGTTTCATTTTTAGAAACTGCAAAATGTTTAATAATACAGATACCCTCGTCACTTTATTCAATTCCATTATTCGAACTAAACTGGAATATGGATCATTATTATGATACCCAATTTATAAGCACTATATCAATGAAATTAAAGAAGTTCAAAAAAGATTCCTAAAATATTTATCGTACAAACGTGATGGGATTTATCCAGATAGAGGTATTGATTATAATCATTTGTTACAAAGATTTAACTTCCAATCAATTAGTTGTCGCAGAGACATTCAATCAATTATATTCCTATCTAAATTAATTCAATACAATATAGATAACGCCTTCTTATTGCAAAATATAAATTTTCAGATACCTCGTCCAGCATCTCGCCAAGTTAACACTTTTTATTGTCCTAAAGCACGAACAAATATCTTAACCAAATCTCCAGTGTACGTGATGTGTAAAAATACAAATATTTATGCAAATGAATTTGACATTTTTACGACACCGCCAAATAAAATAAATATAATTTTGAAAACATTGCAATCATTATAATTTTATTGTAATTGGTGTAAAACTGTTGGGCAAATAAACTTATTATTATTATTAACTTAAAATAAATGTAAAACAGGAATTGTTGGTGATTTCAACCTAACTAAATTAAGCGATGTTTGCAATGACAATACAATTTTTGATATTAATGTATTTAATTTTATTAATACTTTAAAATTATTGAATATGAAACAATATAATCACATACATAATAATTATAGGCGTTTACTCGATGTTGTAGTAACTAACTTTGTTTGTAATATTATACGTTGTATTGAATCAGTTTTACCTGAAGATCTTCATCACCCAGCAATAATTTCTGATTTGTCTGTTATACTTAATGCTAAATTAAAATCTTGTTTCAAATCAGATACTTATTATCAATTTAAAAATGGTAATTATGACCTTTTGTATGACATGTTGAGTCACACAGTTTTGAATTGTTTACTTGAGTGTACAGATGTTGATTCTGCTGTGAATTCTTTTTATAATGTACTTTTTAATGTGTTTGATTCCACTGATTAAAACTAAAGATTCTTATAGAAAACTCTATAACAGAACAAATCTGTCAATTCACTACGATTATTTTAAATCTACGCGCAGTAAATGTAAAGCACTCTCTCATACATTATACAAGAACTATATTAACGAAATGGAAAAAAATGTTCTGTCTAATAACAATCCCTCCAATTTTTGGAACTTTGTGAATAGTAAAAAATGTAATAACGGTATACCCACACCCATGTTTTGTAATGATGTAAGTTGTACTGGCGGCTCTGAAATTTCGGGAGGCTTTGCTACTTTTTTCAAAAGTGTATTTACTTCTGATGATGATACTAGTGTTTGTTATGATTTCACTTCTTTTAATAATACTTTTATTTCTTTAAATATCATTGCGCCTACTGATGTGATTGATGCTATAAAAGCACAAAGTAATTCAAGGTCAGTTGTGCCAGACAATGTACCAATATTTATAGTTAAGGGTTGTGCTGAATTATTTTCACAAGTACTTTGCGATCTTTTCAATTTATGTATCAAGTTTCAATCATTTCCTGATCAATGTAAAATTGCTAAAATATGCCCTATTTTTAAATCAGGTGACAAAACTCAATTCTGTAATTATAGACCTATCTCTTGTTTGAGTATTTTTGCAAAAAATTTTGAGCACATATTATACAGAAACATTCAATATCAAACAACACATCTTATTAGTATTTATCAACATGGATTTGTTCCGGGGCGGTCAACAGTTTCCAATTTAACAACGTTTACGCAATACGTATCAAACGCTTTTGCAACTAAGAATCAAGTAGATTGTATATTCACTGACTTCGCTAAAGCGTTTGATACTGTTTCACATAATATACTTATTTTAAAATTGTTTCGGCTTGGTTTTAGTACAAATTTTCTAAATTTAATTGCGTCTTATTTACATCTTAGAAAGCAATATGTATTTGTAGATGGATTCACTTCTGATTTTTACTATGCTACCTCAGGAGTACCCCAGGGCTCAATCCTAGGACCCATGCTTTTCTTATTATTTGTCAATGACATTATTGATGTTATTAGATACTCCAAATCTCTAATGTTTGCTGATGATTTCAAATTGTTTCATCAAGTTTGCAGTATCAATGATTGTCATGAATTACAAAATGACCTTGATAAAATTTTTGAATGGCGTTTAGTTAACAAATCTTATTTCAATTTAAATAAGTGTGAAAAAATGACGTTCTCCAGAAAGTTATGTTCAATTGATTTTAACTATTCTCTTGGGGGTATTTCTCTGTCAAGGGTAAAAACCAAAAAAGACCTAGCTGTAACATTTGATATAAAAATGACTTTTTCTCCACACGTTACTCAAATTGTATATTCTGCATATAAAATCATTGGCTTCATTTTGCGCACAACTTATGATTTCAATAACAAGCAATGCTTATATAACTTATATATCTCATTGGTTCGAAGCAAACTTGAGTATTGTTGTGTTGTCTGGAATCCATTTCTTAATACGTTCACTGTCCACAATGTTATTATTGAAACATTTAAATTTACGGTGCTTCATTGATCACGTTATCTGCAAACTCACTATCATGTTTTAAAAGAAAGTGTAACCTAGGAAATAAAATATAGATAAATAGATCATTGAGAGTCATAATTTTTGTAATTCTATTTTTGACTGATGTTAATTTAATAAAGGATATTTTGTGACTGATAATTCAGAATCTTTATTGAACTTCAATAAAAGATATTTAAAAGTTATACACCATATAAAGGACAAAATATGATACATAATTACACAAAAAAAAAATATTTTGATGGAACATAATAAATCGTAATATGAAAGAATATTTAATACCCACAAAAATTAATGTAAAAAATACTTACTATACATTTTTAACTAAATTGATTATAAAAATCAGAGACGCAGTAAAGATATCTATATCATTTATAATTAAATTTACATTGTTACACATATTATAAATTGGTGACCTGGTTTGCATATTTGTTCTGGCCCTGGGACATTCAAAATATAATTGTTGTCTTGATGCAAACCGAGGTACATGAATGTTAATTTAAATAAAGTATGATCAAGGTATTCACATCATGAAATAACCTGCAATTTCGATATATAAATCCTAGTGTTTTTGAAGCTGACTTAACTAAATCAGTAATATGGTTTACGAAGGTCATTTCAGGGTCGAAAATAATCCCTAAATCTCTAAAATACGGTGGTCTTTCAAGTACATAGTTATGAAGGTGATAATTGAAAAGTATAGGTTTCCTCGTTTTACAATATGAAATGATTTTACATTTATTTGGATTGAGTTTTAAATTGTGTGAACTGCACCATTCCTGGATTTTATTCAGTTGACTTTGAAGCTCATAGCTATCAGTAACATCAGAAATAGAACTATAAATTTTTAGGTCGTCAGCGTAAAATAAATGATTACAATTACTTATTAGTGAACTGAGATCGTTAATAAATATTATAAATAAGAACGGTCCTAGTACCGATCCTTGTGGTACTGAGGATGTAGGGACAAAGTAATCTGACTGAAAACCATTATATTTTACAAATTGTTTTCTATCGGTTAGGTATGACTGGAACATACATATTAAATTAAAATGTAATCCTAAGTTGTTTAGTTTTTGCAATAAAATTCCATGATCTATTTGATCAAAGGCTTTCTGAAAGTCAGTATATATTACATCCACTTGACCTCTTTTATCAACAATAGAAGAAATGTAATGTGATATTGTTGCCAGATTTGTTATTGTAAATTTTTTTTCGACAAATCCGTGTTGATGTGGAGATATAAATGATTTAAGCTTGAAGCTTAATTTGTTATAAAGAATGGTCTCAAATATTTTAGAAAAATTGCATAATATAGACCCAGGTCTATAGTTTTTAATATTTGAAATATCTCCTGATTTATATATAGGGCATATACGGGAAATTTTCCATAATTTTGGAAAAATACCAGTTTTTAAAATATAATTAAACAGATGTACCAAAGGTATTGCAAGTATGGAACAACAATCTTTAATAATAAAACTAGGCACTTGATCTATTCCAGCAGTAGTTCTATTTGACAATCTTCTTACAGCATTCAATACGTCATTTTCAGTTATTTCTTGTATTTCAATGGAAGGGAGATAGTTTGCAAAATCTGTTATATTTTACATTATTGCCTTGTGTGGACTGTATATAAACACTATTGAAATACTGAGCAAAACCATTGACAATACTTAAAGGTTCATTATACTCATTATCATCCATTTGCATAGAGCTCGGAATACGAGATATATTTTTCTTAGATTGTATATATGACCAGAATTGCTTAAAGTCATTTCTTATTTGACTTTCTATATTAGTTAAATATGTTTTATGTGCATTTTCAATTTGATTTTTAGTAATCTTACGCAAGTTCTTAAAATCATCTAAATCACATGGACAGCGGTATTTTTTAAATTTCTTATGTGCGTTTATTTTCTTTCTAATATTTAATTTTATTTCTTTTGTAAACCAACACGGAAAAGATCTACTACTTTTATTTTTTACATTAAATGTTGGTACAAATGCATCAAAATGATTTTCAAGGGTATTATAAAGAGAGGCACATATTTTTTCAGTGCAATTCAGAGATAATAATGCAGACCAATCTGTGGCATAAATACTGTTATATAAGTCTGTAAAATTAGCTCTTTTAAAATTATATACTTTTGTATTCTTATTTCTGGGAAAATTAAAATTATTAAGCTTTGTTATGTAAATTTTAGTATTAATATCAAGAAGGGATGATAATTGTCTACTTTTACCAAACTACTCTCTGAATTACTAACTTGGCATTCAATATTTCCAAATACTAAATCTAATAACCTATTATTGCTGTTCAGAATGCTATTAAATTGTACATAGGCTTGTAATTCTAGAAAGGTAGAAATATAATAGTTATAAGCTGCGCCAGTCCCCCATAAAAACTGCCTATGTACCACATATGGCTCATTAAACTCTGTGGTCATAATGCTGAGGGCACAACGTCCAATGAGTCATATATGTTTCAGACATGTTTGCGCATGCTTCTCTTTCAATGTGCACATTTAATAAGTTGTATTCTTCAGTACCGTGCTGTTTGGTTATTGTTTGCAAAAGATGTCACGGATGCTATTGTTTTCAAAAAGACCAGGGTCTAAATCCAACAGAAGCTGGAAAGAAAGCTAAAAGAGTAACAAGTGAATGGGAACAAACATTTTGTCGTACATGTTACAATAAAAGGCATTAGATAGCTTTGTACTTTTTTGTTTTTTGTTTTCTAAACGATAGAATTTTTTATTTTCAGTTATACAATGGATTTATATTATTTTTGTATGTTTTGATACTTGAAATAAACACAATACTAACCAAAGTTTTACTCAGAGTCCATGTACCAAATATGTCTCATATTTACAATGGCGTGTAGTACAAAAATTACTCTACCAAGTCCAAGGTATATTACTTAAATAAAACCTCAAGTCCATTACAAACTTCAAGATAAATTTTACTGTATGTATGAACCTGATATGGCTTACAGGACTTGGAGCAAGCATCAAGTATGAGCCATATGTGGCTCACGGGACAGTGAACGTGTTAAATATATCATTTTCAATTTAGAAAACGTACAAAAAAGCTTTGCAAGCATTGGTATCATCGTTTATTCCGTGCCTGGCCCGACCTCGAATATAAATGTTTGTTGTCTCTGTTCAGCTTGGAATCGCTTGAGACACGTCGCATAAAACAGCAATTATATTTTTTATACAAATTAATCAACAATAATATCAATGATCCGAATTTTTTGTCTCAAATAAATTTATTTGTGCGACCTTGTAATACTAGAACTTCAGCTACCTTTCTTTTAAACTTTTCACGAACAAATTATCAATTCAATTCTCCAATATACAGTATTTGCAACAGTTTAATAGTTATGGTGACAGTTTAGATTTTTCAGATAATTTTTTAATGTTTAAAAGAAAACTCGTTGAATTATTGCCTAGCAATTTATAATTTACGTTTGCTTCATTCATTTTCTTACTTTTGCCTTTGTATTTGTATAATTCTGTATCATATTTAAAATTTATATTCACATTTGTATTTTTCTACTATATATTATTCTTATTTATTATTGTTTAATGGTTTGAAGTAATACTTTGGGAATATTTCTTACATTTACTCTCTGTATATTATTACTTGTTTATATTATTCTGTAATTGGGAACCAGTTCCTGTTGAATAATTACAATAAATAAATAAATAAATAAATGTAAAATAGTCAAAATAAATAAAAACTAAATACTATACACTATCCACACACAGACACACACACACACACACACACACACGCACACTCACATACATACATCATCTTAAAAATATTAAAATCGGATTCTAAGGAGCTTAAAACGTGCTTATTCACTAAAATCTGGATATACGATTTTTAGCATGCAATCAATACTTACCTCTTTTAGCGAGTAGGGATTCACCAAGCCAAGCTACTTGGCTTGAAATAAAAAAGCTTGGCTTGGCTTGAAAATTCAAGCTTTTTTTAATGTTGGGCTTGGCTTGGGCTTGATGGACACGAGGCTTGGCTTGGCTTGAAAATTTCAAGCTTCTAAATTTTTATACTTGGCTTGATTTTCAAGCTTTATCAAGCTTTTTCAAGCCTTTTCAAGCTTTTTCAAGCTTTGTAAAATTAATGCTCATGCGCGAACTTATTTACGCACGCACATAACTATGATAGTTTTATTTCATGTCATTTATTTGTACAGTATATTAAGTAATGTAATGGTCTTGATATATGAAATTAAACTATTATGGGCCATCCAACGAATCAAGCGGTTTACGTTATAAATACAATATTACTAGAAACAATGACGTCATATGTTAAAAAGTTTACATGAGTATGTAAAACGAATTAAAATATGATCTGTGGGTTGTCTTCATACATCCAAATCTTTCTTAAAAAGGTAACACGTCTGGTATAATTTTTTTCCAGCGAAATCCAATTTTATTTAAAATATTCTGAACGATACGGCTTACGCCGTTATAAATACTTCATTCTTGTAGTACATGCAACAAACTATCTAGTATTATGTGAGATCCTTAAAAATACATAATACTGCATACCATACAATTTCTCACTGTTTCTGTACATTGCGTAGCGTTTGCCACACGCTGTACATATAGATTTAATTTTCAAATTATTACTGACAAATAGAACGAAATATTACCTCAATATTACAATTCAGTGAAAGTAAGAGCCCACCAATCTATTTTTCATTTTCAAAATAAGTCAATAAATAAACAACAAGCTCTTGAATTTGACATGACAGAGCATTTGACATTTTGTCAATGAACAACGAAATCAAAAACAAAATGAAATCACAATACAGGTTGAAAAGTATAATATAGACATATAATATTTAGTAATATACATGTTCAGAATTACCAATATTAAAAAAATATAATCAAACGTCATGTTGCAAAAATTATAAAATTTTACTTAAGAATAATTTATCCAAATATAATTATTTCTATTAAAGGTGTCAAATACATAATAATAATAATAATAATAATAATAATAATAATAGTAATAATAATAATAATAATAATAATAAATACCAATAAAATACCGTTAATAAAATTTATTTTAAAAAATAAATAAAATTTCAAAAATCCCTAAACGATGACGTAAACCGCTTGATTCGCTGGATAGCTCATAGTTCGGTATCAATATTTGAATATTGATATTCGATATGAAATTAATACCGATATATCGATATCGATATATAAATGTTTTGTTATACCATTGTACCATGTTTAGTTTTACATTAATTCATTCTGGCAATACTAAAAAATAACTATGTGTAAAGATGAAATAAGTTATATAATATTACCCATTTCTGGGTGTGCCAGTATCTGCCTGAGTGTCTGGTCGTGAACCCGGGGGAACTGGGTTCGATCCCGACAGACGCCAAATATTTCCAATTTTAAATGGCACAAAAGTGACCCCTGTGGTGCACTCTCCACACCAGCTATGAGTGCCCGTGAAGTGACGCCTGGTAAGCGCCCACACGGTAAAATATATCGTCATTATTACCGAAGTCTACATGTGTTGTAGATACTGGCACACCCAGTAATGGATAATATGCCGTGATGATATATTTATTTATATTTATTTATATAGTATACATAGATAAATATTTTTCTAATAACGAAAAATAAAAATATTTCGCATTTTTTAATGTTTATTGATATTTAAAACTTTATTTTCGAGTTTTAACCCTGCAATTTTTATGTTACTTTTATAAATTTTATTCTCATTCATTACAGGTTTATTGTTTATGCATTAGTTTAATTTATTCTATTTTGGTAACTAAAAGGGATGGCATGTATGTTTATAATATCATTTTTACACGAAATAACCTTCCAACAAACTGTTGAAATTTGTTATACTCGTTCATACTCATCTTTCATAATTAAAAAAACTCAAGACCCCGGAGACAGAAGATTACGACTTACGCGAGAACAGTGTTTAAATACGTATTTTTAGAATTTTATAATGGGATGTAACGGTCAACCTATCTCTTTTTACTTCAAATACATCTGGTAATCATAAAACCATATACAGATGGGAATTTCCTTGAAATACTCACTCTTTTGTTGTCTATTTTACAGCCACAGACAAGATCAGTTTATTAAGGGTAGATTAGGGATTTTGCTATAAATAGTATTGAAATATATGTTTACAAACAGAAACTTTCTCTCTTCTACGTTTTGGAAATAGTAGAATAACAAAACATTGTAAATTCTTTGCTACCAAAAATATGAATCAACATTTGTTAACTATTTAACAAAATACTACAATATTTATCATAATCATCATACGCAGTCTTTCACCCAATTTACTTTTCAGTGTTAAGTGTTATTAATAATAAAAGGACAACAAAGTACAATATGATGGTGATACTTGATGAAATTGTTCTATGATATTTAAAAATATTACTTGACATGTTTCACAAGATTTCAGTCTCAGAATCAACCTCTCATCTGTTCACTTAGCTTTACTGCCTCCTAGACGCGTCAGTACACCACACTGTAGCTACAATAAGAGCGAAACGCGTCTGTTGTTCTGGTTGAGTGACCCAGTCTCCGATAAATGCCTGAGAGGTTGATTCAAGAGACTTAAATCTTATGAAACATGTCAAGTGTTATTTTTAAATATCTTAAGTGATAGTATTCCTTTCATTCTGCACCAAAATTATCTATTTGTAGCATTACAATAGTCATAAATATTTAATATTTGTTGATGTTTGTTGATTTAAAATCAAGTACAATGAGATAAATTTAAAAAGTTTATTTCTTAATGATTTGCGTTTATAATTTATTCCAGTTACATAATGATTTAATTAATTAGATTTTATTCAAAGTAAATATTTAATATAAATATTAAATATTTCTATATGTAATTATTGATATTTGCAATAAATTTTATGTTGTACTTATACATATTTCTTCGTATTTTATGTTTATACAAGGTGTGGCAATTAAATAACAAGATTGATCTTAGAACATTGACAATGTATAAAATTACACAAAAAATATATTGCTACCTTCAATGTAATCTCCTCCCCGAACCCTACACCGCCCGATGCAAATATTCCATTGTTAAGAGCAATGCCTGCTAGCCTTTTTTGTTAGGTTGTTCTTAAGCTCTGACGCTTTTCTGTAACTATATCTCGGCCCCGAAATTGGTGCCTTTTAACGCAGAATTACAATTTGGGTACGGCTGATGTACCAAAACGGTGATTTTATATTTCGTCAAAAATGTCTTGCCGACAGGGCGTTTTGTTTCGGCGCGTTGTCTTCATGGAGAATCCATCACATTTCAGCCCTTTTTCTTCTCACCCGTGCATGAAGGGTTATCAAAACTTTTTTGTAATATGCTGTCCATGTGGACAATCACTCGCATTTCGAAAAAAAAGTCAGTGCGCTAATCGTCTTCGTTTTTTTTTTCTTCCTTCTTTAAATCTTCTAAACTGCTCGAAAACTTGAGTACTAGGTAGACCCTCATCACCACAAATATTCTTCATTAATTCGTACTTTTCTGTAGCAGATTTTTTAAGTTTCACACAGAATTTCATATTGACATTAACATAATTCCGGCGGAGTACGGGACAGTAGTTAACTTTAATCAAAGGCTACTGCCGAACGGTTTGTCTAATTATCATGAAATTTTAACAGTGGATGGAGGGAAGATGACAAATTAATATGCCATAGCGTGCAATATTACCAAATTTACAGGGAAGCCGGAAAAATATAAATCTCGTTATTTAATTGCCACACCTTATACTACTTGCAATATTATTATTATTATTATTATTATTTGAGTAGACAGTGCATAATAATAATCGTCTCTACATATTTTGGAAACTAAATAAACTGACAGGTAGTGAAGCTGATCCTTTTCGGAACCCCAATTCTCAGAAGTTTGCAAATTACAGTCTTGTCGGACTCCACAACAATTTTATGAAAAGCTTGAAAAAGCTTGTTTTCAAGCCAAGCTACTTGACAGTCAAAAGCTTGGCTTGAAAATTCAAGCTTTTTTTAATGATAGGCTTGGCTTGATAAAACAGAAGCTTGGCTTGGCTTGGAAAATCAAGCTATTTAGAAAGACAGGCTAGGCTTGATTTTTCAAGCTTTTCCATCAATCCAAGCCAAGCTTTTAAGCTTCAAGTCAAACCCGTGAATCTCTATTAGCGAGGGGTAAAAAGTATGAGTTCATAACCGTAGAAAAATTAATATTCTTTGACTTGACTTGACACTCTGGCCGAACTGACTACCTCGTAGTACTGAATACTGGATACGCCACACGACAATTTCACTATCATATTAAATAAAATCGAATTACACATTCACTATCAAGCTCAATTAATCACGCCCGGCTAATACCGGGGTGGAATAGACCTGAAAAGAAAATTAATAACCGAAAGCGAAAAGTCCTTAAAAGAACTAAGTAGATAAAGTATAACATTATAAATTTCAATTGTTTTTAATTACTGTGAAGTTGTATTTAATGGGTATCATTGCATTCCTTTTATGTTACGGTGCAGTGTTCCTTTTATTCTATTAACCAATTTAGATTTACCGTCTGAAAAATAATCCTATCCTGTCCTATGTTATTTGCTAGATTCTTCATCTAAATTCCTTATTTCGACCAGGTTTTTAATATTTATTTGATATAAAAGATATTCAAAAAATAGAGGTCACGAATAATACATCTCAAAACAATAAAAAAAAGTTCATAAAAACATATAACCGGAAATGCCTAGTTTCAGAGTTATAGTGATTTTAATATTTTCACAATACACATCTCTGGTCGGAGAAAATCCTCATGTAGGCATCAAAATAATTTTAGTGTAAATGTATGAGCAGGCATCATTGGTGGTGAACTTATTGGACCCCATTTCTTGCCCGCAAGGTTAAATGGAAACATTTATAGTGATTTTCTAGAAAACGTGTTGCCAGAATTATTAGAAAATACTCCACTAGCCATGACAAAGAATGTGGTTCATGCACAATGAGCACAGACATATTTCACTCGAGATGTGAGGCAATTTTTGAATAATTTTTGTGATGATCAATGGATTGGTAGAGGGGCTGTTATACGGTGGCCTCCGAGGTCACCTGATTTAAATCCTTTGGATTTTTATTTTTGGGGTCATCTGAAAAGTTTAATTTATTCAGCACAAGTTCATAACATCGATGACTCACGTCAAAGAATTATAAATAGCTGCAATACAATTCGCAATTAACTCGGAATTTTCGAACGTATTCGTCTGTCCATGAAACGTAGATTAGAATGTAGTATTGAAGTCCAAGGTATACATTTTGCACATTTTTTATAATTTATAATTGACTGTTTTCCGTTGTAAGCGGTCACTATGATTTTATTGTAATGTTAAAAGTATGAGTTGTATAATTATGCAGAAATAAAATATTAAAATCGCTATAGCTCTGAAGCTAGGCATAAGTAATTTGTAAATCAAGCCTACTGCCTTGAAAACCCAATCCGTAAACATGAAAAAAACAATCGTACAAAAAAATATGCGTAAGTTTGTGTTATTGTGTACATTTTTTCTATTAGGGATAGTCCACTAGTAATGACCTGCTATAAAATATGTATATATCTCTCCTAAAAGTCAGTACACCATATCTAACGACGGTCAGCTTTTGTAAAAAATATGTTATCTGCTAACAATATGCATCAACTAATTGAAAAGACCTGTTTCCAATTCTCTAGTAGATGTCATGATTACGTCTGATAAAAATATTATCTTAACTTCTGGAAACATTGATTGCAGTAAGATCTCTGATCATGACAGCATTTATTGTGTTTTAAACCTACCTAAAATAAATTCTCCGAGGAAAACTTTTACTTATAGAGAATTTTCTAATTTTAACTATAGTAACATTTTAAAAGATTGCGAAAGAGTGGACTGGAATCATATTATTAACATACATAATATTAATGAATAAATTGCATTTCTTAATAATGAAATTACCAAACTTTTTAACACTCATGCTCCCGTTAAAACTATCTCCACTACTAAATAATATACGTCCTGGATAACCCCAGTAATAAAAATTATGCAACGTAAGCGAGATAAGGCATTATTACAATATAAGAAATGTAAAACGAAGGCAAAATGGGAGTATTATAAACAATTAAGAAATTTGACAACAGTATCAATTAGAAGAGAAAAAACAGTATATTTAGATTGTTGTATTAATAATAATATGCATAATTCTGGTTCTCTGTGGCGCAATCTCAATCGCATAGGAGTTAATAAAACTGTTGCTAATCCCCTTAAAGACAATTTATATAAACCACAACAATATGGACAACATCTTATAAACCAAGTTGAGGCGACACAGATTAATCCTAAAACTGCATTTTTATAATACAAATAAAATTCAAGGAAACAATACCGATTACTTTGATTTTAGTTGTGTGGATAGCAATGAAATAGAGAAAATATTAAAAAAAAAAAAAATCAGATGCTATAAGCCTAGACGGAATATCTAGGAAAATGATGTCAATTATTTTTTCTGTTATATGTAATATCCTTACACATATAATCAATACATGTTTGTTAGAAGGAGTTTTCCCGGACATATGGAAGTCAGCCATAGTCAAACCATTACCCAAAAACACAAATCCTTCTACTTTTGATGACCTTAGATCTATTAGCATTTTACCAACATTATCTAAAATATTGGAAAGAATTTGTGCTGATCAAATTGCAAAGTTTGTATCTGATAATGATATACTACCTATAACTCAGTCAAGTTTTAGAAAATTTCATAGTACAAATACTAGTCTTCTTAATATTGTGGATAAATTAATAAACAACTATGATAACTCTAAAATTTCATTTCTTATTCAAATTGATTTTTCTAAAGCCTTTGATATGGTAGATCATAGTTTACTCATTGCTAAATTGCGGTATTATAAATTTTCTGAAAGTGCTCTACTTTGGTTTAGTAATTATTTTTGTAATAGAAGCTTCATTGTTAATATGGTACAAGATTCTAAAACAGTAACTTCAAGTGAATTTTCTTTGTCATGTGGTGTGCCTCAAGGTTTAATTCTCTGTCCATTATTTTTCTTAATTTATGTATCTGATGGTAAATCAAAAAAAGTTAATATTTGCGGAAAGCAAACATTCGGGCTTATTCACGTGTACCTTGTTATGCGATCTATATTGCTACGTAACGACTTATTGCTATTTTAAAGATAATTGTTAAAATTCGTATTCACGTGTCAACAAGCTTTCGTTATTTTAACAATAATTGTTATCAGTCAGGCAAGAGCTCCTGACCACTTGCCGAGGTGTCAACAATTATTGTTAAGAGTAAATTAAAATGGAAAATGCTCATAAATATTCATCAATTTAGTGTATTTAAACTAAAATTCGTGCACAAATATATAATTCGTATCGTTTCTTTATTTGATATTAGTGCGTAGTCATGTCTTTAAAGGGCAGAATAACTTCTGTTTCAAATAAGTGATATACATAATATGTAAATTAGGTACATAATTTTAGCTCATTTATTGTCTACCCCATTAGGCTTGTATTAAGAATAAATATGCCGGAATTAAAGGATATGGAAGTGAAGCGCTTTTTTATCTGAAAAGAAAATATATTTTTCGGAATACATATTTCGTATGTCATGACAGAGTACAATTACTGAAGTAACACCATTCCTTTAGGATTAGACAACACGCAGATGGTATTTCCTATTAATTGAAGTTATATAAATCACTAAACGAAGTAATAAACAATAAAAAATACTTGTCATGGAAAATACTTTTAGATTCAAGCTGCAATTTTTTTCATATTTCTGGCAGGTATTTGCTGTTCTTTTCGCCATATTTACTGTGAATTTAAGTAAATTAGACGTAAATGATGAAACAACTCTATTTGTCACACTTGTCATTCATAAACAAAGTAAACAAATCTTAAAACATTTCTACCACCCTTACAATACCAATGCGAACATTAATAGTTTTTTTAATTAGAGATTTATTAGTTAAAAATGTTTTCGTCAGTTTTAAATATTATACTATAATATACGTATCTTTAATACCCCAAATGAATTTAAAAATCATTATTTTAAATAAGAAATGTTTTAATTTTAATATCCTAATGGTTGCGACACTGCAATTTTAAATAATGACAGCTGTACTGAATACAACTTCATGTTAAATAATAACAAGATTGTTACTACACAATAATTGTTATAGCTCATCTAACAACGAGACACGTGAATACGAAATTTTAACAATATTGTTATCAATTCTTGTTAAGTAACAATTTCTTGTTTAATAACAAGGTACACGTGAATAAGCCCAATTAACTTTTTGTGAAATTCATTCTTATGCCGATGATACACAAATATTAGATACGTCAAACTATGATGACATAAACAATTCATGTGACTTAATTAATAAGGATCTTGAATCATTTACGTGTTGGGTAAAAAACCATGGACTTAGAATCAATTCGAGTAAATCTTCCTTACTAGTTTTTGGAGCTCAAACTTGTCCCCCAATAATGTTAACTGACACAACTTTAAAACGAAATGATTCTTGTAAATTTTAGGGATATATCTAGATGAAAATTTAAATTTCCGACTGCATCTGCAAAACAGATTAAAAGCAGGTATGATTAAACTGAGACATCTATATCAATTCCGCAATATACTGTCAAGTTGTGTTAAGTTAAAATTAATAAAATCAATAGTTAGGTATTCCTATCTACTTGAATAATAAACTCATACCGAGAAAATACAACTATGGTTTACGAGTAAAGGATTTATATGTTGTGCCTTCTTATCATAAAACAAAATTATAAGTTGCTTCTCATATTTCGCTCCTATGCTATACAATTCTTTATTTGAAGAAACATAAACATTATCAATAGGTTCGTTTAAAACACATATAAAAACTCTTGTGTAAATTATATGTATATTTGAGTAAATGGATAATAACTTGTAAGTAATTATTTTGACAGTCATGTTCTTTACCTTTTTGTTAAATACTATGTATATACGTTGGGTGGAAGAGCAGCCTCTGGCTGAACCCCGCCATTGACATTGGTCAATAAAGATTATTATTATTATTATTATTATTATTATTATTATTATTATTATTATTATTATAACTGACCAGATTTCGGAGTTGAGTTGGGAAATTCCGGTAGTTTTATGATGATATTATACTCGCATTTAAAAACCATACATAAAAACTGTTGTAACGAATAAACGTAAAAAATTACTCTCATTTATTGATATTTTCAGGTGTGATATCATGCACGGGCTTCCACTTGACAGACAAAATATCCCAGAGGTCCAGAAGGAAAACAAATGATTGCGAGTAAGAATTTAATATTTACTAATATTTTATTAAAGTAATATCAATAATAAAAGGTAAAAACTATACAAACTTGACAGAGTTTTATTTTACAAAATATGTGTCAATCACAATAACTATTAAAAATATTTTAATAACAACTTGCAAAATATTACTAGATTCAAATAATCTTAATATCTTCTCTTTTTGTAAGTTGACAGCTATTTTGTTCATTCGTTGACAAAGAATTTTTAAACTTGGTCTAAATACGGGCTTGTCAGTACATCTCCAAGCTAGAACTCCGAAGGAACTTTCTTGACCTGAATACTGTTATTGTTTACTAATTCTCTAACAAAAAATTAACGAAATGTTATATGATTTGTTGTATTATGGTACTCATAAAGTGGGATGTAGGCTAACTTGATTGCAGAATCTTTGTCAAAATATATATATATATATATAAAATTGATAGATTTTCTAAATTTGTCAATTCTTTTAAAATTTTTGTGAGCCAAATCATTTCTCTAGCAGCTTTACTTCCTGCTACAATCTCTCAATTATTGATATTGCTATGGAAGATTGTTTTTGACTTTTCCAACTTATATCTAAACCTTATATATTAGGCCTATCTTCTCTTCTTCCTTACTGTGTGTGCCCTTTTAATATATGTGTTGCAACAGATTTGGATTGACTCGTACAGAATTTTTCTATAATTCTCTATGTATAAGCCTTTTGACTAATTTCTATGCAGCCATCTTCTGTGCTTTCTAACTCAAAACCTAAGAAGTATGATGCTGGTTTCACTGATATTTTAAATCTTCTTTTACGTTCATTTAGGAACAGTTCTGCTTCTCTTATATCGGATGAAGCAAGTAGTTCATCATCAACATAAAGTGCTAACATGAGCTTTCGGTTGTTTTCGTTTCTTATGTATAAGCACGGATCTGCTTCACTTTGCTTAAATCTTGACTATACTAAGAAATTATGAATGCAAGCATTCCAACACCTGGCATCTTGTTTTAGGCCATTCAAACTTTTCTTAAGTTTGCAAACTTTCTCCATATTATTACTGAAGTCTTCTGGTTGCTTCATAACTATCTCTTCCTCTAGTGATCCATTTAAAAATGTCGTTGCTACGTCAAATTGCGTCAGCGATAAGCCTTCATTTGCTGCTACATTTAATAATGCCCTGATCGTATTAATATTTTTTTGCTATGCTAAATTATTTGTTGTAGTCCACAACTTTTTTTTGTGAATAGCTTTTAATAACAAATCTAGCTTTACACTTATCAATACTACCATCTGTATTGCTTTTTACTTTGTGTACCCATTTGCAATGTAAACCTTTTCTATTTACTGGCAAGTCTACCAATTCCTATGTCTGGGTTTACTTCAGAGATTCTATTTCGCTTTTCATGGCCTTTGTCCATTCTTTTTTTTGAATGCTTTCTATAGCCTCTTGATCGCAGGATGGTTCTTGATAATTTGTTACTTCCTCCATCATTGCCATAACAAAGTCACTGAATCTATTTTGAGGATTATCAACTGTGTCATCCTTATCATCCACCTTGATTCAATGGATCGATGGTCTTTAGATTCTTCAGTATTCACGGGATATCTGCTAAAATTGGTAACTCAATATTCTAAATGTCTTCATTAAGTGGTAATTCATTTTCTTTCTTCAATACTTGAAGTGGTGTTTCTTCAAAGAACATAGCTCGATCTAATCAGCATACATTTTTCTTTAGACCATATTCTATAACCGTTGTCTTTATCGTATCCAATTAAAATGCCTGTTTCAGCTTTTCTTTCTAATTTCTTTCTTCTTTGTTTTGATACATGTGCATAACATATGCTTCCTATTATTCTTAGATGTGATATTCTGGGCTTCTTTCTTAGCTACAATTCAAATAGTGTCTTTTCTTTTACCCTTGTAGGACCCGTTCGGTTCTAAATATAAGCAGCCGTGTTGATAATTTCTGTCCATAATCCCTGTGGTATTTCATTATGTGCATGCATCATTGAACGTGTCGCTTCTACCATGGTTCGGATCTGTCGTTCACTAGACCTAGACTACAGGTATATATGGCATGGTGAGGTGCTGTTTTATTCCATTCTGACGTAAAATAGGCCTTACTTTTTCATTGTCATACTCGCTTCCATTATCGCTTAGAATTTCTAGAATTTTATGTCCAGCTGCTTTACACTCAGCTAACATCCCTCTCAACTTAATATGCACTTTTAATTTTTCCCTGATAAAATAAAAATAGCGGAAACAAATGTAATGATCCTTAAGCAGAAAAAATAGCGAAATTTATTAATAAAATACGTAAAAGGACCGCAAACGTCAATACGAAATAATTCTCCAGGGTGCTTGGCTTTTTGTCTGGTACCAAACTTAAGTCGATGTGCTTTACCATAATTACAATCTTCACACAGTTCTGAATTCAATTCTACTTTCTTCTTTAGTTCCCTTTCAATTAATTGTTTGATATTTCTTTTGTTCTGATGTGCCGTGCGTCCATGATAGAGTTGTAGTAAACCAGAATTTGATATTTGGTTGACTATTACTTGGGGTTTCACATTTCTTACAATAAGTCTATATAGTCCTCCATGTTTCGTTCGATTACCAACTAGTATTCTTTTGCCATATACTTTTAAAGTACGTATTTCTGTGTAGAACTCGAAAATACTATTCTTTAATTTATGTTGCTGAAACAGAGAATAAATTACTTTTTATCCTGGGTACATACCATATTTCACACAAAGTAATATTCGTGAGTCGGCCATATGTTTCAGCTTCAACGTGGGCCGTGGCCTTACTAACTCCATGCACGCTCTCACTATTCGCTGTTACAACGTTATGTGAATCATCAAAGTACTTGAAAGTATTAAATAAGTCTTCTATGTTAATTCATTCATATTCACATTCGTTTTTGATTGCTGTTTCGGTGGTCTTCCATCTGAAATCTATTTTTTACAGTTCTTTACTCGATGGCCTATTTTCCCACAATAGCTACATTTCAAATTTTTATTATTTCTGAAATTTTTCTTTTTCTCTGTATTTCTTCGCGTCTTTATCATTACAGCTTTCATACTTGTGTCAGCACCTTCTTAATTTTTGATCGTTAATGGTCTTTCAACTTTCATATATGAGTTGTTATGTTATCTTTTTGATCTTTCTTGTCACCGAAGAATTATATAGAAAGATCAGAGCTGCACACTTCTGATACGCCATCAACCAGTCTATGCAGTTCATCTCATACTTCTTTTGCGGTTGAAAAGCGCTTTACTTTTTGTAATGTCTCTTCTAACATGTTTTTTGTAAGTTAAAAGTTCTTAAATCGTTTTCATATTTAGCTTGCTCAGCTCTAGAAGTGTCATATTCTGTGAGAGAAGGTTTCTTCAATATTCCCTCAATCACATCTTGTTCGCCTGAAGTCCCTCGAAGTAATGCTAAAATCTTATACTTCCAGGTGGACCAATTTCTTCCTTCTCGATTACCAATTTCAATCTTATACATGCTGCCTGCATGATTCTGACAATTGAAACAAATCTAGTCGTCACAATTTTTTACACTACTATGTAAATTTTAAAAATTGTACTTCAGTTCTATGTCACTCTTGTGTCTCATCTAGTATAGTCTTGTCTCGGCTAGCTCTGCTACAATGTTAAATTAAAATCAATAATAAAAGTCAAAAACTATACAAACATGACAAACGTTTTATTTTACAACATACATGTCAAACATATCTCAATAACTATTAAAAAGTATTTCTATGACAACTTACAAAATATAACTAGATTCAAATAATCTTAATTTTCATCAATAATGGGCTCGTTTTTATAATGAGGTCGCCCACTCTTATTTTTGTATATTATAATAGAAGATGTGTCTGCGATAGTGTATAAATATCTACCTGCTAAAATTGGGTATATTGGTTTCGGTCAATAAGCCCAGCAAAACAAGCAACCGGAAGTAAAATTTAAATTTGTTGACCGACTTTGCTAGTCCAGCATTTGCTTGATTTACTTGCAAGCAACTCAAGCAACAATTTCTCGCTTGTCTTGCTAACTGTCAAATATAATGGTGGAAAATACACATAATACATACATGAAGTTAAGTTATATTGTTTCTACTTCTTTAAATGGTGTGTGTTTGTTAACCACCTGCCAAAAATACTTTGAGAGATTTGTGATGAATGTTTACATTATTTAAATTTTATATATTTTGTTAGATTTATACTTCTTCAAATTAATTCCGCTATCTGCAAATAGATGTATAAATTCATTTTTCATAACTTCGCAGATCCTAGAAACGAGATGCGAGAGGTGAGCATGTTTTATTTCACAGCCAAAGCTGTCAACTTTCTCATTGATTGTTGTGGATGACAGTTCGTTATATACTTAGTTATCAAATCATTTAGTGAAGTAAGCAACTACTCTCGTCTGCTTTTCTAGCATTTGCTTGATTGAGTTACTTCATTGAGCTTACCTAATTCTTTAGTGCTATAAATATAAATTGTACCTAAACTTCAGTGCACTATATCTATAATCAGGGTAAATTGAATGATACTTATGGTTTGTTTATGAGTTCAATACCGGGTCATACACGAACGTATTTGTCTTGAAACATTCGTCAGAGTAGAACATCAACGTATGACAATCTTTGTCCACAAACACAAAAAGATGTTTTAAGACATCATCGCGCACCCATAAATGCAGGCGTCCGCACACGTGCGCTCATTCTTTGCTTTGCTACCGTCAGACGATTTTAGTATTTGATGACACTGGTAGTGGCATACGCGATTATTGTTAAAGAAAATTATAAAACAAATAAAATGTGCTATAATAAATGTGGTAAGGAATGGCTACAAATGAGGAAACCGTTTTCCTATGTTAACTTACTTGAAGAAGTAAGATAGGAATCCAATATTTTTTTATATTACTATATTTTTTGTCACATCAGGTTGCACATATTTTAGTTTATCGAGTAAAACATTTTAAGCTTTCTTAATTTTTGTAATTAATATAATCTCTTAATTTTTTTCATAAACAAGGAAGAGCTCTGTAAAATGCAATGAAATCTCGAATTAAATTCCTTACGTCCTACATTTTAAACTAATTTAAATTTGTTATTGCTTACATTAGACAAAACTAAATATACCTCATTGAAAAAATCCGTGCAAGAAATGTTTGTCGACGGCATACACGTTCGAACGTTCATCAACCACGCACATGTTTTTTACCGAAGCCATTTGACACTTTTAGGCTCATAGTCACATGTTAATGTTTGCGCGTTGATGTCTGCACGTTGATGTTTTATTAAATGTACGTCTGTGTATGGAGCCCTACTTATTTGTTATCGTTTGACGACATTAATTATTAGGTACTATGTAATTATTTTTTGTCGGTGTAGTGGCCGTGTGCATTAAAGCGCTATGTCTCTACATGTTCAGATCGAATCTGAGGTTCCTCGGTTCGAATCTACCGGCCGGCTAAGTGCGTAGTCGTTAAAATGCCACAATATCAGGCATTAATCGCACTCGCATGCGATGACCCGACCAGTTGTCCATGTTAAAACATAGGTGGTGCTAGTTGTAGAAGGAGTATCTCCGCTGCCACACTGGTTGCATAGCAATCAGTGGTCGTCGCACGGATTAAGTACACCGACTGCTCTAGTACTACGGTCACGAAACGAGTACCTATGGTACTTGAGGCCTTGGCCCTACAAGGGCTGTTGTGCCAAAGATGAATGTAATTATTTTTACTTTTCAGTTACAGTGCAGATCTGTGTGTGAGCCGCCTGTGCGGACTCCAAAAGCAAGGATGCTCAAACAAATTCGACCTTACAGCAGTAATTCAGTAAGTCTCATAAACAATACTAATATTACAAGTTTTATTTCATTTAATATGTATGACCAACTTATTATCTCTTATTTACAATTTAAATTGAGGAGACACTAACTAGTGACATTTGTTAACCAATCCACTTAAGTTAAACGTTTACATACATATATAAAATCACGCGTGTCTCACTTAGTGGGTTAGCAAAAACTCGAAAACAATAGTAACAATAAAGAATAAGAGTAAGAACTCAGCTGACTCACTTCACTCTTTAATAATAGGTATTCTTCTTTCGCCTTGTCCACAATCATCATCGCACTCGTACATAAGAACATATTAAAGTGACCGACTTTTGGTAGCGAATAACCGCATCCGGACCACAATAATAGTTATGCAACAATCATCCTTCGCCACACATTCCTGTTCAAGCATACTTCTCTCACCTCGGCCACATAAGAGAACAGCTCAGTAACTCCATTTTCTTAAGAACATTCTTATTGACCATACATTTACACACCACAATAGTTACGAAACGATTATCCTTCGCTACACATTCCTATCCAGGCACACTTCTTTCGCCTCAGCCACATTCATAATCGTATTCATACATGCTCTTCTTCTCTTTCCATTCCTTCCTTCAAATGAAAGTTTATGATTAGTTAATCAAACACAATACAGGGCACTGGTGCAGTGCTAAAAGTGAAGTAGATATTTTACCGGAACGCTAAGCCCTCCTCCCCCTTTAACTTTAATTTAAAAATATGACATTTTTGACGTTAAATTTAAATCTTAAATTTGAAATTATGCATTTTGTAGGTAATAAAATTAATATTACATGTATATAATTATTCAATTAAACTCAAAGTTAATAATTTTAAAAATAACGTAATGTATATTAACAAATTATACTGGTACGCGTTCGGCGTGCCGGTTGTGGAAAAACGTACCGGAACAATATTCCGGCGTATTTCGGTCCCACTGCACCACTGATACAGTGTGGTTAACACGAGAATCCGTGGCATAGGCGTTTAACATGGAGAAATAGTTTTTTTGTTGGGCAAATTAGTAATAGTAAACTAATGTACTAATTACCAGATTTGTTACTACCGTGGAGGACCACATTGTGTTACTGTTTTAATAAACCGATGATATAAAAATCAATAATTAGTGAAATAATTTATTGATTCATAAACAATTTACAGTTCTATGTCTTGCAGTCTAATTTCAATAATGGAATATAAATCATTACCTATTTTTTTTATTAACCCATATTTTTGTACAAATATGTTATGGTTTTAATTAATTGGTATAATATGATTGTATATGAAACAATACTAGCAATGAACTGAAAAAAAAGAATATTAATTTATATTCACTGAACAGGTGGTTCACATTTACAGAAAAAACGAAATTATAATTTATTGGAATTACGCGATTTGCAGGAATTTTTAACTTATTTTTATTTACCTTGCTATATAATAAGAGATCCAAAAATATTTTGTTACTTTATAAAACTATTTAAAATCTTGCGAATCCTCAATACTTTTTCGTACTTTTAAAACTGTTATATTTATTCTGGATGCCTGAAATTATAAAATTAGAATTAGGGTAACCTAGGGTAAATATTAAGGTAAATTTGGAACAGTGTCGTCATTTTATTCTTATTTCTACTAAATGAAAATTAAAAAGTTATGTGATAGCAAGAACCTCGTTCTATGCATATTCTTAATTTAATATTTTTCATTCATTTATAATACAAAGTATCTAGAACCACACTACCGTGACCCGTGACACATTACGAAAATAATTACCTCATAACTGATATTTGGCGTCAACTTTCGCGTCAGTGGTATGTAAAATATGTCGATTACGCGAAATACTGCGGCGAAGACAATTGCCTGTTTAACGTTGTATGTAGTTGTTTTGCGTTCTGATTTTCTGGCAAGACGATGTCTATCTAGAGTTTCAATTAATAATAAACTTGGAGATTGGTAGAAAGTTTTCTATGTATGAAGAATTAGCAACCTCACCTCAAATATGGAGTTTGATTATGCAAAAATATTTGCTTTGTTTGCAAACAAAGGAAAATATAATAATTTCTGGCGCTCTATAACCTCTTTGCCCGAGTTTTCGAAGTATGACTTTTGTTTATTGTTTGTTATTGTTGTTACATTTAGCTAAATGAGTGAAAATGGCGCCCGGTGCAGTTAACTCAACGAATATCTCTTGCAATTTATGCAAAAAATCATGTAACAAAGAAGATCTATTTGTTACTTGTGGAGGAACGTGCAGCTTAAGTTATCATCTTGAGTGCTCGAAGATCGGCAAACGTGAGTACAATGCCATTATAAACAAACCCCAAAATATCAAATACATATGTGATTGCTGCGAATGCATTCTATATGATAATAAAGGAAAACTTGTATCAAACACTGTATCAAGTTCTATATCTATTCATGAAGCACCAGTCTTCCAAAAAATGTTATCAAAAATAACTGAACTTACAAATGTTGTTCTCCAATTGGTAAACGAAGTAAATGACTTAAAACAAAATAATTCTGATTTGTCAAAACAAACAAACGTAAACAGAAATATCCCTGACTTAGTTGAGCAAGGTCAGACTCTGTCCTTGCCAATCACAACTAAGTCGGCAAGTCCGATTCCGTTGATTTGTGAAGACGAACCTTCTCCAACTGTCGGCAATCAAGCTGTCGCAAATGTAAATAAAACAATAAATAAAAAAAACAACACGAGAGGTCAGTCTATGTCTGATTCAACAGCAATTTTGAACATAGAAGAAAATAATAAAATGCCGCATAATGCATCCAGTCTTAATACACCAACCGAAAATTCTGGTAACGATGACTTTCAGATTGTCAAAAGAAAACAAAATAAAAGGAAAATAAATACCATACACGGCTCAGCAGATCCAAAAAATAGTCAAATTAAAGCCCTTCCCAAAATAGCCTGGTTTACGTGGGTCGAATTCATCCAGAGAGCTCGGTAGATGACCTCAAAAATTATTTAAATAAAAATTTATCACCATCCTATCTTTCAGTCGTAAAAATATCTAAAGAAGGCTCCAATTCATTATCCTTTAAAGTAGGAGTAAACTTTGAATTGCTTTGAGAGCATATGCCAGGATTCATTGTGGCCAAATGGAATAATTATTAAAAGATTTCGTTTTTTTCCCAAGAGACAAGTGATACCAAATCTAGGTTAGCAAATATTAATTCAGTGCATATACCAAATAAATTCTTAATGGATAATCAAGAAAATCTTAATACACCATTACATATTCTTCACATAAACATTCAGTGTTTAAGAAATTCTCTAGAAAATTTGGAAATGTTCATAGAAAACTACTCTAACTTAAATATAATGTGCATCAACGAACATTGGTTGCAAACTCATGAATTAGACGTATTGAAATTGATCAACTTTTATGTTGCTTCATCGTTCCCCAGGTCTCACTTCCAACATGGAGGTGTTTGTATTCTACTAAAAAACTCTGTCTTATGCACTACGCTCAACCATATTAACAACTTGTCAGAAGAAAAAATCTGTGAGTTATAAGCTATCCAAATTGAAGAACTAAAATTAATAATTGTTACCATATACACATGTGACAAAAACAATTTTGAAAAATTTTCTACCATATTAAACAATGCATTAAACAAGTTATCGGTGTACCACAAGCACAAAACCATAATAACAGGAGATTTTAATGTTGACTTTTTAAAGCCTTCCAACAAAGCAAAATCATTAGTCAATCTGCTCCTCACAAATAATCTACAACAGACTGTCTTCCAACCAACAAGACTTTTTTCATGTATAGACAATATTTTTACTGATATCACGAATTATACAACAACCGTTTTAGATGTTCACTTTTCGGATCATAGAGTTATATTACTTAAAATTGAAACAAATTCAGCCGTCCCGAACAAAACTAACACTACTTTTACTCGTAACATCAACGAAACAACTATTAATTATTTCATAAATCTCGTAGAACAGGAAACATGGTCAGAAGTGTATTTAGCTCAAAATGCTAACGATAAATGTAATCACTTCATGTCATCTATAATCCACCATTTTCAAACAGCTTTTCCTTTGGTTAAGAAAACACTTAGAGGAAACCAAACATCAAATCTAAATTCTCCTGACATAATAGAAGCCCGCAATACATTATTGCTCCTATACGATGCCTGGAAGTCAACTAATAGTGAAAATATAAAACAGCTGTACTTAAACCACAAAAAATTATATAACAAGCTCATTAAAACTCGAAAAATATCAATAAATATGAGAAAAATTGAAGACTCATCCAACAAATCGAGAACTATTTGGAAAATTATTAAAAATGAAGTGAATATTTCCGAAAATAACAAAAGCAAAGTTCCAGTAAATATCGATGCAGCAACCTTCAATCATTATTTTGTTAACATCGCTCAAACACTCAAAGAGAACCTTGCCGCAACAAAGCCAAATTTTGAGGATCTTTTAAAAAATAAAAAGTCGCTAAAACCAAGCAACTCCATTTATTTAAAACCAGTAACACATACTGATATTTTTACAATATTGCGTAAAATGAAACCAAAGCGTACTGAAGATATAGATGGCTTTAGTCCTTTTCTATTAAAAGTAGCAGCCAATTACATTTGCGAACCTCTCGCTGACATAGTAAATTCATGTTTAATTGAAGGAGTTTTCCCTGACCGATGGAAACTGGCTAAGGTGATTCCAATACATAAATCTGGTGACCACTCAACTGTAAATAATTACAGACCAATCTCAATATTACCAGCAGCCTCAAAGATACTTGAAACAGTAATTCACGAACAGATATCTGGTTTTCTAGAATATTTCAATCTAATATCTAATAACCAACACGGTTTTAGGAAAAATTTATCAACTATAGATGCCATCCTTAAGTTAATAAATATTGTCACGGAGAATAATGAAGATCGAACGCTAACTAACGCGCTATTCATCGATTTAAGTAAGGCTTTCGATTGCATTTCACATGATATTTTAGTTACAAAATTTAAATACTATGGTATTGAAGGTAATGCAGCAAATCTGTTGCATTCGTACCTGACAAACAGAAAACAATTGGTACAAATTAATGGAAACCTCAGTACCTACGAAAATATCCAACATGGTATCCCACAAGGATCTATTTTAGGTCCTCTTCTCTTTTTGATTAGTATAGACGACTTTCCATTCTATACTACTTCAAACACAATTTTATTTGCTGACGACACCACAATCACAGTACAAGGAAAAGACGTAACCGAAATCGAATTTAAATCTTCTGAAGCCCTTAAAGAAGCAAATGCGTGGTTTACTTCAAATGAACTTTTAATTAATAACAATAAAACTGTGCAATTACTGTTCACCAGCAACATCAATCTACAGACGAGTGAACATCCTAAAATACTAGGAATGTATTTAGATCCAGGTCTTACATGGAATCCCCATATTGATAACTTATGTGTAACACTATCTAAAGCGACATTTACCATAAAGAGAATTAGATCTACCATTAATCAAGAAGCTGCTGTAACTGTGTATTACGCTATGTTCTATTCAGTGCTATCATATGGACTGTTGGTGTGGTGTAATACTAGTGACTCTAACTTAAACAAAATCTTTATTCTACAAAAATGCGCTGTGCGGGCCATTGTTAAATGCAATAACTTTGATCACTGCAAACCTATTTTTGAGAAACTAAAAATAATGTCTCTTTTCTCTCTAATAATATTTGTGAATTTGTGCTTCATTAAGGAACACTTAAATAGATTTTCACATGTGACAGACATTCATAATTACAACACAAGGACAAAAAACAGTGTTAGTGTGGCAAAATCCAGACTCAAAATCAAAACCCCTTACCAACTTGCACCGAAGCTATTTCATATTCTACCTGATTCATTAAAATCAAAAACATTCAGTAATTTTAAGTATTTATTAAATGAGTTTTTTAAAAGTAATTGTTTTTATGATTTGACAACGTTCTACAGTGAAGGCAAAATTTTGCTATGTAAGTTTTTAGATGAAAAATCATAGAGTAATGTTTTTTAAATGTTATGTTTATTTATGTAAATGAAAATTTCACTATGTGAGTTCTTAGATGAAAAATCATCGAGTAATGTTTTTAAATGTTATGTTTATTATTTATGTATATGAAAACTTCACTCTGTACGTTGATGAAAAATCATAGAGTAAGGTTTTTTTAAATGTTTTGTTTATTTATGTATATGAAACACTTTCTTTTTACAATGTACACAAAATTCATGTAACTGTAATGTGCCTAGATTTATTGTATTTTATTGACTTACCATGTATTTTCGTTATATGTATACTTTATGGTTAAAAATATATTTATTTATTTATTTATAACAAGTTTTCCAAACATGACTTTTTGTGCGTTAGGTTATTGTTATTATATTTAGCTAAAGAAACAAAAAAAAAAAATTGGATACGATCTAGTATAAGATCAAATAATGTGAGGACAGGTTCCGTTGGTTCAATGGCTGTTATTCTGAGCCCACGATTAAGCCCGACTAAGCAAGCAACTAGCTAGTCACTCGACTAAAGTATATATTGTAAAATTATGATAGTCGGGCGACTAGCTAATTGGACGCTCAGAATACCAGCCAATATGTTTAAGTTTTATAAATATTCATCTATTATTTTATTTATTTATTTAAATTGAGGCTGCACAACATGACAGGTCCCAATAACACTACAGCACAGTACAATATAAACATAAAAAATATTTTTTTCAAAACATACAGTGGAAATTTATAACAATAGAAAAATAGATTATTACATATCAGGAAGTCTATTGTAATTCATAGCCACATGTGCTATCCGCTATATAAGTTCCACTACTAGCCAACAGATGGATTCATATTGGATAGCCACATGTGCTATCCGCTATTTGTTATATAAGTTACACTACTAGCCAACAGATCGATTAAAGTCGGATAGCCACATGTGCTATTTACAGGAAATTTATTTTTATATGTTGGTATTATACAAGCGCGTTGCGTAGCAGTCGACAGTACATGGAACTCTCAATTTAAATTTGAATCTGATAGCTTTCACTCTAGTTTGACTGTGGATGATCGTGTCTTTGCTATATAGTACCTATTTGTGTTTAATTTGTGATAGTTCTAGGTAAATAAATAATATAATCTAAAATTATTGTTAAACAAAGGTTAGAATTATAAATAATAATTATAATTTATATAGTTACTTACAATATATATATATTTATTCAAATATTATTATGATATAACACACGAACATAAGTATTTGATTACGAAATTGAGAAGCCGAACTACTTGTCAACTTGACATCCAGAGTTGTCAATCACTTTCAAAACAAACATTCAAATTATAGCGTGATACTTTGCTCGTAGCGGTGCCACTGTAGCTCTTACTACGGATAGCCACATCTGGCTGTATTAATAAGTTCCACTACTATCCTATCTGTTGGCTGGTAGTAGAACTTACATAGCGGATAGCGTATAGCACATGTGGCTATGAATTTAGAATAGACCTCCAGGAAAAGGTTATTACGATATACCGTGAATATTTTTTAACGTGAAACATTGGGCGCGTTCAGCACCCCGGCAGCGCTGGTAGCGATGAGCACCGCTGCGTGCCGTTGATTGCCGAATGTAATTGGTCCAGCAATTGTCCATTCATTGTGTTCGTCAGACTTCGGAGGTCAGCGATGCCAGCGATGAGAGCTGCTGAACGCGACTATTGGATTTGTCATCCATGGTTACGACTTGACATTTGATTGACAGCAATGTATTTGCCTGTTTCATTTAAAATGATGCATAGGGAACGAATTAGACATTTGACAAGACGTCAATAGAACATAATTTTGTTTTAATAATTATATCTGGTTTCTAAGTTAAATTTAGTTGTAGAAAATATATTGTATGCACCTTGTGTGATTTTCAGACCTGTCAAATTCATTTCCTATGTTTTAAATGAGACAGGCAAATACATTTCTGTCAATCAAATGTCAAGTCGAAACTTATAGGAAAATTCAGCGGTTATCTGTTATAGTGACAAGATGTCATGTCACCTGTTTTCTAAAAATTTAGTTGTAGAAAAAATATTGTGTGCACCTTGTGCCCGAAATATGTTGTGCTCTTGAGTTGTTTCTAACTTTGCTAAATTTCTTACAATATTTAAATATATTTGTCAAATTCGTTCCCTATGTTTCATTTTAAATGGGACACGCAAATACATTGCTGTCAGTCAATCAAATGTCGAATCGTAACCATGGATATAACAAACCCAATACATATTTCACGCTAAAAAATAATAACGGTATATGAGTAACATAGATTATTACATATGAGTGAGATAGTTATTTCTTATGAAAGACTTAAACGTGAATAACGAGCAATGGAAAATATCTGGTGAATTGTTTATAGAAAAAAAAAATATATTATACATACACATAATTCTGTTCAAAGAAGAAAACATTGCAGAGTTGGTCTTATAATTCCTGAAAGAAAATAGAACACATAAACAAGTACAATGAGTTGGTATTCGAAAAGAAATTTTGTTCAAAAGGATAGAATTCCTGATCTGATTATTTACAATTTTAGACAAAAAAGTCATATCTATCAAGTCTTTACGTTTCTGTAAAGGGATAAATTTTTATTTAACTTACAAACACAAAAAAATATAACAAAAAGAAACACAACTATTTTTTTAAATCTGACAGCAAAACAATACAGGGTGTCTCAGGACGAGCTTACGCTATCTACATTTTAAATACTATTTAATATAATTTAACGAAATTTGGTATCTTGGGGTTATCCAACATGCCCGTTTTAAATAAAATATTTTCAAAGCAGTAGCACTTTCGTTTTGACAGGAAATAGACCTCAACTTTCTTATTTTAAATGGAATACGCTATACAGTATGTCCCATTTAAAGGTGCCACCTTTGGGATCTCGAGAACTGTAAAAGATACGATGTCGGTTAAATGGAATTTCTTATGCGCCTTTGAGAGGCCATTTCAGATGTGCTTTTATTTTTCCAAAAATTTTCATAGGGCACTAGATAATGACGAAAAACTGAATATTGTTGATTTTTTCTTTTTCAAATAACTTCTAAACTATTAATAATTGAGAAAAAGTTTCAAATATAAAAGATAGATATTTTTAGTAACTAACCAGTGGCGTACGAAATAAATTTTTATATCTGTAAATTTTTGAGATATAACACAAACTTATATTTTTTTAAATGGAACCCATATCTGATTTTAGTCTCAAAAAATAAATATTTTTTCTCTTTTCAACGATGTAAGGGTTATTATGTTTTATATTTGTTTTGCCTTCAAAAATTATTATTTTTACCTTATTTTGTATTAAATTTACAATTATTTTGAAAATATTGGTAGATTTCTATTTGGAAATACTCCTTGTATTTAAATAATTTATTTCCTTAAAAATATTTGCTCAAAATTCGTATCAAATTAATTTTTATAATATTTTGTATCAGGTCGCCCTTGGCACATCATAGTGTAATTTGTAATTATGAGTCTAGAATGAAAATATTAAATAATAAAGGCATAAAACAAATTATTTTGATCAAATACAATATAATTAATAAAAATAATAATGTTTTTCTGGGAAATAATTAGAAAATTCAGAAAATAAAGAGAAAAATTAAATTTTAGGAGCAAAACAAATATAAAACATAATAACCCTTACACCATTGAAAAGAGAAAAAAATATTGATTTTTTTAAGACTAAAATCAGATATGGGTTCCATTTTAAAAAATATAAGTTTGTATTATATCTCGAAAATTTACGGATATGAAAATTTATTACGTACGCCACTGGTTAGTTAATAAAAATATCTATCTTTTATATTTGAAACGTTTTTCTCAATTACTAATAGTTTAGAAGTTATTTGAGAAAGAAAAAATCAACAATATTCAGTTTTTCGTCATTATCTAGTGCCCTATGAGAATTTTTGGAAAAACAAAAGCACATCTGAGATGACCTCCCAAAGGCGCACAAAAAGTTCCATTTAACCGACATCGTATCTCTTATAGTTCTCGAGATCCCAGTGGTGGCACCTCTAAATGGGACACACTGTATTTTATTTTACCATTGAATGCAGCGGAAAATTTTACATATGAATCAATAAAAACATTTTACTCATAATCAACTACTTCCGGCGTTATTCAACTTTTTTTGATTTTTTGTCTGAAATCCGGCACTTTTTCAAAACTCTGTATATCGGGAACGAGATCGAATTTTTATAATCTGAAAAAAGCCTTTTATAAAGGAGACTTTAAGCTACATTATCCATAGAAGAATCCCCGATTATTTATAAAAATGTGATGGGTACGTTACACCAAAATTATAGTTGACAAACTTCAAAAAAGACAATTTTTTTAAATGGAACTCTCCGTCTTTTATTACATAAATGTATTCTACGGCAAAAAATAAGGGTACTTTATGTAACATGTCCTATGTTGAAAGTTGATAGAATTTCAGTAAATTAGAAAAACATGTAATCTGTGTATAATTATTATTATTACGGATAAGTAAGCCATGGAAAAACAATGTCTGTTTTTACAAACTCATCTACTTGATTTCTTAGATAATTTACCGTTGGATCAAAGGAATTTAATATGGTACCAGCATGATGGCGCTCAACCCCGCCATAGAATAAATACTTTTTTGGAAACAATTTTTGAAGATAGGTGGCTGGTAAATAATGGACCACATAGGTGGCCTCCTCGTTCACCCGATTTAACTCCACTTGATTTTTTTGTTTGAGGTTACATTAAAAACGGCGTCTATCAAAAACCTTTAACTACTAAAGAAGATTGCCAACATAGGGTACGAACAGCATTTAACAACATGTCTTCTCGGATGATAAAAAATGCTACACAAGAAGAAGTATTGAATAGAGTAACAATGTGCTTACATATGAATGGAGGACAGTTTGAATATGTATTAAATTAATCATAGTTTTGTATTTAGAATTTATTTGTTTTTTCCATGGCTTACTTATCCGTATTAATAAAATAATTATACACAGATTACATGTTTTTCTAATTTACTGAAATTCTATCAACTTTCAACATAGGACATGTTACATAAAGCACCGTAGAATACATTTATGTAATAAAAAACGGGGGGTTCTATTTAAAAAAATTGTTTTTTTTTTAAGTTTGTCAACTGTAATTTTGGTGTAACGTACCCGTCACATTTTTATAAATAATCGAGGATTCTTCTATGGATAATGTAGCTTAAAGTCTCCTTTATAAAAGGCTTTTTTCAGATTATAAAAATTCGATCTCGTTCCCGATATACAGAGTTTTGAAAATGTGCCGGATTTCAGACAAAAAATCAAAAAAAGTTGAATAACGCCGGAAGTAGTTAGTCATGAGTAAAATGTTTTTATTGCTTCATATGTAAAATTTTCCGTTGCATTCAATGGTAAAATAAAATATAGCGTATTCCACTTAAAAGAAGAAAGTTGAGGTCAATTTCCGGTCAAACCGGAAATGCTACTGCTTTGAAAATATTTTAGTTAAAACGGGCATGTTGGATGACCCCTAGATACCAAATTTCGTTAAATTATATTAAATAGTATTTAAAATATAGATAGCGTAAGCTCGTCCTGAGACACCCTGTATATGAACATGAATGTTTTTTATTTTTCATCCATAACTATGATTTTTTTATATCATAATTATGGATGTAGTAGGCGATCAATAAAACATAATCGCTACATCACCCTCTTTGCAGTGATTAACGCTATTCCTGAAAATGTACTCTGCGATTGGTGGATGTAGTTGGTTGTAGATCTTCGCACAGAATGAAAGCTGGTTTTAGTCGGTCTATGGCGACCGTGGAGTTCTTGTCACGTATCTTTAAAGTGTAGAACTTTTCATTCCGTGCAATAACTTCGTAAGGCCATTGTAAAATGGGTGCAGTGGACCTCTGGTCGCATCATGACGGACGAATACATGACTTGATGTAGCCAAATATTTTGACACGAATACCTGTTTGGATCCATGCTGGGTGGCTGGTGTTGGCCGAATATTTTGAAATTGATGTCGCAGTTGACTGATGAAACTTGCTGGTTCGGGTAGCGGTTCATTCTGCTTTTGACGAGCAAGAAATTCACCTGGTAGGTGTGACAGCGAATGGCTGATTTAAGCTGCCTGTGGAAGCGCTCAACCATTCCATTGGCCTCTGGATGATAACTGGTGGTCGGGCAGTGCTTGGAACCCAGAATTACATTCAGTGATCGAAATACACGGGACATGAATTGTCGGCCTTGATCTGAAGTAATCCTGGCTGGCACGCCGAAACGCGTAATCCAATTGGAAACTAGGGCTGCTGCAACAGTTGTTGCCTCGATGTCCTCTAGTGGTACAGCTTCGGGCCATCTGGTGAAACGGTCAATGATGGTTAAACAGTATTTATATCCTGAAGAGACTGGAAGTGGGCCGACTAGATCAATGTGTATGTGCTCGAATCTTGAACTAGTGAGTTGGAATTGTCCAAGTGGAGCTGAAGTATGGCGGGTCACTTTTTCTTTTGACATGGAATGCAGGTACGGGCCCATTTTCTGCAATCTGACTTCATCGATGGCCAAACAAAGCGTTGTGCGACCATCTTCACTGAAGTATTTACACCTGGATGCTCCAAATCTTGTCCTGTATGGAAAGCTTGTTTTCGAAAGTTCTTCGTTACAAAAGGGCGCGCTGTTGGTGTTGATATGTCGCAAAAAAGGTTCTCTGTTGCTCCAGTAATGTGAACTTGCTGAAGGAGTAGACCTGTTGAAGAAGATTTCAGCAAACTGTCCAGTTCAACGTCTTCTTTTTGTGCTCGTGCAAGTGCGTCATAATCGATGGAGGCTGTTAGTCCATCGACTCGAGAGAGAGTGTCAGCTACGATATTGTCTTGTCCTAGTATATGTCGCATGTCAGTAGTAAATTGTCTAATAAAGTCAAGGTATCTAAATTGTCTTGGCGAACATTTGTCTGGTTTTTGTAGAAATGAAAAAGTTAGCGGTTTGTGGTCCGTATATACAGTGAATTGACGACCTTCGACCATATGTCTAAAATGTTTTATCGACAGATATATGGCAAGAAGTTCGCGGTCGAACGCACTATATTTCTGTTGGACTGGAGCCAACTTCTTAGGAAAGAATGCTAAGGGTTGCCATCCATTTGTTGTCAGCTGCTGAAATGCTGCACCGATGTTATTTTCAGACGCGTCCGTGAAAATGGCGAATGGCAGGCGGGAATCCGGATGTGCTAACAATGTGGCGTGCACTAAGCTATCTTTACTTGCCGTGTAAGCTTGAAGCGTTGTCGACGTCCATTCGATTAGATCTTTGCTCTTACCCTTGTGTCCTTCCAACAGTTTGTTGAGCTAGAATTTCTGCGGCCTTTGGGATGAACCGACGATAAAAATTAAGCATGCCGAGATAACGACGTAACTGCTGGATATTGTCTGGCTTGGGAAACTCTTGAATTGCTTGGACTTTGCAATCTTTAGGTTTGATGCCTGCAGCTGACACGGTGTATCCAAGAAATGTTACCTCTGCAGCGCCGAGTATACACTTCGCTGGATTGATCACAATTCCATATTTACTAAGTCGCTGAAATCATTTATTTAAATGTTGTTCGTGTTCTTTCTCTGAAGACGATGCTACCAAAATGTCATCGATGTACGCATACGCAAAATCAAGATCCCTTAGTGTCTCATCAATAAATCTTTGAAACGTCTGTGCTGCATTACGAAGTCCAAATGGCATGTACGGAAATTCGTACAGCCCAAAAGGTGTCGTGATGGCAGTCTTAGCAACGTCGTCGGGATGTAGAGGAATTTGGTTGTATGCACGCATAAGACCGATGGTGGAGAATACTGTTTTCTGCGCAAGCCCCTGTGCAAAGTCTTCGATGTGCTGTACAGAGTACCGATCAGGAATGGAATGCTGATTCAGCATCCTATAATCACCACAGGGATGCCATTCAGTCTTACTTTTCTTCGGGACCATGTGAAGTGGTGATGACCAAGGGCTGTCTGATGGGCGTGCAGTACCTAGTTTGACCATGGCATCGAATTCTTGGCGAGCAACCTTCAGGCGATCTGGAGTAAGTTTTCGTGGTCTAGCTGAAACTGGCTGTCCAGGAGTGGTACGGATGTGATGTACTATAGAATGTTTGACTGGCGATTGACAGACGCCAGTAGGCTTAATTATTTCTGGAAATAATAGTAGGAGGGTCCAAATTTTCCAGTGACAGTAGCCACCTTGATTTCTTCACTTTGTGTAGTCAATACCTGTGCTGGTGTTTCTAGTGATGTTACACTGTCTATGAGGCGTTGGTTCTTCACATCTACCAATAGGCCATAAAATGACAAAAAATCTGCGCCTATTATAGCCTTGTTAACATCGGCGATAATAAAAGGCCAGGTGAAATCACGGCGAAGACCTAGATTCAGGCATAGTGGCACAAAACCATAATAAGGAATCGGCGATCCATTAGCTGCTGCGAGTTCATACGAAGTTTTTTGCTGTACATACCTTGCTGCACTTCTGGGGAAGACGCACACATCTGCGCCGGTGTCTATTAAAATCGCTTGGTGGAAATTCAATGTTATTCAAATTTAGTACCGGTACATATTCACATTTATAATATAATAGTAACGGAGGATGATGCGAATCAACTTTACACAAAGGACTGTGTCATGGGCTTAATTTAACATATTCAGGATCAGCATTGGACAAAATTAAGTCTAAACATCGGTTGTTACAATTAGTAATACCATTAAATTGCTTAATGTTAAATACATAGTATCCATAAAATTGGAAGATGTAACATTACGAGCATTTTAGCTTGAAAATAATTATGATCTTCATACCAATTTATCATTTGATACAGTCTATTATTAATGACAAGTTATTTAAAAATGTAATAATAGCCTAATAACAATTACGGGGTATGTAGATACAGAAAATATGTAATTTAAATGACAAGAAAAATTATAATCGAAATATCCTCGCTCGTAGTAGACCATTCTACGTACAAGTTTCAAATGATTCTTTATCCCTAGAACTCTACCACCGTCACGTTTAATAAAAACGGTAGATTGTCTGTCCCGTTTAATGACGTAATAGTTGTCGGTTAAAACTTCATGGTCATAGACAGCCGAGTTCAGAAACTTTTCAGTGAAGCATAAAATGTTAATATCACACGATCATGTATTTATTTTAATATCAGGAGTTTTTGACCTAAGACCACGAACGTTTTGGTAATAAAGACTAAGACCCATGAGAAAACAAATGATATTTGCAAAATTAATTCAGCTTATCTATATCAAGCTTTGAATAAATCTGAATAATTCTAGATTAATCAGTTTTGTGTACAAAAATCTTTGCATTTCTGGTCCAAATATATTTATAATTTTTTGGACGCAATTCATCACGAGTATATTTAAGTAATAACATATTACTACGCGTTAATTGATCATTAACATAGATTTTTGCCTCAGATCCTTCGAAGCCAAGACTTTTCGTAGTTAAGTTTTTAGTTTTTATTGCGCTAACAAGAGCATCTTTCATACCGCGTGACACAAATTTGACCACAATATTTTTAGGTCAAAAAGGGGTGTTTTTATTGGAGTGCGGCACTCGGTGAGCAGCATCAATATCGCTAGGATTGCATTACATTAACAATTTTGGCTAAGTTTACAATAATATTATTTATATGTTCCTGAGTTTTCTCCGGAATGTTTTGTATTAACACATTATTTATACGGCTGTATTGTTCAATATCATTGGGTCTATTGTTTAATTCACTTACGGTCATTTTCAGTCTCATGTTTTCAGTGTTTTCAAAATCTGATATTTTCTCGCAACAAAAGTTAATAGATTTTAACATTGTCTCGAATTTTACATCAATAGCGGCTAGTAATTCAAATATCAATGAGTTTATGACTGTTTGAAAATCACGAACAGGTGGAGTATCACCAACTTTATCAGAAGAAGAGGATATGCTGGAAGAGGCAGGAGCATTACTCTTGGGACCATGAAGGCATATAATGCACATAACCATAAATAGATGTTTGCATCTGGCGTCTGGTTGAGCTCTGCGGAGACATCAACACACGTACTATGAAAAACGCGCGTACATTTAGAACACCGTATGCCTAAGTGTTGTTGACATTGCGGCTGCATTTACTGCAGGTCGGCACAATGCGAATAGCACGTGTATGAAAAAATACATGCAAAAGTTGAGGTTATATCAGTATTTAACGTGGAGGAATTATTTTCTTGATGCGTCACGGTAGCGTAGTTCTAGACACAACCTTAATAATATAGTCGATAAAAATTATTTAGTACACGCTGGATCCCGAAGCGATGGAAAAATGCAGGCCCCCTTCCATAAAATTTTAAGGACTTCCAAAGTTTAAAAAAAGTTCTTAGTTTTTAAAATACATAATCGAGTTTTTTTTTTACTCTATTCCAAATTCTCACTAAGTACTTTCAAGCCCTCCGCTTCCCCCTATTTTAAATTTCTAAAACTGTTATTTTTGTAGTATGAGTTAACTTATAAGTGTGGCCAACAAATTATCAAAAAACCAACATATTAGTGATACTTTTACAAAAAAATTAGTGTTATAGTTAATATATAATTATTATTCAAAAGTAATATTTAATTATTGCTAACTCTCCCAGTACCACGAAATATTTTTTTGTTAGACATATAAATTTGTTAAATTTATTACAATAATAGCTGTAGGTAATATTATTACACTGTTGAAAACAGTATTAAGTACTGCAGTTCTTTTGAAATCCTACCGTGTATTTTTATATAAACTGCCAAAGAATACTCTAAGGTTAGGTTAGAATTACTAATTGCAAAAGAGCAAACGCTGCCAATTTTTCTATGAAATATATGATTTTCAGTTCATCATGTCACCTGATCATATAATGAATATGTCGTTTACTGAAATATTTGTTATTAAATTGAAAGCTTTTCTACGTTAATGAATTAATTCATTTAACAGTTTATTTCTCTTTTTTTCGCAGTAATAAAATTATTGAATACACATACACAGGTGTCTAAAGAAACTCGGCTCTGCATGAGAATTTCGAGAACTACGAGGTCAGTTAAATTCAGACCTGGTCATATATCCGCCAAACCAAAAAAATCCACCCCGGTTTTTCAAAACAAAACCCACAAAAAGCCAATAAACCCAGATTAGCTATTTATATGTTTAGTGACAAAATGAAGGTGTTTTTCGCGCTAGTACTGAATACAATTTTCCGAACTTTCGAGATAAAAATTACCGTATTTTGAATTACTTTACCGTACATTTTTATATAACTGAGGATTTGTATTATTTAATACATAACTTCAATATGTAACGATACATAAACATAAAAAAATAATTCTTGTGAACACAAACATGTAATAATTACATAATAGCATTTAAAAGCTATAGTCTGATTCACGTAAGAAAATAGCATATGGCGCTTGAGAGCCAACTGATTTCATATGCATTAAATAATATAAATTTGTGAACATAATATAAATGTCTGTCATGTTGTAAAAATCATCAAAAATGTATATTGTTTATTTACAGGATAATCAACTTTGCTACCCTAATCAAAAATTACATTTCAAAACGACAAAATTTAGGGTTATTTCTTTTTCTTTATAGTGTAATATCGGTTTATAGTACTGCTAATGTATTAGTACGTTTAGGACCGCATACCGTATTTGCAATCATTTTTCCGTACAAATACGGTAATTACCGTACGGTTGGCATCGCTGATAACACGTGATATTACGCTAAAAACAAGATATCACAACGAGTTACATCGCTGATTGATTGATTTTGTTTAGTGTGAAAAAGTGACAGATAAAAGTACTAATGCTAAAAAGAATGACATTATAACATTCAACATGAAAGGGAATGGGAATATTTTTCAAATTATAATAAACTAGCTGTCTTCGCCCGTGTAAAGCTAGAATTGCAATTAGCCACACGCGTACTGGTAATTTTTCACATTTATTTCGAAGATGTACGCTGCGAGGTAACTTGCCTAGTATCGTAGATGTAAAAGCCCCGCCCACTGCCCTCCTGATCACCGCACCGCACATAGCGCTGGGCCGGCCGTGATACATTTAATTATATTGCGTATTTTCTTCATTTTGTATTATCTCATCTCCTAAACTATACGACCAAATCACATGCTGTAAAGGGAAAATTTTATTTTCATTAACTATTCGTGATGACAAAGTTATTTATTTTTATATGGATTGATAAGTTGTACCTAATAAATACACCCAAATATCACCTTGTAAGTTTTCTTTTACTTTTAACATAAAAATTGTTATTGTCACTTAAATATAAAGGCTAGATATATGTATAGTGTCGTGGATTTTTTTATAGAAGTACTAACGACCAATATTTTTGCATTACATTGTGTTTATTTATATGAAACTGTTTGGTGATGTCTAACTAAAAACTAATTTTTATCACAGTAAAACATAGCCTAAGTCACTCGGAAGTAGTGTAGCTTTCTACCAGTCAGAGAATTTTTAGAATCAGATTAGTAGTTCCATAGATTACTTTCTACAAAAACTTTACTTCTTTTAATATTATTAGTACTGAAGTATATCTATAGATTAATATAAACATGGATGTACAATCACAATTATTATAGATGTATAATTACAATACTTGGTGAAATTGTTTAAATATAAAATTTTAAAAATCATACTTGACACTTTTCACAAGATTTCAGTCTCTGAATCAACCTTTCGGTCATTTCTCAAATACTGAAATATTTTGAAACGTGTTAACTATGATTTGTTAAATTTTAGTCAAATTAATTCGAACGAGCAATTATTGTTTGTAATTATAAGAAATTAAATTAATTTACTTGTACAGCATAAAAACACAAAGTTTATTATGAACCTCCCAAAAAACCTATAAAAGCCTAATAAAACTCAAAAAGCCATATTAAATACAAAATAAAAACGCTAGGCTTTTGTCAGCCGTGGTTAAATTAGATGAAAGTTCCCCATTTGGAGACCATTTTAGTGGTTAACCTTTTTTTATAAAAAAAAAAATGCATAGGTCACTAGATATATAAGCGAAAATGAAAATGTTGTACTTTTTACTTCTCGCTAAGAAAGATATTGGATTCATGCTAAAATCGACATTTTAGTGAATAAGCACGTTTTAAGGTTCATAGAATCCGATTATAACATTTCTGCGAACACGTCCGTATATATATATATATATATATATATATATATATATATATATATATATATATATATATATATATATATATCGGGTGTTTCACAACTTAGGACAAAAAATTAAAGGGTATATACTGTACGACGTGTCGATCATGAAACAAAAAGATTTTTTTTTAAATTCGCAAAGTTAAGGTTAGTTTACTTGAAGTAGACATTTTTGGACCACTGGAGTAGCATACGTCATAGAACGAAATGTTAAACTGATGCAATTTTGCAGCTTGAAACAAATTTTATACATTTTTGAAAAGCTAAACAATTTGTTTTCAATGGTGTAACTTTTCGATAAGGCGTCTATATAAAATTAAAACTTTGATATCAAAACTAGAAATTCAATAATGATAAAAAAAATCTGTTGTGGCCAGCACAAGACCTTCCGTCAATTCGATGTATTTTGTACAAATCCCATACCAAAAGGTCCTTGGAACAGATTCTATATAATATCATGTAAAATCGAACAGGAGCACATACTATTTTTTACAAATTCCATACCAAAAGTTCATTTGAAAAGGTTCTATAAATCCAATAAAATTATAACATAAGCTACACTAAGTAATGTCCTTCCATCTTCTCTTTGGTCTTTCTCTGCGTGTCACTTGCGAGCAACACTATGACATACCAATTTTAGATCCTATACTTTTTTCCATATTTGGTTTTGCACTTGCAACTGACATCTGTCAATTAAATTTTTTTGAATAATTATGTCAGCTGTTTCCATGATAAATAACAAAGCTGACTAATTTTTGAAATTTAATTTCTTTATAATGCTTTAACTCTACATCTATTGAATATGAAGGAAAATGAATAATCAAACCATATAGAGAAGAGTATTTTCTTTAATAAATATAAAAACAAAATGTCAAAAAATAATATTTAACTGCGTTTTTTTAAGAAAAACTGTTAAAAACTTCAAATAAGGGTACTTCCGGTGGATCAGTTATAACCAAAATCTAATCAACTCTTCATATGGATGTACAGAAGAGGAATACGAAAGAATTATAATTTTTTAGAATTATAGTATTGGAGTTATCGTCGGAGAAAAATTTGTCACACACGGACACACATACACACACACACACACGGACACACACACACACACACACACACACACACACACACACATACATACAGACATCATCTTAAAAATAGTAAATTCGTATTGTAGGGACCCTAAAACGTGCTTATTCATTAAAAACTCACCACCGAATTTTTTGACCAAAGACAATACCTTCCTTACCTAAAGGTGACGGAAGGTAAAAATTGAGCATCATTCGAAAGAATATGAAAATGTACCCTAAAGATGTTATTTCGCATTTTAAATTTATTCGCAGAAATAAATAAATTTGTTGCGGCCAGCACAAGACCTCTCGCAATTTCCATTTTATGTTATATAAGTATTGTGTATTGCAGTTCGCTATCGAACCGTAGTAACAAAAAATACAGAACTTTACCCAAATATTGTTTTTTATTGTATTTAACATGTCTTCTGTATACATATAATTCTAATTATATCTATTTTTCATTGTATGAGGAAGTTCCTAAATATCAGAGATTCTTCCAATTCATTAACAAGATTGGCGGTACTTTTAATGGACGTATGCAGGTTACCTATAATTTTAAATATTTAATTAATAAAACCATAAGAAAGATTAAATGCTCTTCCCATAAAAAGCATTTAGAATGTAACTAAAACTTTTGATTTTTGACACTGACATCTGTCATTTACAAATTATCTTATAAACACTTGCATTTGTCAACTGATTTCCTTAGTGTAGTTCAGCCTACTCGACTTATATTCGAATCTATTATTTATAAAAATCTTTATTCATTTGCAAAAAATATTATAATTCCTGAACAACGTGGATTCGTACCGGTCGTTCAGTTGAAACCAATCTCTTGGAATTTACTGACTATGTATATTCTAAATGCCATGGATAATCAAATTGAAGTGGATTTGATATATACTAATTTTTCGAAAGCTTTCGATAAATTACCTCACGTTTAATTATAGTCATTAATTTATAGATAAGCGGAAATCGGTATACATGGTAATCTTCTTCAGTGATTTATTTCATACCTGGAAATAGGAAGCAACGCGCAGTATTAAATGGTTATCAATCCTTTGATGAAACAGTAACATCTGGTGTGCCTCAAGGTTCTCATTTAGGTCCACTACTATTTAACATATTCATTAACAACTCTCATCCTGCTTCAGATTTGCTAAATTCATTCTTTATGACGATGATTTGAAGATGTATAATACTATTAACCCCGTCAGTGATTGTACTGAATTTCAAAATGATTTAAATAGTTTGGTGAAATTTTCTAGCGATCATCAACTTTCTATTAATATTGTTATTTTATTAATTTTTTTTTATTGTTTATTTGGCAAGCACCTCAGTTGCTTAGACTATTGGTACTTGGCCTTAATGATTACATTGTTTACAAAATACTATTTATAAGTAATTTACAATACTTTTATATTTTGTGGTACATTTGTATACTTTTTAAGTATTTAATTGTGGTCTCGGTTTCGCTGATGAAGCATCTCTAGAGAGTGGCTGGTCGTTTGTGTTGTCGTCTTTGGATGTTGTATTTAGTGCACTGGAGTAGTAGGTGTTCCACTGTAAGTCTGGTGTTGCAGGATTCACAGAATATGGGTTCTTCTCGCCTTAGTATATGGCCGTGTGTTGCAAGAGTGTGTCCAATCCTTATGCCCGGTTTCACCATTGACGAATAAAAAGTTTATTCATCAGTTAAGCTATTCGTCGAATAAAATAGCATATTTTTGTTCCACCAACGTCAGTTAGCAGTTATTCGACGAATAAATCGTCAGTTAAATTATATGGAGATTTTTGCCCAGTTAAATATTTATTCAAAGAATAGTTTGACATTTGACATTTTTATTGTGCCTTTTATAATATAATTGTTCAGTGTTTAGTGGCGATCAGAAGAATATTTACAAAAGGTACCAATCTAAAACGGATAATAGATAAATATGAAAAATGAAGTTATCTTTAGTCGTTATTTATATTTCTGTCAATATTAGAATCTCATCGTTCATCATTGTTGACATCTTCTGATGAAGAAATTGTTATTCAGGCGAAAAAGGAATGATCCCTATAATCACATGATCATAATTTATAATCAATTTGACGAAGCAGATTTTCGCATACGATTCTGATTATCAAAACAATGCGTTTAAGAAATTCTAAATATGATTCAGTATCATCTGGAGCCAATAAATGAAAGAAATATGCCAGTTCTTTTATGAAGAATATTTTTTTGTGCAAAAATATTCCATTCTTTAATTTTTTCTTGTGACAACACATCGTCAGTTTTCTTATTTTCTATAATATACAAATATTCTTCCCTGAGATTCTTCCACTACAATTTTTAAACATTTTTTTTTCTTCGTGAAGGAATTTTTTGCTTCTTTCCCTCTTCTTATTTATATTTTCACTTATTTTCATTTGATTTCAATGACACAAATCAAAAAATTGTTTTCGTTGACAGCGAACATGACAGCAGTGAATACCTGCATGACAGTTTTGTCAGGGAGATGAACTTGTTAGCTGTATACTCAATGCAAAATAATGGAAAGAAAAATAATATTCCGTGAATAACTATCTATTCAACGATTTTGGTTGGTGAAACGGAACTTTGACTAACCGATGAATAAAATTTATTCGTCAGATAACTATTTGTAAATTTATTCGGCAATGGTGAAACCGGGCATAAGTCTTGTTATTATTGTTATTAAATTTACCAGATATAGGAAGTTATTTCACTTCCAGTACATCATTGACGGAAATATAATAAATCAAGTTAATTGTGTTATAGATTTAGGTATATTTCTCGATAGTATCGATAGTAAGCTTTTGTATGACATTCACATTGACAGTATTATTAAAAAAAATTGATAAGCTCTAGCTCCAATTTTAAACATCCTTGTACAATAGTATCACTATATTGTATAGAATCCTCGCTACGATTTCTACATTAAACGTCTAGAGAATATTCAAAATAAATCCTTGAAGTAATTAAACCGAAAATTTCCACATAATAATGTTAATATTCTATCTGTCGAAAATAGAAGAACATTAGCCGATTTATCATTTCTTCACAAACTTTTTAATAATGCTATTTAATCATTCTATTTATTGTCTCCATTTCATTATCGTACACCTAGTTTCATCTCGAGAAATGCATGTTTATTTACGGTTTTCCAGTATAGAACTAATTCAATTCTTTTCCCTTGTGGTTAGGTTGTCAATTTTATATAATGATATTAATAGAAAAAAATTTATGCCAGATTTGTTTTGCACAAGACTTCGTAGATTTGAGAAAACTATTAATCTAAATTTACTTTGAAATTTCTAGTTTTAGTTAAGTAAAATTTATCTTTTATAATTTGCTGTTTGTCACAATAGTTATTTACTATTTCATATTGATGTACTCAATTGTTTTGCATGTATGGTTATAAAGCTTTTCTGTTATTGGGTATATACCTGTTGAGAAGCCGAATTGCAAATAAATAAATAAACATTTATCGCCTTCTTCTGACTTGTAGTATCGCCCTTGCAAAATAAAAACGAAAGTACGTAAACACCCTGTATACATGATTTTATCTGATAACATAACGTAAATAACATGTTCTACAAATTCGTTTTGTTTCATTGTCTTAGGTACAACACTTGTACAGCACCGGAAATTCAGAATGGAGTCTTCACGGTTACTGAGAAAACGGAGAAAAAATACGTCCCGGGAGGCCCTGTACCGCATAATGCCCATGTCAACATTTCATGTAATGAAAATTACGTTTTGAATACAGATATTTCTCTCCTTGCCTGCGTCCATGGGATCTGGTCTTCAGATATTCCAGAATGTCTTGGTATGTTACTACTACTTAAAATACAAGCTCCGACTATTAAGTTATCCATTTTGTTTTAGTTTTAGGTTATATTTTCTAATTATTTCTGTGTTTTTTTATTTTGTTTTTACTATGATAGTACGTAATTAGTTTTGTATCGAGGCCACAAAATTTCTCTTTGGCGTACCGAGAGAAATGAAGCAGTTTTTAAACAGTTTATCTTATCGTTTAATTCAAAGTAAATATAAAAATCGCTTATGAGACTGATATTTGTAACGATTTCAGCTTTTTAATTGGTCTAGCGAAAAATATGTAAAATGCTCCAATTAGCTGTTGAATATCGTAAGAGTTATTCAGTGCAGAATTTTAGACTGTGATTCTATATTATTACAACTCTTATAATATTTTAAGTAACTGTGTATAATTACTAAAGAATTAAAAATGGTCAAATTTTGATATGCTGAGCTGCCAAGTATGTCTTGCATGAAACAAAACTAATTCATAAGTTTTATGTTTGCAAAACGGGATGACTCCGAAGCGCTACCAAGTCCATCTTAACTGGAATAGAGTAGCAGTACTGTTTTAAATTCAATATAATGCCGGGTCGAGACCAAACAAACAGAAACACGAAACGAAACAAAAACATAACAATTTAAAAATATTCCAAAAACTGCACAATTTTGAAACTATGTTTATTGATTGCCAGTTTTTTTTTTTTTTTTTTTTTTTTTTTCGTTAGTGTCGAAGAAGAATAAACCGCTTTTGGGTAAGACAGACTTTATGTACATGAATCATACTTGGCATTGGATGATATACGGAATGATGTTGGTTTAAATGGAGAATTACGATCAAGTTTCAATTTTTTTTAAGAATGTGAACAGACGATTTTGTAAATATAATCCAACTGGTCAGTCCTTCAATATGCAGGAGAAATACGAACTTAGAAATTCCAGTGTGACGGAACGTTTGGTTATAACAGGTTTGTTTTAACAGTAATTAGAAATAGTACATGACTATCAAGCGCTTGTGCATTTCTATGTGAATTATTCCAACAAACTTTTCTGACTGTTTCGTGTACTGTTCCAACAAGCACTTGTACTGTTTGCTATCGGTTTACAAACCGTCAAAACGATTCACGGATTTTCTTCTGACTAACGGTTTGAGTTTGCGTAGTTATATGATTTTTTGTCAGCTGTTTTGTTAATAATTATTAACCTTCTAGTTTGAAAGCAAAAGCGTAATTTTTTATTATACACAATGTGACAAACCGTCCCGTATTCAGCAAAGGCATTGTGTCCTGTTGGAACTGTCCATATTGTACAGTAACTACCGGAAGTCTCGGAGATATGAGAAAACATGAACCCTACAACGTATAAACTTTTACAACACCGATGAACATGTAACAATGCATATGTAACTTATTGTCCATCAACAATTCAGAAAGAGAGTTTTAGAGCCGTATATCATTAAAAATATCCGAAATCCAGATATAAGTAAATCTATAAAACTGCTCACAAACATGTATTTCATGATTGCTTACCTGGGTGTGTAAAGCTACCGCAAGGACCGTTATGCTGTGTAGAGACGTTCAAGCTTTATTCAACATTATCTGCTCACGGTTAAATACATAGCTGTAGTTATGCTTTGACACTATGTAGGCACATCAAAACCGGGTCACAACTCTGACGCTAGCGCGAGACACAGCTGACAGCTGACCGCCGACCGATAAGACATGAGCTACCATTCAGCGGCTACATGGGAAACCAATGTATTTTTGTTATAAATATTAGGTTGTAATATTTATTGGCATCTGTTTTAAGTTTTGAACTGAATTGTGATGTATAAATGTTAATAAATTAATTTTGTCATGCAAACGTTTACAGCTCCGCGCAAATTCAATTTTGCTACTCCTCTAGTAAGTTTTCTTGTTTTTGCAAAAAAATGAAATTCGCCAGTATAAAAAGCGCCGCGAGGATCGCAAAAAACAATTTCGCAGTTGCGAAGTTCCGAAGAGTTCTTACGTTCTCCCGACGCGAACTCAGCTGCTGGGTCCTCGGATGAAAACCGATCTCTGAGTTGACCTGCCTATAGGTCCTCAACCGCGAGGTAGAACGCCGAATTGCAGTTTAAATCAAGTTTGGCGAGTCTGCCGCGTAACAGAGACAGCCGTCATCTATCTCCCGCGAGAGATATCGCTCCGTGAGATATAGACCGCCGAATCGCAGCTCGCAGTCGAGTTTGGCGAGTCTGCCACCGTAAAGAACTCGCCGTTATTTATCGTTTGTGCAAAAAAACCCATCGCTATTTATCTTCAACAAGATAGAGCCGCCGTATCATAAATGATTTGTTTAAATCGAGTTTGACACGACGAAGAGTTATCATTTACCATATTTTATGAATATTTCACCACTTACTTTTTGGGTGGAATATTCACATTGTTCATTTACCTTTTGGGTGAAATAATATGCCGATAGTTTTCATCGTGTCGCGCGAACCGTCACAGTTGTCACAGGTCAGATAGAAAAGGTTTATGATCATCTATATTTACTGTTGTCTCTTTTTGATATTTTAATACAATAAACTAATTAATTAGCGCTTGTGTGTACAACGATCTAACCCTATCGTGCTGTTCTTGCAAGATAGTTTTCAGCACCTAGCGTAATTGGCGCCCGAGCTACCCCTAAACCGCCGCCTAAAGAGAGGACGTATACGCCATGATCACGCCACCACAAGTTGCAGAATGGCCTCTTGGGTCAACGTTGCAACAAGTGCAATTTAAATAAAAATGATTAACGAATTTTCATCTGAAGGGTATTACGAATCGGAAGAATTTTCTTCTAGTGATGGAGACAATCTGGAATTGTTTATCGAAAATCCATGGCAAAAAATAAAATGAATTATAAGAAACAGTACCCCAGTCATACTTTTGACTCAAACAATTAAAAATTCGTTCCAACAAACAAAGCAGGGACAGTCACTGATAGTATTATAAACCATCAGAATTTTTTAGTTGGAACAAACCTAACTGATGGAGCTGAGAAGAGACGATGATAAGAAACAAATAGCGATTACAAATGCGTTTTATTATACACAATAATAATAAATAGTACGCGTCATACGATGTTTGTTGCCACATATTGACATTTATTGTTTCTGACTCAGCTACGCTGATCTTTTGAAGCAGGTCATACATAGAAATCTTGCTGACACTTCCCTTGAATCTGAATCAAAAGATTAATCTTCTACTTACTGATAGATTTAAGCCCGAGAAGATTAACACGTTTCTGGTATTTTATTTGCGCCAATCCTTTTGTCAGGATATCCGCTGTCATCTCGTCGGTCGGCACATACTCAATAGATACCAACTGTTCTTTGACTGCATCACACACAAAATAAGGCCAAATGTCAATGTGTTTTATGCGTGCATGGTATACCGGATTCACTGCTAACTTCTGTGCACCCATGTTATTGATTTTCAGGATGACATTCTTTAGATATACCCTAAATTTGTCTAACAGCCTCTTTATGTACATAGCCTCCTTGGCCGCCTCGGTTAAAGTCATGTACCCGGCCTCTGTCGATGACAATGCCACGGTTCGCTGCTACTTTGAGTCACAACTAACTACACCACCTTCACGATGAGGACAGAGTCAGCATATGATCTTCGGTCCAAATGATATCCACCCCAATCGGCGTCAGCGTACATCATAAGTTGAACGTTGGAATACCTGAATAAAAGACCCATATCGCTGGTTCTCTTCAAGACCCGCTTTGCTGCTTTCCAATGATTCTCCGTGTAACAATCATTAAATTGGCTCAAAGAATTATCTGCATGCGCTATGTCAGCCCTCGTCCCCACAGACAAGTACATCTAAGCCCCTACCAGTTCTCAAAAAGGAACTTTGACCACATATTTCTTCTCTTCGATTTTTTCATCTGACAGCTTGAGATCTGGTTCCAATGGCGTCGAAACTAACTAGCTTACATTCCAACATACTGTACTTGTCGAGAATATCATGAATACGAGTATATACTTCTGGCTAATTACGATACTGTTCTCATTCCTCGTGAACTCCAGGCCCAAACAGTATTTGACATTACCCAATTCTTTTAATTCAAACTTGAAGCAAAGATGACTTTTCACTTTCTTTATCATTGCATCATCACGTGACATCAATAGAATATCATCAACGTAGATCATGATAAAACTCAGGTTTTCAATCGGTCCAATGTGATAGATGCACGGATCAGCATTCGATGTAATAGCTCCAATATCTCGAAGTTCCTTGTCGAGCCGAAAATACCAAGCACGGCCTGACTGACGCAGCCCATACAGATCCTTTTTTAAGAGACAAAGCATGTCTCCTTTCTTCAGCTCACCTTCTTCGCTGCTTCTCGTATGGATGTGTTTCCACATCCTGACCGAATGATGTGTTTCAAGATATCTTCAAGGTGCTCCGGCAGTTCCATCAATATGTTCTCCTTAATATCGCCATTTAAATAAGCAGTGGCAATATCAAGTTGCTCTATTTTCATGTTATGCTGGATTGCTGCAGCCAGTGCTACACATATGGAACTCAACCTTGCTACTGGTGCAAACGTCTCACAGAAATCTACACCTGATCTATGACAAAATGTACGTACCACCGCACGTGCCGTCCTTTTCTCAATTATTCCATCAGACCCGTACTTATTTCGTAAAATAAATCTATTCCCAATCACCTTCTGATCATCAGGACGTCTTATCAAGATCCAGGTGTTGTTTTTGATTAAAGAAACTACCTCTGAAACCATTGCATCCTTCAACGCAGGTGAGTTTGCGAGGTCTTCCTGGTTGTCCTGTTCTAATTATACGCGGACGCCCACGTCTTCGAGCTGGTATAATTTCTTCAGTTTGGTCGTCGACTTCCCCTGGTTTCTTAGCGTCGTCTTTAAAGTTCTCGTCTACCGCATGATCATTGAAATCACGCGAAATATTTTCCTGGTAGAAATCTTCAAACGTCGAATTTGGTATACCACCGCTTTCTTCTAAAAATCTTTTTGCGTACACCCGGCAACCAAATTCGGAAAGTCTTCGATTCTCTGGAGTAACATATAAATATCCCCTCACTGGATCGAACGTCGAATTTTCTCTATGTGAGAGTTTTGTTGAGGCAAAACATTTTACATTCAAATTCTTTAAAATAACTGACAGTTGGTACTCTGTCGTGCCACGCTTCATACGGGATTTTTCCGTCGAGCTTCTTTGTTGGAGAGCGATTTCTGATGTAGTTTGCACAGAAACCGCCTCAGCCCAAAACGATGGCGACAACCAGACTGGAGTAGAAGACATCGTACAGACTCTACCAAAGTACGAGTTTTATTCTCAGCCACCCCATTTTGTTCGGGTGTGTAGGTCCTTGTAAGTCGACGTTGAATTCTGTGTAACTTTAGATATTCGTTGAAATCCCTATTTACATACTTACGGCCATTTTCCTTCTTCTGGATTGAGTTTGACGAATCTATATTTCTTCTTGCATCATAATCTTCGTTTATTTTAGTACGTAAACTTTTGGGTGTGGGTAATTTATCACGACTTTCTATGACGATTCTAAAATTCTCGAAACTTGATGGTAGACTATATAGCATCATGATGGCAAGTTGATCCGGGTTGATGATACCATCCATATCGGCTAACTTATCAACCGCATTAAAAATATTGTGTAAATGTTCGTGTACATCACCGCATTCACACATCTTCTGCAATATAAGACTTTTCAATAATGTAGCTTTACGTGCAGGCCCTTTCGATTGAAACGTATTTTCTAATTTAATCCATACTTCACGAGATGTCGTGCAATTTTTAATGTTACAAATTACTTGCACCTTAGTCCAGTCAATAGAGGTTTTTACCCTACAAAAGGTGAGGAAAAAAAAACGATTTTAACATACGTTGTTTGGGTCGAGACGGGGATGAAAAATTTAAATTTGTGACCTTGGGGAGGCTCGGCGTGAGCCGCCATCTAGGATCAAAAGTGCAAAAAATGTGTTTTTCGCTATTATCTCCAAAACAGTGGCCCGTATCAAAATTTTACAAGAATATAAATTTAAAGCTCGTTACTTTTTGTACAAAAAGGGTTCTTGCATTTTTGACCTAGGATGAAATCTCAAAGAGTTATGTTCAAAAATAGGTAACCAGCACAACAATTTATGAAAGAAGATTTAATCACTCAAAATATACACAATATTATTTTTTTAATACTAATGCCTGTATTCACCAACATCAAATAAATCTTCGAATAGCTTATTCATTGAATAAGAAAAAAATATCGCATCGATACCATAACACAAATGAAGGTATTTATTCTAGCTGTCATATTTTGATGCGATATTTTTCTCTTATTCATTGAATAAGCTATTCAAAGATTTATTGGATGTTGGTGAATACGGGCATTAGTCTAATAGATTTTGTTATTTGTAACAGTTTACATTTGTCGTGGCATCAAAAGAAGTAAATTATGAATGATTTTTATGAGCGCCCACACTGTAAAATATATCGTCATCATTACCGATGTCTACATGCGTTGTAAATACTGGCACACCCAGTAATGGGTAATATGCCGTGATGATATATATATTAGCATCTCGGATGCTAGGAGCCCGGGAGAGTCGTAATTTCTGATGGATTATATAACCTCAGACTGCAATCAGCTACTAGAATATTTAATTATATTATTATTAGTAAATTTAATTGATTGTGTAATTAGTGAGTAGTATTTAATAAGGAATGAATTCTAAAATCAGTATGTTTTGAGTTGTCGTTCGGAGTGTTTGAAATAAATCAGTGTTGGTGAAATAATATCTAGTGCATTATTTGACCTTTTATTACAGTTAATAGTGTTCTATTTCAGTTTTATTATCTTCACAGTTTACATCAGAAGTGGGATTGTACCTAAAATGTCGCGTGATGTAGATGACGGTGATACAGAAAATTTGCTGGAATCCAGTGAACAAAATGCGTTGAATTTGAGTATGCAAGAAGATATCGCATCTATGCCTAGATATGCACCTCCATTAGTCAATAATGACCAGTAATCAACTAGCGCTCCTAGTTTTCAGCAAGTTATGGAATTGTTCTTCAATCAACTGACCATACCAAGCTCTTACGTGCTGCCAATATGAATAGTTCTCAATTTCAAAGTATTAGTGAATATGGAAGAGAAAAGATACGCAGTTTATATAGATTCTACCCCGATTTACCTTGGGACCGAGTATTGTACCCTGTTATTGGAGGCATTACGGTAAACTCGATTCGAGAGGGCATACGTTTCCATAAACCTAAAGATCAAAAAGAGCTCATGCTGCTCTTAAGACACTATGAAGCAGAGTCAATCCCGAGTGGACCACCTACCAAGCGAGCAAAGATGGATAGCACAACGAGATTTTTGGGAAAATGTTTCAATTGTGGCAAGACTGGTCATAAGAAAGATCGATGTAAGGTAACTACATTCACTAATGAGAACCCAGGTACTTCGAGACAAAACGAAGTAGACAGGTCAAAATTTAAACAGTGCAACTTCTGCAAAAGACCTGGCCATGAGGAGTCTACTTGTTTTCAGAAAATTTCAGATACGTTGCGTAAGTGTCTACAGATGCGCAATAATGCCATCTGCTACCGCAGTTGTGGGAGACGTTAACTACAAATTTACTTACATGGTAGATTCAGGGGCAGATTGTTCAATCATCCATCAACATGTAGCAAACTCCGTTAATGCACTAATTTTGCCAGTTTCGCGAAATTTAGTTGGACTAGGAAAACAAATAAGTACTGTAGGACGCTGTTTGCTGTATGTAACCCTACAAGAAATTACGTTAGAAATTGACTTTTTAGTAGTTCCTAATGGCACCATTCCTGATGTGGACTCTCTTATAGGCTGGGAAACAATAAGTCGTCCTGGAGTAATTATTGTAAAACGAGAGCATGGCTTAGACTTAAAACACAGCACTACGACTCCTGTTACAGTCTGTACTATGAATTTAGAAAATAGGTTGTCAGGATTGGACGAGCAACAACAACAACGATTAAACAATATGGTGGAGGAAGCACGGGCCCAAACTGCGAAAGTTGTTACCACTGGTAAGTTAAAAATACAATTGAACGATGAAGTTCCTGTTGCATTTCGTCCTAGACGTCTAGCACTCGCTGAAAGAATGCAACTTAAGATCATTATTCAGGACATGTTGGAACAAGAGATAATTAGGGAAAGCACTTCACCGTATGCGAGCCCAATAGTATTAGTAAAAAAGAAAGATGGTTCCTTGCGGTTATGTGTTGACTATCGGGAGATTAACAAAAAGGCTATCAGAGATAGATATCCAATACCCAATTTACGGGATCAACTAGATGCTCTAGGGAATGCAGTTTATTTCACAACTTTGGACATGAAAGCGGGCTTTCACCAAATCGAGATCGAGGAAAGTTCGAAAAAATATACTGCGTTTGTGACACCTGATGGACATTTTGAATACAACCGTATGCCATTTGGTTTTGCTAACGCACCATCATGTTATCAAAGAGCGATCAATAAGGCTTTAGGTACGCTGAAAGATAATATTGTTCAGGTCTACCTAGATGATATCATGATACCGTCCAGAACTGTAGAAGAAGGTTTCAGCTATTTGGAAAGAACTCTGGAGGCTTTGTCATTGGCAAGATTTTCACTAAACCCGAACAAATGTACCTTTTTCGCTTTAGAAACCGAATACCTAGGGTCTATTGTTGGAAATGGGTCCACCAAACCTAGCCCGCGGAAGGTACAAGCGTTGGTAGAATCACCGCCCCCAAAAGATGTTAAAGGTGTAAGACAATTTATGGGCTTAGCTGGGTATTTTAGACGATATATTGAAAAATTCTCAATAACTACCGCACCTATAAATAGACTCTTACAGCGAAATGTTGAGTTTAAATGGACGCAGGAACAGGAAAACATAAGACAACAAATAATCCAAACTTTAGTATCGGCACCTGTACTAAGAATTTTTAATCCAGTACTTCCTACCGAACTCCATACGGATGCATGTTCCATAGGAATCGCAGCAGCCTTGATGCAGAAGGAGAATGGACTTGTAAAACCTGTGGCTTATTTTAGTAGGAGAACTAATCAATCAGAATCAACATATCACTCGTATGACCTAGAAACCCTGGCCGTTGTTGAAGGAATGGAACATTTTCGCTTGTATTTGTATGGTTTGAACTTTACTGTATACACTGATTGCAATTCTGTAAGAGCCACTGCATTAAAGAAGAATTTACATCCAAGAGTTGCCAGGTGGTGGATGAGACTACAGGATTTCGATTTCAAGATCGAATATCGACCTGGATGTCGAATGGGGCATGTAGATTATTTAAGCAGAAACCCAACGATCCGAGTATTAACACAAACAAAAAAACCATCTAGTATACTTGAGTTTCAAGCTAAAGAATTCTGCCAGTCATTGAGTACTGCACCCAACAGTTCGTTCATTATAAAAGACAATGTCGTCTATCATGTCTTCAAAACTAAAGGAAAAGAACTCATCAGATGTTTCGTTCCAAAAGCAGCTAGATTAGAAGTGATGAAGGCATACCATGACGAAGCTGCTCATATTGGTTGGGATAAGGCCATTGCTCGCATGCGTGAGGAACTGTACTGGCCAAGAATGGGACAAGTCTTGAAAAAGTACATTAAAAATTGTAGATCCTGCACTATAGGAAAATCTCATACTGGTCCAAAACACGGAGTTTATCAAAGAGGGAATAAAGCAACCAAACCATTCCAGGTGTGGCATATAGACCATGCGGGTCCGTTGGTAAAGTCAAATAACTGCACAGAAATTTTAGTCATTATCGATGCATTTTCAAAGTTTTGTATGTTCGTTCCCATTGAAAACAAAACAACAGTTTGCTCAATTAGCGGCCTGAGTAATATTTTCAATCGTGTAGGAAAACCGACAATGATAATTGCTGACAGAGCAAGAGCATTTACATCTTCAAAATTCAAGGAATTTTTACTGGAAAATCGCATAGAGTTACATTTAATAGCTACTGGAGTCCCTAGAGGTAACGGACAAGTAGAGCGTGTCATGAGAACCTTATTCAACTTAATGAGAAGTATGTTAACAAGCGAAAAAGAATATAGATGGACAAGTGTTGTGCCACAAATCGAAGCAGTTCTTAATGAAACAGTGAGTTCTACAACAGGGTTTACACCTAGGGCATTGATGTTCGGAGAAAAGCATCTTCTACCTGCAGAAAAGAAGTTATTTGAAGGCCTGCCGTATAAGAAATGTATGGATGTGAATGATATAAGCGCTATGAGATCAATTGCCAATATAAAAATGGAAGAAAGTAGACAGAGACAAGAAAGAGAATTTAATGCTAGAAGGAAAAATGCTATTCGGTTTAAAGTCGGCGATAAAGTTGTTGTACAAGACACACAGAAAGCAGGTAGTGGTAAACTAGGTGACAAATTTATAGGACCCTACCAAGTTTTTAAAACTCTAGCTAATGATCGTTATGTTTTGAAACGTTTGAACAAGACAACACAAATAACTAAAGTTGCTGCACATGAACAGTTGAGGTATTGGCCTCAAGAGAATAGAGAAATGGCGGTGACTTCATCTTAGTAAACTTTGTAGTAACTAGTAAGTACTCATTTGGACCTTAAATGGTCAGTGTGTTGGACCTTAAATGGTCGTGGACCTTAAATGGTCAGTGTGTTGGACCTTAAATGGTCGTGGACCTTAAATGGTCAGTGTGTTGGACCTTAAATGGTCGTGGACCTTAAATGGTCAGTGTGTTGGACCTTGAATGGTCATTGTGTTTGTGTTGGTGCTTAAATCATCATCGTCTTGGACGTTAAGCGAAGACATTCCGTAGTTGTCATATTTTCGATATTTCAAGTTTTATTTGTTCCAGCACAGAATGTCGCACGCGATGCCGCGGCGTGCGCAGGATGGCCGTGTTAGCATCTCGGATGCTAGGAGCCCGGGAGAGTCGTAATTTCTGATGGATTATATAACCTCAGACTGCAATCAGCTACTAGAATATTTAATTATATTATTATTAGTAAATTTAATTGATTGTGTAATTAGTGAGTAGTATTTAATAAGGAATGAATTCTAAAATCAGTATGTTTTGAGTTGTCGTTCGGAGTGTTTGAAATAAATCAGTGTTGGTGAAATAATATCTAGTGCATTATTTGACCTTTTATTACAGTTAATAGTGTTCTATTTCAGTTTTATTATCTTCACAGTTTACATATATATATATATATATATATATATATATATATATATATATATATATATATTTAAATAATTTTTGTCAGCGCTTTTTCACAAATTCATCAACCACTCTGACCCGGTTAAAAATACGGTACCGCGATTTAAAAATTTTAATTCAGTTTGAAATTCTCCTTTATGTGATGTTAAATGATTTTTGCTCCGATGAGCGGTTAACAAATTATTAACAATTTAAACTTATGTGAAATTTCACTAAAATTTTAAACATCTGCAAATCAGCTTAGTGTTCACTTTTTCTTCTGAAATTTGGACACGATTAAAGATAAGCTTTACTGTGCATTTAATACGTGCTGAAATTTCACCTTCTGTAAGGCAAAGGTCTTTTTTTGTCTCCATTGGCTGGACTACCTATCGATAAAATTAAATCAGACTTAGCTTTTGCGTCCCTGTTTTTTCAATCTTTAATTACTTCTTCTTTGCTATTCATCGGTTCAGGTTTCACAATCTCGCCGCTTACGTAGCCCCATGCATCGTTCTTGACTAGCAATGCACGCATTTGAAGCTTCCATGTGTCACAGTTATCGCGTCCAAGACCCTCGATACGTATAACGTTAGCGTTCATCGTAGCAATAATTTTTGACGTAGGAAGCTTAGTTTTGGGATCCTACCCTTGACCAGTATCAGTACAAATATGTTTAATGTCCTTAATACAATTAAAATACAAATTATTGTGAATAAATGCGAAACACAAGTTTCCAGTGCAGCGACAAATTCTTCAGAATCGACTGCCGTCGCTCTACTGGTCCACAGTGAAACTGTATAGTTTTATTTGTACAAATGTACAGTGCAGTAACAGAATTCGTCAAAATAGAAACAAAACATAGACTCCTTGATCTTTACCGACAAGTGACGGGACAAGAATTTTTTTGCAAAAATACGAACAAGACATAAGTTGTAGAAATATTTCATTTTGTTTAAATACATCAATTTTCTGTTTTGTTTATTTGGTCTGGCTCCGGCATAAGAAGTTATGATAATATTTAACTATCTCTCTCTTCGGGGTTCTTCTCTTACTTAAGTACTCACTGGAGTAGTATTGTCCTTTTTGAAAATTTATTAATGATATAATATTTTTAAATTACCTAAAGATTTTCTTATTTTTTTTATTTTTTATAATCTTGTTCTTAACTAAAGAAAAAACCCCTTAACCTTAACAATAAATTTAAAAACTATATACGTATTTCGAGAACTAAGTTCTCATCATCAGTAGAAACTACAAACTGAAAACAGGGAAGTTAAGATTACTCAGCATGTAAACCATGCCAGAGGTCAAAACAGCTCTGAGGAATAAGGGAGAGAACACGGGTTATATAGGGACAGGAGTCATAGGTGAATGGATACCTAATTAGGTAACTAAGATTAAACAGAGTAATTGTCTTATATTAACTCATATAATTTAGAATTTGGGATGGGACCTAGGTCCGCGTTCATCAATTTATCTTTAAATTTATGTATTATCAAACTCTCATGTGCGTCTAAATATCTATTATTATCAACTTGTTTCAATAATTTTATATTAGAATTGTCAATTTTATGATTATTAATAAACATATGTTGTGCTACACTAGATTTATCAGGATTACCGCTTTTTAAATGATAGAAATGTTCTTTAAACCGAGTATCAATTTGTCTTTTAGTTTGACATGGTAAATCAGTTTTTTGCAATTCCTTGCTCGCCTAATTATTTTAAGTAAAAACGCTTCAAAAAATAAATAAATGAGTGGCGTTTTATCTGTCACAACGTAAGTTAAATTATTTGACATTTCTAACAATTTGATTTGGACAAATATCGTTAAGTATGACAATAATAGAAATATTAGATTAATAAATAAAGATAAAAAAATACAGTTTTCTTTAAATAATATGAATTTATTAAAAATTCACTATTTCGTAACAAAATATGCTCAAACAAGAAACGTTTTATAAATAGTAAACGAATAACAAAACAATTATAATTTAAAGATAATGGTAGGTATCCTATTGTCAATGTTGAAACTTAAAGATTACTGTTAGATCTGTTTAGACTCGTAATCAGGTATTTTTCAGCTCTAAACAGTGCTAACATTAACCTTTAAGTTTTAACATTGACAATAGAATACCACTCAATGTAGTTACAATAAATACTCAAATGCAGCACCATTTTGGACAAGACAATAACCTAACCTATTGTGAAAAGATCTTCGTACATTAAAAAATAGTTGCTGCTGTGTTATACGATGACATTCATTAAATATGGCATATCTTAGGTCATTTAGGTTTTCGTGTCTTTGTTTATAAATTTGAGTTTTTAAGTGACCCCATAAAAAAAGTCACAAGGAGCAAGGTCTGGAGATCTAGCGGGCCAGTTAATGATACCCCCTCGTCCAATCCACCGACCAGGAAATACCAGGTCCAAATACTCCCTAACGTTTCTACCTTAGTGTGCTGGACATCCATCGTGTTAGAACCAGACCTCTCGATCTGGACGCACAACATCGTCTATTGCAGGACCAATATCATTTTGTAGCATCTCTAATTAATTATCTGCATTTAGATTGCCACGTATTTCAATAGGACCAATTATGTGGTGACCTAAAATTCCGGCCCAAATATTTACTTTCTGAGGATATTGTGTCCTTGTTGAAATATTAATATAATATATATGTTTAAATATTCATTTTTTAATAATATCAGACAACAAAACCAGAGACAAAAAATGAAATTATGAGAAATTATCAGAAAACCACAAATAATTTATTTGACAGATAAAACGCCAGTCATTTATTTATTTTTTGTTCAATTTCCATGGCTGTTAAGATTTTCAACGTAATTTTCGACATTTTCATATTTCATTTCTGTCGTTACAAAGCATGTAAAAGTAATTCTATTTATTGAATTAGATGCAGAACTTTATGCCCTAAAACTTTTATTTGAAGCGTTTTTACTTAAAATAATTAGGCGAGCAAGGAATTGCGAAAAACTGATTTACCATGTTAATCTCCTATGTACACCTTTAAGATAGACCCACGGTATATATATCATTAAATAAATAGATTTTGAACAAAAATCAAATTATATACATTTAAATAAAACTAGAAAAGGTGAATGCAAATTATGTTAATTAGAAATCGATTAATGGAAAATAACATAAAAATCAAATTAAAAACATTTTAATAAAATAAAGAAATATTGCACTAAAAATCGTATCAATCTAATAATAATAAAAAAATCGAATTAACATTTTAATAAAACTGGAAAACGTGTATACAAATTATTGTATTTAGAAATCGGTCAATAGAAAATAACATAAAAATGAAATTTTAAGCCCGTCTTAAACAGGAGTTTATTCTTTTTCCTCCAGCAAATTTAACTATAATAATATTAAAATTTTCGGCATAGTTATTATTGACATATCCAGATTTTAGTGAATAAGCACGATTTAAGGTACCTAATATCCGATTATAACATTTTTACCATAGTATAAAACTACTAAGTTAAGTATTTTTATACTGTGTTTTTACGGTGATGATTCCTCAAAAACTATAAGACATGCTGGGTTTATGCAGGCAACTTAATTAAAAAATTAAATTGTAGAACTAAACTAAACAAGTAGTAACCATTGTTATCGTTTATGCAACTAAACTGAAGAACTAAACTAATTATTATTATTATTATTATTATTATTATTTCGAATGAAAGACAGTACAATTTATAAATTAATACATAAATAAAATAATAAATAAAATAAAACAAATTAAATATTTTTGATCTTAACTATCCAATTTAGAGCATCTTCTGTTAAATGATGGAGTCCGGAAAAACCTTGCTGAAATTTAGTTATAGGACATTCTTCTACAATATGTTGGATTGTTGAAAATAAATCAAGAGATTGGCTATTTTCAACTTTTAGTTTAATTTTATAATTTCTTAGTTTCGCGCACTTATGACAATTTCAACAGCTAACCTATGAAAATGTACGATGATAACAAAGTTTCTGTAGAAAAGAGCGACGAAATACTAATTGGTCATATTCATCAAATCGTATACCTTTATTTTTTATCCTATATAAATATAATGTAACATAAAATTCTAAATATTAATTTACTGCATAAACGAGGTTATTTTAGTTTAGTTTCTTAATGTAGAAACTTAATTTAATTTCATAATTTAAATGCTTCATAAACCCAGCATTAGGACCTGTTTAACTATGAATTCTTCAATCTGATATTCCTGGGAAGCGCTGAAAAGGTTTTGGTAACAATTGGACAACCGGAAGTAGTATTTTCTTAGAAAAATTCTTCTAAATATAATTTTTTTGGAAATTTTTGTTATTACAAATATTGAAGAACATAAAATTCTCCATCTAATACTTTTCAAATTTTTAATACAACTTGCATAGATTTAGAGATAAACACACTATAATATATAGAATAATCGGGTGTAATACATCGAAGAGGCTAAACTACACTAAGGAAAGACAAATTTAAATGTTTATAACATAGTTTGTAAATAAATAACAGATGTCAGTGTCAAAAATCAACAGTTTTAGTGACATTCTGAAATCTTTTTCTAGGAAGCATATTTAATCTTTCTTATTGTTTTATTCATTATTTAAAATTATAGGTAAAATGCATATGTATACCCATCAGATATACCGCCAATTTTGTTAATGAATTGGAAGAATGTCTGACATTTAGGAACTTCAATATACAATAAAAATTGATATAATTAGAATTGTATGTGTGCAGAAGACATGTTAAATACAATAGAAAACAATATTTTTGTAAAGTTCTGTAATTTTTTTGTTAAAAAACGACGGTTCGATAGCGAAGTGCAGTACAATACTAATAACATAAAATGAAAATGCCAAAACATATTTTTTATTATGATTTATTTTGTTTCTGGCTATGGTAAATGATTAGAAAATCACTCGGAAAATCATTAATAATCGATTGTATATCTTGATATTCCCAAAGGCGTCCATATAAATTATAAAAAGAAAAATACTTAATCTTTTTCACTTATGTGCAACTGTCCCTTATTTGAAAATAATAATTGTGATTCTTTTTCAGGCTGAATTTTTGAGTACCGGAAAGAATTGTTCAGTAATTTATAATTTTATTAACTGCTTCATAGGGATAAATTTTTGTGCAGAAAATGGACATTTTATTTCAATTAATGCTCTATCTCCTATAAGGCCGTCAGGTATTTTTGCCAAAAAGGATACTTTTTGTCTATTATTAAACCGGATTCGCCTATGTGTAAACCAATTTTTTTTTACCTCTCGCTAAGAGAAGGTATTGAATTCATGCTAAAATTCGCATATCCAAATTTTATTGAATAAGCACGATTTAAGGTCCCTAGAATCCGATTATATCATTTTTAAATGATGTCTCTGTGTGTGTGTGTGTGTGTGTGTGTGTGTGTGTGTGTGTGTGTGTGTGTATATGTATGTATGTATGTATGTCTGGATGTTGTAGTCACGATTCCTCAAAAACTATAAGACTTAAAAAATATTTAACTGCAGTTTGGGCAATCTGACATTCCTGGGAAGAGCTGAAAAGGTTTTGGTAACAATTGAACAACCGGAAGTAGTAGTTTCTTAGAAAAATTCTTCTAAATATAATTTTTTGGGAGGTTTCTTTATTAAATATTGAAGAACATAAAATTCTCCATGTAATACACTTAAATTTTTTATTATATCTTGTATAGATTTAGAGATAAAGACACTATAATTTATAGAGTGAACTAATCGCAGAGGCTACGGCACTAAGGAAACCAGTTGACAAATTCCAATGTTTATAACATAATTTGTAAATGACACATGTCATTGTCAAATATCAACAGTTTTAGTGACATTCTGATAGCTTTTTCTGGGAAGTATATTTAATTTTTTTTATTGTTTTATTAATTAAATATTTGAAATTATAAGTAAAATTGTGGTAAAATGCATATATCCATCAGAAATACCGCCAATCTGGTTAATGAATTGGAACAATCTCTGACATTTAGAAACTTCCTCATACAATGAAAAATATATATAATTAGAATTATATGTGTGCAGAGGACATGTTAAATACAATTAAAAACAATATTTGGGTAAAGTTCTGTAATATTTTGTTATAAAACGACGGTTCGAAAGCGAAGTGCAGTACAATACTTATATAACATAAAATGAAAATGGCGAGAGGTCTTGTGCTGGCCACAACAGATTTTTTTTTTTGTGAAATCCCGTTTAGCAATTGATTCTTTTTCGATCCCATAATTACCTCTAAATGGTTTATATAAATAGTTAATTACAGTTTGTACTTGTTTTTACTGTTTTTCATTTACAAATTAAACCAAAATTAGATGATTGAATGCGAATTCTTTTTTCTGACACCCAAACTTGACAAAAGAATGCACCTAATTGGCTTTGTAATTTTGTATTTGCCTGAGTCTGCGCATCCAGCCTTGAAGCACACAATTTACCTAGCTGTACGGGTTTGTTTCGAGGTTGTCTGAGCGTGAGCATACTGTACAATCAGACAGTCGGTGGTAGGGAGAGAAATTATTGTAACATATTAACAGTGTACTTACATGCGACAAGCCAAACATTTCCCCTCGTCCCACCACACTTCAGTTAAGGCAATTCTGAAATCGAACTTTTGCTCTAGGTAGACTAGCCCCTTAAAGATATTACTTTAGATAAAAACGAATTATTGGTTTCTTTTGATGTCAGCTCCTTATTTCCAAGTGTACCTTTCCTTATTTACAATTTATCGAATTTAATATGTTTACAACTGCAACGGCCTCGTCGTTACAACGTCACCCGTTTACTTTCCGCTGCGATTGGGTCTCGTAATAGTCTCTCTGTATGAAAGAGATAGCCCAATATTTCGTTACGTATGTCTTGCGAGGTAAGGGGAACTTTACGTTCCGTATTAGTGTTGTCAGTTTATCATTTATATTTATTTAAAACATGAAAACAAGAGTGAAGTAGTGGCACAGGTGGCACACAACAAATCAAAACAATGAAGGTTATGTTACTTGTCACTGACGTTTGGCATTTCTATGAGAGGAAGGGATCGCAAACCATAACCCATAGACAAATAAAGATATATACTAGACCGAGCTTCCATCATGGCGGCAATGTTCAGCTTTGTGCCGAATTGAATAAATATCGAGACGCTAATTCTAGTGTAAATTCTACAACATAATAAAAAAAGTAACTATGCAGTAACTTAAAATTCGTATTTTACATCATTTCTTCATTTCAAGATAATAAAGCTCAGTCGCCCAATAAAAAGTACGAACAATATTTAATTTACATTATTTTTACAATAATTATAATAAATATTTTCTTCAGTTGTAGTGAATTTTATTTATTTATGTTGGCAGCCCAGCAATCTGTCATTTCTGTTAGTGAGAGGTTTTCAAGTTTATTTATTTTGTTAGTATTTGTTTACAAGCTTGTTTCGGTATTTGTTTCATGTAGAAATATATTTTATTATTTTATTTGATTGTTTTCAGCGTTTACGGTATATATATGTCTATATTTTGTTAGTTTCAGAAAACATATTTTTCCTATTTTTAAATTTCCCGCCTTTCTATTAGCGTCTCGTTATGGCGCCCATCGATTCTATTTGGCACAAACTCCTAACATTGTAAACTCGGTCTAGTATATATCTTTCCTTGTCTATGCCATAACCATACCTTTCCAAATGCAACACCAGGAGGTCTATTCTAAATTCATAGCCACATGTGCTATCCGCTATCCGCTATCCGCTATATAAGTTCCACTACACTGTAAAAAATTCCTCTGTAAAATTACTATAATTGTTATTGGCGTCCAAATTGCCTAAGTGAATTATAGTAAATTTACAGTTAAATGTGATTTTGTCTACCTTTTTTAAAATTACATAAACATAAATTCCATAAAAATTTTGATACATACTTTAAGTAAATTTACATATTAATAATATACATAATCTTTTTAAAACATAATGTATATCAACATTTGAGTCATTTGCACGTGTATAATTGCTCTCTGTTTTAAAGTTATCTTTTGTGTAGTATTTTGAAGTTATTTTTTTTCAAAAACTGTATGATAGTATATATAATTTTTTTCTGATTATTTCTGTGGAAGTGATTTTGTGTCCCGGTATATATATCTTATGAAAATAGGCTAAAACCTTTTTTTCATTTTAAATTTTTTTATACAAGTTTCTACTTAACTAAAGTATTAAATCTCCACCATGTCTCGCCAGTGCAGTGCGTGTAACCGGGGCGTCAACTCGAAATATCCCGGAGTAGAGTGCGCTAATTGTGAAAATTCTTATCATTCCCTGTGTGCGGGCATCTCTGATGAACAGTTCAAACTTTTTATGGTTGTGTTTATCTTGCCGTAGCCGTCCAAAATCCTCCAAGGCAGCTACCGTGGAATCTGCAAGTGTCGACGCCAGTGTTTCGCCTGACCTTCGTACCATACTCAGCAAATTTGAACAGCGCATGAACGATAAGTTTGAAACTTTATTAAATTCAGTAACTTTTTGCAGTGATAAAATTACTGACTTTGAATTAAATTTAAAAGATATAAATAATAAATTGAAAATATTTGATGAACTTAAACGTGAAAATGACATATTAAAAACTGAAGTAAAAAATTTAAATCAGAGAATAGAAGATCTAGAACAATACTCCAATATAAATAAATTAATTATTAATAATATTCCGGAAAAAAATGGGGAAAATATTGGCAATATAATTTGTAACATAGGTGAAAAACTTGGTGTAAAGGTTTCGAAAAATGATATTGATGCGGCTCATAGGCTGCAATATAACAAATCAAAAAATGGTAAACCTAGGTATGTTGTTGTGAAATTTATATCTCGTCGTGTTAAGGATGATTTTCTCTCTGCAGCGAGAAAAAATAGAAATTTAACATCTGCAAGCATAAATATTGAAGGGACAGACAGTAAAATTTATATAAATGAGCATTTAAGGTTTAAAAACTCCTTAATTCTTAGAACAGCATTAAATGAATTAAAACCTAAAGGTTTCAATTATATATGGTCAAAGAATTGCAAAGTTTTTGCCAGAAAAAATGATACATCAAAGATTCACTATTTAAGTGATGTTACTGATATTTCTAAGCTACAGTAATAATGTTTCATTTCCAAACCGATATATTTTCTTTTCATTTTTTGTTCCTTTTATAAATGGGCATTTCTGTGTATTATCAAAACGTTCGGGGTTTACGAACTAAAACAAGTACTTTTAGTATTAATACTCACTCATGTAGTTTCGATATTATCTGTCTTACCGAAACTTTCTTAAATTCATCTGTTTACAATAGTGAATTATTCCCACCCACTTACAATGTAATAAGGAGAGACAGATCTAGTACTTCAAGTGTAAAAAGAGATGGTGGTGGTGCGCTAATTGCGGTTCGCTCTTGTTTTAATTATATTGAAAGGCCGGAATGGAATAGTGAAGCCGAAGACCTCTGGATTTCTTTAATAAACATTAATAACAATATTCAATATTTACATGTTTATTGCGTTTATTTGCCACCAGACGATCATGTGTCAATGTCTAACTTTCTAAGTAAACTATCAGATATTATAGACTCAGTACCTAATGATGATTTTTTTATTATTAGTGATTTTAATTTACCCCATTTGCAATGGGTCCCTAAAAATACTCATAACTCACTTAAGCCTCTAAACACTTATAATTTGTCTTCATCGAATTTTGTTGATTGTATTTCATATTGTAATATTTATCAGTTTAATCATGTACGTAATGCAAACAACAGAATTTTAGATTTGGTTATTTCCAACTTTGATCATATTGAAGTTGTATCATCTCAATCACCATTAATTAAAGTAGATGCACATCATCCTCCAATTGAGATCTACCTTAGATTTGATAGTTTACCTCCGATGACAAGTTGCCATCGTAAAATCTTCTTGCATAAATCAGCTGATTACTATACAATTAATCAAAAACTACTTGAAATTAATTGGGACCAACTTTTTAATGGTCTAGATATTGACAGCATGGTAAATGAATTTTATAATACATTGTATTCTATTATAAATAAATATGTTCCAGTAAAACATAACTTTCATGGTTCGTATCCTGTTTGGTATACTGGACGACTTATTAAGCTTATTAAAGAAAAAAGTAAAGCTCATAGCAAATATAAAGAGTATAAATCGCTAATGCACTACAACAAATTTTCAGAATTGAGAACAGCTGTCAAATTTGAAATTAGAAAATGCTACGACATTTACATTAGGAATATAGAAAATTCTATACCCTATAATACTAAAAAATTCTGGTCATATGTTGCTTCTAAAAAATGTTCGAACAGTATACCGAACACGATGTGCTATGAAAATAACACAGCAAGTAATGGAATTGACATTTGTAATTTGTTTTCTGACTATTTCAAGTCCGTATTCGTTGAGGAAAATAGTAAAAATAATAATTACAATCAATCGGCACTAGTACAAAAAGATTTTATTGGTGCCAATATACTTTTTAATGAGTTTGAGGTTCTAGATATTTTATTACAGCTAGATGTAAATAAAAGTACTGGGCCAGACGATATCCCAAGTGTATTTATTAAAAACTGTTCCTATTCTCTCTGTTATCCTCTTATGTTAATTTTCAATAAATCATTGGATGCAGGTTATTTCCCTAATGTTTGGAAGAAAGCTTATGTTGTCCCAGTCTTTAAAGATGGTACTAAAAATGAAAAAAAAAAATTATAGGCCCATTTCAAAACTAGACATCTTCGAAAAAGTATTTGAAAAACTTGTTTATAAAATTTTGTTTTCTTTAGTAAAAAGCTATATTATTCCGCAGCAACATGGTTTTTATCCAGGTAGATCCGTTGAAACGAATCTTCTTACATACAGTGACTATATTCTGAAGTCTATGGATGAACGTAGTCAGGTTGATTCCATATACACCGATTTCAGTAAAGCATTTGATAAAATTAATCACATTTTGCTCCTAAAAAAACTTTCTGATTTTGGTGTGTGCGGAAGTCTCCTTGACTGGTTTAGGTCCTACCTAACAGGAAGAAGTCAGCGGATAACAATAAATTGTTTTCTGTCAAATGAAATTATTATTCCATCTGGAGTCCCCCAAGGCTCTCATTTGGGACCACTTTTGTTTAATATCTTCATAAATGACGTATTCAATTGTTTCAAATTTTGCGAGTTTTTATTATATGCTGATGATTTAAAAATGTTTCACTCTGTTAACAATACCATGGATTGTATAAAAATACAAGAAGATCTTAAACGTTTCCAGCAATATACTAAAGATAACAAACTATCCTTAAATATAAAAAAATGTTGTCAAATTACTTTTTCGAGAAATAGGAATAATGTAAACTTCACTTACACTTTCTCTAATGATTCAACAACACCTGTGTCAGAAGTTAAAGATTTGGGAGTAATTATAGATAAAAAATTTATTCTTGACCTTCATGTTGATTCTATAACGAAAAATGCTTATAGAATGCTAGGTTTTCTAATTAGAACATCTGAAAATTTCAAAAACCCAAACACTTTAAAAAATTTATATTTTACCTTAGTACGTAGTCAATTAGAATTCGCAACAGTATGTTGGTCTCCTCAGTATACAATCTACATCAAAAGAATAGAGCGTATTCAAAACAAATTTGTTAAATTTATGAATTATAAGTTTCCCAATTATGAATGTAATTTATTATCACTGGAAAAACGGCGTATTGTAATTGATTTAACGTTTTTATACAAACTATTAAATAATAAAATAGATTGTGCTGAGTTGCTAAGTTGTCTTGATCTCCGTGTCCCATAATAATAATAATAATAATAATAATAATAATAATAATAATAATAATAATAATAATAATAATAATAATAATAATAATAATAATAATAATAGATTTATTTTCTGAAGACACAAGAAGTGTATAGAAGACGTCAATAAAATATATAAAATTAGGATACATTGAACTACAAGATTAAATATTCATTAACATTATAAAAATTGTGTTCTAGAAGATACAATTTCAAATTCTTTTTAAAAGTACTTTCGGACACAGCCGATTTTATTAAGTCTGGCAGTCATCATATACTACACGAACATCTGAACTTTTTTATATTGGTTTCAATAGGTCTAATGCTGCTTTTAATTGTGCTATGAATCGACTGCCATTTTTCTTCAACAAATATATTATTAATACCTCAATTGATATTTTCAATATTAATATGTCAACATTTCGAAATCAAATCGCCAATACCATCACTTCTACCACTTCTATTAATTAAATTATTTTTTTATACCTGTTTAGAATATAGTTATGTATAGATGATTACACAAAAAAAAATGTAAATTTCACGTGTACTCAATTGTTTTATATTGTTGTTCTGCTTTTTGTATGTTAGTGCCATTCTGTTATTGGGTTTGTCCTGTTGAATGGCCGAAATAAAAAAATAAAAATAAAAAAAAAATAATTTAGTAAAAGTACCTACATATTTTTTCATTATATTTTAAATAAATTTCACGTAGTAATAGATTATGTTTATGTTTTATTTTCCCCGGGCCTAGAGCCTAATTTTCTACTCTACCCAAGTCCAATCCCGCTAAGCCTACCTAAAATCATGTAAATTCTATAATATTAGTAATTAACTCTAAATTTGTAATAAATAACATACAGTATTTTAAATTTACTGTAATAAATTTAGAATTTACTCCTATTTCATGTAAAAATATGTACTAGAATAAAAACATTGAGTTTTTACATAGTACTTATAAAATTTGACAGAATTGTTATACAAATATAAATATATTATTGTAACATGTAATAAATACAAATAGTATTTTAAATTTACTATAATAAATTTAGAATTTGTGCATAGCTCCTGTAAAAATAGAAACTAAAATAAAAAGAATTGAGTTTTTACATAGTTCTTATAAAATTTGACAAAATTGTTATAGAAATATTAACATATCACTGTAAAATTTCATATATTTATTGTAATATGAATATTACATAGTAGTTCTAGTAATTTTTTTATATTTGTAAGGGTGAATTAGCAAGTTTATAGAATTATTTGCTATGTAAATGTAAGTCTACATAGTTTATGTAAAATTTGTTATTGCATACATATTATAGTAAAAAATTACTATAACTTTTTGACAAAATCGCTATTATTTTTTACAGTGTACTAGCCAATAGATGGATTCAAGTCGGATAGCCACATGTGTTATCCGCTGTATAAGTTCCACTACTAGCCAACAGATGGATTTAAGTCACATGTGCTATTTGTTAGAATTATAAATAATTATTATAATTTAAATAGGTACTTACAATATATAGATATTAATCAAATATTATTGATATAACACACGAACACAAGTATTTGATCACAAAATTGAAAAGCCGGACTACTTATCAACTTGACATCTGGCAATATTAATAAGTTCCACTACTACTAGCCAAAAGATGGATTCAAGTCAGATAGCGGGATAGGGACCCCCATCTGTTGGCTAGTAGTGGAACTTATATAGTGGATAGCGGATAGCACATGTGGCTATGAATTAGAATAGACCTCCTGTTGGCTAGTAGTGGAACTTATATAGCGGATAGCACATGTGGCTATGAATTAGAATAGACCCCCAGAGCTTCAGCCAGTAAACTCCATTTTACGTACAGTTCGCCCAATTTGAACTGGCGGATGAAGATATCTGCCGCGCAGAGAGAGAAAGTATTAGGCGAAAAAGAGATAGTTCACGTCACAAGATTGGAAGAAACTATGCAAAAAAAACACTGTTTCACTCTTTATATCAAAAGTATTATAAAAGAAAAATTAAACACACTGGACGGAGGGTTAAGAGTTGGGTCGTTGGCTCTGACTTTTAATCTGATGACCGCGCACTTTACTTTTGAACTTCATAATTTTCTCATCTGACTGTTCAAAACTGCCTAGCTGATCGACCTACAAATGAAATATGCTAGAAACTGAGCTACCCCTACTATTGAGCTTAGCGTGCTACTGCGCATCCAATAGTCATCCGCCAGTTCAAATTGGGTGAACTGTACGTAAAATGGAGTTTACTGGCTGAAGCTCTGAGGGTCTAAACAAACAACAGCGAAGAAGTTAACATTACAATAAATGACGAAAAAATAGAGCAAGTTAATGCATTCAAGTACTTGGGTTGTTAATAAATAAGGAAGGATATATGGAATATGAAATAAACGACAGAATAACCAATACATCCAAACTATATTACGCGCTAGCGAATACATTTATTGGATAAAAAGAAATATCATATAAAACAAAAATGACAATCTACAAAACAGTGTACAGACCAACTCTAATATATGGCAGCGAGAGCTGGGTACTATCAGAAAGTCAAAAAAGCAAACTGCAGGCAATGGAGATGAAGTACTTAAGAAAAGTAAAAGGTATAACGCGCAAAGATCGAATAAGAAACGAAAAAAATAGAGAAGATTTAGAAATAGAATCCATAGCCGAAAGAATAGAAACCCAACAACTAAAATGGTTCGGCCACCTAACACGCATGGAAGAGGACAGACCAGTAAACACAATATGGGAAACAAAAGTACAAAGACCCAGAGTAAGAGGAAGACCTAGGAAGACTTGGAACGAAGAAACAGGAAAAATACTAAAGAAAAGAGGAAGCACCTGGAACGAAGCGAAGAAATTAGCGAAGAACAAAACGGAATGGAGAAATTTCTCACATAACGTAACATAATGTTGTACTAGAATAATTTCATTAATGTTATAAGCAATTAATATTATATTTATTGATATTGTTATAAGGGATTATATTGTAAATGTAAAGATTGTAAATACTCGTTTGACCTTACACCTTCGGGTAGAAAGGTTTTGATTATATATATATATATATATATATATATATATATATATATATATATATATATATATATATATATACATGTGAATAGTAAACTCATTAATGATTAATATATTTTAGCTCTGTGTCCTCCACTTCCGGCATCTGCAGAATTAGAGGAGATGCAGTGCTTCAAGAACGATGTTGTCGTGAACTGCAACCAGCCGTTCTACGACGCGGTCGTTGTCACCGAGTACAAACAAATTAACTCTTCAATGAATAAGACTCTCGCGGCCTCCATATGCTCTGCCGGCTCCTGGATAACCCTTTTCAACCATACTAATACAGGTAATACACGCAAAACAATGTTTGTATTAAATTACAAAGAAACAGAAGAGGCAGATTCGTAAGCGAATTAGTAGTAAATTTCACTATTCAGTTTGCACTCTAACTCAAATACTATCATTCAGAAAATTATGAAACCTTGTATTTTTACCCTATTCTAATATGAAAAGAAGCCATTAGATTTTGGTGTAAATCGCATAACCGAAAATGGCACTTTACCTGAAGCTCATAATGGTTTTTCTTCAAAAAATACCATTAAATGCCATTTTTTCGCATTTTATGTCTTATGAAAATTAAAGATTATTGAATTTTCTACAGGAACACATTAATACTTTTTCTATATATTTTACAGATAAATTTAAAAATATTTTTTTTTATTAGTAGCGAAGCCTAAGATAAACACAATTCCTTTGTTACACAGTTCATATTTCAAATGAATGGGTGAGTTTCTTTATTCACCGATGACTGGTGCGCATTAATGCGCATGAATCGTAAATTCAGCACATCGTTTCTTTATTCACTGCTGAATTGCAGATGAAATTCATCATACCGTTTCTAATTACCGCGCACTATCCATCGTAAATTCATCGCATGCATCGGCTTTGACTACCGATAGATTTTACGATAGTGGTAATTAATAAAGAAATGATGTCGATCACAGTTCGAATCGAACCAAATTAAAATTATGCCGTCATTGCCGAAAACTATTAAAGAGCAAATTGGCATACCTAGTAATGGATAAATAAACCACGGTTATGTATTATTATTTAGTTTTTTATTAGTTTATTGAAATTTGGATTCTTAACAGGACAAAAATCGCAAATAAAGAGAATTTCCCAAGTTATAAAATGAGTATAAAAAATATACATTTGATTATTAAACATATAAAGAAAAATTAACAATGATGAAAAATTATTTATTTATTATATATCCATCCAAATGTTAATTATAAAAACTTACAGTCACGATACTGTTTCGTACTTTCCACTCGCGTATTATAAATTCAGGAGTAAAATGTTTGGTTGATAGAATTCTTCCTTTTCGAGGAATAGCACTCGACTACGTTTTTATACGACATTCCGTCACAGTAAAAAAGACAATGTTTCTTCACATAAAACATATCCTGAGGTACAAAACATTTTCTATTCGGCATTTTATTAAAATTTACACACAAATGCACAAATAAATGTTCGATAAATCACAAAAAAGCTAAAGTCATAAGCAACTTAAACATTGCAATATAAACCGTATTTATTTGTATAAAATTCATAATATTTACTACAGAATATATGTGTAGAAACAACCAAAAAATTCATTTAAATATCATTATTACTAATATAATAACAGGAAATAATTATTTTACTCGTATAATCTTATAATAGTATATTATGTGGCAAGTGTGTGAAGCTGGCATTTTTACATGAGGGTGTTGCAAACTACCCGAATGTAAAATAGGCTTCACACACGTGTTACATACTATACTTTTTCTACGACCTTGCAATCAAATATATTTTTTCTTCATATTGTCAGTCTTTAAACGTAAAGCCTCTGTATTATCGACTTGTGTAACCATGGTTACGAACGTTACGGGTGTTTAACAGCTTTGTTTTATTAAAATACAATTCAGTTTGTAATATTTAAAATAATGAACGGTGCGTGAAATGTCACACAAGTAGCACTTCACGCACCGTGTGCAAAAACTCAAACTTCACACATAAAAATTGATACGTGAAGTACTCACTTCACGCATGGGAGTAGAAAAAAATAATACTACTACTACACAAGTTTCCGTTTTTTCATATATTGTAGTAATTTTGTTTTAATATACTAATAAATATTGAAATAATAGCATAGGGTAAATTAAAAAAATCATTAATCACTTGTCTAAATATAAAAACGAAAAAGTTTTTGTTAGTAGCCCTTAAATAAAATTAATTTTGAATAATGTTGTCACATGCTTTCGCTTTCATTTACATTTGTTTTTGTAATATAATATATCTTCAAATAAATATATTTTTCTGATAGAACTCTTACCTACAATGTGTACAGTATAATTTTCCAATGGATTTTGATCAAGAATATACTGATTTAATTACTCAAACTTACTATTGTGTAAATAAAATTTCAAAACAGATATTACTAAATATAATAAGGAACATTTTTTCTTTAAAACTCTACCACTACTATCTGACAATACTTGTCTTATATTTTTTTCTGCTGTTCTGCAAATATTAAGAACATCGTTTGAAGGATACACTAAACCTCCTTTATTTTTAAATTTTTTGTACTGTATATCGTTCTCATTTTCCATGGTATTTTCTAAGGAATGTAAACACACTTCGCATTTAGTTTTGTATTTTAAGTATTTTACCACATATCTACTTACGTATGTACGCAAAAATATTCATAGAATATTCAAATAATTCTTGTGGGTTTCTGAAATAAATATGATCTTACATTTAAACTAAATATTTATGCTAGTCACTAATAATATTTACTATATGTGTATACACAAAAATACTGTCCCAAAAATATATTTTACACAAAGTTAACAAACAATTTGTGCCGTACAGCTATCTGATGTAATAATGCAAACATGTGTTTAAAAACGCCCTTGTCTGTAACTGTTTTATTTTGTTCACCGAATTAAGCACTTACTGTACCTACTTAATAATTACATTAAAATGTTATGACTCCATTGTGTTCTGTTGGTAATTAGTAAGATGTCCACCACGGGTACAGTCGGAATCCGTAGAGGTCGTGTGTGAGCTGGAAGGCGCGTTGGTGGAGTGCCACAGCGCCCCGGAGCATAGCAAGGCTGTCAGCCGCTGCCGACGCTACTACAAGTCACGGTCCGGCGAACCTCCCAGCTCTACAGCCACCTGCTTGTATGGCTCCTGGGATCGTCCGCCCATACAATGTCAACCAGGTAACGTACACTTTCAACTTCAATATCAGAGAAAATATATTCATTTTCAATAGTAAAATTCAATAATTAAAAGTTTTAGTAAAAGAAAAAAGTATCAAATATGAATTTGTTGCAATAGAGTTGCGATGTCGCAATAAAAATGTAAATGCAACGTTACTGGCCTGAATAGATTATTATCGAAAAATTTCGGATAAATTCGGGCCAGTGAACTCTATACTACCACTGATCTCTATATATAACTGGATCGCGTATCCCATGTTAAAATCTTGTGACTAATTGAACGCCACCATATTTGAAAAAGTGTAGTCCCTCGGCCCATTTTTGGCGGAATATTCAAATTACTATCTGATAGATTTGAATTAAAATACATATTTTTTCATCAGGGAAGTAAGATATATACAAAATACGATATTTTATTTTTATTAATATTACAAATATATTAATTTAATTAAAAATGATGAAAAAATATGAACACTTGTACGTATATTATTAATTTTTAAAGAAAACAATTAAATGAATTATAGTACAATACAATATAAAATCTTTATTAAATTTCAGCTTAATTAATTAATATTAATATAAAATTCTTTTGTATTCATCACTATCTTTAAAGTGGCATAATGACTGCTACATATTTTCTTAAAACTTTTTAAATTCTCATCCGTAATTCTATGAATGTGTAACGAAATTTTATTATAAAAACTAACGTTCTTTTCTTTCTGTTTGCCACAATATACACATTTTAATACCATTTTGCTGAACAGCTGAGCAGGCAACAACACTACGTCAGACCGAAAGACTATACTTTTTTCCAATATGGCGGCTTTCAAATATTCACAAAACGCCGTATCTCCATCCTATCTCATCCGCAATCCAGTTATGTATAGAGATCAGTGTATACTACGTACCTGAAAGGGATTCGGCCCTATCTCCCCTACACACCCATCTGAGTCAGGCGCAAAAACAAAGATAGATAGATAGTGTAGGATCGTCATCTCTGTCTAACTCATTGTACGTCTATGCTATTTTAGTGGAAGAGCCAGACCTCCCTATTGTGCACTATACCCCGTACTTTTTGCCCTAAAGTTAAAAGTTACATAATCTTATAGGAAATTTTCCGACAAATTTGATGGTGTTATTCGCAATGTTCTATCTCATTGCGAACATTCGAAAATTCACATTTTTCCAAAAAATCACCTCTTTTAAATTTCTTCACAATTTTTAACTTTAAATGCTCAATGCTCATATCTTTCTAGTTATTGAAGATATCGTTCTGATTTTTTCAGATTATGATTTATTTTTGTTTTGAGAATGTGTTTATGTAATAAAATTTCATATTTGTTTCTAAATTGATAAGAAAAATAATAAAAACATTCGAACACGTTTATTTTGGATTTTGCAGCACAAAATACCCTCAGCGAGAAACTTTTCGTCCTTACGAGATAGACCCTAATATACAGCGACAAAGTTGTAGTAAATGAATCAAAGAAGTTTTCTATTCGAAAAATTTTTCCAAAATACTCACCGGTTTTGAAAAAAACGAACACAAAAAGAAAGTACATCGTACGCGCGCGACTTGGCGCGTAGAGTATGCGGGACTTATACCTTATACGTGCATTGTATGTAGACTATTTCACTCATACATTTATAATCCAATCCAAATTCACGATTCTGTCTAGTTACCAACTTTCATTTTGTCAAAACAATCTCACAAAAAAAATTTCGCACCCTTTAAGCCAATAAGATGCTGTATTTTTACAAGTGAGTTTTGATAAGTGAAAATGTTTTGATGTTTTAAGCGTTTGAAGAGTGCCTAGGAAATATTGTTTATATACCTGTCAAAGTCCTGTCTACTTATTTTTATTTTTGAAATAGTCATCTGAATACCATTCGTGGTTAAATTTTATCCTGGCAAAATTTTCAGATTGTTACTCGAGCCTTGCCAGCTCGTGATTTTTTTGTCAATGTCACTCAATAAATTGCTAGGCAACCGGCTCTCGTAACAATCTGAAAATTTTTCCGGCAAAAATTTACCACTTATGATATTATATATGAAAATTTTTAAGTTTCCGTCCATTAGAGTAAAATAATTATTCGTTTTACAAAACAATTTTCTTTTTATAATTAATTTAACAAAATTTTAAAAATTTAAGGCTAATTTATTTTGCAATAAACTATACTTTTATTACAAATTATTTTAAATTTATGTTTTTACCGTATATCGTATTTGCAGCTAGCGAATAGGTGCGTGCACGTAAATTTTCATCAAATTTACATTCTTATTATTATTATTATTATTATTATTATTATTATTATTATTATTATTATTATTACTATTATTACTATTATTTATATTATTATTATTATTATTATTATTATTTCATAACTTTTAACACAAATTTAGTAAGTTCATCATTCATCGGAACAAATGTGCAACAACAGATTGAATAATGCTATCTATTGGTATTACGTTTATTTTATATTTATTCATTCGAACATTTAATTTTTTTCTCTACGTTTCTGATATAATATACAATACTTTTTTCGACATGATATAATTTATTGTTTACTTACAGGCAAAGCTGTATTTGCAAAGAAACAAAACAAGCGACGAATTTAAAGAAAAAATCGTTATTTTTAAAATTAATGTTCTTTGAATGAAAATATATATTTTTAAAGAAACTAGTGTTTTATCCTTTTTTAATTTTTTTTTTTTTTATTAGAATGTACTACTCTGTAAAAATACTATAGTTATGTCAACTTTTCAAATATTTAACCTGTAAATATCATGTTTACGAAGTTTCCGCCAGATATCTCAGCATAAAGTTTAATTTTAAATCATCCAATTTTGTTGATTTTGGCCATATAAGAATACTGGTTAGCCATTTTCATTATTGTAATCAATTATTTTTCATTGTAGTTGAGCATTTTATTTTGTTGTAACCAAAAATCTTATTTTAATGCAGCCTTGATACATAATATGTATTTTGCACGTAGGACCGGTTTAGAGTAAAAATAGGAACTAACAATTATTATTACAATCAATTTTCTGTTTGATTAGTCATTTTCTTTATTGTAATCAAATTTACATTATTGTAATTAAGCATTATTTTTCTTGTAATCAAAAATATATTTTTAAAAAACTGGAGGGATATAATCAGAGGAACACATATTTATTAAAATAAAAATTACGGTCGTGATGCACGTCGGTCCTGATGACATGACAAGGGCATGTAATTTATCATTTATTTACAGAATATTACGTGGCAGCAGTGCCGGACTGGCGAGCCGGGCGATCTGGCGTCAGCCCGATGGGCCGGCATCGGTAGACGTATTAAGTTACGAGAAAATGCATGAAATTTATATAATTTACTGCTAAAAAAGTACAAGTAACTGTAACTATGGGTATCGTATATCTCAAAAAAACCGAAGTGTACTTATGTGCATTAAGAATTTGTAGTTCTGTTTTGTGTTGTATTTTTATTTTTGTATATTATTTGCAAAGTACTGAATGTATTTATGAAAATTAAATAGTTATAATTATTTAAAAATATGAAAGACGAAAGACCTTCTAAAAAATCAGTTGTGGCCAGCACAATACCTCTCGCCATTTCCATTTTATTTTATATAAGTATTGTATTGCATTTCGATTATCGAGCCGTTGTTTTTTATTGTATTTAACATGTCTTCTGCACACGTACAATTCTAATTATATCTATTTTTCATTGTATGAGAAAGTTCCTAAATGTCAGAGATTCTTCCAATTCAATAACAAGATTGGCGGTATTTCTGATGGATATATGCATTTTACCTACAATTATAAATATTTAATTAATAAAATAATAAGAAAGACTTCCCAGAAAATACTTTCAGAATGTCACTAAAACTGTTGATACAAGATATAATAAAATTTGTAAGTGTATTAGATGGAGAATTTTATGTTCTTCAATATTTGCAATAACAAAAATTTTCAAAAAAATAATATTTAGAAGATTATTTTAAAGAAATTATTACTTTCGGTTGTCCAATTGTTACCAAAACCTAATTAGCTCTTCCCAGGAATGTCAGATTGAGGAAACTGCAGTTAAATATTTTTTAAGTCTTACAGTATTTGAGAAACCGTGGTTCCAACATCCACAATTACATCATCATAAAAATGTTATAATCGGATTATAGAGACCTTAAAACGTGCTTATCCCCTAAAATTTGGATATGCGATTTTTAGCATGATTCCATTACCTCTCTTAAGGAGAGGTAAAAAATGCTAAACAAGTTGCGTAGGGGCCGGAGTGTTCGTGTTATTTGCCCGGGCCGGTTTGGCAACTCAGTCCGGCCCTGTGTGGCAGAGCAAATTTTGGTGGCGCTGAATGTAAGGTGTTTAAACACGATCTACATACAGCTGAAATCTTCATGTTTAAAAAGTATAGTGACTTATTGACACCTATACAGGCCCGGCAAGTTTTAATTTTAGTGTGTGGTGCTTAGTGATGACTCGTGTACCAAAAGATTGATGATACCTAACCAAAAAAAAAAAAAAATGCGCCGCAGGCGAATTTTTTTTTCATTCAAGGTCAAATGCCTTATAATTGAAACCTACATTTTTTCAAGGGATGTGCAAATGCATGTTTTCTCCTTTCATGTACAAAAATAATTTTGCAAAGAGCGAGGAATAGAGAATATATTGAACTTAATTCGAAGTTCTTTTCTTTTAAAGTCCCAGTCGAAGCCATTACATTTGTTTTTGCTTACAACTAAAATTCATAATACAAAAACATTAGGTACATAGGGAAACTATAAAAACAACGAAAAAAATAAAAGAATTAAATACTTACTTCCATGCGCTATATTTATCAAAGTCGCAAATCAGAGCCTTTTATAATAAAATTGCTAGACAGGTTATGTTATGTTTATGTCGAAATTGTCGAATACATTATGCAGTTAATATTATTTAATCTGGCTTTCAGCAATATACAGTAGTTGTCGTTAACCTACTTACAAAATTTATCAGTACGCGGCGTTGATTTTATTGATGTACGGTCACGGCCTCTATAATGCCGTGTGGAAAGTAAAATACTTAACTATCTTTTATCCTTTAAGCACTCATAGCATTTTCATTTTGCATTTAAGGTATGCCTCAAACAGCTCTTTGTCTAGCGCATGTATTTCTTACCGGAATGAAATCAAAAATATTAAGACATATTATTCATTTCGAGGATATCAGAGGCAAATCTATCAGCTAACAGGGTGTAAATTAGGTGAATTGCATTACATATTAGTTATGATGGTGACTTAAATTGTTCTTTTGATATTTATAAAGACAAGCATTAACGGAAGAAGTTGAAATTTAATTTACATAAAATTATTAATTTGTTAAAATGATATTCTGAGTTATTTCCTTTCTGGTCAGGCATTGCCTCACCTGCCTACCCTTACAAGCCGCCACTGGTAATGCTCAAGAAAAAATATAAAGAAATACAAAAAAATATTAATTTAATGTCATAGATATTTTATTGTACATATACAGTAAAATTTTCAGGGTTGGCAAATATCATGATATTTATATAAATATCAAAATATCATAATATCGGATATATATCCGATATATATCAGGAATTTCGTTCTTAGGCTATATGCAAAAAAAAAACATGAAACGTAAAATACCTTTATTTTGGTAAACAACAAAAATCAAACTTTAGTTTAAAATAACAAAAAACAAGACAAAAATTATTATTATTTAAGTAACAAAAAATAACATTTTTCCTAAATATATTATATAAATAGTAAATACCTAAATGAGTAAATACTATTGTAGTTTGACATATGATATAAAATATTCATATTTTTATTTAAGTAACAAAAAATAACATTTTCCTAAATATTTATATTACATAAATACAGGGTTGGCAGATATATATCAAGTGATATATATCATGATATATATCAATCAATAAATATCGGATATATATCAAGATATATATCATGATATATATCACTTGATATATATCTGCCAACCCTGAAAATTTTTGAAAGAAGTCCGATCAAGGCCATCTACGAATTGCATCTATGAATTAAGATTTTATGCTGTCAAATTTAGTAGTGTCTTTTAATTATTTAGTTTTTATGAGGGTACATAATATTTTGTGTACTTCATAAAAACTATGTAAAAGACACTACTAAATTTGACAGCACAAAATCTTAATTCATAGATACAATTCGTAGATGGCCTTGATCGGACTTCTTTCAAAAATTTTACTGTACACATATATACATCAGTCAGTCTTAGATAGGTATTTAGATAATTTAATACGTAATTATAAAATTATAATTTTACATTGCAAAAGTGGATACACGAACTGAAGCCCGGGATATCCACTCATTTATGAGTGGTTTTAAATCGAGTTCTTCTGCGTAGTCTTGATGTACATGAAGAATCGCAATGTGATTCAGCCGTTCTTGACTGAGAGAGGAGCGTATGTAGGTTTTGAGCCGACGAAGTGCAGAAAAAGATCGTTCTGCTGTACATGTAGATGCAGGTATCGTGAGAAGAATTTTGATTAATTTCTTAATTTCTGGAATCAAGCTAGTAAATTCAGATTTTTTTTTCAAATAATCTATTATTTCTTCCAAACTTGTAGGTGCTTTGCCAGACTTACTCAACATCGTGTCGACTAACATATCTCTGTGCAATGTTAGTCGAACTTCATCAAATTCTTGTTCGTCATTTACGTTGTAGAACCCTACAACATCCTTAACGGAGGATGTAGGTTTTTTAAGTAAAAAATTTTCAACACTATTTAAAAATTGTATAGTCTCAGATTGGAATCTATCATGCAAAGATGTTAATGTCAAATCGATAACCTCGTAAAATAATTTTTCAAAATATTTACAGGGTGATGAAAATGTGTGTGGAGAACTGTTACTGTCATATCTGCGAGGTATTTTTCGTAATCGTGGTATCTGCGGTTCTATTTCCAATTTGCGGGCCTCAGTTTCCGTATGATGCCATAATTCGTCAAAACCTTTTTCACGAAAGTTTTTGAAATTAGTTTTCATTAATTCAACTTTGGAGTGAGATTCATTTACATGGAGGTCTTTTCTTTGTAACTCGCAATTTAAGGTTTCGACTCTGTCAAATACAGAAATAAGCAGATTTAAAGTAAAATAAAATGTAAAACACTCCATTTTATTCAAAAACCCTAACGCTGTAGAGGCAGAGGAGCAATTTGTACTCTTATCTCTGCCAGTTTCTTCAAGAAAATTCATCAAGGTTTCGTAATTGACTAGAATGGATTTTAAGGATTTTATCCTCACACACCATCTTGTGGGGCAGAACTTGGAAAGTAATGGTGCATTCACCTCTTGAAGTTCTTTAAAAAATGCAAGACGTTTCGGTGATTCTCTTACGAAATTTATCAGTTCTTTGACAACTCCCAGAAAGTCTCTCACAAATGTTATGTCCTCTAGAGCATCTTGCACAACAAGATTTAATCTGTGCGCCACACAGTGAACAAAAATAGCACGAGGCTCATCTTCTCTCAATCTCGCTTGCAGACCAGATAGAGAACCACGTACATTTGCTGCTCCATCGAAACACTGACCGCGAAGGTATTTTATGTCTAATCCAAAGCGGAGCAAAGCATCTGCGACAATTTTATACAGTGTTTCAGATGTTGTACTACTTGTTTCGTAAAATCCAACAAATTCTTCTCTAATTTGAAGATCTTCCTGCACAATTCTTAGGGTTATAGATACTTGTTCTAAGCGGGAAATATCAGAAGTTTCATCAATCATCAGACCATAATATGTAGCATTTTTAATTTCTAGTATAATTTTTTTTAATACTGCGTCTGCTTGAAGCTTCAAAATCTCTTCAATGTTGCTATGATGGAGCCACTTATAATCTGTTCGTTTCATCCATGTATTGAGCTCAGGAACATCAGTAGCTCGCATTTTCAAAATGCTTATGAACTTAGAACGTTCGTCATTATTACTACCTCTGAAAGGTAATCCTTCTTGTGCAATAAAATTAATTGTGTGGAAAATTTTTTCTAGTGCAGTTCTTGCATCCTTCATCTGTTTTTGTTTTTCAGCCGATATAAACTCTAAAACACTGGCTTTATCGAGGTTCGCAATTCCTGCTACGGCTTGTCGGTGAAATTCAGAATTTTCGTGTCTTACAAAAGATTCTAAAGCCCGATTCCATGCGCAAAAACCTTTATCAACGAACGCTTCCTTTGCATGGGACGAACGAAATCCTTTAGGTAAAACTAGCTTTCGTTCAACTGCTTTAGTGCAAATTCTGCATACTGCATATCCAGTTTTGTTTATGTCAATCCATGGAAATTTAATTTTCCATTGCGGCTGAAATTTACGTCCGCCTTAAAAAATATAAATTAAAAAAATAATCAGCTTCGGTTAGAAAGCTATTTAAAGTTTCAATTACTTTTACAGCTTACAGACAGAAAAAAGGCTAGTCTAGAATATCTACCACTCAAGAATTTTATTTTGATGGTTATATATAGTTTACAAAATCATTAAAAACATTAAATTCCACAAAAATTTATTATTATTTTATGGAGAGCAATATTTATAGTAATTTTAGCAATTTTTTCTGAACAAAAGTAGGGTTAAATTCCTATAAAATGTGTTCATTGCCTTAGGTTACGTTACATTGGTGTATTTTTTGAAAATTTGTAAGCAAAAAAGTCTTTTTTGCAAATACAGACTAAAAAGCTGATAATCATTTTGGCGCGAAATGCGTATAAAATGCATGCACCTCTAAATACGTCACTTGAATTCTGCGCGTAATACGTTCAAGTATTTTAGAATAAGTAAAATCTGACTTTATTTTTGTGTTTCTTCGTTATATTTTAACTAAAAGAACACATTGCAACAAAAAGAATGGAATTTCAAGAGTGGTAGGTATTCTAGAATCCAGCAAAAAAAAATTTAATGTGTCAAATTCTACAATCTACAAAGCTAATGTTTATGCTAGTTTACAAAAATAATGAAAACAAAAAGATATCTGCGAACTTTTATTTACGTACCTTGCGCAAGTAATGCTACTGAGTTTGATGATGTCATTTCTATAATTTTTGACGTAGACGGATTATTACTTTCAATAGATGGAGAATTTTCTTCAGCAGCAGACAGTCGCGGCGTTGTAGTAATACATAAACTTTTCTCTCTATCATTGTCACCGTCACCAGACTCATTAAGTTTGTTATTTTTGCTCCACAACTTTATGAAACGATCCATTGTTTTCTCAGAATCTGTCTACAAAACACAATTGTGAATATAAAAATAGTAGCAGAAATTATGTACCTTACCTATTAAAAACAAAACACTGTAAAAAATATTATTCCCTTAAAATTAAGTCTACAGGCACTGCTTCTGCTCATAGAAAAGAGAGTATATATTGAGTCATGCTCATGCTCTTCTGCGTCGCTAAAATTTACATTACCATACAGATAACAAAGGACGCGCACAAGCGTAAGTGCAATACGCGTAACATGGATTTAATTTGTTACAGAACGCATTACTAGATGGCAGTGATTAGAATGCAAGTAGTTTTTATTTCAAAATTGGAAAATTTTTATTACAATACTAATACTAATAAATATTTTAACTTTATAACATAACATTATTATTAAAAAAATTGTAATAAATTATGGCTTAAACGTGTGGTGCGGAGCACCACCATTTGATTTTACGTGTGGTGCCCGAGACCGCGAGCACCACTGTTGTTGCCGGCCCTGCACCTATAGCATTTTTTATACAATACAATATTACTTATTTCAAACACCTTGATAAATCATACATCTTCAACAATTAAAATCTAAGACACAATTTAATTTATAATAAACAATTTATTGCAAAATAAATCGACCTTTTTTTAAAAAAATTAAATAATATAAATTTGAGGAAAATTTAAATACTCTACGAGCACACTTATTCGCAAGCTGTAAAAATATGATACCTATACGGTAAGATGTGTACGATAATACTTATTACAAAATAAAGTGCCCTTAAATTTTTAAAATTTTGTTAAAGTAATTATAAAAAGAAAATTGTTTTTAAAACGAATGATTATTTGCTCTGATTACCGGTCGGAAACTAAAGAATTTTCTGAATGCAATGCACGTATAAGGTATGTACAAGGGTACAAGACAAGTATACTCTACGCGCCAAGCCGCGCGCGTTACCTTGCACTTACTTTTTGTATTCGTTTTTTTCGAAATCGGTGAGTATTTTGGAAAAATAGAAAAACTTTTTTGATTCATTTACTACAACTTTGTCGCTATATATTAGGGTCTATCTCGTAAGGACGAAAAGTTTCTCGCTGAGGGTATTTTGTGCTGCAAAATCCAAAATAAACGTGTTCGAATGTTAGTTTTTATTATTTTTCTTATCAATTTAGAAACAAATATGAAATTTTTATTACATAAACACATTCTCAAAACAAAAATAAATCACAATCTGAAAAAATCAAAACGATATCTTCAATAACAAGAAAGATATGAGCATTTAAAGTTAAAAATTGTGAAGAAATTTAAAAGAGGTGATTTTTTGGAAATATGTGAATTTTCGAATGTTCGCAATGAGAAAGAACATTGCGAATAACACTATCAAATTTGTCGGAAAATTTTCTACAAGATTATGTAACTTTTAACTTTAGGGCAAAAAGTACGGGGACCCTTTAAAATAAGCTAGCTAGGAAGGTTTGGATCTCCGACTATTATGTTTGATGTATGTATTTTCGGGGATATCTCAAAATCTACTGTATCAATCTTTTTTTTTTTCTTATATATGTCAATTAGGTATAGTTTTCTTTGTAACATAGCATTTGTTCCGTTTCGATACGATTTCCAATTAAAAAGTTATAACGGAAAACCCAAGAAAAATGTGATTTATGGGTATTGAAGTACCGCGTTTTTCCAAGTTAAAATTAAAATTTCACACCAAAAACGTCAAGATAGACGGCATATGTAAGCGAGGCGATTTTAGCATAGGACTTACTCTTTCAAATTCTTTTTTCAGATTTTCGAAAAGTTGATTACATTGCGAATAATTAAATATAATATGCACACCAAAAAAATATCGCGAAAACCGTTTTTACCTTCTACGGCTTGTTTTTTATTTAGTTAGAAAGTATTTGATATCCTTAAGTTAAGAAAACATTCTCGATTAAAACGGTTATTGTTTTATTACTTTTCACCAAGTTTTGTAAAAGCAATTCGAAAAACAAGCAACATACAGTATCAATAATTATTATTATTATAAGAATTTTTTTGCATAATTAGTCAAATAAATATATTTTTTATTGGAACCTACGGTCTTCTCCGTTTATATCAACCTTCGAGATTGTTACGAAAATCCCAATTTTCAAATATATTTTTCCTTAAAAAACCTAGAAAGGTATAATCAGTGGGAAACATTAATTAAATTACTACATGATACACATATGCACATATTCCCGGGTCCCGGATTAGAATAAAAATATACAGTAACAATTATTATAATCAATTTGTGTGTGATTATTCATTTTCATTATTGTAATCAAATATACCGATAGTATAATACCATTGTTTTAATCACCCAGTCAGCCGGAGAGCATATTTCACTGTATTAAAGAAAGAAATTTCCGTATTTTAGCAAATAATGAAGGACTAACAAGTAACAAAACAAATATAAAGGCACGTTTGCAGAATGCAAAAATAAATCATTTTGCTACTAATTTAAATCTATTTCAACCACTACATCCATTTTCTGAGGAGTATTATATCTGAAGATTTACATTCAACTAATAAGACAAATTGTAAATTTATATATAAAATGTCGAATGAATCACCAGGCAAGACTTTTAAATTTCAATCGCCCTTGTGAAGATGTATTAGGCAAAAATATCGCAAAATTGTTTTATTTAAAATTTATAAAATATGTATATAATTAAAAAACAAAAATAATGCTTATATTATATTCGTATGTTTGGTTTATTATTTTTATTAATTGTTTTATTTAAAAATTGTTAAATATAATTAAAAAATAAAACCAATACTTATTTATGTATGTATATTCGTATATGTTTGTTTTATTATTTTTATTACAAATATAAAAACAATACTTATTTACGTATATTCATATATGTTTGTTTTATTATTTTTATTACAAATTTTTACCTATAAATAATTTTTACGTGTCACACAATTTAAAATCAATCTCAAGTAGTTAAATTTCCCATACTTTCAATGAGATAGAAAGAGAGGGGAATATTACACAACTGCGTGTTGCATAAAAATATTTCTGCCTCAGTCGTTTGCATTGCGCGGCCTTTCCAGGTACGTATAAGTAAAGAGTTCACTGATTTGGGCGAACTAGGCCTACTATTATCCGTTGTTTTGTTTGAATTTGTATCCTAATAACATTCTCTCAATCTCATTCTCAACATACTATTAAGTTTGGCATAATACAGGATAAAACAGAAATTTCATTAAATGTAACCAGTGACACAACTTATTAAGAGCAACAATATACCTTTTCTCAGTGTCTTTTCTTCTTGTAAACCTTGTATAGATATTGTATTAAAAATCTACAAAGTTTTGTAAGAAATTTCCGCCTAAAAATACTAAAAAATTGAGAATTCAAAAAAAGTTACTAAGAAAAATTTTTGCTCTTGCCGAGTTCTATCACTTTTTTATGTATTTATTTCTATTATACGGATACATACGTCGCTTCCTTGAGTCTTTTTTAAATAAATGTAAAAGTAAATAATATTATGCTTTTTATTATTATTATTAAAAAAAAAAAAAAAACGGTGGCTCAGAAAATTTCCACAGTAGTTCGAGCCACTGTAAAACATACTTTGTTCCGCCACTGACATTATTTATCACATAGTCGGACAAAATAGCTATTAACATACCTAGAAATATTATGGAGTACCATAACTGCAGCAGATGTGTACACGGTTATGAATTAAGGCCTATTTATAACAACGCATCGCAAGACGTAACGCAAACGCAATAGGTAACGTAAGAAGTTAAAACACATGCTTGTAACACGACCCATTTATATCACCGCAATGCAGTAGGTAACGCAATGAACAATACGCAAGAGATGGCCAACTTTTAACTTTCTGCATGATGTCGTGCGTTGCCTCTAGCGTGTAACCAATCACTTGTCAATATTTTCACAAGAAGCGCGCGCATCTTGAAATCTCGAAATGTCATAATTATTTAGTTGAGTCATACAGTTGTGTACACAGAAAAAAAAAAGAATTGAAATGTCTAATTATAATTAGATATTATTTTATTAGGCAATATGTCTAATAATTTAGTATAATTTACAAATATTAATTTAGCATTTTGACTAAGCCGAAATAGATAATAAATATTTTATAAAAAATTGTTAATTTAAGTATGTAAATAGTTATTTCAATTACTTATTTTATTTAATTTTACTATATTTTGGCTTCACTATTTTTGTCCTACAATTTTCCGTGATTTATCTAATGAATTAGGTAAGTAAATAGAAAATTGAAATATATATTTAGTTAATTTCTTCATTTATGTTTAGTTCAATACAAAATGTAGTCATTTTTGTATTTAATTTTACTATAAATTGTGCAGCAGCAGCAGCAAATTTAGCGTGGTTACAAATAACACACTGCGACTGCGTTACCTACTACTTTGCGTACTTGCGTCGCGTCTTGCGTTGCGTTGATATAAATAGGCCTTTAAGTTAATATAACCGAAATAATAAATGAACTTACGGTATTGTCAACAACGAAATGGTATATTCAGGGGATCCTGATAGGCCCCATTCGACAGCAAGTTACAAGGCCACACGATTTGATATAATACTCATCAAATTAGTAAGATTTAGTTCTTATTGACAACATATTTCTTTGAAGTAGTTAAAAATGTCAATTCCACGAGTTCCTCCAGTAAGTGCAGCCAATGCGAGTAGTTCCTCATAATAATGAAAAACTATCATTGTGGCATGGCAACTTAAAAAAGCCACCTGCTGCCTTAAAGCCGGAAGTTCCCCATCCATCATAAGTCAAACCAATGTGAAGTTTTGAGAGGCAAGCTTGTTACTATATCCTTATCGCGCGCCCTTCTTGCCAGTGAGAAATAAATGTATGCCAATTGTTCAAGATATAGATAACCTTGATCAGACATCTTTAAAAAATTAAAATGTAACTTGAATTTTCGAATTCTAGTTATGGTAAAGATAGAGTTAACTTTAAACTTACCGACGAGAAAGTTAATACGAACGAAGTCTAAGTACTAAGTACATGTATTCGCATATTTTAATTGTAGTTATGGAGATCAGTAGTGTTTTCCATATTTGACTACCTACGTAAACTACAAAAAATTCGAATTCGTTCGTAAACAGAATACGCCACCCTTCTAACCTAACTCTAGTTTGAGTGTAAATTTGCGAATGTGTTACGTGAATTTGTTATATTATGTGTTTTTCAGAGTGCGGCATGGCAGTGGAGGGAGCAACAGAGGGGAAGCGTTTCCCATGGGCGGTGGGATTGTACTGGCTGAATGATGGAGATGGGGAGCACCAGTATATCCACGGGGCGACCATCATTGCTCCCCATGTCGTCATTTCCTGTAAGGGTTAATTTTATTTTTATATTTATATTAACTTTCCATCATTTAAGAATCTCGTAGATCTGTGTAAAATTAAATCCCCAACTTTGTAAACTAAAAGGAGTACCTATGTAACTTAGAATAAATTTGAAAAATCAACTGACCTCACCGTGACTCGAACCCAGGACATCCAACTTCCAGGACTATCGACGAAGTCAGTTGATTTTTCGTGCACTAATTTGTCAGCATTTATTTTATTCAGTAGTCAATATGCATATTAAAGGAATAATATCACCCAGGCTTTGAAATTCAATTAAACTTCATGTTAAATTAATAAAAAATAAAGAAAATCACGAAACAGTTATACGTTTAACTAACTATCCTATATTTGTAATTCATTTTAGCGGCACATCATTTCGCAGGCAGGAGTACAATACCGGACAACAGTTATTATATTGCAGCAGGAAAATATTACAGAGACTATAATAAGACAGAAGAATTTGCTCAAAAACGGCAGGTAACTGTACTCTTCTGTAAAAGTTAAAAATATTTTGTTATTTACATAATAAGAAAGCGACAATTATCTTTTCCACGACCGAGAGAGTTAAATTCAATTCTTGTGGTATCAAAGTTGAAAGAGAAGTACACTATTTTGCCTCTAGCGACGTAATTTTGTTTCTTTTTTCATAATAATGACATTAAATCATCGTAAAAATGAACGAAGAGAAGAACTTAAATATTTGCACAATATAAAATTTTCACAACTGGAACTGCAGGTAAAACTAGAAATTAAACATTTAGGGCGTCTTACACCTGATCTGAATATTTCTCGGCCCTTAATAAGTAGATATACAGGGTGTCCCGCGAATCGAGGGTCATAACTTAAGCGTATATAGTACGTATTAAAATGAGTAAAAAAGCTTAACCAATAGAAATTTGATCTTCACCTGTTTCAGAGAGAGATGCCATTTTGTATTACAATCGATGAAAAACTCACAAAGATGGCGATCGAACAAAGTTTTGTGTATATCAGTAGATAGATTATAAAAAACGATATTTTTTTAAGAAGTACAATTATTTGATTTTTTTGAAAAACAAAAGCATATCTAAGATGACCTCTCAAACGTAAACAAAGAGTTTCAGTTAATCGAAGCCGCAACTCTTATAGTTTTCAAGATAGCAAAGGTAAACCCCTTAAAAACTCATTTTTCACTGCCTAATATCTCGGAAACAATTGAAGATCGGATCCATGTTGATTATTATATTTTATTTATTTGGGTCAGTACAATATGCCCTTAAGCTATGGCCCTCGAGTCGCGGGACATTCTGTATAACAAAAATATTTGGCTAACTGGTTGTACAGAGAAAAAACGCACTATTTTGCTTTCCATGTCTTTTGTTTAGTGGTGATTCATTATGGATAAAAATAGGACTAGCAGATTTAAAACATTTAAATGAAAAAATTTAAAAAAAAAACATGTGCTGAACATTTGAAAAGTGTGTACAATCTTGGCATGTCAAGGACAGTTAATATTACTCGTAAAACGCAACTATAAATAAATTTCATTAAAGGTAGGAATAATAGTTTCAATAAGTATTTTTTTTATTCCCGCAGCCCCATCACTACAAATTCCTACGAGCCGCCACTGGCTACAATTTATTATCAATCGATAAAATTTATGAATAGAATTAAACAATATTTGGGTATAGTTCTGTATAAATTTATTAAAAACAACAACGTTTCGACAGCAAGGTGCTGTCTTCTTCAGGTTTTTATAATAATAACATAAATAAATACGTAGTCAAGACTACAAGTATATAAAATCATAGATACATTGATAAATGGTAAAACATTAAACATACAAATGAATAAGAAAAATTACGAACGAATAGCAGGGTACCATGATTTATTTAGTTCATAGCCTGTGTTAAGATTGATATTATTAGGTGACTTCTGAATTTCAATAGCTTCTCTTATCAATCTTCAAAAATAATGAATAGAGTTACAGAATAAGGGGAATGCTAGAGTATTTTTCATGGTAGATTACGAGGTCATTAATTTATATCCACGCTGAAAGAAAATCTAGATCAATATTGATTAAATCAATTTCTGTAACATTTGAAAAGGACTGAAAGATGCTAAAAATTGCTTATTACCGTAAAGGCGAGTTGTCACTACAGTAACTTTCACTGAACCATTTTGGCTGATTCAGTGAAACTAAATATGTAAAGAACGTCAGAACACTCGTTCAGTTAAAGGTTAAACTAATAAATCATTTATTGTTCTTAGTATAAGTGAAACGTGTTTCTACCATTGTTCAGTTTAGCTGATTATTATAGAAAAGTATACCTAACGAACTGTGTGAACAATGTTTTCACAAGTTATAGTGATTGTTGACGTTATATTGAGTGTTATTATTTTATTAATCTGTTATAAAGAAGTTCCAAAATGGTATTTAAAGTGCGTGACGACAACATTGATAAACAGACTTATATGTATACAGAAGACAAAACATGACTGCCTCTGGAATTAGTTTAAATGATTAATAAAAACTGACGCGTGTGAACAAATGCATTGTTATTTTCATTTTCAAGTGAAGCTATCAAAATGATTTAGGGAAAGTGACTGGTCAGAACTCGCCGAGCAATAATTCAAGATAGACAACATTTCTATGCGCACAATATAGATTAAAAAAATTGTTGTAGGTGAAAGAAATTCACATCCCGCCAAATTACATAGACATTGAGGGTAATATAGCAGTGCTTATATTGAAGAAACCGTTAGAAATGACAAAACTGGTTCGTCCTGCATGTGTGGATTGGGATGGAACTGTTGAACGCCAAAACAACAATCCTTACGCATACGGAATTGTAAGTCATTTCTTTTATTCATTACCTATTTTAATCACACCCATAACCCAAAATTACAGCCGACAAACATGACAAATATTAATGATCATTTTTATTATTAGTAATTCACCTTCTAAATTCTGAATTATCGAAATAGGTATCTGCCAGACGATATATAAATTCAATTTGGTGCACATGTGCAAATTTCTTTAAATTTTCGCCAGAGTTGGTTTCATAGATATCACGCTTAACAAATTTGTCATGCTTTTGGTTTTTTCATTTTGTTATTAATACATAACCTATTTTGTTGATAAAATTTATAGTTTCAGCTGTAGGCACTTGATGAAACATTATAACAATAATACTTAAAGAAACAATTGTTGTAAGTTTCACAAATAGCTTTTATTAAACACAATAAATTTCGGCTTCTTAGGCCTTCATCAGAAGCCAAAATCGATGAAGTGTTTAATAAAACCTATTTGTGAAGCTTACATTAAGTGTTTCTTTAATTATTGCTTTTTTGTTGAATTTTAAAATTTAACTGTTTGTCAATATAACAGATTTGATTGGTTTAATAAAATGTTTAAATTTAGAAAATTATTAATTTGTGACATCTTGAGGTTTCAATTACAATTTACAATAGGGCATCGTGGGTAGTAACGAAGTTCCTCGGAGTACGGAGGTGCGTTAAGGTGGCACCCCCACCATAAAAAAACGACTTTTCTTATATGTTAATGGAAAATGCTAGGAATGTGCAGCAAAATGCTGTTATTGGTTTAAAAAGTGCTCTATCGACATGAAAATTATATAAAGTACAATTTGGGGGTGCCTACTTAACTAATGCACCCCCATCATGGAATTTTAATACTTTTAATATTTTCATTGCAAGTGTTTACAAAATGCTCGTGATTGCTGTGATTATTGTAAGAAGTGCTCTAACGGCGTAAAAGTGATAAAGTAAATTATATGGGGCGCCACCTTAACGATGGCATCCCCATCATTGAATATTAATGATTTTATTGTTTGTACTAAAGTGCTCAGGAAGTGCTTTCTGTTTCTATTATTATTTAAAAAAATGCTTCGCCAGTACAAAAGATAAAAAGAATTTAATTTGGGGGTGTCATCTTAACGACAGCACCCTCATCATTGAATTTTAATGATTTTATTGTTTGATGTAAAAGTGCTCAGGGAGTGCTTTCTGTTTCTATTATTATTTTAAACAATGCTTCGCCAGTACAGAAAATAAAAAGAATTTAATTTGGGGGTGCCTCAAAATCAAAATCTTAATAAAATTAAACAAAAAATAATAAACTTTCATTCTGTGTACTATCATAAAAGTTTGACTTTTTGAATATGTATTTATTTAATATGAGTTCTGAAAGATTCGTTCATTATGTATCTATAATATTTTACCCAATTTTAAAAATGAATTTCCTAGGAACATTGGCGGGAATTTTAAATTATACGTTTATAAAACGAATGTTTATTTCAATAGCCTCTACTCTTATATGAATAAACATTTTCAATATTACCTACAAAAAATTATTTATCTGTATAATAATTTGTATCTCACTACTGTCACTGAATTCAGGACTATGTAGACAAGTTTAATGGCGTACTTTCCCATATTATTATTAGAATTTTTTTTTCTAATAATGCATAACAATATAACAGTATTAGAGAAAATTATACATTTCTTTGTTCGCTTTGTTCTTTTTCGTAATGTTCAACTCTTGCCCATGAAGTTGGTGCGCATGGAAACGTTCAAATTTCTCCCCTATCTAAATTCTTTATTAGAGTCACATAAGAAAATGCACATGGTTTGAAGAATTAAATATATTCTGTCTATTCATTAGCCACAATGTTCAGTACAGAAAAGAAATTTAGAATTTAGAGCGTATTGTATGACCAAGTGAAATGTGTCTCTGGCCTTGACTTGAAAGGCATGCACTGGCGTAAATACTCAACCAACAACATTTGAGAATTTTGCCGCGAACGCATAAGTACATATAGAATAAAAGTACACGTGTAGTGGCGGCAGCGGCAGGCATACTACTAAATGAATTATAATTATGGAGAAGGTATAATATGTACCTATAATAAATGACATTTAAAGAAGAGTTTATGTATTTCATTTGTGTTCTAACTAAATCCATTTCGTACATCAGTCGCTAAAATTTGTATAGAAAACTTCTGTCTCTGAATGTACTCGTAATGATAGACCACGCCTCCCAAGTCGAGACCAGGGGGCACATATCGCTTGGTCGCACTGTACATGGTTTGAATTAACAATATTGCATCGAAATGAAATTTATGATTTTACCTCAAAGTAATTAGAAGAAAAGCTTTTAAACGAAATCCTATCCAGAAAATGCGCTGAATAACATAACAAAAATTTTCGGACATCGGAGCAGCACGGGAACCTCCTGCTAATTGGGAAAATGGCGGTATATTTATGTTTTTGTCCATTTGCTCAAAACAATTATGAAAGTTATTAAAATTACTTTAAAAAACAAACAATATTACGTATTTAACACATAATCTAATAGGTTTCACTATTTATAACAGTGTACATTCGTCGTGGTATCGAAAGAAGAAAATTATAGATGCCTTTTTACCTCCCGCTACCCTTGATAAGGGAGGTATAGGGATCGTGCTAAAAATCACAAATCGAGATTTTAGTAAATGACCACGATTTGAGGTCCCTAGAATCCAATTTTAACATGTGTGTATGTATGTATGTGTTTGTGTGTGTGTGTGTGTGTGTGTGTGTGTGTGTGTGTATGTATGAATTTTGTCTTCGCTCTAACTCAAATACTATCATTCAGAAAATTCTGAAACCTTGTATTTCTACCCTATTCTAATATAAAAAAGCCATTAGATTTTGGTGTAAATTGGACAAACGGAAATGGCACTTTACTTGAAGCTCATAATGGTTTTTCTTCAAAAAATAACATTATATGCCATTTTTTCGCATTTTGTCGTTATGAAAATTAAAGAATATTGAATTTTCTACAGGTATACATTAAAACTTTTTCTATATGTTTTACAGATAAATTAAAATTTTTTTTTTTTCTTTTAATCCTGAAGCCTAAGATAAACACAATTCCTTTGTTACACAGTTCATTTTTCAAATGAATCTAATATAACTGACAGGTAAACGTCATTGCCAAAAAAAGAATCACTTCAAATTAAAAATAGTGACATTAAATAATAAAGAAAATCGTAAATAAAGCAATAGTTATATGTTATATGCAAAGGAACATGTATAGTTTGCAGCATTAGTAAATATGTAGGTATGTATTTATATTAATAAAAATTAAGTCACTGTCAAAAAACTAATCACTTCAAATTAATAATAGTGACATTTTAAAAAGAAAATAGTAAATAAAGCAATAGTTATATGCAATGGAACAGTCTACAGCATAGGTAGGTATGTATTTTAATTATTAAAAATTAAATTGCGGGAGGTTTTGTGTTGGCCACATCAGATTTTTTTATACTAATTGTCAACGTTTTCCTGCAATTTTTTATTTTTTCGTCCACCACTCTGATCTTGTTAAAGATACGATAATGCGGTTTGAAAATTTGAATTCAGCATATGAAATTCTCTTTCATATCAAGTATTACACAATTTTTTTCCGAAGGGCCATTTGTCAGTTACTAACAAATTATACTCACATGGAAAACCACTAAGATTTTAAACATCTGAAAATTTCTCAATTTCTCATCAACCACTTTGACACATGTTAAATACTTAATATGGTTCATCTTTAATCGTGTCGAAATTTTGAATGAGAAATTGAGAAATGACCCGATTTTCAGATGTTTAAAATTTTAGAGCAATTTCATGTGAGTTTCATTTGTTAGTGACTCGTAAATTGATCATCGGAAAAAATTGTGTAATACTTTATGTTAAAGAGAATTTCATGCTGAATTTAAATTTTCAAACCACGTTATCGTATCTTTAACAATATCAGAGTGGTGGATGAAAAATAAAAAATTGCAGGAAAACATTGACAATTATTATAAAAAAGGCATCATTAATTTACTTCTTTCGATGCCACGACATGTGTAAACTGTTATAAAAAGTGAATCCTATTAGACTATGTATTAAATATGTAATATTGTTTGTTTTTTAAGTAATTTTAATATCTTTCATAATTGTTTAAAGCAAATGGCAAAAAAATATGCCGAAATTTTTCCCAATTGGCGGGAGGTTCCCGTGCTCCGATATCCGAAAATTATTGATGTATTCTTCAGCGCAGTTTCTGGATAGGATTCCGTTTAGAAGCTTTTCTTGTAATTACTTTGAGGTAAAATCAAAAATATTCCTGGACTATAAAATGTCTTTAGAATAAAAATAAAACAATAAACAATAATTAATATATATGTATAGCAGTTAAATTGTAATAATTAATGAATAAAAATAGGTAATTTGTAAAAAAAATTAAAAAATATAATGAAATATGAACTAAATGAAGTATTATTGAAATTTTCAAAAATTTGCTCTGTTTGAACCGCATGTAGCTCGCTATCTATTGGTTATAGAAAAAAAATGTATCAGATGAAATTAGTAGGAAATTTTATTCTCAACAAATTGAAAAATAACTATTTTAGCCCTAATGCAAATAGGTGAAGAGATATTTAGAAAAAAACGCTTTTTTACCAAGTTGGCTGTGTTTCCCGTAGGCCCCCGAGGGGGAAACTTGCATTTTTTATTAGGACCCCTAAATAAATAATATATCCAAAAATCAAAAATACCCGACCTTTTGTGGATTAAACCCTTAACCCTTATTTTTCTACCAAATGACTGGACTACTATACAGGGTGTCTCTTAAATAGGGGGACATGGCTTAACCACAGATTCCTGAGGTTAAAATAAGAAGATTTAACCAAACTTGCTTCTACCGGAAAGTGTACCATTTAGCCAGAATTCTGCTTCAAAGTTCTTCGAAAAAAAAAATTTTGCTTATAATAACCGGACGCTTTATTCGATTTGGATGAAATTTGGTATGACAGTTTATATGGTTATAAGTCATCTTTTAAGATAATACTTGTTATTATTAGTGTACCACTAGTGTATGAAACGTAGGTGTCCCAACATTGATTAGACCATAACTTTTTAATGGCCACGCCGATAACGTGAAATTATTTTTTTTCAGTAAGAAACATTCAATAGTAAACTTTTTTCTCTCTGTTTATTTTGTGATATCTGTTACGGTTCAAACAGAAAAAAATAAAACCTGAGCGACTGCATCGTGAATTTTTTAAAAATAAATTTAATCTAGCAGTCTATCCAAAAGTCAAACAATTAATTTTTTAATGACAGTAACGAGTTGTCAATCTTCTCAACTTGTTTAGGAGTAAGCTAACATATTTATTTGTGTTATTTATAATAATGGTACTAAAATACTATTAGGCCGAACAAACAGATGTTACTAGTTTCTGAATATTACAAAGAAATTTTTTGGTAACCCATAAACAATTGTTACTGTCTTTAGAAATTCGTTGTTTGACATTTGGATAGATTGCTAGATTAAATTTATTTTAAAAAAATTCACGGTGCAGTCACTCAGGTTTTATTTTTTTCTGTCTGAACCGTAACATATATCACAAAATAAACAGAGAGAGAAAAGTTTACTATTGAATGTATCTTTCTGAAACAAAATAATTTCACGTTATCGGCGTGGCCATTAAAAAGTTACGGTCTAATCAATGTTGGGACACGTAAGTTTCAGTCATTAGTGGTTCACTAATAATAACAAGTATCACGTTAAAAGATGACTTATAACCATATGTAGTGTCATACCAAATTTCATCCAAATCGAATAAAGCGTTCTGTTATTATAAGCAAAATTAATTTTTTTTCGAAGAACTTTGAAGCAGAATTCTGGCTAAATGGTACACTTTCCGGTAGAAGCAAGTTTAGTTAAATCGTCTTATTTTAGCCTCAGGAATCTGTGGTTAAGCCATGTCCCCCTATTTAAGAGACACCCTGTATATTATATCAAAATAAAAGTTATTTCTTTTCTGTACTGATCATTGTGATTAATGAATAGAGAGAATATATTTAATTTTTCAAACCATGTGTATTTTCTTATGTGACTCTAATAAAGAATTTAGATGAACGTTTCCATGCGCATCAACTTCATGGGCAAGAGTTGGACATTACGAAAAAGAACAAAGCGAACAAAGAAAAGTATCATTTTCTCTAATACTGTTATATTTTTATACATTATTAGAAAAAAATACTAATAATAATATGGGAAAGTACCCCTTTAAACTTAACTGCATGGTCCTGAATTGAGTGACAGTAGTGAGATACGAATTATTATACAAATAGATACATTTTTTGTAGGTAATATTGAAAATGTTAATTCATATAAGAGTAGAGGCTATTAAAATGAACATTCGTTTTATAAACGTATAATTTAAAATTTCCGCCACTGTTCCTAGGAAATTCATTCTTAAGTTGTGTAAAAAATTATATATACAGGTGTTATGTAAGTAAGTGTTCAATGCTGGACCCATGGTAGATCTGACCCCAAATATAGTAAATTTTTTTTTAGCATATTTTCTACAAGACCTATAGGCCTTTAAAACTGACCAATCACGTCAAAGTTCAAAACTTTATAAAAAAAGTGAAAATCAATGTGTTCTCTGGAAAAAAATGTGATACAAATGACAAATGACATATAAGATCATTGGCGTCGCAACAAATTTCAGATTATGTCTATGTAGGAGCCACTGACAAAAATTCATTCTGCGAATATGATCTTCTAGTTGCAAAGCTTGCACGCGATAGTAGTGGCAAGGATGTAAGTTTTCTTTTTTGAATAAATTCCACGATGTAAATGTAGATGTTCCTATCATATGGCTTACTTGTCTAATACTTAAATTTGGATTTTCATTAATCAATTCCAAAATTTCTTTATCTCGATCAACAGCGTTGGCATCAGGATTAGTGCCAAGATCCCAAGTATTTTGCTGGAAGGTCCAAATTCGCGTAGATGTTGATGAGTTCGGATAAAAACAGAGTAATGCGGTATACGTCTATTTGGAAATAACTCTCTGTACCGTCTTTCAGCAGCACGACTATTTTATAATGTCTCGCCATAAACCATATGCATGTCTGCATACTCTTGATTGGTGAAGGTAAATGGCATTTTGAGAATATAAAAAAAAAACAGAATATAAATTGTACGTCTATGCAAAAAAACATTTAACGTCAGATTGACAATCAATATTTTTTCCAGAGAACACATTGATTTTTACTTTTTTATAAAGTTTTGAACTATGACGTGATTGGTCAGTTTTAAAGGTCTCTAGTTCTTGTAGAAAGTATGTTAAACAAAAATTATTGCCAGATTTACTATCTTTGGGGTCAGTTCTACCATGGGTTAAACGGTGAACACATACTTACATAATCTGAAAGATTTGTTCCTTATGTACAGGACATAAGGAACGAATCTTTCAGAAATCTTATTAAATAAATACATATTGAAAAATGCAAACTTTTATGATAGTACACAGAATGAAAGTTCTGATTTATTATTTTTTGGTTTAATTTTATTAAGATTTTGATTTTGAGACACCCCCAAATTAAATTCTTTTTATTTTCTGTACTGGCGAAGCATTGTTTAAAATAATAATAGAAACAGAAAGCACTCCCTGAGCACTTTTACATCAAACAATAAAATCATTAAAATTCAATGATGGGGGTGCTGTCGTTAAGATGACACCCCCAAATTAAATTCTTTTTATCTTTTGTACTGGCGAAGCATTTTTTAAAAAAATAGTAGAAACAGAAAGCACTTCCTGAGCACTTTTAGTACAAACAATAAAATCATTAATATTCAATGATGGGGGTGCCATCGTTTAGGTGGCGCCCCATCTAATTTACTTTATCATTTTTACGCCGTTAGAGCACTTCTTACAATAATCACAGCAATCACGAGCATTTTGTAAACACTTTCAATGAAAATAGTAAAAGTATTAAAATTCCATGATGGGGGTGCACTAGTTAAGTAGGCACCCCCAAATTGTATTTTATATAATTTTCATGTCGATAGAGCACTTTTCAAAACAATAACAGCATTCTGCTGCACATTCCTAGCATTTGCCATTAACATATAAGAAAAGTCGTTTTTTTTATGGTGGGGGTGCCACCTTAACGCACCTGGAGTACGGTGTGACTAGAACCGCAAACGCAGTCAAAATATTCAAACCGAATGAAAACTGCTACAAAATAAAAAAAAAATAATATTGTATTCCCTGTGTAACAGATTAAAAAAAAAAAAACATAAGGACAACGGCTGGCAGCTTAATCAGGGCAGGGCCAACGTCATTCAATTGCGATATGCTTATTATGGCCAGTTCAAATCGTTTTTTCCCATATAAAATTTTGTCGCGAGCTTTCTTACAGATTTGGTACGGATAGTGGCGACATCTAGATATTTTTATTTCAATTAGGAGGATAGTGTTAGTGGGTATCGTTGTTCCTTCTTGATCCCTGTTAATGAATTTTAGATTATGTAAAATGTGTTGTCAGTTCATTAAAAATAAATACAGGGTGTAAACAAATGGATGTTACCAAATTTAGAATATTGCGAAGAAAATTTTTGACAACCCGTAAAACAATTGTTACTGTCATTAAAAATTACTTGTTTGACATTTGGATACACCGCTAGATTAAATTTATTTTAAAAATTTAGCAGTGCAGACAGTCAGATTTTATTTTTTTCTGTGTGAACCGTAACAGATATCACAAATTACACAGAGAGAGAAAAGTTTACTATTAAATGTATGAAGAAAAATAATTTCACGTTTTCGGCCTTGCCATTAAAAAGTTACGGTCTAATTAATGCTGGGACACCTAAGTTTCATACACTAGTGGTTCACTAATAATAACAAGTATCACCTTAAAAGCTGACTTATAACCATATAAACTGTCATACTTAATTTCATCCAAATCGAATAAAGCGTCCGATTATTATAAGCAAAATTAAATTTTTTTTCGAAGAACTTTGAAGCAGAATTCTGGCTAAATGGTACACTTTCCGGTAGAAGCAAGTTTGGTTAAATCGTCTTATTTTAGCCTCAGGAATCTGTGGTTAAGCCATGTCCCCCTATTTAAGAGACACCCTGTATAATCCTTCAGAATTTAAATATTAAAATTCAATATTTATTCGAACAGATTATTTTGAGTAAATACTACCGGTCAATGTTTTTTTTAACAAATATAGAAGCTCAGTTTCCTTTGTTCCAACATTTTTAAATAAAGCAAACTTTTGTTGTTTTAATGGATAATATGCCGTGATGATATATTTATTTTATTTATTTGTTGTTTTAATTTGAAATTTTTTGTATTATTCTGTGTGGCACGTCATTATACCGTGAGTATTTTGTAACGTGAAACATTGAGTTTGTCATATCCTTGGTTACGACTTCATATTTGATTGACAGCAATGTATTTGCCCGTTCCATTTAAAATGACACATGGGGAATGAATTTGGCAGAAGTATTATATTCAAATATTGTAAGAAATTTAGCCGAGTCAGAAAACCACTCGGGCACAAGGTGCACACTATATTTTTTCTACAACTAATTTTAATTTAGAATGTAGGTATAATTATTTAAACAAAATTAACCTCTATTGACGTCTTATTAAATGTCAAGTTCGTTCCCTATGTTTCATTTTAAATGGAACGGGCAAATACATTGCTGTCAATCAAATGTCAAGTAACCATGGATACGACAAACCTAATGTTTCACTTTAAAAAATACTCACGGTATTCAGAATTTTAGGTAGAATTCAAAATTTTTAAATATACAGTATATCCGTTTAAAATAAGAAAGTTGATGTCATTTTTGGTTAAACCGGAAGGCATATATTTATCAATTATACATAAAAGTCATGACACGTATGTTAAGTTTGCGAATATAAATTTTCAATTAGGTATCTTTATAAATGAAGAAGTTAATGGGGGGTGCCTCGCTTTCTGTGGACATCCGGTATATAATACAACACTACTTTTATCTAGAATGTGGTTTTCTTAAAACATTTAAATCAATTGATGAGTAGTACATATATGTATAATAAATGATTGATAATATTAGGTAGAAGGATGGGGTACTACAACTAGAAATGGTCGAAACAACGAGAAACTTATAGCGTTCAACGTGCCCCAAGTGGACAGAGACACTTGTCTTAGAAACATTCCTACTCACATCCGTCAAATCATCACGAAGGAGAGGTTCTGCGCTGGTCTTATCAATGGTAAAAACATAATTTACTCTTAACAATTGAACGAGACGTATGTCAAAGTGAATATATATCGGGTGTAACATGTAAACCGGGCCATAGGTAAGTGTTCCATATGAAGCGTGTAGATGCAAAAGCAGACATTGGGTATTTTGTAATACAATAAGTTAGTCATGTATTCTTATTAGAAACTGATGAAGGATACGAATTTTTGCACTTCCAGAGCATAAACAAACATTTGAAACTGTTTGGCGTCTTAGCCTTACATGCAAAAGCAGACATTTGCCTCTTAATGAACCAAGTTACGGTTCTTCGTTCGCGTGATCATGTTGAGAGGATTATATTATATTAAACAAATTAATATTAACATGGATAGCCAAATTATTATCTTATGCATAAGCAGATATTTTCAAATCTCAGCAGCAAAACCAGACAAATGTATGCCATTTTTTAAACAAAATATCTTTTTAGTAATAAATCAGACATTTCTGTATAAAACATATACATTATTAGAATAATAAACAGAAAATTTTTATGAAAACTGCAAGTTGATTGGTTATCATTTAATGTCTTGATAGGGTTTCTGCATTTTACTCAAAACTAATTATGTGTCAAATGTTAGCTTTTGCATCTATACGCTTCATACATAGTACGACTAGCGAATGAAAGTTGACGTTTATATTATTTAGAGATGTGGTTCCTTTCATAACTTTGTCTTGATTTATGATTTGAATTTGATAGGAAACTGACCTTTATGTATTCCGTTAGAGAAGACTATACTCGCCGTCAAATATGGACTGATGCACATTTTTTTTCCTTCTCCCCACCCTGTGCCTTGCCATTTGTTGTTGCCGCTTCTTCAGAAGTTAGCATTTTCAACATGACCAACGGAATTAGTAACAGTGTAGAAATATCTAGTCTATATTTATTTGACGGCAAGTTTAGAATTGTACTCAATATCACTGGAATATTAGGAGGCATTTAAAGTAATCCTAACAACAGGATTCAGGAATGTATTTAAAAAAAATAATACCGCGAATTGATTCGTTCGTCTCAGGTACAAGAAACCCTCGAGTTGAAACTCTGATAGGTGAAATTAAAAATAATTCTGTTTCATGAAATTATCAAACTATAAATTTAAAAGTCAAAATATTTTTCTACGATCAAAATAAACGAAAAATGTTTAAAATGCACCCTTGTTTTGTTATTCTGCTATAATGCAGATACCGTAGACATCCACCTATTTGCAGTAAGACATAGTAATGTGTTTCTGGGATTTCCTAGTCCAGTATTTAAATGGTTACTTGGTACTTGCAAAAATTCTCATATCATCAAAGGATATTATTTTATTCTTTACGAAACAAAGTTTCATTGATATATTTACTTTCATAAATTTTAGGTTATCTTGGATGTCACATTGACGTTTAAAACAGTGTGAAAATCAAAATAGTGGTTGCTCCGAATCTGTGACGTCACTTGGCAAGGGACGAAGCGGGGGTCAAGCTGCCGCGTTTTCAACAATGTCATTATTAATCGCAATTTTTTCACTATTAAAGATCGATTTAAGGAAAAATAAAAAATACGGGTCTATTATTTTTCACTACTCTATCGATTAAAGTTATAAAATAAGTCGTGCATGACCTCATTCTGCATCTAAATCATTCGAAACGATTATTCTATCTCTTCATGTAATCAATCAATTTCCTTTTCTGTGTTTTGTGTCAGTTTATTACTCTAAACTAAATTTAATTCTGTCAGTTAAAAAGAACGCAATTGTTTATTTTTTTGTCATAATGCATGGCTGCCTTGACTAAAAGCTTAATAATTTTTTTCACTTACATAAAAAGATAGAATAATTATTTTACATGATTTAGATGCAGAATTTAAATCTCTATAACTTTTATTTTAAGTCATTATTCATAAGAAGACAAACTGATTATAATGTTACGATCACAACAGCAGTATCGCATTGTTTTTATTGAAAACATACTCGTATAAGAGCATCAGAGCATCCATTTATTGCGTCGTTGTATACTATATATTTTCAAGCTAAGCTTTCTTCTCATGAATAAAAATTAACTTACTTGGTCATGTAAATAACTGTTAACTTACATACATTAAAATTGAGTAAAACATTGCAATGCTTTTCATGTATGATACGTTCAATTAAATATTAAAATTGAACACAAAAATTGACCATGTCGACTTGATGAAAATGTTTGTTTTTGCCAGGTACTAGTTTGTGCGACGGGTTTGAGGGGAATGGAATAGCTTTGAAGTGGAAAACGTTGAAGGAAGAGAGGTACTATCTCTATGGCGTGGGCAGCGCCATCATAGGAGATGACAGCGTGTGCGGTGATTATTACAACCTCTACACCAAACTCTCTCAGTACAAATCTTTCGTTGACGAGACCATCAAACGGAGCCGAGAAGGTACATCTCACTGTGAATATACATAAATCCTATTTTAATTTAGAATTTGGATCCAAAAATAGTGTTATTTAGGTCGGTTGAAGTGAACACTCTTCTATTTACCGCCTAAACGAGTTGTACCCACGGGAAATATTAAATTATGTCTAAGGGCCGTTTTCATAAACTTTATCTTCATTTTACCACTTCAAATTAAAATTATACTAGTTTTCATAATGTAACTTAGCACTTTAGCGAGCATTGTAGCATTACTTCACAATAAAGGTAAAGTATTTAAGTAATTTTATTTATGCTCAGTTGCACCAACCAGGTTTAAATTTTAAGCGACGCTTAAACAAAAAAAAAAAATCTTGACAACAATACATAATCATTCATTTGACATTTGATTTCGATGCAATATTATCAATAAGCAACGCTTAAAATTACGTTTGTGCAACCTGGTGCAACCGGCCATAAAAGTCGTGAGCCTGATTATGAAAACGGCCCTAAGTTCTAAGATATCGTTCAGGGTATTTCACTAAATTTTGATTTTTTTGTTATTCTTTGTTCATACAATAATCCATCTGGTAGATTTATTTTTTCTTTTTGGAAATAATGGCCAATGAACAATAACAGCACTAGATGGCAACCGAGTAGTAAACGAAGAAAAAATATAAACTTCATACATATCAAGCTTTTTTTTACCAATGGAAGTTAAGGAATTAAAATTTCGAAGGAGGGGCCAACACTCCATCTTTGCAATTCAAAAACAATTTTTATCTGAATATAATTTTTTTGCATTAAACTTAATAATTTAAATACACTTGCAATTATAAAGTATCTAGACTTATACAGCGTAATAATATTAATTTATTTTTTATAAATATGATTTAAAAATAATATATATTTCAAGAACTAAGGTCCATGATGAAAATATTTTGATATAAAAACATAACAGGACGTTAATTAAAAAGCGGGCCTTAGACGTTTAAAATGAGAAATCAGTTTTTCCTTGCTCAAAACTTCCCATTTAATTTAAGACAAAAATGTTTCAAATAATTGTTGTAGAAAATTAAATTCCATTCTAGTCACTAATCATATTTTATTTTGCATGTTTAGTAATCTGTAAAATCCAATTTGAAATTTATAGTGATAGCCATGGAATTCAAACAAAATTATAAAGAAATGCATGTCGTTTGAAGGTCAGAAATTCGATTTTCAAATAAAATTACAAATAATTATAATTTACATCTAAGGCCTTACAAATATTTTTTTATAATCCATATCTAAATCACCGCACAGATTTGATTTATTTTTATTTTGTAACCTGCAAAATCGAGATTTTGGCAATTCAAACAATATGCATTTCTTTGTAATTTTGTTTAAATTCCATGGCTATCACTACAAATGAGCAATATTTATAAAATTTGAAATTGGATTTTGCAGGTTACTAAATATGCAAAATAAAATCTGATTAGTTATTTATGTGTGGAATTTAATTCTCTACAACACTTATTTGAAATATTTGTCTTAAATTAAATGGGAAGTTTTGCGCAAGGAAAAACTGATTTCTCATGTTAAATGGCTATGGCCCGCTTTTTAATTTACACCCTATACAGGGTGTCTCAATAAGCTTGCTCACTATTGGTAACTTTTTTAGTTGAAGAGATACGAGGTTGATTAAATGAGCAAAATTGTGCTATTTTATATTAGAAATTTGATCATGTAGATAAAATAAAAATTGTGCCAGCGGTTCTCAAAATTTGGGACAAAATATGTATTTTTTAAATGGAACCATATATTTTTTATTATCTTATTGGAAAGCGTATTTTCTTCTCTCTTCTCTATCGTCGAATTCAGAAAGAAATACTGAATCGAATAAGTGTATAAAAAATAGGTTCCCACTTTTGTTGTACTCCGTGTTTTGAGAAGCACTAGTAAAAAAAATATCTATTTTTTTTCGTCATTGTAATAAGTTTTGTAAAATAACAATTGTTTGCTAATTTAATCGATCTCGTAGCTTTCTAGTTCTTGAGATAGCAGTAGTGTACAAAATAAAATGAACACCTGCATAATATAAAACCTCACTGATAATAATCTAAAATTTTAAATAAATACTATCTACTAGATCAGGGGGTCTATTCTAATTCGCTTATCACGAAGCCTATGGTTATACATATTCAAATTTAATTTTTTTACCATTCGTTCATCTGAATATTAGACATCAATATTTATTAATTTAAAAATATGAAACTTGGTGTAATTATGTAGAAATGTATAGTCCATAATTTAAAGTGTGTTTCATAATTATTGTTTCATTTGTTTACAAACAAAACACTAACATACCCAAACCACAGAATACATTTATACAGAAGCGACTAAGCGACACTCCTTGTTGGCACCATTGTTGTTGCGATTTTACGTTTATGACCTTGAACTTTAAATTTGTTGGCAAATTTACGCGCGAAATTTAAATTATTTTAAATGGTAAAAGAAAAATTAGAACATAAAAGAACTAAAATTTTAATTTTATTAACGAATTAAACAGAAATCGGATAAAATAATTATATTTTTATTAAACAAATACATAAATTTTACAAATTCATTTTCTCTATCTTTGATGTGGGAAACCCAAACGTCAGACTCGATGAATATGTCCCATATATCCTTCTCCATCAAATCTTCTCTTCCGCAGGACTTGAGCCACATTTTACACCTATATTTATTAAATGAATAAACATTTTACATGATATGGTAGTCGTCTTACATAACTTACATTTCTGGATCTTTCGGAAACGAAAAAAACTTACATTTCCCTTTCTCCATTTTTTAAATCTATTTATACAGTCCTTATATGAACAAACAAGTCCTCCCGATTCTACTTTCTTCATAGCTATCCATTTCATTAGAAACTAACACCACTTCTAAAATTTACAAACAGTTCACAAAATGACATATGTCAAAAGTGAGAAGACGTGTTTGGTTTGCTTGAATTAGCCATAACCCTAAAATACATGGGCGTGACAAGCTGAGACAACAGCTCTTCCAGAATATGTGAAATATAATGATTTTCCTTATGATAACGATTTTTCCTATCGTTTTTTGAAAATATAACATATTTGTTCTTATTAGAAATCAATTTGTGTGTCTCAATATACTTTTATTATTGACCCCTAACGGAAAATGTTCACGTCGAGATAATGAAAAGAATAAAGAATCGTAAGATACGAAGATATGCCGAAACAATCCGATTTTATCCGATTAGCCCTTTAAATTTGTTGGCATACTCTTTCTCTCTCTAATTTTCGTTTCTCTCTCTGACTGTCGCTTCTGTATAGATGTTTATTCTGTGCCCAAACTTCAAAGTTAGCGAGAGTAAAACATTTTAGCGACACCTACTTATGTGTTGATAAGTCTAGCGACAGTCGCTTCACTCGGTGAGTATAGCGACACCTTACAGTTAGCGAGTTGATAAGTGAATTAGAAAAGACTCCCAGGTTGTTGAAAAGTTTTAAGACACAATCCAGTAATGATGTACTCGTGTGTTTCAGTGCGTTGCCCTGCCAGACTGTCAAACTCAGCGGAAGTCCGGTGCACATTAGCCGGCAGCTTCGTGGACTGCACGTTGCCGATGCGCGACGGGACAGTAGCCGTAAGCCGTTGCCGGCCATACTATAATTCGACGTCACCGCTGACATTCTCCAAATCGCGCTGCTCACAAAGCGTCTGGGACCAGCCACTCTTGCCCTGTCGCTCGACCGATCCACTCATACATGGTAAGCCTCTTCTCTTGCACTTCACCACCCGCGTCTCCGAAACCGATGAGGTGCAACTCTATGTTGGAGATAAACACATCACACTCACTATTTTTAGAGATTGAAACAAATTATTATTTATCTGTAAAGGTACGAAAGGGGACCCAGAAGAAACCGAACTGCCGCTCCCGTAGCCCTGCATATAGTTGAGCGTTCTCTCCTTAGGTTACGATAGCAGGCACCCGAGCGGTTGCCATTGTCAAGAACAAACGTAACTATTTTTTTCGTCAACTTCTTGACGTCCATTCCTAAAGTTTCGGGTGCCGTTTCCCCAAGCAGAAACAAAACTGCGCGAATGTGGTGTTCTTTGCGATCGCTCATCTAGTCATTTCACGATGTCGAAGACGCTGAGCAAGATATAAGTTGACAAGAAAAGCTACGATCCAATATGTTTGTTTTTGGCAATGGCAACCGCTCGGAGGCAACAGACATGTAAAGATGTCTTCTGCCGTAGCCTAGCGGGAGATCACTCAACTACAAGCTGCATATCACTCAAATGCAAGCTGCAGGGCTGCGGGAACGGCAGTCCGGTTTGTTCTACGGCCTCTCTGGCGTTTAAATTTGAAGCCACAATTTCTTACTGGCTGGGATGCCTATTATATTAAATACACTATACTTGCCGTCAAATAAGTATGGACTGGAGATTTATATACTGTTATAAATTTATGAGCAACTTTGAAAATGGTAAGTTATGAAGAAGCGGAAACACAGCAGGGCAAGGGACAGGGTGCGGAGAAGGAAAAAGTTAAACATCGGTCCATACTAATTTGACGGTGAATAGTTATAATAACGATGCCGTTACCATTCATTTAATATCAACAAATGCTAAAATTATTCTATGTAGATTTATAGTTTGATTCACGAAGAATGATAATTCAAATTCATTTAACCCGATTTTAGGACAAATAGTTCTATCTAGACCAAATTAGTTCCTAATAAGGTAAATCAGTCACAAGTTTTGTGCGTTAGATTAGGCTATGTTAAGGTATATTTTATTTAAAATTAATGCAATTATAGGTATATTGTTCATTTTTAAATAATATTTTAAGTTTAAGCTTCTTTAGATGATTGAAGAAGTGTGCTTAATTCAGCCCATTGTTATTATCTATTTACGCTGCTCAATTGCACACAAAGTGAGCACTTTACCTCATCCTTTGCTACTGATCAACTTTTGAGATGAAATGAGTTATAGTTAGGGAGGTGGTGGCAATTTCGGAATGTGATTTGCTCGTCCTTAGATATGATAAGTAGTAAAGATTTGAAGCTTTCGATTAGGACAAGCAAGGTGACAAGGTCAGGTATCGCTGCTTTTTCGAAAAAATATTTTTCAAAATTGCATAAAATAAAACCTTTCCTAAATTATTTGCTCGTGTCTGCCATTTAGTTATTATGTTAAATTGACTATATAAATACTAAAAAAAAAACATTTTCCAGAGGTCTAGGTCGCTGTGTTTTTTTTTTTTAATAATTGCTAATTTGTAAAAATAAGAAGCTCCATTAAATTATTTGCCTGTCTCTGACTTTTTTGTCTCCTGAACAAAAAAAATCTATTGTGGCCAGCACAGTACCTCTGGCCATTTCCGTTTTGTTACATAAGTATCGAATTTAACATTTCTTATACACAGAAATAATTCTAATTATATCAATGAGTGCCTGTGACAAAGCAGATTGCCACTCCCAGAAATGTTTAATATGCCATGATGATATATTTATTTATTCTTTCATTCTATAAGAAAGTCTTATAGTTTTTGATGAATCGTCCATCCAACATCCACACATATACACGCGTACACACACATCCAGACAAACATCATCGTAAAAATGTTATCGAATTAAATCGCGCTTATTCACTAAAATGCCAGATGTGTATGTCGCTGCTTTTAGAAGATATTCATAAATATCTCCAAAATATTCGAAAATTTAATATTTTTAAGTAGGTATTATTTTACATACAAAAATTGCGAAATACAAAAATTAAATATTGTCAAGTGTTTGCCCCATAAAAATGACACAATACAAAATTAAATATTATTAAATATTTTTTCTATTCTTACTTATTAAGTAAATCTGATATATCATCTGTATTTGAATGACACTCATTATGATTCAGATTTTCATTATGATGCAAATTATCATTATGTTACAAATTTTCTTTTCATTATGATAAAGGTTAATTTCATAAAATATCATCGGTGAAATTCATTGTAATGTCATAAGACATCACCGATGTATATGTGATGGAACAGATAGATGGTGAAAATAGGAAGTACCTAGGTACTTGATGAAAGGGTTATACATATTGTACCGGATAAAACGTCACAGGGCCGTATCCAGGATTTCATTTCGGAGAGGGTTCTGGTTATATAATTATATTATTTTTCAAGGATATTAACATGAGCAGTTTTTTGCAGACTGTTACTCCTTGTTTTGACTGATAACCATGGTTGTAGTATCAAAAGAAAGATAATTTTTTTTTGCTTCAAATGACAAATTTAATAATTAATTTATGGGACTAAAATATTACATAATTTATATTTATTTGTTGTCAACTTAGAAAAGTTGGAGTACTTAGGACTTAAATACTACCACCTATATTATTCACAATTTATATTAATGATCTTTGTTCGGTACTCTCTAATAACTGCCTTCCAGTGCTCTATGCTGACGATACCACATTTCAAATCCAGTTAACAATATTTTAATTAATGAGTGCAATGAAAACATTCAGTCTCTTATTGCATGGTGTAATGAAAACAAATTATTTCTTAATGATAATAACTAAGATATTAAAATTTAAATTACACCAATGAAAAATGAGTTTTTGTGTGGTTTACCTTTGCTATCTGAAAAACTATAGGAGTTACGATTTCGATTAAATGAGACTTTTTGTTTACCTTGAAGTCAATTTAGACGTGCCTTTGTTTTTTTTTCCTTAAAAAAATCAAATAATTGTACTAGGACAAATGTGGCGACCTTGGTCAATATTTAATTTTCAAATAACTTCGTTTTGCAGAAGTTGTAATTAGTGACTTAAAACTTCACTATTTTCAACTTTTGCAGCACCAGCAAATAACTAAAAAATTTTTGTCACCACCTCTCTAGCTACATATTATGTGAACAACTGAGCAATTAATTATTTGGCAGACACATATGTAAATTATTATACCTGTATCTACTTTTTTAAAATACTTTACATAATGAAGCAAACTTCGATAAATATGTATGAAATGTCGAAAAATGTATTAGATTTTAAGAAAATATAAAAATGTTAATTGTATATTATTACTTTATTATTTTTGTGTTTCTCAACAATTAGAAAATTAAATTACATGGGTGTATATTGGTTGCATATATCTTAAAATATTTAAGGTTTCATTCCTCAGAGGGCGCGCGAGATGTTCCCCGGCTAACCAATTAGCGTTTAGCTTATCGGCCATTTATCCGAGTTTATGGTTTGTGGTTGGACCTCTTCTCTGTCACGATGTAATGTTTCTATTTCAAAAATACAAAAATTATTGTTTAAGTAAAATAATTACTCATATTATGACAAAAATGATTTTTACGAAAAACTATTTCAGGATGAATAAAAATTGGTTATTCATTCATAGTATGTACCAAGACGAGCGTAAAAAAAATAATAGCGTATTCCTAAGACCATTTTGAGTAAAAAAATGTTATATGAAGGTATTTCCGAAAACTATTGGTTAAAGAGTTACAGCCCTTTAAAGTGCACCTCATCAGGTACATATTTATTTATAACTTTGGTATTAGTTGCATTAAAATTTTGAAACTTGGTACGAGGATACTACTTATTCAAATGAATGTTTATACTATTTTCCTTTGTTTCTATATCTCAACGAGAGGCATCTCATAGGGAAGCCATGAGCGGTTTTTATCGTTATTTGTTTACATATTAACATTTTTTTTTTTTAGTTACAAAATATTACATATAAAAAGGTACTTTTGCTAAAACTTCATAAATGTAGCAGTTTTTAAGATAGGCATTCTAAATTTTAGAAAATATCAAGTATTCAAAAAAATTGAGTAACAATTAATAAACAATGAAATTTAGGCCCGTTTTTTCACATCTTGCTAAAGTGTCAGTTAACTTATCCGCCAGATATAATGAAAATGTCGCATCGATATTAGAGAGTTTAAATTAAATTAATTCTTGAATATTTACGTTGAAATTCTCTAGACGTACGATAACCATTACTGTTACAGTATCCATTAAACACCATATCTGTATATTCACTATACTTCTTTTCACGTAAGAAGCGTTGGTTTAAATAGGGATATAAATTCTGCCTTTTGATTAGCCAGAAAGCTAACCTACTTCACAAAAGCGAAAAAAATGTCAATTGTCAGCTGTCAATTATCGAATAAAATCGACAGAATTAAGTGATATTTAATTATGTTTTGTTGTAATTTTTAATAATCAGGTTTTGTACATTTTTACATATTAAAATATTTATTATTGACAAAACTTGCTTTCTCGAATTTAAATTTTGTATTTAATGCATATAAAAACGGTCGACTCTCAAACGCCATCTGCTATTTTCTTATGTAAAACGAAATTTAGTCCCAATTCACCTGTAGTAAAAAAGTAAATCTGAATCGTACCAATAAGTTAATTATCGTATTTTAGAATGCGGCGAAAGCGCGCTAGAGGGTCAGCCCTTCTCCGTGAACTCATTTGAGGCTGAGTACGGCAAGTTTCCCTGGCATGTGGCCATATATCGCCTGCAGAATAACGACTACACGTACCAGTGCGGAGGTTCCATTATTAGAGCTGCTATTGTTCTCTCAGGTATCAATTTTTTTCCTTTTTTGCATGTTATGTCATAATATAGTTATTTAAGTGTTGAGGGGTGAGATCCCAAGACTACGTTATGATATCGTATTGAAAAATACCCCCTACGTCCTACGTTTCCCTTCCTTTCTCTGTCGACTCCCACGGTTGTTGGGAAACGAAGTGTTATTATTTGTCGCTACTCTATCATAGCGTAGTCTTGGGATCCCATCCAGAGCAGTAAGGGCTTTCTACTAAAGTCACTAGATATATAAAGTACCGCAATTGGCCGCCATATTGTGTCGAGCTTCGGCGCCAAATTTAAAAAAGGATTATCTTGAAACGAGTGCGTTATTACAAAAATAATAATCGGCAGTGAAATAAATCTATGAAGGCAAATAATTAATATTGATTTTATGTTCATAATTTTTATAATATGCGTACATATAAGTACAAAACATAACTGATCAAAATTATAAAGAAAATAAAAAATAAATACAATTAAGGTTAATTTTCTTCAGACCGTTTGACATGATGACAGGATTGACGCTAAAGTCCCCAGATATAGTGACTTTTATAGGCACCGCCAACTACAACTAGATCCTGATGTGACCCTGATTGGCCTGATTCCGCCATATTGTGTCTAAAAAACGTTCTTCTCTCTCTAACACATTGGTACAATGAATTGCGGTACTTTATATATCTAGTGACTTTACTTTCTACGGGTTGAGGATAATTTTGGACTTCATATATTTTTTCTGAAATTGAAGTTACTTTTTCTGAAGTTGAATTTACATTTTCTGATATTGAATTTACTTGTTCTGAAATTTTAACTACTTTTTACATCCCGATATACCGTAGCTAATGGAGGTAATGTTTCCGGTCCAAAAATTCGATAATGAGTTTTCAGTGAATAAGAATAACTCATATCAGAATTCCAAAAATTTCTATTTTCCGTATTTAAGCTTTCTGCATTAATATAAAACTTGATGAGATTTTGGGTAAAATTCTATAACCGGAAATGGTACTTTACTTGAAGCCCGTAACAGTTTTTAATGAAAAACTATATTAAAATAAAATCCAAAACTTTTCAATTTTAGTATTCAAGATTTCCAATATCAAGATGATTCATTGATAAACCGGAAGTGCTACTTTACTTGAATCTCTGAACAGATTTTCGTGAAAAATATATTATGATATAATCCAAAACTTTTCAAATCTGGTATTTAAGACTTTTGTATTAATGAGAGCGACATGTTAGATTTGTTCCAAAATTGATAAACCGGCAGTGGTACTTTACTGGAAGCTCTAATCAGATCATCTTGAAAAATATATTAAAATATGATCCAAAACTTCTAAAATTTGGTATTTAAAACTCGTATATAATTTGAAACAACATATTAGATTTTGACTATTTATGATAAACCGGAAGTGGTACTTAATTTGGAGCTCTTAACAGATTTTCGAGGAAATACATAATAAAATACGAGTATAATCCAAAATTTCGTAATACAGATTTTTCTATAAATTAGATTTTGTTTACAAAAGGTCAACCGGAAGTGATACTTTACTTAAAGCTCGTTGCTATTTTAACCATGGAATCGGTGGGAGGTCATGTGCTGGCCACATCAGATTTTTTTTGAAATTCACGTTGTAAAGGTATAGATTTGTCTGTTTGTAAACAATTTTTTTCAGTTATCAGCAAAAAAAATCTATATACTTTTCAATATAAATATGTCACTGATATGTTATTTGACATTTGTAGATAAAGCATAGTATTTTGTTCGCATGTAATGGCTATTACTCATTCGAATGATTTGTATCACTCGTCTTATTCTCATGAGTAATAGCATACATTATATGCTCATTGAATAATATACTATTAAAGCCGAGGTGCACATAAAATTTTTAAGGCAACTATCACAAAGTTATAAATTTTTATTTAAAAATATATTTCATATTGGATTGATTTATGTTAATTGCAGAGTGCGGTGCTGTCAACTTGACAACTCAAAAACAATCTGCTTACTGTCAAAATGTATTACAACCTAAAAATGAAAATAAAGTATAAAAATCAATTTGTTGAGTAAAAAATGAGCGATAGCGATGGCAACAACGATTTTTCCAATACTCCGCTTAAAATGTATGAAACTGCATATAATACAACACTAATTTATTTTCCACTTAAACGAATGATTTGACAGTTGCGTAAAATAAATGCAGCCGTGAAGTAGATGCAACCGTAAAGAAAAAATCTGTTGTGGCCAGCACAAGACCTTCCGTCAATTCGATGTATTTTGTACAAATCCCATACCAAAATTTCCTTGGAAAAGATTCTATATATCACGTAAAATTGTAACACGAGCACATGCTATTTTTTGCAAATTCCTTACCAAAAGTTTATTTGAAAAGATTCTATAAATCCAATAAAATTATAATGAATGAACATACACTATGTAAATGTACTTGACACTTCCTCTTTCTTGTTCAGCTTTCCCTATTTTATTAGGGGTCGCTGTTTCTTAATCTTCTGTTCCACTCATTCCTGTCCAACGCATCTTCTTCATACAGTTCTTCCTCTCTCAAGTCTTCTACGATACAATCCTTTCATCTCTTTGGCCTTCCTCGTGCTCCTCGCATTGGAAGTTCCAATCATAAGACGAGGCTGCAACTGCATGTCAATTGCGAGGAACACCATACCACATCCTGATCCTACACTTTCAATCTTTGGTTTCGCACTTGACACTGACATCTGTCAATTAGAATTTTTTGAATATATCACTGTTTCCATGATAAAAAGCAAAGCTGACTAATTTTTAAAAGTTAATATCTTTATAATTCTTTAACATTATATCTATTGAATATGAATGAAAATATATAATCAAACCGTATAGAGAAGAGCATTTCCTTTAATATATAAAAAAATAAAATGTGAAAAAATACTATTTAACTGCGTTTTTTTAAGAAAAACTGTTAGAAAACTTCAAATAAAGGTACTTCCGGCGGAACAGTTGTAACCAAAATCTAATCACCTCTTCATCTGGATGTAAAGAAGACGAATACGAAAGAATTATAATTTTTAGAATTGTAGTATTGGAGTTATCGTCGGAGAAAAATTTGTCACACACAGACACACGGACACACATACAGACATCATCTTAAAAATAGTAAATTTGTATTGTAGGGACCCTAAAACATGCTTATTCATTAAAAATTCACCACCGAATTTTTTGACCAAAGATAATGACAATACCTTCCTTACCTAAAGGTGACGGAAGGTTAAAACGGCCGTGAAGTAAATGCGATCTTATAATAGTCTTTGACAGATCTCAAAATAAAAGTGATACTTTATGGTTGCCAAAGGATTCGAAAAACAATTATTTATAATATCCGCCTAAAAATAACTGTTGTAAGAATCATATGAAATGTAATTAATAATTTTATTCCTATAGTTTGATCACGAAAGAGGACTATTCAAGGTCATTTATAAGCCATCTGCTATTATATTACTTGCAGATATCTTCACTTTATTTCGTATGCATAGGCGTGCAACATGAAATATTTATGGGTACATTTTAACTGAGTGTGATTTATTTATAAATTATGTTTCTTTTTAAATAATGCTTTACTCAAAGATTTATGTTCTGCACCTATGTTTTTACGAAACACAAAAACGTGGACTTGTGACAGAAAACCATGGAATAATAATTTGATTTAAACGTCAACGTCACCGGGTATTTATTAGCACAGAGGGCAGTGTACAGTCTGTTCTTTTTTTTTGTGAAAGTGCACGTGGAGTTAAATGTCATCATTATCATCATCATCAGTACTATCTTCATCACTGCTATTAGAAGTGCCACCAACATTAATAATGAAATTATCTATAACGTCATCGATATTCCTTCTCTACTCAAAAAATCTTCCTCACATTTCCTCGTATGTAAGATCCGTGTTTTCCACTCTAAAGATGAGAAATTTTGGAAAAATTCATTGCATAATTCTTCCACATCTTTTATTTTAAATGTCACATTTTTTCGCCACATATTGTTTTAAAGATGCCCAGACTAATTCGATTGGATTTAAATCAAGACGATAAGGAGGTAGACGAGGAACTTCATGATTATATTTCCTTGAAATATCATCATCAATTGCGTACTTTTATACCTTGATTTGTGTAATTTATTGTAATATTTCTGGGACACAACCAATCCTTCATCACTTGTTTTGTAGAAGATGTAGTAGGTGATTTATCTAACTGAACGTTATGATACGGTGCATTATCAATAACAATAACACTTCGATCAGGAAAGATTTGGGATTAGTTTTTCTTCTACCCATTATACCCAGATATTAACAAACTTCATTTTATCATGATACCCGACTTAATTATTAATGAAGCATTTGGTACAAATCCCGTTTCTTCATTTGCAGGTACGATAATTAGACTTTGTCCCTTACCCAAAGGTTTTAATAATCATAAATTGTCATTTTCATTCCAGGATTTCATATTCGTATGCGACATATGAATATAGTTTCGTCAAGATAAAAAAAATAGGTCGAACTTCTCGGCGGTGCGTTCGTGCGTTGTAATTGATCTTAAATAACCTACCGCAGTCTTTGAACATCAGGTCGTTCCATAAGAATTTTTCTATTTGTATTCGTTTTACGCCATCGGAGTCCAATGCTTTTTATTGTTTAAATTTCTTTACAATATTTTGAAGGGTAGGAACTACTTTTTCAGTCAAATGCATATTAAGAATAGTTCTCTTTATTACTCCTTTATCCATATCAGTTACTTTCTTTTCTATTATACTTTTCTTCCTTGGCGATGTTTACTTATGACATGTACTTACATAATATATATACATATATATACAGGGTGTCTCAGGATGAGCTTACGCTATCTATATTTTAAATACTATTTAATATAATTTAACGAAATTTGGTATCTAGGGGTTATCCAACATGCCCGTTTTAACTAAAATATTTTCAAAGCAGTAGCACTTCCGGTTTGACCGGAAATTGACCTCAACTATCTTATTTTAAATGGAATACGCTATATTTTATTTTACCATTGAATGCAGCGGAAAATTTTACATATGAAGCAATAAAAACATTTTACTTATGATCAACTACTTCCGGTGTTATTCAATTTTTTTTGATTTTTTGTCTGAAATCCGGCACATTTTCAAAACTCTGTATATCGGGAACGAGATCGAATTTTTATAATCTGAAAAAAGCCTTTTATAAAGGAGACTTTAAGCTACATTATCCATAGAAGAATCCTCGATTATTTATAAAAATGTGACGAGTACGTTACACCAAAATTACAGTTGACAAACTTCAAAAAAGACAATTTTTTTAAATGGAACCCCCCCTCGTTTTTATTACATAAATGTGTACTACGACAAAAAATAAGGGTACTTTATGTAACATGTCCTATGTTGAAAGTTGATAGAATTTCAGTAAATTAGAAAAACATGTAATCTGGGTATAATTATTTTATTAATACGGATAAGTAAGCCATGGAAAAAACAAATAAATTCTAAATACAAAACTATGATTAATTTAATACGTATTGAAAACTGTCCTCCATTCATATGTAAGCACATTGTTACTCTATTCAATACTTCTTCTTGTGTAGCATTTTTTATCATCCGAGGAGACATGTTGTTAAATGCTGTTCGTATCCTATGTTGGCAATCTTCTTTAGTAGTTAAAGGTTTTTGATGGACAACGTTTTTAATGTAACCCCAAACAAAAAAATCAGGTGAAGTTAAATCGGGTGAACGAGGAGGCCACCTATGTGGTCCATTATTTGCCAGCCACCTATCTTCAAAAATTGTTTCCATAAAAGTATTTATTCTATGGCTATTTTGGGGTAGTACCATATTAAATTCCTTTCATCCAACGGTAAATTATCTAATAAATCAAGTAGATGAGTTTGTAAAAACAAACATTGTTTTTACATGGCTTACTCATCCGTATTAATAAAATAATTATACCCAGATTACATGTTTTTCTAATTTACTGAAATTCTATCAACTTTCAACATAGGACATGTTACATAAAGTACCCTTATTTTTTGTCGTAGTACACATTTATGTAATAAAAAAGGGGGGGTTCCATTTAAAAAAATTATCTTTTTTGAAGTTTGTCAACTGTAATTTTGGTGTAACGTACCCGTCACATTTTTATAAATAATCGTGGATTCTTCTATGGATAATGTAGCTTAAAGTTTCCTTTATAAAAGGCTTTTTTCAGATTATAAAAATTCGATCTCGTACCCAATATACAGAGTTTTTATTTTACCATTGAATCCAGCGCAAAATTTTACATATGAAGCAATAAAAACATTTTACTCATGATCAACTACTTCCGGCGTTATTTAACTTTTTTTGATTTTTTGTCTGAAATCCGGCACATTTTCAACTCTGTATATCGGGAACGAGATCAAATTTTTAAATCTGAAAAAAGACTTTTATAAAGGAGACTTCAAGCTACATTATCCATGGAAGAATCCTCGATTATTTATAAAAATGCGACGGGTACGTTACACCAAAATTACAGTTGATAAACTTCAAAAAAGACATTTTTTTTAAATGGAACCCCCCTTTTTTATTACATAAATGTGTACTACGACAAAAAATAAGGGTACTTTATGTAACATGTCCTATGTTGAAAGTTGATAGAATTTCAGTAAATTAGAAAAACATGTAATCTGGGTATAATTATTTTATTAATACGGATAAGTAAGCCATGGAAAAACAATGTTTGTTTTTACAAACTCATCTACTTGATTTCTTAGATAATTTACCGTTGGATCAAAGGAATTTAATATAGTACCAGCATGATGGCGCTCCACCCCACAATAGCCATAGAATAAATACTTTTTTGGAAACAATTTCTGAAGATAGGTGGCTGGCAAATAATGGACCACATAGGTGGCCTCCTCGTTCACCCGATTTAACTCCAATTGATTTTTTTGTTGGGGTTACATTAAAAACGTTGTCTATCAAAAACCTTTATCTACTAAAGAAGATTGCCAACATAGGGTACGAACAACATTTGATGATAAAAAATGCTACACAAGAAGAAGTATTGAATAGAGTAACAATGTGCTTACATATAAATGGAGGACAGTTTGAATATGTATTAAATAAATCATAGTTTTGTATTTAGAATTTATTTGTTTTTTCCATGGCTTACTTATCCGTATTAATAAAATAATTATACCCAGATTACATGTTTTTCTAATTTACTGAAATTCTATTAACTTTCAACATAGGACATGTTACATAAAGTACCCTTATTTTTTGTCGTAGTACACATTTATGTAATAAAAAAGAAGGGGTTCCATTTAAAAAAATTGTCTTTTTTGAAGTTTGTCAACTGCAATTTTGGTGTAACGTACCCGTCACATTTTTATAAATAATCGAGGATTCTTCTATGGATAATGTAGCTTAAAGTCTCCTTTATAAAAGGCTTTTTTCAGATTATAAAAATTCGATCTCGTTCCCGATATACAGAGTTTTGAAAATGTGCCGGATTTCAGACAAAAAATCAAAAAAAGTTGAATAACGTCGGAAGTAGTTCATCATAAGTAAAATGTTTTTATTGCTTCATATGTAAAATTTTCTGCTGCATTCAATGGTAAAATAAAATATAGCGTATTCCATTTAAAATAAGAAAGTTGAGGTCAATTTCCGGTCAAACCGGAAGTGCTACTGCTTTGAAAATATTTTAGTTGAAACGGGCATATTGGATAACCCCTAGATACCAAATTTCGTTAAATTATATTAAATAGTATTTAAAATATAGATAGCGTAAGCTCGTCCTGAGACACCCTGTGTCCCATTTAGAGGTATCACCATTGGGATCTCGAGAACTATAAGAGATACGATGTCGGTTAAATGGAACTTTTTGTGCGCCTTTGGGAGGCCATTTCAAATGTGCTTTTGTTTTTCCAAAATTTCTCATAGGGCACTAGATATAATACAAACTTATATTTTTTTAAATGGAACCCATATCTGATTTTAATCTCAAAAATATCATTATTTTTTTCTCTTTTCAACAATGTAAGGGTTATTAAGTTTTGTATTTGTTTTGCCTTCAAAATTATTATTTTTTCCTTATTTTGTATTAAATTTATAATTATTTTGAAAATATTGGTAGATTTCTTTTTAGAAATACTACTTGTATTTAAATAATGTATTTTGTTAGAAAAATTTGCTCAAAACTCGTAACAAACTAATTTTTATAATATTTTGTATCATTATAGTGTAATTTGTAATTATGAGTCTATAATGAAAATATTATGTAATAAAGGCATAAAGCAAATTATTTCGATCAAATACAATATAATTAATAAAAATAATAATGTTTTTTTGGGAAATAATAAGAAAGTTCAGGAAAATAAAGAGAAAAATTAAATTTTAGGAGTAAAACAAATTTGAAACATAATTATCCTTACATCTTTGAAAAGAGAAAAAATAATGATTTTTTTGAGACTGAAATCAGATATGGGTTCCTTTTAAAAAAATATAAGTTTGTATTATATCTCGAAAATTTACGGATATAAAAATTTATTTCGTACGCCACTGGTTAGTTAATAAAATATCTATCTTTTGTATTTGCAACGTTTTTCTCAATTACTAATAGTTTAGAAGTTATTTGAAAAAGAAAAAATCAACAATATTCAGTTTTTCGTCATTATCTAGTGCTCTATGAGAATTTTTGGAAAAACAGAAGCACATCTGAGATGGCCTCCCAAAGGCGCACAAAAAGTTCCATTTAACCGACATCGTATCTCTTATAGTTCTCGAGATCCCAATGGTGGCACCTCTAATTGGGACATACTGTATATATACAGGGTGTCTCTTAAATAGGGGGACATGGCTTAACTACAGATTCTTGAGGCTAAAATAAGACGATTTAACTAAACTTGCTTCTACCGGAAAGTGTACCATTTCGCCATAATTCTGCTTTAAAGTTCTTCGAAGAAAAAGTTAATTTTGCTTATAATAACAGAACGCTTTATACGATATGGATGAAATTTGGTATGACAGTTCATAGGGTCATAAGTCATCTTTTAAGGTGATACTTGTTATTATTAGTGAACCACTAATGTATGAAACTTAGGTGTCCCAACATTGATTAGACCGTAACTTTTTAATGGCCACGCCGATAACATAAAATTATTTTGTTTCAGAAAGATACATTCAATAGAAATCTTTTCTCTCTCTCTGTTTAATTTGTGATATCTGTTACGGTTCAGACAGAAAAAAAAATAAAACCTGAGTGACTGCATCGTGAATTTTTTTAACATAAATTTAATCTAGCAGTCTATCCAAATGTCAAACACCTAATTTTTAATGACAGTAACGAGTTCTCAATCTTCTCAACTTATTTAGGAGTAAGCTAACATATTTATTCGTGTTATTTATAATAATGGTAGTAAAATACTATTAGGCCGAACAAACGGATGTTTACTAGTTTCTGAATATTGCGAAGGAATTTTTTGACAACCCATAAACAATTGTTACTGTCATTAGAAATTAGGTGTTTGACATTTGGACAGACTGCTAGATAACATTTATTTTAAAAAAATTCACGATGCAGTCACTCAGGTTTTATTTTTTTCTGTGTGAACCGTAACAGATATCACAAACTACATAGAGAGAGAAAAGTTTACGATTGAATGTATCTTTCTGAAGAAAAATAATTTCACGTTATCGGCGTGGCCATTAAAAAGTTACGGTCTAATCAACGTTGGGACACCTAAGTTTCATGCACTAGTGGTTCACCAATAATAACAAGTATCACCTTAAAAGACGCCTTAAAACCATATAAACTGTTATATCAAATTTCATCCAAATCGAATAAAGCGTCCGGTTGTTATAAGCAAAATTAATTTTTTTTTTTTTTTGGAGAACTTTGAAACAGATTTCTGAGTAAATGGTATACTTTTCGGTATATATATATATATATATATATATATATATATATATATATATATATATATATATATATCTACTAACGTAGATGGAAGTAGCGTACACTATATGTTCCTTAAGACTTTGTTGGCTCAAAGTAAATTGAGAAGGATAGAATTATGTATAAGCATTAGGTGGACAAAGATCTCCTGCTAATTGATACTCCCGTTTTCAACGAAGCGGAACGGAAAACCACGAGCACCACACGAGAGCGCCTGTAAAAGTGTGCGAAGGTTATTTTTCTAAGGGGAAAATGGATTGGTCTTAATTGTATCTCCATCCTTGTCAATCTTCTTTGGTACACGATTTTTGTTGGTAGCTACTTCCAGATGTATATATTCAAAGCCATGTCCCCCTATTTAAGAGACAACCTCTATATATATATATATATATATATTGGATGTCCCATATAACATCACGTTCTTGAATATCTCGAAAACAATGCATCGTAACAAAAAGTGTGCCGAATCAAAACCTTTATAGTTTTTGGGGGACATCAGATTCTGACAAAATGGCCTCTCGACCCCCCCCCCCCCAAGGAGGGGCGGGAAAGGGGGTCAACTTAAAAATCTTAAATGGGACCCCCTATTTTTTATTGCAGATTCGGAAAGAGCATAAAAAATATGTTGGGTTTTTTTCGGAAACTTTTTTTGTACTCTCAACTTCTGCAAAAAAATAACTTTATGTTATCGGCGTGGCCATTAAAAAAGTTAAAGTGTAATCAATGTTGGGACACCTAAGTTTCATACACTAGTGGTTCACTAATAATAACAAGTATCACCTTAAAAGATGACTTAGAACCATATGAACTGTCATACCAAATTTCATCTAAATCGTATAAAGCGTTCTATTATTACAAGCAAAATTATTTTTTTTTTTAAGATCTTTGAAGCAGAATTCTAAATGCTACACTTTCCGGTAGAAGCAAGTTTAGTTAAATCGTCTTATTTTAGCCTCGGGAATCTGTGGTTAAGCCATGTCTCCCTATTTAAGAGACACCCTGTATATAAAAGTCGTTAAAATCAAATAATACGTTTAATTTTCAATGCTATTTTCTGCAATTTTATTTCTTTCTTTACGTATTCTTTTTACTGTACTTTCGTATATACCTGTCATCATCGCAATACGTTCAATAACGTGTGATAACGGTATAAGTACTTCTCCACGTTCACTTTCACTATTTACAAATTCGAGAATATTCCCAATAATATCTCGATTTTGGCTTGAAATTGCCCGTCGCCTTCACCCCATTATTATTTGCAGTGTGTTAGAAAGTAATGTCGTAGGCACACATCATAAATTACATAGAGATATATCAAATAATCATGAATCCATCTATACTCGTATAGCCATGCATGCATTATATTATTTATACTTCTAGCTGCTCATTGTTTCACGGGCAATGAAGGCGAAAAATTCCCTGCAGGTGAATACTTCATTGGTGCTGGAAAATATTTCCGGGATTTAAATACAACGAAAGATACCATGGCACAAATACAACAAGTAAGTATTTACTGTTTACCAAAAATATAGAAAATATTACGTAATATACAGGTGCCCATTTTATCTTTTCGCACCTGGAAGTTTAAGAATAGGCAACACAGAACACATTTAATTAGCCACTTCTTGTAAATTAGTAGTACTTTAAATGGAATAATCATAATAAGTATATAATAGCAACATGAATCGTAAGCGACTTATTTATCTGGTTACGGTTGTCAAGGGATTGTTATAGATTATACATGGTCTTATATAAATAAGTGTACAACTCTTAACTGATGATATAACTAACCTGACAATTTTTGTTTTACATATTTTCTATAAGAACTGGAGCCCTTTAAGATTGTCCAATTACGTCATGGTTCAATTTTTTTTTTTTTTTTTAATAAAGATCAATGTGTTCTATGGAAAAAAAAACCTTGATTATAAACGCTTTTGCATTGGCTTACAATTTATATTCAGTTTATTTAATATCAAAATGCCAATTATCTTAATGCTAAACATATGTAGTTTTCCATTGTGAAAGTCTCAAATATCTATTATCTGCCGTGACTCCATTGATCTGATATATTTATTTTGATTCCATATCTATTAATTATGTTCTCAAAATTACACATAACCAATTATTTTCGGGTTAGTTGAATAATATAAAACTCATTTGTATGTCATACGAGCCACAATATTTTACCTTAATGACATTTCATTTTATTACACACAACTCAATAAATATTTTATTCTTACATTATATTATTACTTCAAAATATACGGTTTTAGCTTAAATTAACAACAAAAAGAAATTAGTTTCGATAACAATTAGGTTTTAAACTAAATTAAATTAATTTTAACATGCGAATCAGAATAGTTGAGCCATTATTTTAACATTGCGTTGCGCCTCCTTTATTGGCTGTAACTGCTTTAATTCTGTTAGTCATTGTATCAACTAACTTTGCACATTCATCAGCCCACATTTGTTGCATTTTTACTTTTAATTCGTTTACTGTGCGTGCCGGATTCGTACGCAGTTCCTTTCATTTTATGCCAAAGGGACTCAATCGGTGACAAATCCGGACTACTTGAAATCCACTTTAGAGTAGGAATATTATGATTTTCAAGCCAGGTTTTAACGAGTTTTGACGTATGACATAGGGCACTGACCTGTTGAAAAATGTAGCTCCCGTCGACGGACTGGCATAAAGGAATCGAATGTAAAAAACAACTTTAAGCATATCAGTGTTATCAGCGTTATTTATAAAATGTTGCTTGCCCATCCCCCTTCCAGACATAAAACCCCAAACCATTACGCTTGTAGATAATTTTGATTTTTAACCAAACAGTCTGTCTGGTATCTCTCGGAAGAAGTACGAGACACCAATCTTGTGGTGAGGGGTAAGGCAAAGAAATCGTGATATTGCACAGACGCCGTCAAATAATAATTATTTCAGTAACTCTGTGCTTATAACTTATTTGTGTACTCTTATGATCCGAATTGCACAGATCAATTGCTAATATAAGAAAGGCTGCGTAACTTTAAAACTTGTTTGGGCAAATGTTATACGTTATATTAAGTGTGCGGAAAGTAAATTAATTGAATTTTGTGTGGATTTAAACGTAGCGCATATATTAGACAGTGATTTACGCTAGCATATTTACGATAGTTCATCTTTCGTGTCCCGAACTGTACGCAATACGCGTTTTCTACAATCTCTCAGGTAAACTTCAAATTTGGACTTATTACTCCAAATGACGTTATGCCATTGTTCTTGTGTCCAATTTTTGTGATCTTTGGCCCGTTTCAATCTATTACGCTGTTGCAATTTTGAAAGAAAAGGTTTTCTTTCACCTAGGGGAACATACAGAATATTAATAAGGTCTGTGAAGCTGGAGTCCCGAAGTAGAAAAACAAGTCTAAGTGTATTTCTATAATTTGATGCTAATTATATGCTACATTTTACTGTATAAACCAAATTTTGTGCTCCTCTCATTTTAGTGTTATTTACTTTTGTTTAAATGGTACTTAAAGGTCACGCTTAGTACCGTGTGCAATAATTTCCGGTATTTCAAAATACGATAATTGGTGGTAGAGAGTGTTGTATAAAAAATGGCGACCAAGTGGTGAATTTGTGGAACACATGTAGTTGGGTAATTGAAGTTATCGTGATTTATTTGTGCCATCCTGGACCACCTCCTACAAATACAGAAGTGGGATATAAGATACTGAGCCCAGGAGCAATTTGTGACCATTATTTTGTGACCCCGTGAAACTCGACCTGTGAAAATTGATAAAAATGGATGATAATTCCGGAAACAATGCTGGCGGAGATGGAAACCAGACTCGAAGTGAACAAGCCCTCGGTTTAACCCCAGAAGTTATGCAAAGTATAATAGCGAGTGCCGAAGTGCTGCTTTGTCTACATTAAACTTAAATACTCATAGTGAACAACAGTCACATGTGCGTTTGACTGATGTTGACGAATAAATTCCGCATTTTAGTTCAACCTGTGATGAAGATATTGAGAATTGGCTAAAAAGAGTTGAAATTCTGCAAAAAAGTCATAACTTTACTGATTCTACCGTTGTTAGCAACTAATAAGTTAACGAAACGTGCACGGGACTGGTATGATTCTCAAGCTGAATTGGCTGAACTACCATGGACTGAGTTAAAGGTAAAATTAAAGGCTAATTTTAAGTCTGTAGTTGATCGTTTAACCCTTTTTGTTACCATGCAAAGTAGAAAATGGCAGCGCACAGAGAAAATTGAAGAATATTTTCATGACAAATTAAGAATGCTAAATAGATATAATAAAACAACAGAGGACCTAATATTGCATCTCATTCGTGGTATTGACAATAAAATATTAAGAATTCAATTAAAAAGCCAAAATTTCCAGTCAACAGAAAATTTATTTTGTGCAATGAAATCCTACGCAGATGAGTTGCTTGTATCCGGTGCAGCAGGCCCTACAGCTGCTAAATTGTGAAGAAACCTTACAACAATAACCCTGAAAACCGAAATTCGCGTCAAGTTGATTCATGTCAGCGACCTAGTGATACGACGCAAGTAAGATGCTACAACTGCAACCAACTTGGACATTATTCATCCAGTTGCCCTCAACAGAAGAGAGCGAAAGGAGCATGTTTTAATTGTAACGAACCTGGGCATCACTAACGAGATTGTCCTAAGAAGGAGGCCAAAAACTTCACTACAAGCGCTCACAAATATCTGAGTAACGCGAAAATTAAAATCTCCACTCCTGAATTTGTTGCACTTGTTGATAATGGGTGTACCGTGAATATTGTCCGTGAAAAACTCCCGAGGTAAATGAACATTCCTATGAAGCCAAATAACAAGGTTTACACGGGACCGGGGAACAGTAGCATACGTAGTTGTGAACAATTTCAGGCAACAGTTTTTATTGACAATGAGCCTTATGATATTTCTTTTTCAGTTATACCTGATTCAGCCGTGCCCCATGATGTTATTTTAGGCGAACCACTCTTCAGTCAAGCCAGTATAGTTTTTGGTCCCAATGGAATGCAGATTATGAAGTCAAAGCCGAAACTGGAACCAGAACCAGAGGTAACCGGCGAGATCCTCAATATCTCACTGGAACCGGAGCAGCCAACCCCAGTGCATGGAGCACAAGTGAATGCAGAACTACGTCCAGAAGACTCCAGCCGTCTAAGTCAGCTGCTACAGAAATATGAAGAGGATCTGCGTAATCCAGAGCCGACCGTGACCACCGAGGCGAAAATCGTGCTGAGAGAGCAGAATGAAATCGTCCATCGACCCAGGCGACTCGCCTGGAACAGGAACAGGAACAAGTAAGACAGATCGTCGATGAGCTGCTCGGAGAAGGTGTAACACGTCCTAGCAAATCACCTGCAGTCATTGCAAAAAAGATTAGATTACCGTGGTCTTAATTCAATAACCATAAAGGAACGATAACCTTTGCCTGTGATTAAAGACGTGCTTGACAAATTATGTGATAAAAAATGGTTTACCTTGCTAGATCTGAAAAACGGATTTCACCATATTAAAATGGCGGACGATTCTATTAAGTATACTTCATTCGTTCTCCCTTTTGATCAATTTGAGTATTTAAAATTGCCATTTGGATTAACAAACGCACCTAGTTGCTTTCAGGGATATATAAATCATGTCTTAGCTATCCTTATACCTTTCGGTGAAGTAGTCGTATATTTGGACGATTGTATGATCGCTACTGATACCGAATTTCGAAATTCTTCAAAAAGTTGTAACATTATTAGCAAAAAATTGACTAATGGATTAATAAATGTTCTTTTTTCATGAACGAAATAGTGTATTTGGGGTATAAATTAAGTGGCACGGGCATAAGACCGAGCGATAACAAAACTAAATCCATTGCAAAATAAATGACAGCGAGATAAAGCTCAGTAATGAATATTCTGTGAATATATTATTTATTCCAGAAAAATAAAAGTTACCGAATATCATGACAATAATGCTCACATCGGATATGAAAAAGTTATTACTGCCATTAGACAGTATTATTGGTTTAGAAATATGGCAAAATATGTTAAGCAGCACATCAAAATCTGTTTAATTTGTGTTCAATACAATGACAAGCGCAGGCATGAAGGTTTAATGCATATATACGAAAAAGGTGATGTCCCTATTAAAATCTTACATCTAGATCTTTTTGGCCCATTAACTCGAACAGCTCGTGAAAATAAACATGTATTTGTTATAGTTGATGCTTTTTCTAAATTTGTATTTCTCAAACCAGTTACACAAACAGATACTAAAGTGTTGTTACTGATAGAGGTAGTGCATTCACGTCTAGCGATTTTTCTAATATCTGTGAAAATAGAAAAATAAAACGTAAATATAGCTGTAAGTACCTCTTCTGCTAATGGTCAGACCGAAAGATATGTAAAAAGTACTAAAAATGCCTTGATGAAATGTAGCGACGTTGAAAATTCGGACACTAAACGTGAATTTGTACAAAGTGTTCCAAACAATACTTACCAAAAATCTATCGGTATGACACCAAATAAGTTCCTTTTAGGCTATGATTGTGACTACTTAGGAGATAATGATATTAAAAATTTAGTCAGAGATAGTTGTGATATGGAACCCGTAAAATTTAGTGAGTTGAGAGCACAAACATCAGAACGAATAAAAGCTTATCAGATATATAATAAGAAATATGCAGATGCTAAACGTGTAAAATCCTTCGGTTATCAAATTGGTGATTTGGTATGTATTAAAAAACCAAATTAGTTCCGCGAGGTGAAAGTGCCTCCACTTCTAAGTTTTTCGGACCGTACTGTTGTGTTGAACAAAGATAGATATGTTGTTGAAGACGTCCCAGGCCATCAACTTACCCAAAGATTTTATACAACTATTGTATCAGACCAAAATATGAAGTTATGGCAATGTACGAATGAAACATTAGTCGAGGACGACTTAACAGCAGGATGGCCGAGTAGTAAGCAATCGCCAATAGATGACACTTTGAATATTGCTCAGCGCTCGGCCGGTAACATTGAATGTACATGACTTGTGTTGACGTGTTGTGTATGTGTAGAAAACGTGGTAGAGAGCACGCTCTGGCAACTGCATATCTCCGCCGTACTAGCAAAGTGAAGCCTTTCTGTTTCCCAGATGTTAGAGATAGAGTGGGGGAATCGGGCCCAGTTTTGTATTGTGTGTTATGTATGTTGGACGTTTTTTTATAAAATTAGTCTTATTTTGACAATTGTTTTTATTAAAATGGGGCGTAAATGTTTCGCACCTAATTGTACGAGTGGTTACAAATCAAATAAGTGCAAAATTACAATTTTTTCCGCACCCAAAGATAAAACTTTATTAGAAAAGTGGCAAACAACAATTCCGAGAAAAGATTGGAAATTAACAATAAAAAACCATGTCTGTGAAAAACATTTCGCACCTGAACAGATTATAAAAGAATGGAAATGCGATGATACAATAGTAAGTTTTATAATTTATTATTTATAGCAATTTGTAGGTGAAATACTATATCTTTTATTGCGATTTTTAAAGGTACCTCTAAAACATTTTCGTCTCGAAACTGACGCTATTCCTAGTATATTTCGTGACTGTCCCAAATATTTATCATCAGTTGTAAAAAGAAGACGAATTGTTGATAGAAACCGTGAAAGTATCTCCAAAATACGAAAACTATCATCACTTCTAGAAACACAAAGTAAAAATTTGAAGTTATAGATTCTCTTCTTATGAAATTCAATTGTAATTTTTGCAGATGTTAATGAAGAATTAAGTACCGAGAACAGTATTTTTTATTTTATGTGGAATATTCCTCCTAAATTGCCCGATTCGTGGTCGACAGGAAAGATTTACGCAGACAGAAAATGTTTAATATTTGCTAAATATTTTCTAGCTGATTCAGGTGTACCTGCTGCGGAGAAACAGGTGATAATTAAGGAAGATTTAACAATACTATACATTTTTTACGGCAAAATATTGGACGACCATAATTTTCCGAATTATGTACACAATGATACTGAAGTAGAAAATCTGTTGCTTCATGTTGATATAAAATAAATAAATAAATAAATAAAATTGGACGGATTAATAAATAATGAAAATGAAGTTGCTATTCTACATGAACACGACTATTGCCAGCCTGAAGTTGTAGATTGTATACTGTATTACATGACAGGATTTTTATGCAGAAAATTGTTGAGAAAAACTACCTGCATAAACTGTATACCTGGTTTAAGGGAATCATTTCATTGCAAAGAATCTGCATTGCTCAATATTAAAAATAGAGGCCGTTTAATTCATCCAAATAAAAATATTTTTGATTTATTTAAAACATTAGAGAACATTTTGTTAGAAAATATAAAATCTCCAAATGTGTATAAAGAAACTATGATAACTATTCTCGATACATACAACTTTAAATTTCCATGTTCAGAAGATAGTGTAGAAATAATATCTGTTTTAATATATGATTTTATTGTATTAAGATTAAGGCAATATTTCCGGCATGACAGAAAAAATAATCATTCCCAATCTAAAGATTTTATTTTCTAGTATGCTTTTATTTATACACTTGTCCATCATAATTAAAGAATAATTATTAACAGAGTTGAAATGTCTTTACTATTTTAATAAAAATATACTGAACTAAACCCAAAAGTCTTGTAATGTTAAATTTATATATGTTAATGTAAATAAAAAATATTCTGTATATACGTAATTATTTTACTCCCTTTTCCTTTTACTTTGAAATTATTCACATATTTACATATTTGTTGAATAAATAAGCAATAAATATAATTTATTTCCTGAATAAAACAATATTTTCATGAATTAACTCATTTAAACGCTTGATATATCCGGCCCGATTCCCCCACCACAGCGGGAAACAGAAAAGCTTCGCGCGCTTGCTGTCCGTGTCCTCTCCTTCTATATAATACTTCGTGGTAGAGAGTATTGTATAAAAAATGGCGACCAAGTGGTGAATTTGTGAAACACATGTGAATAAATAGTTCAGTAATTGAAGTTATCGTGATTTATTTGTTCCATCCTTGACCACCCCCTACATATCAAAATAATAGATGTAATGATAATTTTTGTATGTCAGAAATAGTACAATACTTGTCTAATATGGAAATGGCGTGAGGTCATGTGCTGGCCACATTAGATTTTTTTCATATTGCAATATGGTTGTATATTGTGTTGTGCCAAGTTGCAATGAAAAATACAAACTTATCAACTGGCATTTGATGTCAGTCTGCGCATGCGCACCAAATTAATTTTATATATCGTCTGTAAGATATTTTTATAATTAAGAATTAAGGTAAATTACTAATTATACTAATGATCGTCAATATTTCTCGTCTGTGTCGGCTATAATTCCAATTGTAATGAACATTAAGTCACGAAGATCTTTTGAGAAGGTGATCGTAAGTATTCGGCAATAATAGTTACACTGATACTGTCAAAATATCGCCATGATTTATTATTACCTCAAAGTTATCAAATGACATTTGATGATTTGACAACATTGAAACAAAAAAATGTGAAGCTTTATAACTTATAAAATCAACAGAGGTACAAATTTAAGCTAATCTGCGCATGTGCACCAATTTAAATTTACATAAGGTCTGTCAGGTACTTTGGTAATTTCTTCTATTTTGAATGATGTAAGAGTTATTGTGTTTTGTTTTTCTTTTTGCCCCCAAAAGTAGTGGAAGGTGTTTTCAAGGGCGGGAAACTTCTGTGGCTTATAACTAGAGTTCTAGTGCAAAAAATGTCAGGTACTTTGATAATTAATATCTAATTATACTAACGATCATTAATAGCTGTCGTCTGTCTCGCTATTAGGTCTATTCTCTAAAAACCTGCTTAATTTTAACAGCCTCTAAAATTATGTTCAACTAGCGGCCCGTCAAAATTTTTACCACATTTTGGTATTCTGCATCATAATATTTTAGCAGTCGGTTAGTTTTAACAATTTTAACGGTTCCGCAAAAATATGTTGTGAAGTTATGTACATATAGGCACAAAACGTGTGTCTTTGATGAATTCTCAGCGGTACTTTATACACATAACCTAAGATTGTATAAAATTTTGACATTTGTTGGCAAACATGTCTCGTTTAAAACGAATCACAAAGAAGCAAAAAGAAGTTTTAATAAATTATTTAGAGGAAAATAGAGAATTAGTAAATAACACGAAACTAAACCCAACTAATTACGAAAGTGTAGCAAAAAAATGGAAATATTTAACAAATTTGTTAAATAATAACGAACTCGGTCCTACAAAAACGGTTCAACAATGGAAAGAAGTAAATTTTTAGCTTTTATTAATGAAAATGCCTGTAGAATCGGAAAGTAAAATTAGATATTATCATATATGAGTTAGAATTTATATGTTGAAAGTATAAAAGTTAAATTGATTACGCATTTTATTCATATTTTGCTTTATATTAATAAATTTTTAAATATCAAAAAGGATGGGAAGCAAAATTAGTTAAAATAAAGCAATAATACCTATAAATAAATTAATATACGTTGCTAAATATAATAATTTACACCTACCTTTGTTGTATTTGGTAATATTCTTCAATTAAAATCTAACCGATTAAGTTTTGTAATGCCATTTTGACATTTCACAAAATAACGGCACTGTTCTACTGTCCTCTAAATTTTTATTAATTAGCAGATTATTTTAACTCTAACCGCTAAAATTTTAGCAAAAATTTAGGTACAGAATACGAAGTAAAGTTTAACTGGCGTTAAAAAAATAACTGCCTCTAAAATTTAGCGCTTTTAATAGAGAATACACCTATATATGTGCCAAAATTTCAAGCTGTCGAACGCTAGAAAAGGATAGTCATAGTAACCAGGCATGTAACCGTCCTACATACCGCGATTACATGTTTGACATAACCGCAAGTAACCGGGATGCTCAATAAAAGGTGCGTTCGGTAATTCCGCACTAAACACACTATGTGCACGAAACGCACTTTAGTCGTTCGGTAATGTAGTAATTTTAACACTAATTACACCAGAAAACGTTCGGTAAGTCCCGTGCAGTGTAGCCAGTGCTCACACTACATGCCCTACCTCGGAGGTGTGTGCACGCGGTGCGTTTTGGTAGTTGGCGCGTAAAAGTTAAATATAAGTTGTGTTTTACAGGAAAATGGCTGAAACAGCTATTTATATATGTGAAATTTGCAATTTCTCATCGGAAAATGCGGACGAAATGATGCTTCATATGCAGAATCATAATGGTTCAACAGGTATGACATTTTTTCTAATTATTAGGTTAGATCACAACATTGGATAATACTAAAATTAAGTACGATTATTTATTTGCAGATTTTTTTAATAGCTTCAAAACTGTTTCTGTCTGTAGCAGTGATATCGATATAACTACTAATTTGCGGGCTGGGTTAACCAATAATTGCGATGACATCAAGTGGTCTGCAGACAAGACTCTATTTTTAATAGATACCATCAAAGAACATGATGCTTCATTTAATAATGAAATTAAAAAACAAGTGTGGAAAAAAATTGCTGCAATATGTAGCAAAAATTTTGCTACAGAGGTTTCAGCTCTTCAATGCGAAAATAAGTGGAAAGGACTAAAACGAACTTACAAAAGCATTTTAATGTGCAATCAAACATCAGGAAAGGGGAGACGCAGATGGGAATTTTTTGATTCCATTCATAATTATTTACACAAGAAACCAGAAATAACACCGATAGCAACCTGTAGTAGTTTGAAGGGATTAACTACTTCAGTTTCGGACATAGGTCATCAAAGCTCTAGTTCCAACGTTACAACCAAAGAGGTATGCCATTCGGACTCTACCTCCACCGGTTCGAACAAAGAGGTAGTCCAGTCAGATTTACAAGAAATGCACACCAAAGAGGCATTTGAATCTTCCTTCTCACGGAAGAGGAAATCAAAGATAAATAAAATTGACGAAAGACACCAAGAAAAAATGAAGAGACAGGATCGCTTTCTTGATCTATTCGAGAAAATGATAGAAAAAATGTAAATTACTGTTAGGTATTAAAGAATATTTATTTTTTGTTATAATATGTAAAACTCAAAATGTGATTCATAGAATAAATATTTATTTTTCCATGTGCAATAATTATAATATTTTTGTGAATAAAAAACAAAATATTACATTTTTATTTATTTTTATTTTCCAAAATGTTTATTCATTGTTCCTTATAATAATAGGTAACGCATTTACAATGTTATTTCTTTTAATTATTGCATTGGCATTATTTTCACCTACTATAATATCCATTTCATTATTGGGAATGTTTTGTCTTTCTTCATTAGCTTCTTCATCAATATTTAAAATATCTTCCAACAAATCATTTTCTATTATACATATATTGTGAAGTATGCAAGCAGATATTATTAGTAAGCATATTAAATCTAATCGCACAGTTTCCAAAAATTTTAATCGTCTAAATCTTCCTTTTAATAGACCAAAAGCATTCTCAATAACGACACGACTTTTGCTAAGTATTAAATTATAATTTTTCTGTCGTAGTGTTAAATTTCCGAAATTTTTGAATCCTACCATCATTGTTTCAGTTAATTTATATGCCAAATCGCCAATTAAATGGCTGTCGTTTGGAAAAATGATCTGTTTCCTTATTATACCCTTATATAAATCAGATCTTTTAAACAAAGTGCAGTCATGAATAGAACCAACTTCTCCAGTGTACACATCGGTAAATAATAAATTACTATCGCATACACCTTGCAATAGTACTGAATGATAATTTTTTCTATTGACATATGAATTATGATTCAATTTAGGAGCAGTTATTTTTATATGTGAACCATCTATCGCTCCAATTGTACCTGTATCCAACAAGAACAATTAAAAAGTTGTACGTATATGTTCATACTTCTCATCCTTACCTGGAAATCCTAAAGCATTAAATTCTCTGATAATTTTAGCAGCTCGATCATTAGTTGGCCATGCAATTATAGAATATTTTGTATTTACTTTCAATAATAAATTACAACTTCTATATAATACATCCCAGCAAGTTGATTTACTTATCCCAAATCTATCTGCTACGGATCTGAAGAAAATATAATTATAAATTACATCTGAAAATAAAATAAACTCTGCAAAATACATACCTGAAACTTTCCATGTTACCTAGACACCAGATCATAATCATTACTTCTTTCTCTAATGCCAAAGAAGGATGTCCCCTACAAATTTCATTCTTTCTGCAGGTATTCATTAATATCAGTAATTGTTCAAATGTTGTTGGTGACATTCTAAAATGCATTTTGAATTGTCGGTTATTCATATTGGGTACTGTTACTTCCGCATAATTATCTATTTTTTCTAGTACATATTCATCTTCGTCTTCATCCGAATCGAAAAATATATCTTTACTCCAGCTCACAATAGCATTAATAATTTGTTTATTCATTTCCTATATGAAATATATTCTCTATAATATAAAAATATTGTGTTCAAGTAAATGAGAAAGATGTATTCACTTATTAATGTACCTACGAGAAGACAACGTTACAAATAACTTTTTCAATCTGACAGAATCGTCAGAATGATTGTTCGGTTATTCGCTTTACGCACTGAACACACCGACGTCATGTGACCGGTACACTACACCTTCACTGCACGACACTAAAATATTTTGCCGAACGCAGCTAAAATTGTGGTTACCGTGTAACCGGAGGTAACCGCTCTGAATAAGAAACGCCTTTACTATTGCAACGCTGTCAGATTTGTAAATTGACAGCTAAATTGTTAAGTTCTCACATGAAACAAAATTTCCGGGCTTCTTTTATATTTTTCTTTGCAACTTGGCACAACACAATATAAAACCATATTGCAATATGAAAAATATCTAATGTAGCCAGCACATGACCACAAGCTCTTTCCATATTAGACAAGTATTGTTATTTCTGGCACACGAAAATAATAATTACATCCATTCTTTAGATATTTTTATATTTTTTGATTTATTCTATGAACAAGATTTCTTTTATGCCCGTTTGCACCGGTATCACTTAAATGTTCCCCTTAACCTTAAATGTTTTGCACTAATAGAATATGATCGTCGCTTAGTTCAGGGCAGAAGAAGTATAAGAATAAATTCCAGTAACTTTTTATTTTCTTATTATATTATTTTAGTAACTATTATGTCAAATGTAAGAGGTTAGAGTGTGAGGGCTGAAAGTGCAAATAATTATTGATTTATATATTGCTACAGATAATAAAATATTAATAAGTAATAATTAAATATATACTTCAGATATAAGTAAGGATGGAATATGTATTGTTGTTAGAGTCTTTTACTTCTCTCTAAGAGAGGTATTGGATTCATGCTAAAATTCGCATATCCAGATTTTAGGGAATAAGCACGATTTAAGGTCCCTAGAATTCGACTATAACATTTTTAAAATGATGTCTGTGTATGTGTGTGCGTGTGTGTGTTTGTGTGTGTGTATGTCTGGATGTTGGAGGGACGATTCCTCAAAAACTATAAGATTTAAGACATGTTTAACTATGAATTCCTCAATCTGACATTCATGAGAGGAGCTGATAACAATTGGACAACCGGAAGTAGTAGTTTCTTAGAGATATTCTTCAAATATAATTATTTGGAAATTTTTGTTGTTACAAATATTGAAGAACATAAAATTCTCCATCTAATATACTTAATAATTAATTAATAATTTTTATTATATCTTGTATAGATTTAGAGATAAAGACACTATAATATAAAGAATAATCTAATCGTAGAGGCTAAGGCATTAAGGAAACCACTTGACAAATTCAAATGTTTATAACATAGTTTGTAAATGACAGATGTTAGTGTCAAAAATCAAAAGTTTTAGTGATATTCTGATAGCGTTTTTTGGGGAGTACATTTAATCTTTCTTATTGTTTTATTAATTAAAAATTTGAAATTATAGGTGAAATGCATATATCCATCAGAAATACCGCCAATCTGGTTAATGAATTAGAAGAATCTCTGACATTTAGGAACTTCCTCATACAATGAAAAATAGATATAGGTAATTAGAATTTTATGTGTGCAGAAGACATGTCAAATACAATAAAAAACAATATTTGGGTAAAGTTCTGCAATTTTTTGTTATAAAACGACGGTTCGATAGCGAAGTGCAATACAATACGTATATAGCCTAATATGGAAATGGCGAGAGGTCTTGTACTGGCCACAACAGGTTATTTTTTTAGCCTAGAACGAGTGGTTGAAACATTCTGTCTGTATATGGTACTAGGCATGTACTTAGAGTAACATTTGAAATACACAAATATCTCTAAAACTGTTGTAGCTTGAAATTTGTTTCATATAGCACTATTTGCACTAAACAAGCATAATATTACAGCATTATAAAATACAAGAATCTTTACATTTAGTCCTAGGCGTGAACTTGGAGTACCATTTGAAAACCAAGAATATATCCAATACTGTGGTAGCTCAAAATTTGTTTAATATAGCAATATTTAGCACTAAATGAGCAAAAAATTATAGTATTATGAAATACCGGAAATTGTTGCATACGGTACTAAGCGTGACCTTTAAGTATCATTTAAAGAGAAGTAAATAACACAAAAATGAGTGGAGCACAAAATTTGGGTTGTAGAGCAAAATGTAATATATAATTAGCATAAAATTATGGAAATACACTTAGAACTGTTTTGCTACTTCGGGACTCCAGCTTCATAGACCTATACTAATAATTCTTTTTAACAGAGAAATCGCAAAAAAAATACCTTATAAAATTTGTATCCTATTTGTTTAATAACTCTTCTTGTAGTGGTAAATAATGAAATTTGTTTTCCGATCATTTCCCGCCATTGTACGGTAATATCTCGAGCATTTGATCGGCGATTTTGTTCCACAATTTTCTTTAAAGCTCGGTGCTCTACATTAGAAGTTGTCGATGGACGACCAGTTTTTTCCTTTTCATAACATTTCCAATTTCTTTAAATAAATTAATAATACGTTTTACTGTCGATCGAGGAATCGAATGTGAAATCGAAATTTTTCGTGCTGAAATTCCGTTCATATGGGCATTAATTATGAATTTTCTTAAATGTCAAGCACCTTGTTGATTTCAACCAGAGCTGGGCAAGTTACTTTTAAAATGTAACTAGTTACAGTTACAGTTACCTCCAAAAAAAAGTAACTAAGTTACTTAAGTTCCAGTTACTTTGGTGAAAGAACTAAGTTATTTACTAGTTACTCATTAAAAGTAACTTAGTTACTTTGAGTTACTTTCTAACTACTTTTAATGGCGTGAAGTGTAGACTTATACTGTTGACTTAGTTTTTGTGTAGGATACATATCAGGGAGTTTTTGCACTAACTACGTTAACCTAAATTTTAACGTTATTGCTTGGCAACACCCAATCAGATTATTATTGTTAATGTCAACGGACCTACAGGGCCTTATTACCGCCTAGGCCCACGAGGCTACGGCCTAGGGCCCGCTTTGACAAGGGGCCCGCAGGGCCCGGTTGCTGTGATTTTTAAAAAATTTATTAATTTATTTTTCAATTTTGAGTTCTTATACCAAGATATAAAGAATCTACTTTCTTTCTAACATGACCATTATAATGTATAAAACATGCAGACATTCTTTCCTACCTAGACTTATTAGTGGTTAGTGGATAATGATTAATTTATTGGAAACCTCGGATCAGACGTCGATTTTCAATCTGAGGCCCCGCGCTCACATATATAAGAAATTTTGATGAAAAAGTATCTTTTTATAAATATTTGGGGCCCCGCTACGCTAATAACATATTCCCGAGAACCGGCAAAATCGCCAACCGTCCCTAGAAGGAATAACAAAATATTACGCTAAAATTTCACCTCAAACTAGAATCGAGCATGCGGTACTTTATAATTGATCAGCTTTTCTCTCAGCAGGCAATTTTATTTTTTTCTTTAATAAATAAACTTACATTATAATTATACAAATATTTGTACGTACTTGTTTTTTACTATAAAGAGGGAGGGGGGCCCGAAAAAAAATTTGGCCTAGGGCCCAAAAATCTGATAAAAAGGCCCTGCGGACCTACATTATAATATAACATAAAAATTAAAAGTGACATTTTATCTTGTGAGAAGGGAATTTGAAAAAATGAGACGAATTCAAGTCTTGCAACCCTTAGAACAACGAACAAAATACACTATATTTTGTATAACCTGAAAATTGGAATAATTTTGATGATTTAGTGGCAGCTTAATTATAATTTATTAAAACGTATCATTTGTAAGCGAGGAAAATATTTGAAAATAATATATTTTATAAGTCAAATTTAACATTTAGTGACTCTTTAATTCTAGAATTAAAAGTTAAAATAATGTGTTATTTTTAGTTTTTCTGTTTACCGTACAAAAACTCTATTATTTATGAATGTAATTATTTTATTATCTATTATGGCTTGAAATCAATCAACAATAATATTGTATTTAATTATTACATACATTTATTTAAAACAAAACAGTTTTAGTTAGTGTTTCTAAAAAAGGCATCAGCCTCAACAAAATATTTCCTAGAAATTTAAATCCCACCGTTACTTTTTATGACTAAGTTACATTCCACTTTTTAAGTTACTTGACTAACTTAAGTTACATTCTGGTAACTTAAGCTACTCAAGTAACTAGTAACTAAAAACCGGAAAGTTACCAACTACTTTACCGCAGCAAGTTAAGTTACAGTTACAGTTACCATATTTTAAAAAGTAACTAAGTTACGTTACAAGTTACGTAAAAGTAACTAGTTAGTAACTAAGTTACTAAAGTAACTAGTTACTGCCCAGCTCTGATTTCAACAATGTATCAATGGTTTTGTCAACAGTTGAATCACACACCGCCTACTTTGTACAAAATTTATAAGTGGCCCAACTATTCTGATTCGTATGTTATAGTTAATTTAGTTTATAAAAGTAATAATTGTTAAATAAACAAATAAATATATCATCACGGCATATCTGAGTGTGCCAATCTGCTAAAATAATTGTTATTGAAACTATTTTCTTCTTGTTGTTAATTTAACCTAAATCTGTATATTTTAAGGTAATAAAATAATATTTGTGAGAATAAAATACATATTTTTTTGTAATAAAATGAATTGTCATTAAGATAAAATATTGTGCCGGCCCAACCAATATAATTTTGGGCTCGTAACGTACTTCTTTAAAGAACTCAAACCTAATTTTTGTTAGGTTCGTAACTAGAAGACCTACTATTGAAATTAAGTAATAATATAAGTAAATGACAATCTCTGTTACCAATAATCAAATAAAAATTAAATATATCTAATCAATATTTTTCAATATTTTTTGACAAAAGAACCAAAATAGACAAAAATTGGTTTAATATGCTTTTGCATATGTATGTAAGTAAATTTAAAAATGAGTAAAACTCAAACAAATAATATTAGAAATAAAGAAAAGATTTACCTACTGTAATAGATTTTTTCATTTGTTTTTTAATAATTTTCAACTTTTTTAGTCTAAAAATTTAATATTTTATCATATATTTATTTTTAAAACAAAAGAATGGCACTTGATATATATACAGGGTGTAACAACATGATATGTCACAAATACGTAGACGTGTTTTACTAACAAAAACAAGAAAAAAAGTCCTTTAAAATTTTGCCCAACCTTGATTCGTTTTCAAGTTACAGGGTGTTAAAATGTTTTGAAGAATTTGTTCATCGACGTTTGGTTCACCAGGTTGCAGCCTCTCAACAGGCCCCTTGCGAATTCATCTTTCCCTTAAACGCATGTCAACTGCCTGAAATATTCTTCGATCAGGAAGTCTCCTTTCGGGAAAGTTTTCTGCGTACAATCGTCTTGCTTCAACAGCATTACCCCAAGACGCACCATACATTAAATGTATATCTGCATACTCTTCATTAGTAAATGTAACAGGTGCCATTATTGGAAAATAACTTTTTAAGTTAACAAAATAAGTATCAAGCTTAAGCAAACTGACACTTGTCTAATAACTTGGATTTTGTTTTCATGGCCTACCGGATTCAAATGTATTGTAGCGCGCGAGAACACAATCCGCTTTTATCGAAAAATTTTAACACCCTGTAACTTGAAAACGAATCGAGGTAGGGCAAAAGTTCAAAGGACTTTTTTTCTTGTTTTTGTTACTAAAACACGTCCACGTATTTGTGACATATCATGTTGTTACACCCTGTATATATATACAGGGTGTAAATTTTAAAACGGGTCATAGGGCTATAATATAGAAAAACAGTTATTTAGACTCCAAAAGTTTGTATATTAATCTATGAATAATTGGTGCCTATTATAAAGAAAAAAATTACGATTTTTTAATATCAAACACACCATGGTGAACAATATACCAGGTGTAACACGAAAACCGGACCATATAGGCTTTTAACATGGGAAAGCTTGCCCAAAAGTGGCCTATTAATTTTACACAAAATTGAATTAAAATTTATATAACACTTACTTCTTTATAGTGTTAGCGATGGTATTAAAATAAAATTTCAAACAAATTTTGTGACATTTCACCTGTCAGAAATTATAAAATATAGTTCTCATCAAAATAATATTACAATTTTCTCTTCCTGTGAATAATTCTCTATTTTCAGTAATGAGAACTCAAAGCAAAGCGTTTCTGATAGGTAAAATGACAAAAATATAATTCTATTTTACCTTGTCAGAAACGTATCTGTCGGATTGTGACATTTTACCTGTTATAGAAGCTCTGTTTAAGTTATCATTATTGAAAATGGAGAATTATGCACAGGAAGAGAACATACAAATCATTGAGTACTATTATTTTGATGAAAACTATGTATATTTTATAATTTCTGACAGGCAAAATGTCATAAAATTTGTTTGAAATTTTATTTCAATACCATGGCTAACACTATAAAAAAGTAACTTTAATAAAAAATTTAATTTAATTTCTTCAGTTACGAAACGTGCTAGAGAAAGTGTGCTTATTGATTTAGATGCAGAATTTAAATTATCTTCAACATCTATTTGAAGCATTTATGTCTAAAATTAATTGGGGACTTTTGCGCAAGAAAAACTGATTTTCCATGTTAAACGCCTATGGCTCGGTTTTCGTGTTACACCCGGTATCTATATCAATCTTCGTTCAAAAAAGAACAAATTTCTGGACTTTCTATTTTCTTATATATTTTACTGTGCACTAGTAATATGGTATAAGACTTTCCTTTTACAGCGAACGATTGTTATGTCGAAAGTCTTGCGTATTTCCTCAGCTATTAGCGCGATATTTAAAATTATAAAATTTTAATAATTTTTTTGCATTATGGAGTTCTTTATATATATATAAAATACTTATCACGTATTTTTTCAAGTAGATTAATATATATACAGAGAATTTATTTTAAAATGCAACATTATAGTTCATCACTTCCATGGTTACTCACTATTGTCAAAAAATGACAGCAATGTAAAATTTGTCCATTTTAAAATGCATTGCAGCACAGGAGATACCTCCAAAACACATAATTGGTGTCAATTCTTATTACGACCGACTAGAATATTGCCTCAGAGTGATTGGGGGTATTTTTTAAACATTTATTACATGAAAGTTATGAATTTTTGTAAGCTAAAGTTTTTTAAGATGTACAACATTCATGTTTTGATAATTTGTTAATCGTATGTAGGCTAATTTATAGGAAATTAGTTTTGATAATACAAAACTACAAATTTTGTATGTTGCATTTTAAAATGGACAAATATTATATTGCTGTCATTTTTTGACAATAGTAAGTAACCATGGAAGTGATTCGCCATATGTTGCATGTTAAAATAAATTCCATGTATATATATATATATATATATATATATATATATATATATATATATATATATATATATATATATATATATATATATATATGTATATATAATTGTCAAAAATTGTGAAACTCCCCCATTATTAAGATCTAATTTTTCTCTAACATACTAAATAAAACATATTTTTGAAATGAGCGAAAAACGAGTTTTTGTCTGTAGCTCGAAAATAAAAGTACATAGATTGAAAATTCTTTTGGTAACTATTACACTTTTCTCTATAAGTTAACCCTGGAATGTGCAAACGATTTTGCTCTACCGTTAATATTATCCGAGATACTTTAAAAAACATCGAAAATGAGACACCTCTACAGTAGGTTTTCGTGAGTTGAGCCTCCCCCTTCGACAAATGTCACGAGCTGCAACTGTCTCCCAGAAAGTATTAATGTAAGTGTTTATTCTTGCTCTAGGTGAAAAAATATTATGTTCCTGAGAAGTACTTAGGGTTTACAGCGAATTATGGCCACGATATAGCTGTTGTGATACTCCAGCATCCATTTGATTTCACAGCTGTGGTAAAACCCGTTTGTATTGGTCTGGACAGGAAAATAGAGGAAGAACAACTCAAAGTGCATCATTCAGGAATTGTAAGTACCGTTTGTGATAATGTATTAAATATTATATCAAGTTTGTTTAACATTAATATTTATAAATCTAGATAGATCAGTTTTGTTATAGTGATAAACAATTATTATTATGATGATAATTGATTATAAATAAACACTTCAAACGAGCCATACATTTATTTTATTACATGGTGACAGCGGTATAGAAATAATTTTAAAATAAAATAAAATGGCTAATTTAAAACCACCTAAACAATTTTTTTTTTTATAAATCTAGATAGATCAGTTTTGTTATAGTGATAAACAATTATTATTATGATGATAATTGATTATAAATAAACACTTCAAACGAGCCATACATTTATTTTATTACATGGTGACAGCGGTATAGAAATAATTTTAAAATAAAATAAAATGGCTAATTTAAAACCACCTAAACAATTTGTTCCTGGTTCTACTCCAGCTGAAAACTGGACTAAGTGGAGACAGCAAATAGAAATATTTTGGATTGCTGCAGATATTACAAAGGAACCAATGAAGAAGCAACAGGCTATCCTATTACATTTGTTAGGTGAAAGTGGCATGCAGATTTATAATACTTTAACTTTTGTAGAAACTGGAGAAGATTTAACGCCAACAATAATTCTAGACAAATTAACAGACCATTTTCTACCATATAAAAATGAAACTTATATGCGTTATTTATTTTTTAATTGTTCGCAAGAAGAAGGACAGACAGTTGATCAGTATGTTACCATATTAAGAAATAAAGCAGCCGATTGTAATTTTGGTACATTAGCTGATTCATTAATAAAGGATAGAATGGTATGTGGTATTAATAATAATTCTTTAAGAGAAAAATTACTAAAAGAAAGAAATCTTACATTATCAAAATGTATAGATATATGTAGAGTTGATGAAGAATCTAAACGTCAGGTAAAGAAAATGTCTGGTAATGAAATGGTATGTGCTATAAACCATAATTATAATAAAAATAAATATAACGGATCTAAAAATAACAAAACCTTATTGATGAATAATAATAATAAAACAACCAATTTTAATAAAAAATTTCAAAATATTTGTAGACGGTGCATGTCAAAACATAAATTTGGTGAATGTCCTGCATGGAATAAAACGTGTTTGAAATGTAAGAAGAAAAATCACTTTGCAGCGGCATGTAGAAATAAACATATAAATAATATTGAGGAGGAAGAAAATTACGAAGAAGAAATTGAAGAGATAGAAGAATTTAATGTTAATCAAATAACTACAGTTAATAACATTTGTGTAAGAGATACTAAAGAATGGCTTCAGGTAATAAATATACAAAATATTGACATAAATTTCAAATTGGATACAGGTAGCGAAGTGAATATTTTGCCATATCTGACATTTCAAAAACTCGAAAACAAACCATTTTTAGAAAAACCTACTAAAATTTTAATTGGTTATTCTAAACATAAATTAAATGTCATTGGACAATGCAAATTGTTATGTAAATATAAAAATATTGAAGAATTTTTATTATTTTACATTTTGAAAGATAATTTTCAACCGATAATTGGTTTAAAAGCTTGTATTCAATTAAATCTTATTCAAAAAATGGATTCCATTTCAGAAAATAAAAGCATACCTGCAAGTACAAAAAGCATAATATATAAATTTTCAGATGTTTTTAAAGGTATAGGTTGCTTAAAAAGAGAATACAATATAACTTTGCGGAAAGATGCCATTCCTTATGTTGCATTTACAAGGAAAATTCCACTTGCTCTGTATGACAAGGTAAAATCAAATTTGGATGATTTGGAAAAACAAAATATTATTAGGAAAGTGACAGAACCAACTGAATGGGTTCATCCAATCGTAGTCGTCCAAAAACCAAACGGATCTATAAGAATATGCATGGATCCAAGGCCACTTAATAAATGTTTAATGCGTGAACATTATGAACTCCCAACATCCGAATTTATATTCAGCAAAATTAAAAATTCTAAATATTTCACTGTTTTAGATGCATCGAATGCCTTCCACCAAATCCCTTTAACAAAAGAAAGTTCCTTATTATGCACTTTTACAACACCTTTTGGTAGGTATTGTTATAATCGATTGCCATTTGGAATTTCAAGTGCTAGTGAAATATTTCAAAAAGAAATAAATAATATAATTGAAGGACTCGATGGTGTAATAGCTTATATGGATGATATTTTAATTTATGGGAGGACTATTGAAGAACATAATAAAATATTAATTCAATTTCTAGAAAGAGCAAGAGAAAACAATTTGAAATTAAAGCAAGAAAAAATGCAATTGGCTGTAACACAAGTAAAGTATGTAGGTCATGAGATTTCTGATAAAGGTATTTCTATTGATAAAGACAAAATTAAAGCTATTTTAAATATTAAAGTACCGGAAAATGTTAAAGAATTGCAAAGATTTTTAGGAATTATTACGTATCTAGGAAAATTTATTCCGAATTTATCAGACAAAACAGGAATTCTACGTAATTTATTGAAGAAAGATAGTGCTTGGATATGGAATGCATCTGAAGAGAATGTTTTCAATAATTTAAAAAATTTAATAGTTTCAGCACCAGTATTGTCGTTCTTTGACGAAAATAAATCCGTTGTTTTGGCATCGGATGCTAGCAGCTATGGTCTTGGAGCAGTAATTTTGCAAGATAATCATCCTATTGCATATTCTTCACATTCTTTAACAGATTCACAGAAGAGATATGCTCAAATAGAAAAGGAGCTATTAAGTATTGTAGTCGGATGTGAAAAATTTCACTTTTATGTATTTGGAAGGAAATTTGTGATACAGACAGATCACAAACCTTTATTGGGTATAGTTAATAAACCTTTAGACTCACTTTCTCCTCGTATTCAACGTTTACTTTTAAGATTATTTAGATATGATGCTACTTTAGAATATGTTCCAGGAAAATTAATGTTCATTCCAGATACCTTATCTAGATCACCGCAAAAGCAGTTTGTGGATACAAATTATCTAGAAAATTTAGCAGTCAATTCCATAATAGTTGCAAGCGAAGATAAAATTAAAGAATTACAAATAGCAACAAAATCTGACAGTACATTGGCATTGTTAAAGCAATATATTTTAAATGGTTGGCCAGAACATATCAAATCTGTAGAAAATCCTGTGAAACCTTATTTTGAATTTAGAAATGAAATCCATGAAATGGAAGGATTATTATTTAAAGGTAACAGATTAATTATTCCTCAATCTCAGAGACCTGAAATGTTAAATAAATTGCATTTCATCCACCAAGGCACTAATTCTTGTTTAAAAAGAGCTATGGATTCTGTTTATTGGCCAAATATTTCAAAAAATATAACTGATTTTGTAGAATCTTGTATAAAATGTCAAAAATATTCAAAATCAAATCAAAAACAAATGTTAAAATGTCATCCTGTTCCCAGCCGTCCATGGGAAAAAATTGGAATTGATTTCATGCAAATAAAAAACAAAGATTATTTGGTTGTCGTAGATTACTTTTCAAAATTTATTCATGTGTTTCATCTAAATGAAAAGAAAACCGGGCAAATAGTAAAATGTTTAAAATTTATATTTGCAATTCATGGTTATCCCGTAACAGTATTTTCTGATAATGGACCACCATTTGACGGAAAAGAATTTAAAGAATTTATAAAATTACTTGAAATAAAACATTGTACTTCTAGTCCAAATTACCCTCAATCAAATGGGATGATTGAACGTCATATTCAAACAATTAAATCTTATTGTAAAAAGGCATCAGATCGTGAAATATTTGAAATTATTTTATCTTATAATTCCACTCCTAAAAATAATCTACCATCTCCTGCTGAAATATTAATGGGCCGAAAATTAAGAACAAATATTCCTGTCCATCAAAAAACTTTAAAACCTACCTATCCAATAAACAAAATTATACAAAAATTAAAAGAAAATCAGGAAAAACAAAGTAACTATTACAATAAATGTACTCGTACAAAGGAGTTGCAAGAATTTAAAATTAATGAAAAAATATTGGTTCAAAAAGGTATACGTAATTGGGTAACAGGAATCATATTAAACAAAGAAGAACCAGATTCATACTGGATCAAAATTAATAATGGGTCTGCAATAAGAAGAAATATAAAACACCTTAAATCTTTTAACCAAAAAAGAAACATGTCATCTAATAATTCTTATGATTCCACATCTAGTGTCCATCTTCCCTTTTCCTGTTCTCCTGAATCTACAGTCCTTGATCCTTCGCCTGAAACTACAGTTCGTAATTCTTCGCCAAGAGTTTCACCACAGCCAACAATAGAACCTCCAAGAACTTCATCGCAGCCAACAATACAACAAACACAACCTCAGCCAGTATTACGAAGAAGTGAAAGAATAAGAAGAAAACCCGATCGACTAAATTATGAACATATGTAAACTGTTTCTTTTTTTTTTTAAAAAAAAAAAAAGGGGGCATGTGATAATGTATTAAATATTATATCAAGTTTGTTTAACATTAATATTTATAAATCTAGATAGATCAGTTTTGTTATAGTGATAAACAATTATTATTATGATGATAATTGATTATAAATAAACACTTCAAACGAGCCATACATTTATTTTATTACACCGTTATTTATAATTTGTAATATTACATGTGATTTGATAAATAGTGAAACTTAGGGTACATCTATATACAGGTATGGCCAGGCGCGCCGAATTTCTAAAATCTTGTGGGGGGAAAGACACAAACACACACACACATTTAATATACAGGTTTACTCAAACACTCGAACATGGGACTTTAACAAGTCAGTGAAGTTGGCAGGCACATGTTAAAATTATCATATATTTTGTGCTATATATTTTTGCTCATTTTTTGCTAATTTTTGCTGTATAAATCAATTTTTTTGCTGTTTACCAAAAAAAGTTATAAACAAAAACAATAGTACCTGCTAACTTCACGTAGCAGACCCCTTATGGAAAAAGTAAAGTTTTTTGGGTTATAATTTTTTAATCAATTTTTGCTGTATAAATCATTTTGCTGCTTACTAAAAAAAGTTATAAACAAAAATATTATTACCTGCTAACTTCACGTAGCAGACCCCGTATGTAAAATGTAAAGTTTTTCTGCGCTATCATTATTTGCTCATCTTTTGCTGTATAAAGAAAACAAGGAATTACGAAAGTGTGATTTTGTATGTTAAAAAGTCAAGCCAGTGAAGCTGGCAGGCACATGTTAAAATTTTCATATCTTTTTTGTGCTATAATTATTTGCTCATTTTTTGCTAGTTTTTGCTGTATAAATCATATTTTTTACTGCTTACCAAAACAAGTTATAAACAAAAACAATATTACCTACTACGAGGGTGGATCAAATATAAACGGGATTTTATTTAAAAAAAAATCATTTATTGAAAAACCAAAGGCAATTTTAATTTATTTTTCTACATAGGTTCCCGATTTTGAAATACATTTTTCTAGCGAGAAGGAAGGTTATTTATCGCAGCATTGTAGAACGAAGCTGGTTGCGTCAGGTGCCAATTGCGTACGAATTCTTCCACGCTCTTATCATCTTCAAATCCAAATCGTTGCCCTCCTAGAGCTTCTTTAAGCGGTCCAAACAAATAAAAATCGCAGTGCGGGTGTTCTAGTTGCGTCCAGTTCATTTCCTGTAGTTTGGAGTTAGTTAGAGCTGCAGTATGGGACCTGGCATTGTCGTGGAGGAGGATGACTTCTCGAATTGCTTGTCTCGTCTTTTCCTCATTCGTAGCTCGCAGTAGTAAGCAGCAATAACTGTGCGATGCTCATGCAAAAAATCAATGAGCAAAATGCCTTGCCGGTCGAAAAAAACGGTTAAAATGACCTTCTCAGCTGACAGTCGAGTCTTGGCTTTCACTGGGGCTGCCTCCCCTTTCCTCCGCCACTCCTTACTGGCTTGTTTGGATTCGGGAGTGTAATGGTGGACCCACGTTTCGTCGCAGGGGACTCAAAAATGCATCACTTTCTTCCGCAAACCTTGCTGTAAGCCTCTGACAGACCTCCAAACGTCTCAACTTCTGATTTTCAGTCAAAAGGCGAGTAACCCATCTGGCACGCATTTTACGGAACTGTAGGTAGTTTGCGATGACCGCTTGACAGCTCCCATAACTTATTCCGGCTAGTTCTACAATTTTTCGTACCCCGACCCGTCGATCGATTTCAATTATATCTCGAACAGCACAAATGTTTACATCTGTAATGCTGGTCCGAGGACGGCGATCGTGTTGCTGGTTTGCCACACGTTCTCGTTCTTCCTTGGACTGTTTATGCCAGGCAAACACACGGGTCCTTGACAATGTTTGATCACCGAACTGTGCAAATAATCTCTGGAAAATTTCAGTCGCTGGAACACCTTCACGAGCAAGAAATTTGATAATAATGCGTTGCGCAGTGGTGGGGTGTACCTCTTGCTCCGACAACGTGAGCGTTATTGACGAAGGGGTTGAAAGTGTGGAACAATCGGCTGACCCCACTCCGTATGGACCCACCCAAGCATACTACAGTTGTCTCAATAAGCTTGCTCACTATTAGTAACTTTTTTATTTGAATAGATACGAGGTTGGTTAAATAAGCAAAATTGTGCTATTTTATATTAGAAAATTGGTCATGTAGACAAAATAAAAATTGTCAGCGGTTCCCAAAATTTGGGACAAAATATATATATATATATATATATTTGAATGGAGCCATATATTTTTTATTATCTTATTCTCTTTCCATTAAGGTAATGTTGTTTATGTACAATTTTTTCAAATTAACGAGTTATTTACGTTAAAAAAAATATATCATCACGGCATATTACCCATTTCTGGGTGTGCCACTATCTACAACACAAAAATATATCGTCACCATTACCGATGTCTACATGTGTTGTAGATAGTGTTATTTACGTTTATTATTTTTAATTGTCTTTTGTAAAACCATTATTTTATTAACATGTTTTACAGTAATAACAAAACAAATAAAGAAAATATTCAAATTAAAAGCCTTTATTTCTTTGGCACATTTCAGCTCTTTTGGAAAGAGAGCCGACCGTTCTACTTAAGTGGTGTCTAGATATAACTTCCCATATAGTAAGATCTAACTTTTCTTCGTTTATATGGAGAACTTTACGGGAGTTATTAAACGTCAAACAAATAAAGAATCAATTGTTTCCATGGCTTACTTGGCTAAATAAACTAATAAAACAGTTTACAAAATTTTTATTTTTAACCGTAAATAACTCGTTTATTTGAAAAAATTGTACATAAACAACATTATCTTATTAGATAGAGAAGAAAATACTCTTTCCAATAAGATAATAAAAAATACATAGTTCCATTGAAAAAATATATATTTTTTCCCAAATTTTGGGAACAGCTGACACAATTTTTATTTTGTCTACATGACCAATTCTCTAATATAAAATGGCACAATTTTGCTCATTTAACCAACCTCGTATCTCTTAAAATAAAAAAGTTACCAATAGTGAGCAATATATACAGGGTGTATCAAGCCATTTAAAAATATAATATTGCCCTATAGTTTGAGTACCACTAGATTTATGACAATAAAGTTTATGCTAAAATGTGCCCCCTCTATCCCTTACAAAATATCCTAATCACTTTTTCCTGTATCTTTTCACATACATGATTAAACGGCACTGTTCCATTATCTTGATACACCATGTATATATTCCATTTAAGTGCTACACTATTGCTATCTCGAGAACCGTAAGAGATACGAAGTCGGTTAAATTAGCAAACAATTTCTATATTATAAGACTATTAAAATGAGTATTACAAAATTTATTTTCAACCAGTGGTTCTCAAAATACAGAATTCAACTTTTTAATTTTAAATGAGAACCTACTTTTTTATTCGCCTATGTTTATAACGAAAAAAACGAGAAAAATTATTATTTTCATATTTATTTCTACATGTAGTCAGAGTGCCATGACAAAAACAATTGAATATTTTGTTTTCATCATTGTTTGGGCGATTTAGATACTTTAAAAAATATTAAAATTGTTCAAAATTATTGCCATCCTGATTTATACATAATTCCAGCCTTCTGAACATATTACTTCTTACTTTTCTTAAATTTGGGCCGTCTATGTGGGAAATAATATTTTTGATTGCATTTTTTAAATGCTGAATATCTGGATAGATAGTTTTGTAGACTTCATCTTTAATATAACCCCATAAAAAAAGTCCAGCGGATTAAAGTCTGGTGATCTTGCGGGCCGCGGAATAAAACCATAAGTACATATCAAATTTTTCTTCGTGCGTAAAATTCATTTTAACACAAAGGAAAACAAGAAAATTCATAAACGAACTACTTTGACGTGTGATACAAAACAAAATATTCAATTGTTTTGTCATGGCACTCTGACTACATGTAGAAATAAATATGAAAATAATAATTTTTCTTTTGCATTTTTCTCGTTTTTTCCGTATGTAAGGGTATAAACATTTTATATCGTATTCAGAAAAAAATGCTGAATCAAATAGGCGAATAAAAAAAGTAGGTTCTCATTTATAATTAAATACTCACAAATACTTACTATAAAACTTAACTGATTAGATTTTGTAACAATTGGACAACCGGAAGTACTAGGTTCTTAAAAATAATTCTAAATATTATTTTTTGAAAATTACACATGTTCAAGAATATAAAGATCTCTATCCGATACATTCTATAGAGTTGGAGATAGAGAAATATATATATAAAAAAAAAATATATGTTGTAATGAATCTGACAGGCCATGGAAAACAAATGGAAGAATTAAAATGTTTGCAATTGATAGATAAATGTCAGTGTCAAAAAACTAGAAACATTACTGAAGCCTTTTTCTGGGAAGTACAATTAATATTTCTTATTTTATTTTTAATTAAATATTAATAATTATAGATACATATATTACATATACCCTTCAGAAATACTGCCAATCTCATCAATGAATTAGAAGAATCTCGAAAATTAGAAGTATAAGAGGAAACTTGTTCATAGAACTAAAAAATATAAAAATATGTAAAGAAGATGTGTATTTGTGTGTAACAGAAATGTTAAATATGTACAACACTTATATACTCTAATATATAGTGGTAAATAGCGAAACTTATTGTACTTGTCACAACAGATTTTTAAATGTCTTTTCAAAATTTATTTATTTACAAAACTGCCAAAAATTTTCATAAAACAAATAATAGTAATTAAGGTACCAAGGGTTGTTGTAAGGACAATAATGCCTGAGGTCAACAGTGTACTGTCGAGGGCTTCTGGCGAGGCGAGTACGTTGACCGAAGGCATTATTGTCGTTTAACACCCGTGGTGCCTTCAATGTTTTATGTCTTACTAGATATTCTTAATAAACATATTGTCTGACTAGAATTTATCAAACAAAAATAATAAATCGCAAAATTTTAATACAACTTACAAAGTAGCCTGTGAATGCGGCATCTAGGTAATATTTTGTTTCTGTAAACAAAGCATTTTTTCAAACAAAAAATATATTTCTTGTGGTATTTTTCTGTTAATATGGACGAGCAATCTAGTGCTATTCCTGAAGAAATTCTTTAAAAAGCGGCAAAAGCCATGGAAAATTTATTGCCCAAGAAATCTAAACAGATTTATGATAAAGAATTTTATAAATTCCAATGCTGGATGGTAGATAACAGTGTGAAAATTATAAATGAGACTGTGTTACTCGGATATTTCGAAGGATTGGTAAGTTCTTTGCAGTTTTGACGTTTTTGTTTGTATTTAAATTGTTGTAAATAGTCAGAATCATTTACCCCGAATTCATTATGGACAAAATATTCCATGCTGAAGAAGACGTTGTTAGTTAATAAGAATATAGACATCGGAAAGTTTCATAAGTTAGGGGAATATTTAAAGCAAGAGACTAAAGGATATGAAGCGAAAAAGTTGAAATTTTTGACAAGAGAAGAAGTGTTAAAGTTCATTCATGAAGCTCCAAACAAAACATTTATTGTTTGGTGTATTTGGTGGATGCCGACTACACGAGTTGGTGAACATGTTAGTTGACCATGTAGAATATAGAGGTTCAGTCATTGTTGTAAATGTACCTGAAACGAAGACTGATAAGAAGCGTGTTTTTACTATTATTGATGAGAAAGAAATGAACAGTTTGAAGTTAATAAGAGAACATGTTTTGCTACGACCTCAAGGATGTACCTTGAAAAGGTTTTATCTGAATTATAAAAATGGTCGTTGTTTTGCACAATCTGTTGGAAAAAATACATTCGGAAAGATTCCAAGTACAATTGCAACATACCTGAATTTGAAAGATGCAGAAAGTATACAGGCCATTGTTTGAGAAGAGCTTCTGCAACTCTATTGGCTGATGCAGGGGCTAGTATGACTACATTAAAGCGACATGGCGGATGGAAAAGCACAGCTGTGGCAGAAGGATATTTGGAAGATAGTATTTTTTCAAAAAATAAAATTTCAAAGACGTTAGCTGGTGTGTCGTCTACATCTACTAATAGTTTTTAAGAATTGTCCATTTCTGTGGATGAAGGTGGCAAGAGCAGTATTGCTAATGCTGGAATAAAATGTACATCTGGCAATATTACCTTCACGGGCTCGTTCCATAATTGTAATTTCAATGTAAATGAAAAAAAAAATAATATTTGTAGGTTAAGTAAATAAATATTGTTAAATCTTTGAATTAAAACATAACAAACAAATTTGGTTGAAATGCAGTACTCAGTCAGTAGTCGTATTTCTATTGCACATGTGTCTGAAATAGAGAAAATCTTTGACTCTTAAATATTTACTAAATACAAAAATTGGCATATCAAGGCGATTGAAGTGAAAAGATTAGGTTAGGTTAAGGTAGTTGATATACTTACTCGAAATACATATTAGACCGAGTACTGCATTTTTACTACAAATTTAATTTAACAATACATTTCTTTTGCTTTCTTCACAAGTTTAACGCAACGCAGAACGAGTTGTCAACAGAAAATTTTCTAAAAAGAAAAGTAACGAACAAGTACCAACATTTCAATGTTATTGCTAAGAATAAGAAGTATGCTGGTTTGTATTTATGATGAAACAAATATGATTATAAACGACTACAATTCACAATGCTTCTTAACCTTAACTGCACTTTATGTTAGTATCAGTATTATTAACATCAGTTTGTTGTCAACATTACCATAGCAATTTAATACGCCCTAGGGCATTATTTACTCAATAACGGATCTAATTTTGAGGTTGTTATAAAACAATAACATACTACTAAGACAAAATATTTTAGTATGCTTCAAATTTACGTCTTTAATCTAATTTTGACGTAAAATGTATTTAAAGTTGGACATTTGAGGTCATGTCTCAGGATTATACTTCCCTACTATTCTGACAGTTGACAGGTTGAAGATACCTAATTGTTTGTCCGAAAGTGGCAAAGAAACATATGGTAACGCCATATGGACTGCTGCAGTATTTTCATATATTTAAAAATAAAAATTATAATCATATACAGCAAGACGATTCAAAATTCTTGATAATATGAAACGTGTTGCCTGGAAAAAACATGAGACCGAAGGTTGAGTGGTATTTCCAAACGGCAACTCATTGAGTATATCGAGACTTTTCGATTGTAGAATTGTAACAGGTAGACTGTATCATGTATAAAAAAGAATTTAAAAAGTAGACAGTAAATTTATCTTTGACCCGTAGTCTGTTGAAATGCTTGTATTTTAAAATAAACTGGTGCAGTTTCTTTTTGCACTGTATTTTTTTGCTATTTCTTCTGCATAAATCAAATTTTTTGCTGTTTACCAAATAAAGTTATAATCAGAAACAATAATAGCACCTACTTGTTAATTTCACGTAGCATACCACTTATGTAAAATGTAAAGTTTTTTTGCGCTATATTTTTTTTGCCCATATTTTACTAATTTTTGCTGTATACCTACATGAAATTTTTTGTTTGCCAAAAAAAGTTATAAATAAAAACAACAGTACCTACCTGCTAACTTCACGTCCCTTATATAAAATGTAAAGTTTTTTGCGCTATAATTTTTTGCTCATTTTTGCAAATTTTTGCTGCATAAATCTAATTTTTTGATGTTTACCAAAAAACAATATCTGCTAAGTTCACATAGCAGATGCCTTATGTAGAGTGTAAAGTGTGTTAGCACTATAATTTTTTGCTAATTTTTGGTGTATACATGGTTGTTGATTTTTCATTGTCCAGCTTATATCTTCTGAAATATTAAATATACAAAAAAAAGTTAAATACAAAAGTTGTTTAATACAACCTGATCTATAATTTAGCACTTACAATTTTTTTTCCAATGCCTACCATTGTTTTGGAAAAATATTTAACTTTAATTTTTAAATGGAACATTCTATATATTTCATATGTGTAACAAGTAAGGATTTATCTTAAATTATGTCCTAAAATTATTAATACTTTTATTTAAATATCAAGTAGCAAAATTTAATACAACATAATATTATTATAAATTTTGATAAAGGATAGCAGCCCGACGTTTATTATTATTTGATCTGTGGAAACAGCAAAGCATATCAACTTTTTCGCTATTACTGTAACTGACGTTCATTTTTCTTAGTTAAATAATAATCAGGGAATACTCATAAGAATCTTAACACCTTTCTCTCTATTATAATCAGTATTATTAAATCTGTGACAGATGTTTCTGTTATAAACAATAGAATATCACAGCCTACTTTTGTCATATTTCTATTTGCTTTATAGGACATAATTTAAAGGTAAATCCTTACTTGTTACACATCATTGTAAAGAGAAATTTATTAAGAATCTTATTCTGTTAAAATATACAGGGTATTCAATTAAAAAATCAAAGTTAAATATTTTTCTAGAAAATTGGGAGGCCTTGGAAAAAATTGTTTATGCTAAATTATAGACCAGGTTGTATTAAATAACTTTTCTATATAACTTTTTCTTATATCTTTAATATTTTAGAAGATATAAGCTGGACAATGAAAAATCAACAACCATGTATACACCAAAAATTAGCAAAAAATTATAGTGCTAACAAACTTTACATTCTACATAAGGCAAAACAAAAACAATAATACCTGCTAACTTCACGCAGCGGCCCCTTTTGTAAAATGTTAGGTTTTTTTGCGCTATAATTTTTTACTCATCTTTGCAAAATTTTGCTGTTTACTAAAAAAAAGTTATAAAGAAAACCAATAATACCTGCTAAATTCACGTAACAGACCAGTTGTGTAAAGTGTAAAGCTTCAATTTTTATGAACATTTCAGACGGTTTAACCAAATATTGAAAATTACAAAAAAAAATTGCTCTATGTTAAGTACTAAATTTTAAAAGATATTTTTATTTAAAGTTCCTCAAATATGAAATTATCGCGAAATATTCTTTAGATATTTTACAATTAATTTTTGAAATTTGGATAATATTTTGAATAAGTCACGTGATCTGAAACAGAATGTGATGTCAGAGTACATACATCTTCAGCGGTTCTAATTGGTCCGTTTATAATGTAAAAAATGTGTTTGGTGTCAAGTGTATTGTCAAATTTGTCAAACAAGTGTCAAATTTTTAATATTGGGTCAAGTTGTATAATAAGTAGTTAACAAAGTTAAAAAACAAGTTAAAAAAAAATTGCAAAAATACTGCTTATCAATTTATATAGTAAATTCAGTTTTTATATTTTATTTTACCTTAATTTTTTAACAGTCCCTATTTCGTCAGCAGTAAAACAATCGTTCTCTGATATAAATTCAGCGTCAGCCACAGCTATCGACCTTCCGTAAATTGTCCGACTTAGCTTGAGTGTAATTTGAATTAGCCATTATTACTTTATTATTCATTTATAATTAGGAATGTCAGCGTCAAATGTCAAATTAGAAGATTTTTATTAACATGTGACAAACTATAGCCTACGTTTATTTATATAAATAAACGTAGGTGGTGGAAAAACTATTTTCATATTGGCTATTAATGACGTAAAGTATGTACTTCTACGTCACAGGAGTTATCCATAACGCCAATCTTTTTATTTAATTATTTTCATAAATAACAAAAATTTATTAAAATAAAAATTATTACTAAGAAAATTATTGCATAAACTTTCATTTAAAATAATTTTTGAAAAATGTGAAACAGGCTCAATCATTATTTTTAATATAAATTTGAAGTCAAGAGTAGCGCTTTAAAAGTGAACACTGTAAGAATTGAGTAAGTAATAAGAAATAATTTTCCGATTATTAAAAAAAAGTTTGATCGGAATGTATATACCTTCAAACAAATTTACCCTTTTTTAACTCCCGGTATATGTAATGGAACTTAACAAATTAATGTTATTATTATTATTATTATTATTATTATTATTATTATTATTATTATTATTATTATTATTAATATTATTATTAGCAGGTAGATAATACTTTATTTTTCACATCTACGAGTACTGACTATAATGTACAAAGCTTCGATACAGTATAATATTTTTTTTAAAAATATTTTAATAAAGTTTCAGGCGACAGCTGTTAGATACACACACACACATACACACATAACACATATACACACGGATATCGTAAAAATGTTATAATCGGGTTCTTGGGACCTTAAAACGTGCTTATCCATTAAAATGTGGATATGCGATTTTCAGCATGAATCCAATAACTCTCTTAAAGAGAGGTAAAAATATACGGCGAATAAATAAATTTGCAAAACTAAAATTTCTAATTCAAAATTAAATGTTCTTTACGCGTAAATGCACATCCCTGACTATGGCAGGTACTATTGTTTTTGTTTTTAACTTTTTTTGGTAAACAGCAAAAAATTTGATGTACCTATACAGCAAAAAATTATAGCGCAAAAAACTTTACATTTTGCATAAGGGGTCTGCTACATGAAGATAGCAGGTAGGTATGTTTATAACTTTTTTTGGTAAACAGCAAATTTTTTTATGTATACAAGAAAAATGAGCAAAAAAAGTCTGCTACGTATTGTTGTTTTTTTATATATTTTACTGGTAATCGGCAAAATATTTGATTTATACAGCAAAAATTAGTAAAAAATGAGCAAAAAAGTGGAGCACAAAAGATTACATTAAGGCGGTTTGCTACATGAAAGTTAGCAGGCACTATTGTTTTTGTTTATATCTTTTTTTAAACAGCAAAAAAATTGATGTATACAGCATAAATTAGCAAAAAATTAAGTACAAAAAAATTTACATTTTACATAAGGGGTCTGCTACATAAAGTTAGCAGATAATATTGTATTTCTTTGTAACTATTTTTGGTAAATAGCAAAAAAATTATTTATACAGCAAAAATTAGCAATAAATAGTGCATACAAACATAAAGGGCCTGCTACGTGAAGTTAGAAGGTAGGTAATATCGTTTATGTTTATAACTTTTTTGATATGCAGCAAAAAATTTGATTTATACAGCAAAAATTAGCAAAAAATTATAGCGCAAGAAACTTTACATTTTACATAAAAGGTCTGCTACGTGAAGTTAGCAGGTAATATTGTTTTTGTTTATAACTTTTTTTGGTAAACAGCAAAAAATTTGATTTATACAGCAAAAATGAGCAAAAAAATTATTTTAAGTAAAAAAAGTTGTAGAGCTTAAAATTTTGCATCGGAATTAATTAGCAAAATTAATTTAGCAGGCTTTGTAAAGGCAGAAATTAGATATGAAAATGACGAAAATCACTTAAAACATAGCGATAGCCTAGAAAATGAAACAATTAAAGTAACAAATGTTTAACTATTTGGCAATTTAGGTTAGTATATTTTAATTAGGTATTATTTTTATCTGTGCAAGTGAACAATTATCTATTGATTTAAAAACACAAATTATTCACTTGAGCATAAATTACAAATAAAAATAAATTGATCTAACTTGACAGATAAACTAGCATCTTCGGATGCAGAATTTTAAGCTTTGGATCTTTTATTTGAAGTTTCTTTGCCTTAAACAATTAGGAAAGCTGAAAATGATAAAAATCTGATTTTACATGTTAAAGTCCTATGTTTGGTGTTGGAGTCATCAGCCTATATAAATAATATTAGATGTTAAAATTATCCGGTAATTCGGACCAACAACATAACAATAACATATAATAATCCCTTTTTTTGCTCTATTCCTTACAATTATAATTATTAAAAATAGTAAAAAAAAATTCTAGAAAATAGTAACATGAAAATTGCAAATTCTAACCCAAAAGCAACACGCCACTTTTCACCACATTAAACGACCAAATAAGTTTTCCAGGCTCCGCAGATGTTATTTATTGTCGAATGTGGAAAATGTAATGAAACATACATTGCTGAAAACTTTCAACCCCTTAAAAAAAGAATTTATCAGCAGTGGCGGACTAATGGGGAGGGTAAATGGAGTAATTACCCCCTCCCCACCAAAAAATTAAAAATGTATGGTTTTTTAAATATTGAAAAAAATGCAAAAAACTATAGTATTCCTCAAGGAACATCGAGAAACATAATTTTTCAGTTTAAAAATACCGGAAATATTGAGACAAATGTTAATCCTGTACATTCTTTTGGTTATTAAGAAAAGGGATGACCATGCTCTCCTGGCACTTATTATAGAAGATCGCTGAATTTCTATCCCAGATTTGTCTGTCAAATGGGCAAATCTGGGATAGAAATTCAGCGATCTTCTATAATAAGTGCCAGGAGAGCATATATACCGGGAGTTTATTTTATCAGTAAACATAGGGTATATCATTGCCATAGTTACGGTATGAATGTTTGACAGCAATGTATTGAAGCGTTTATTTTATGAGTAAACATAGGCGTTTAACATGGGAACCAGTTTTCTGTAAATACAAAGTGTATGGCCAAAAATCAAGCCATGCTATTGAACATAACAATAGTACATTACATCTTGTACATTATTTAATATTAATTACTTCAATAATGTTGCAAAAATTGCAATAAATTTCAAAAATTGTCAAATAGATAATTGTTTCAATTTTTTTATTATGCAATATGAAAAGATTTCTGAATGTCTCCGTGGCGCAGTGGTCATAACACTAGCATTTGAAATTTTTGGCTGGGGTTCGATTCCCCATTGGGGTAAATATTTTATTTTTTTTTTACATAAAAATTGTTGAACTTTTAAAAATCAGTTTATATTTCCATATTACAATCATTTGAAAATAATAATAACATTGTAATAAATAAAGAGAAAATGATTGAGAATAATTGATTACAATAATCAAAATATTGATGTAATAACAATGCATTGTATTTTATTTGATAAATACAGTAAAGACATAATATTTGCACAAATTTATTATATTTCAGTTATTTTTATTAATATCAAAGGAAATACAATGCATTGTTATTGCATCAATATTTTGATTATTGTAATCAATTATTTTCAATTATTTTCTCTTTATTTATTACAATGTTATTATTATTTTTAAATGATTGTAATATGGAAATATAAACTGATTTTTAAAAGTTCAACAATTTTTATGTAAAAAAAAATAAAATAATTACCCCAATGGGGAATCGAACCCCAACCAAAAATTTCAGACGTTACTGTTATGACCTCGGTTATGACCACTGCGCCACGGAGACATTTGGAAATCATTTCATATTGCTTGATAAAAAACTGAAACAATTATTTATTTGACAATTTTTGTAATTTATTGCAATTTTAGCAATATTATTAAAGTAATTAATATTAAATAATGTACAATATGTAATGTACTATTGTCATGTTCAATAGCATGGCTTGATTTTTGGCCATACACATAAAAACTGGTTCCCATGTTAAACGCCTATGTTTACTCATAAAATAAACGCTTCAATACATTGCTGTCAAACATTCATACCGTAACTATGGCAATGATATACCCTATGTTTACTGATAAAATAAACTCCCGGTATATATATATATATATATATATATATATATATATATATATATATATATATATATATGTATATTTATAATATGTATAACGCTCCGGATGTTTAAAAACAATTTCTTCTTCTTTAGCGTTCGTTAGGGGTCGTTTTTCCTGATTTTCTTCTTCCACTCATTTCTTTTATGTGTGACGTCCTCATTCATTTTCTTTTCTCTCAAGCCTTCTTCATCCATCTTGTCTTTGGTGTTGCTCTATTTCTTCTAGCCTCTACTATTAAGCTGTTCATTCTTCTTCCAAAATATTGTTCATCTCCCCTCATGACATGCCCATAACAATGTAATCGCCTCTCTTGTTTCTTTCTAGAAACTTGTATCCCTCGAGGTATTTCCCTTATCTGTATGTTTCCCAACATCCTTACATCATCATCAGCTCCGCCGCATTTATTTTCTTTTCACTTATTTTCTTTATAAGGCAGGTCTTATTATCATAGAATATGGCCGCCTTTTAAAAAACTTTCCCTTCGTTCACACAGCAGCCCAGATAGTCTTTTCCAATTCCTCAATCCTGCCTAAATACTGTGCTTTATTTCTCTTTATAGTCCCCGATTCTGAACAATATAAGATCCAGGTTTTTTAAACTCTTGCACTTTAGCTACTTTTTTTCCCATTTCTTTAACATTTAAGCAGTGCTGTAGTCGTAAAATTAGCAGAGGGTATACGCTGAAAATATATTTGTAAACATAGGGTATACGCAGAGGGGGGGGGGGGGGGTAATAATTAAAAAAGAAAAAATACGCAGGGGGGAGCAATAACTAAAAAAAAAATGGCGCCGCAGGCGAAATTTTTTTTCATTCAAGGTCAAATGCCTTATAATTGAAAATTACATTTTTTCAAGGGATGTGAAGTTGCATGTTTTTTCCCTTTCATGTATAAAAATAAATTGCCAGATCACAGAACATTTTACAAAAGAGAATATATTTATCTGGATAAACTGTCTAAAATCGAAACACAACACAACATGCGCGCGACTATTATACATTGTGACTTAATACGAAGTTAATGTCATCTTTTAAATTTTCAACTAAAATTCAAAATACAAAAACTATAAACACAAAGAAAAAAATAAAATAATTAAATACTGCCTTACGTATCAAAGTCGCAAACCTGCCTACTACGAATCGTACATTTTGCGAAAACTGAAAACGGTTTACGGCTTCTATATAACAAAAATCAAAATTAAAATTTCAATAATAGATGGCGACGCCAATCAAATAAAGTTCATTTTATAAACATAAAGATAATTTTAATATAATTTTTAAAAAAATGATATTAATTGTGGGATAAAATTTTCATTAGTTGATTTGATTTTTATAATTTTTGTCTCAAATATTTAAAAGCAGAGGGTACACGCTCGGTCACCTAAAAAATCCAGAGGGTATACGGCGTATACCCGCGTATACCCTCGACTACACCCCTGCATTTAAGCTTTTTATTCACAGTTTCTTTAACCGTGTTCACTAACAATATATCGTCCGACTCCGCATAAAGCATAGACCAAGGGGCAGGATGTTTTATATTTTCCGTCAGTACATCCACTATAAGATTAAACAGGTAGGGACTAGTGACTTTAAATATAATTCACAATAAAAAAATATGGTAGCGGTAGAATTAGTGGCAGTGGTAGTGGCATGAGTAAAAGATTGGCTGCGTTATAGTAAACGTAATTGTTCAAATCAAAAAATGAAGACAATTAGTAGTAGCGCAGTGGAAACAGCAGCGTAGAAGTTTGCAAACTCCAAATTTCTATGTTGCCACTACCACTTAATTTTTTGACAGTTTTCACGTTTATCACCTAGTAAAATGAGCAATAGCAAAAAGATTATTTTGTTGTGTGTATAAGCTGCAGCGCTGTATAATTTTTTTTTTTAATAGCATAATAAACTTTACACAATTGAAAGTAAAAACATAACCTACCATTTTCGCTCATTTCAAAGGCAATTTGTGGTCATCCATTTTCTTTTTTTTTAATTTCCTTAATCTCTTATCCGGCACAACCAATGACGAGCTATAAAAATTTTAACAAAGTGTTCACTCAAATTTTAACAAAGGCTGGAACAAATTCGAATTCCTTACATAAAAACAATTCTTATTAGGTACGCAACAAAAAATTGATGAAGGACTTTATGGGCCAACTTATTGAGACAACTTTAATAAACACCACTGAAAGTTTCGATCGTCTTTTGTTTTTGAGCTACAGACTAAAATTTGGATTTCGCTTATTTTAAAAATACCTCATCTCTCGCTATTATAAGAGATACAGAAAAGATATTTAGATAATTTTTATACAGTTTTTTACGTAAAATAACGTGAAATTAAATTTTCATAAACAATAATTCTCGAGATAATACAAACATATTTTTAAATGGGAACGTATGTCTCATCTTTTTTACTCATTTTATAAGCTTTTCAACGATGTGTAACAAGTCTACATTATTTTGTTTTAAACATAAATAAAACTTGAAATCTTAATTATTTGAGGTGAAAAAAGGAAATTTATTAAGCAACAAATTATAAAATCAATTACAGATCATGGTGTGCTTATTTTTAATGATATTTGCTTAATTTTTACTCATTTTCCTAATTTATATACAGGTGGGGCAGAATGACCTCCTTGATTTGAAGGGTTAATTGCAAGAAAACGGTTCAAGATACATAAAAAAGGTTTTTATTGCACGAAAGTACATATAATGCCGTTTTATTTTCACGATGTTTGGAAAATCCAAATGGCGGCCATGGCGAGTAATGCACATATTGAGACTTTCGACGAAGCCCATTTTCATCTTTGTGGCACAGTAAATAAATAAAATTTTCATTACTGGGCATCTAAGAACCCTCGTGGACTGCATCAAAGACCTCTTCACAGCCCCAAAGTAACAGTTTGGTGCGCATTATTGGGCCTTATTTTTTGAATTTGAAGGATTAACTGTTCTGTTACCGTCAATTCGGCTCGCTATTGTGATATGGAGAACTTTTTGCCCCCAAAATGGAAGAGTATGGCGAGGAATACGATACAGAAGCCTTCTGGTTTCAGCCACGGCCCATACTGCCCGTCAATCTCGCGAAATTCTGCAAGAGGTCTTTCCCGGTCGCCTGATCTCTCACCGGGAGGATGTTCCATGGCTCCCTCGCTCCTCCGATATGAGCCCGTGCGACTTTTTTCTGTGGGGATATGTCAAAGCTGTAGCTTGAAGCTCTGAAGGAGGTGATTGAGGACGTCATCGCTGGAATTTCGCAAGATATACTGGGAAGAGTAGCCGAAAACTTCTTTGAAAGGCTCAATATGTGCATTGCTCGCAAAGGCCGCCACTTGGACGATATCATTTTCCAAACATCGTGAAAATAAAACGGCATTATATGTACTTTTGAGGAATAAAAACCTTTTTTATTTATCTTGAACCGGTTTCTTAAAATTAACCCTTCAAATCACGGAGGCCATTCTGCCCCACCCTGTACTTTAGAGAGCCTATTTTTCACATTTATGGAATTATGTCAAAGCCATCTACAACGCCGACAAAAAATAAATTAACTAATCCCAAAATCATTGACTAAAAAGAATTTTTAGAACATAATATATATATATATATATATATATATATATATATATAATCAAAATAAATAAATAATGATCTGTAATTGATTTTTTCATTTGTTTCTTACAACAAGTTTCATTTTTTTTTTCAATTTAAACATTAATAATGCAAGTTTTATTCTGGTTTAAAACAAAAAAATGTAGGCTTGTTATATATCGCTAAAAAGCTTATAAGTAAATAGACGAGACTATTTTGAACCTATGGTCCCATTTAAGAAAAATATAGTATTTGTATTAAATATCGAGAATTATTAAGATTTGAAAAATCTAATTGCACCACAGTATTCTTCGTAAAAAACTATATAAAAATTATCTAAACGTTTTTTCTGTATCTGCCATAATAAGCGAGATTTGAGGTATTTTTAAAATTAATGAAAAACAAATTTTAGCCTGTAGCTCAAAAACAAGAGACGATCAAAAATTCCTGTGGTGTTTATTAAAGTTGTCTCAATAAGTTGGCCGATGAAGACCTATACCAATTTTCTGTTGCGTGCATAACAAGGAAGTTTTTCATATAAGGAACTGCAATATTCTAAATTGTTTATTATAAAATATTTTTAAATTTACGATTGTAGTGTCCGAGTAAACTTAATGGCACCAGATTTAAATTTGCGTTATTTCAACAAATGATCATATATTTTATTAGATACACGGAATGGGTTATACTTAGGATTGAGAGAGATAGAGAATAAGGGCTAAGTTTACAGCGCCACGATAATTTTTGTACCTTATAAAATTAATAATTGTTACATGTTTGCAGTGTGAAATTTGAAATAATTGAACATAGATAAGTTATAAGGTAGTAAGGATTCTTGAATTAAAAGCTTCAATCAATGAGTAATTGTTTATTTATTACAATAATTAAAACGACGTTTCGGTCATGGGTATGGCCATTAACAAATCTCCAAAAAAATTATGAAAGGTTTTATAATCATTGATTAAATAATACCTACTGGTATCAAGGTATTATTTAATCAATATTATAATATACAATGATGTAACTTTACACTATAACGTGTATATAAAAATCATAACTTAGTCCTTATAACTCGAAAAAAAGAGCCTTGTTGTTCGAAAGAAAAAGTGTCATTCCCGTTTGCACCGTTGCAGTAGCAATTTAAATATCAATTTGACACGAGATATTGTCAAAATTGTTATCTAAAGAAGGCAAAGCTTTTCTTCACGAAATTCAAATAAATTAGAAAACGGTGGATGGCAATATTCTGTATTCTTCTTTATTAACTTTTCTCCTTAAAATTACATTTTAAGATCAATCTTGACAACTTGACTTTTCAATTGAATAATAATCAGACATACGTTTCTGTGTTCATAGCCTACTCCGAATTAGTTTTTTTTCTGAACACACTGTATTGCTGAATTCAAAATTAAATTCTCTAACGAATGAGCTAATAAAAATTATATGTTTTCATTATACAGGATGCCCAGGATAACTTATCGAACATAGGGATCTCGAGAGCTATAAAAGATACGAAGTCAGTTAAATTAGACAAAAGCTGCCCCATTGGGACGACATGTAAATTTTGTATTTTTATTTTTTTGAAATATTTTCCAACTTCCAAATATGAAATAATGCTGGATTTTGATTGGCATGTCTTTAGAGCACTTTTTTATGTTCTTTGAAATGGCGAAGCTCAATTTTTTTTTATCACTTTTGGACATCGAGTTATGATGTCCAAGTTTTAATTTTTATATAGACTCCATATTGGAAAGTTACACCATTGAAAATATATTTTTTTAGTCAGTGGCGTAGCCAAGGGGGGTGTTTTTGGGTTTATTGGGGAGGGTCCTTTGGTAATATTAATACATATTTTATTTTAATAAATAAATGATCTATGTCATGAAACGTATAAGTTTGATGCAAAATTGTAACTAACGAAAATAGAGTACCTATAATATGTGCGAGTAGTATTTACTTCTTCACATCGAACTCTCTCCCCCACATATATTCAAAATCCACTCCCATTTGAAAATCCTGGCTACGCCACTGTTTTTAGTCGCCACACAGTTGGAAGGTAAACAGTAAAACAGTTGCATAAAAACGCAAGCTTGTGAGAATTTGTTCGTAGTAGACAACAACAGCATTATAATCATATTCAGTATTGTATAAAACATTTATCTAATGAGTTTGAATTGAAATAGCACTAAGTGTCACAATTTATATAGGTGTCACTTAATGCAATAAAGGATTTCGGCGATAAAATTTTAGCACCGCTTGCGGTGAATATACGAACTATGCAGATACTCTTCTAAATAGCTGTGTTCTTAGATATGTTAAAGTTGAAAAATAGATTGTAAAAGGTGTGTGCATATAAAATTTGTCGAAGTGATTCAATATATAAACATAAAGACTATGAACATGTGATTAAGAATGTTTTGCGAGGAATTGATTAGCAGTGTTTTATTCCTGTCAAACGTTTATGGAATATTTTGGAGAGAAATACTTCAAATAAAAATTGCATACTATTAATTTTTCTGTTTTTTGAAGTATTTTTCTCTAAAATAATCTATAATCGATTGGCAGAGTTAAAACTGCTACCGTGTTATTACATTTTACATTGTATTGGCCATCAGTCATCTGTACTTGATAAAATTTCATCACTATGGCCGGATTTAATGCAAGTTTTACATCTGCAAGTAAATAATTCTTAATAAACACTTATTAAAGTAATAATAACTCAGTATTTGTATATTTCACAAGACACACTAACCTCGATATAAAATAATTTTTTCGCTGTTATATTTAATCCTCCGCATTTAAATTACCTTCTCAATTCTTTAACATTATCATTTCTAAATTTGTCACCAGGTATGTACAATTTTTGGCTTTAAAAAGTTAATTTTGACCACAAATCTCATAACTTTGTATCTATAATCTATAATCGATTGGCAGAGTTAAAACTGCTACCGTGTTATTACATTTTACATTGTATTGGCCATCAGTCATCTGTACTTGATAAAATTTCATCACTATGGCCGGATTTAATGCAAGTTTTACATCTGCAAGTAAATAATTCTTAATAAACACTTATTAAAGTAATAATAACTCAGTATTTGTATATTTCACAAGACACACTAACCTCGATATAAAATAATTTTTTCGCAGTTATATTTAATCCTCCGCATTTAAATTACCTTCTCAATTCTTTAACATTATCATTTCTAAATTTGTCACCAGGTATGTACAATTTTTGGCTTTAAAAAGTTAATTTTGACCACAAATCTCATAACTTTGTATTTAGTTTGAATCATGCTTTGTTTGTCTGCGTAGTTTACCAGATGTGGCGCTGGTATCACTGTCCAAATCTCCTATTGAGCGGTAGATGAATTACGGCTTAACAATGCGTCACATAGTAAAAAGAAAGTGGCACTTAAGGTTTGATGCAAAGGATTTTAGTAAATTTCTAAATTTATCTAGTGACCTATAACGCATTTTTTGTGAAAAACAAAAACATCTTTAAAATGGTCAACTAATGGGGCAACTTTGTCGTCATTTAACCGACTTCGGTATCACTTTCGAGTTTTCGTGATGGTCAGCCTCGAAAAACAGGCAACCTGCTTATATTCAGTGAATGATCTGTATTTTTAGTTCTATTTTGTACTGCAGGTAGTGGGCTGGGGCAGCACGGACCCTTACGACTCGACCAAGCTGAGCAACACGCTGAAGCAAGTTTCCCTGCCATACATCAATACCACGACATGTTTGGAAAAAGTGCCACAATCTTTTAAACGATGGATCCTCGAGGACAAGTATTGTGCTGGCTACACTAATGGTAAGCTACACATACCGAGTGGCGCACGAAATCCGTGGCATAGGCATTTAACATTGGAAATTAGAATATTTTGAATATTTGCTTTCTATTAAAACTGATTGTTTTACAACTTTGTATACATGTTCATGAACACCTATTGCATCATTTTAATAATTAATTGTTTAAAATGGGGTATTCTACCAATGCAAAGATAACTATAAGATAGCATACGTTAAATTACGAGTTTTAGTAAAAAGAAAATTATTGAATATTATTTTGTTGTAATAAAAATACTTAATTATTATAAACGTGACGTTATATTCCCTGAATATAAATTATGAACTATATAGTATTTTTTTTTTTGTAGTCACGTCATTAAAGTTTGTAACTAAATAATACTGTCACGGAATTACTGGGTTTACGTAGTATACTAATTTAATTTTAACAACGAAGCACATCTGGGGAAAACAGTTATTGTTTGTATTGAAAAATACAAATTTGATACGCAACAAGGCAACAGTGATGAAATCTAAGAAAAAACAACGTAAACAAATGTTATGATACGAAAAGATAAAAACGAATTAAAGAACACCAAATACCGGTCGACAAAATACATATATCTATATATATATATATATATATATATATATATATATATATATATATATATATATATATATGGGGTCCTTTGGCCGCGTGCCTGAGTGTCTGGTCGTGAACCTGGAGAACCGGGTTCGTTCCCGACCGACGCCAAATATTTCGAATTTTAAATGGCACAAAAGTGACCCCTGTGGTGCACTCTCCACGCCAGTAATGAGTGCCCGTGTTGTGACGCCTGGTAAGCGCCCGCACGGTGCAAATATGTCATCACCATTACCGATATCTACGATAAAGCGGATTGTGGCACACTCAGAAATGGGTAATATGCCGTGATGATATATTTATTTTATATATATATATATATATATATATATATATATATATATATATATATATATATAGCGGAAAGTTTGCAAGGGAAGACTATACGACCGCTCGACATCCTTCGCTCCTCTTCGGCAGGATTTGGGCCTACAAGAGATAAATGTCAACTTACACTTAAAAATAATTTTTGCCCTTAAAATGTAATAAACATAATTAATTAATTAATATTGTAATTTTATTTTTTTTATTTTCAATATAGTTGGCAACACTGATATAACGGATGTAATGCGACTCACTGTACTGTGTGAGGTGAGCTAAGATATACATGTGTGTGTGCTAACTTGTTCTTCCATTTATGTGCTCAAAAGTTATTTTATACTGCCCTAATCGCTGAATAATCTTTATTACCTAATTACATAAATAATCTTTATTTGTAAATCCGTGAAAACCATTTTTGACTAAAATTACAACAGTTTCTGATGTGAGATTTAACCTCTAAAGCAAAATAATTTACAAAACAGTTGTTGCTGAACGGAAGCAGATATAGTGCATGTGCTAACTCAGTGAACAAGAGTGAGATAGAAGAACAGTCGAGTACATGGTGAATTATTCTTGGTATTTAATTACTGTTTTCGCCAAATATTGTGACTTTTTGAACAAATTAAATATTTTTGGTACTCGTTGTTGGAGTTTGTGGGAAAATACTTTTATTTGAGGTAACGGTTTGATTGGAGTCAATCGCTGCGAGTGATACTACGTGTTGGAATTCTTCGAGTGAAAAGTATTTACCTAGTGTTGAACAGGGTTTTTCAAAATGTCCATTTAGGTCTACTAGAATTTGATCCGGTAAAAGATAACATTAGTATTAAAAGATGGATTGAGAAAATAGAAGAATTTGGACAACTCTACAATAGGGATGAAATAGCTATGAAACATTTTGCTTTATCCAAACTTATAGGTGTAGCAAAATCATGGCGAGACAGTTTACCAAGTGAAACAAGATCTTGGAAAGATTGGACAGAATTATTATTGGAAACATTTAGTGTTGCAAAAAGTAACATAAGCTTACGGCTAGAGGCACAGAACTACAAGTGGCGTCCCAATCAAAATATTGTGTAATATTTCTTCGAAAAGTATGCCAGATGCAATAAATGCAACATGAGTGAGCCCGAATCCATCGAATGGATGGTCCACGGACTGAATAACATGAGATTTCGAGATTACCTAAATCCATTGAGTAAATATTCGAAAGTAAATGAATTGCTTCGAAATTTATTACTTGTAATCTAAATAAAAGTCGTTCAGATTCAACAAATCCTAAAAATGACAAAAATAAAGTTAATGTGTCAAGCAAAGTCAGTGAATCAAGAAGTAAAAATTAACATGTTTTAAATGTAGTGAAAAAAGACATTATGCACGTAATTGTCCTACGAAGATAGCAATACTGTTACTTCAACCATTGTTTTGAAGATAGATTTTCAAAATAAAGTATTTCAAAGATGCTCATCTTAATAATAAATTAATAAAATCTTACGTAGACTCAGGGAATAGTTGTGTTACACTACGAGCAGATGATGCTGCTAAATTAAACTTTTCTTTCTATAAATGCGGAACAGAACCATTAGTAGGTTACGGAAATGATATTGTTGAGCCAATTGGACTATTCACAGCAACTTTATCAATCGATGATGTGCCAGCTTAGGTGAAGATACACGTTGTACCAAACAATTCGCAAGCAGTACGTCCTGTCGTGGGTCACCCATACCCAGAACAAAAACATATTATGATAACGAGCAAAGCTGGAAGTGTAACCGTCCAGTGTATTGAAGATGATCTACTCGTAAGAGAATCATGTCAAAACAACAAAGATGAGTTGAAAATCATATCAGATGCTACTGTTCCTAACAACTACCTGGGACATATTTCAGTGTTGTCTAATTTCCAAAATTAAGAACTTTGCGTAGAAGGCGGAATACGCGAAAGTGGACGAATGATTATAAGGTGTATAATATCAACAGACCATGAAGGTAAATCAATTGTACCGGTATTTACGTCTTAGGCCAAGAATTAAAATTAAGTAGTGATAAAACAATTACACGAGGAGAAATTTGTGTTGATCATTTAGAAGATTGTGATGACAATAAGTAGAGTGAAAAATCTAAAAAAGAAGTGAATGACAGTCATAACGAACGATTAAATTAAAACTGATTTAGTAGGTGACGATGTTAAAAACTTGTTAATGCTGTTGAATAAATATAAAGATGTAGTGGCGCGAAATATAAATCAAGTTGGTGTTACTAATCAAATTGAAATGAAAATTAATTTACATAGTGAAAAAACCGTATTTTCTAAACCGTATAGACTATCTTATTCCGAGTGAAATCAAATTCGTGATGTCATTGGTGAACTCAAGGAAGCGGACATCATTGTAGATGCAGATTCCCCTTTTGCCAGTCCATGTTTACTTGTGAAGAAGAAAACAGGAGACGTAAGACTCTGTATAGATTATAGAGCGCTAAATAAGTTAATAAAAGATCATTATCCCCTCCCTAAAATAGATGATCAAATTGATTAATTATATGGTAAGAAATTTTATTCTAGTCTTGATCTTAGAAGTGGTTATTATCTAATTCATACGGAGGAGAACTCAAAATCTAAAACTTGTTTTGTTATTCTAGATGGAACGTATCAATTTAAACGCATGCCCTTTGGTATGTGTAATGCTCCGGCAGTATTCCAAAGATTGATTAATTTAGTTCTAAAAAATGTAATATATACTATAGTATTAGCTTATTTAGACGATATAATTATTCCTGCTTCGACAATTTCAGGTTTACAAAATTTAGAAAAAGTTTTATTAGTTTGTGAAAATCAAATTTAACTTTGAGAATAGATAAATGTAATTTCATGATGTACCAGATAACTTATTTAGGCTTTGAAATAAGTGAACAAGATATTGCTCCAGATAAGCAAACCAAATGATATAAAATTGGTAAGAAGTTTTGTTGGATTATCAAGCTACTTTAGAAGATTTGTTAAGATTTTTTTCATAATTATTCGTCCCTTAACCGATCTGTTAAAAAAGAGTTCAATTTTCAAATGGGACAAGGAGCAAGAAAACTCATTTTTAAAAATAAAAAGTGACTTAATAGTAGTCCCATACTTTGTATTTATAATCCGACAGCTAAAACCGAACTCCATACCGATGGTAGTAAGGTAGGGTTAGGAGGTGCTCTGTATCAAGGACAAAGCCATGATAAGAAAACGCACCCAATTAGTTACTTCAGTAGAAAAATAACTCCAGAAGAGTTGCGATATCATTCGTATGAATTAGAGGCGTTGACGATAGTATGTTCGGCCAAACGATTTCGAGTCTATCTAATTGGAATAAATTTTGTAATGAGAACTGATTGCAATAGTTTGAAATTGCTTGAAAATAAACGAAATCTAAATCCGCGAATGGGTATTATACTTTCTGAATACAGCTATGGTATTGAATATCATGCTGGTTCGATCACTCGGGTAGCTGATTCTTTAAGTCGTTTTCTAGTTGAAAACACGGCCGAGATAGAATTGGTTGGTTTGCCTATTTTCAATATTAAAATATTTGGTATTATATAATTTTGTAATTTGTTTAAATGCCATATCAACAAATTTATCTATTAATATTTATACTTTGTTATACAATATAACTTTTCAAGCGTTTAGTTTACATATAGTAACGGCAACTCTACCGTTACATTGGTGACCCCAAAATCGACATTAAAATAATGTCGGATAAGGAAGAGGACCCTTCTAATTCAGAAGTTTCTGCTGTTACCTTCAAAGTTACAGAATTCTGGCCAACGTACTCTGAACTATGGTTTTTGCAAATGGAGTACATCTCGTCACATCGAATTACTTCAGAATCTGCTAAATTTAATAAAACCGTTTTGATCCTTGGCCCTTAATATGCTTCGGAAGTTAGATATTTAATTGTAACTTCTCCATCTAATAATCCATACTATGAACTAAATCCGCGAATGGGTAGGTGGTTTATTATACTTTCTGAATACAGCTATGGTATTGAATATCATGCTGGTTCGATCACTCGGGTAGCTGATTCTTTAAGTCGTTTTCTAGTTGAAAACACGGCCGAGATAGAATTGGTTGGTTTGCCTATTTTCAATATTAAAATATTTGGTATTATATAATTTTGTAATTTGTTTAAATGCCATATCAACAAATTTATCCATTAATATTTATACTTTGTTATACAATATAACTTTTCAAGCGTTTAGTTTACATATAGTAACGGCAACTCTACCGTTACATTGGTGACCCCAAAATCGACATTAAAATAATGTCGGATAAGGAAGAGGACCCTTCTAATTCAGAAGTTTCTGCTGTTACCTTCAAAGTTCCAGAATTCTGGCCAGCGTACTCTGAACTATGGTTTTTGCAAATGGAGTACATCTCGTCACATCGAATTACTTCAGAATCTGCTAAATTTAATAAAACCGTTTTGATCCTTGGCCCTTAATATGCTTCGGAAGTTAGAAATTTAATTGTAACTCCTCCATCTAATAATCCATACTATGAACTCAAAGTAGCTCTCATTCACCGAATTTCACCTTCTGATCTGAAATATTACAGTTATTAATTACTCAATCTGAACTTGGTGACAAAAAACCAACTCAACTTTTACACCAGTTACGTCGATTAGTTGACAACGAATCTTTGGCTGATTCTGTCCTAGAAAAATTTTTTTTCCAGAAACTCACTGAATATTTAGTCTATTTTGGCTGCCAATACTAAAGCTTCCTTAAATGAAAAATCAAAAATCGCTGACAGGATTCCCAGTATTGCACAACCTTTAGTTTCGGCTATATCTTAGGACTCTCAAGATTTAGAAAATATCAAGAAAGAACTTGTACAACTTAAGGGGATTATTCTCTCAAAATCTACAAACCAAAGAAATTCTTATTCAGATCCTTCAGTTAACAATCCTTTATGTTGGTATCATCACAACTTCGGAATCAAGGCCAAGAAATGCATTCATCCTTGCCAAGCAAATTCTATGATTAAAAATTCAAAAGGGTTTATAATCAGCATAATTGTAATGTATATTTTAAAAAACAATATTTGCTATCAATTTCTAGCAATAATTTGTAGCGCCCATACCTGATTTAATTGTAATTTTTTTGATTTGTTTTGCAGTTATTTATTTACCTCTTTTTTATAATTAATTGATATATTTTGTGTGTAGTTTAATATTTGTTTGATACGTTGTTTCTTAAACATAAGTCCGTACCGATAAATGTTTGAGATGCACTGCTACCCTTTGTTGTTCACTGGTTTAGATCGGTTCCAAGTTGGACGCCTGTGAGTAGCAGAGCACGTGCGGGCAATGATCTAGAGCAGGGTCGCAAAATGGCGGCCCGCGGGGCCGTATACGGCCCACCAGGGATCTGTAAACGGCCTGCAGTCTTAATATTATATTTTTTAAAAATTTCAATTAATATTGAAAACGTCGATGCGCACTTACAAATGGAAGGAATAGAGTTGCAATGAGACACAGAACTAAGAAATAAGTTCAATGAGATTAGCACGCCAGATTTTTATAAATACTTGGGTAGTAAGTACCTCAAATATAAAAAACCATTGTGCCAACATGCTATGGTAGAAATGAATTTGCAGAAGACTTACGTCATCAAAAATATCCTTAAAGTAATGACGTCATATACTACTAAGTTTACATACGACACTAATTTATAAGGCGCGAGCAGTCCTGTGACTTTGTTGGTCTTTCTTGACAAGCAGATAAGGGGACCCGTGACAGAATGACAGCTAGTAATATAAATGACAAATGTCATCATTTTTCATTCCAAATTTCATAATATTTTCCAATTTCAGGTGGTTTATCTTCTTACTAATGATTCGAGTTTGCGCAGTTATACGATTTTGATCAGCTGTTTTGTTAAAAATTAACCTTATAAGTTGGAAGTGAAAGCGTCATTTTCTGTTATATATATGATTGACGAATTTTCATCTGAAGAGTCGTAAAAATCGGGTGAATTTTCTTCTAGTGATGAAGACAATCTGGAAATGTTTGGCGAAAATCCGAGTTCAAAGAATGAAAATTATTTATAACAGTAATAGTAATCATGCACATACATAGATATCAAATGTCATTATTTTTCATTCCAAATTTCATGTGATTTACTTAACTCGCCAAGTAAAGTCCACGCACCTGGTCACAAAGAACCACGTGAACTTACAAAATCTTGATATTTTGAATTAAAATTTATGACATTTGTAAGTTATGTACATGATTACTAGCTATCATTCTGAAACGGGTGCCCGTATCTGCTTGTCAAGATTTGCTTATTTGCAGGGCATTTGCTCCTCTCTAAAAATACATAGTTTAAATATTGATAACAAGAGAAATATTTGAAAAAAAAAACCTTTTGAACGGCTTTCAACTGAATTAATGGCCCACAATTCCCATTCGAAATAGTTCATGACATGATTAATTTCTGAAATTGCTTTTTTAAGCTTTAGGCATTATTATGATTGTAAACTGACAACCAAGTGACAATAGTGACAGGATGCATATTCGATTGTCATGCTAACGTATAGAATAAAAATAAACTACAATTATTTCAAATAATTTTAAATTCCGTAAATATTTTTATCATCGTTTTATTTCAAACTGTGCAAATATATTACAACCAATAAGCACTCTTTTAACTAATAAACCCAATAGTTTCTAAAGAAATATCATGGTCAAAAGAAGCAAAAAATGTTTTTCTTCAAATTAACGCAAAGCAAGTAATATGATACTTTCTTTTCCAAAACTTAATGCTTAACATCCATTATGGTCGATGCCTCCGACACTACTATGGACCTACTTTGTAACAATTTATAAACAATAACTGGATACCTTTAGCATTTTACTCTAGAGCTTTAACTTTAAATGAAAAGAAATACAGCACCTTTGGACGAGAATTATTAGCAATATACTCAGCTGTCAAAAAATTTCGTTATTTCATTGAAGGTGGAAACTTTACAATTTTTACAGATCGCAAACTTTTAATTTTCATTTCAAAGAAAATATCAGACACATATTCACCACGAGAAATCAGACATTTAGATTTTATACTACAATTCTCAAATGACATCAAACATGTCTCAGACAAAGAAAATCCAGTCGCTGTCTCATTATCCAGAATAAATGCTTTATATTTAAATAACAATTTTAATTATTCTAACATAGCTTCTGCCCAACAAAATGATAATCAACTAAAATTATTACAAACATCAAAAGAAACCAAATTGCTATTTCAAGATGTGAAAATATCAAATTTTAACCTCTCCATGATATGTGACATTTCAACAGGAACTTGCAGACCATATTCCACAACAATTTCGTCAAAAAATACTTAATCAGTTACATTCCCGTTCTCACTCTGGAATTAAAGCATTTATTAAAATAATTACCTCTAAATTCGTTTGGCCTAACATGAACAAAGACATTCAAAATGGGACAAAAAATTGTATAACTTGTCAATCCTCGAAAATAATCAAACATACCAAATTTTTAGTTATTCCTTGTTCTAAACCTAATTCTCGTTTTAAAATGGTTCATATTGATCCAGTTCATCTTTCTCTTTCAAACGGATATTCTAATGTATTAACTCGCATAGATACATGTTGGCCTGAAGTCATTCCTGTCAAAGATTGTGTGGCGACTACGATTATATTTTTTTGCCACAACAGAGAGTCATGACGATAAAATAAAATTTGTGTTGTTGTTTATAAATAAAAAGAAATATACGTTTCAAAATTATTTCTCCGCAATAAGTTTTTTGTATTCATCATTTTTACAATTTAAAGTTTAGTCTTTTTTACACTGCGTGATTGCTGTTAGCATTTTGTATTAAAAAATCAGCAGCAATCACACAAGTACTTTACTAAAAAGTACAATTGCACCGCAGAGACAATATCTAAAGCTTTTGTTACTAATTAGATTTCTAGATTTTGTTGTCTATCCGTCAATATAACAGATAGAGGAAAGCAATTTGAATCCGCTATATTTTTAAGAGAAAAGGCTGTTTGACTGGATGTATTGATGAGGAAATAAATTGTTTCTGGATTGCAGTCATAAAACTTTATTTATTAAATTCTCGGGTCGACCGGTTTCGAGCTCCACATTAGCCTTCTTCAGCAGATGAGAATTATTATAATATGAAGAACATTGAAAACATAACAAAATATATAACAGTAAGTGCAACATAAAGCACATAGATTTCGTCAAACAATAAAAGAAAAATTATATAAATCTTTTATAAAAACGAAGAACAAATGTTCTACGTGACCACACCCATGGAACTACTTAAGTAGTTGACAATAAAAATGTTTATATTAATATTAGGAATTCTAATGTTTTATATTTGGTATTATACGGTTTTGTAATTTGTGGGATTTCAACTTGATTTAAATAATCAAACTTTAGCAAAAAAAACTAACATGCTAACCACAAGACTATAAAGTTAAACATGAAGAATAAATTCAAATCTAGTGACCATCGACCAACTTTCCAAACGTTTAGTTTACATATAGTAACGGCAACTCTACCGTTACATATCTTAATTCCAAACTACAAGTGGTGTCCAAGAGTCGGGCTGCTCTCACAATCGGCAACGTACCTTTTGAACCGCACAGGGTGATACTGACTGCAAATTGATAAGTGCGCCACGTTGCTCCTACCTGCATTGTGAAGAAGACAGCATGTTAGACGTCCACCCCAGAACGACCCCTCAAGTCAATTTGACACTTAACTCCCGAGTTTTTCATCTGTAAAAACAGCAGCGGTATGAAAACAAGATAGGATAAGAAAATAATTTAAAGAAATAGTAACAAAAATTCAAACCAACACATGAAAGACAGATATCAAGTAGAAAATGGAGTCATTTCAAATTTAAAAAATTTTAAAAACAAAAAAATGCAAAATTTACTTTTACCTGTTTAACCGACTTCGTAGCTCTTATAGTTCTCGAGATAATAACAAAAATAAAATTTACAAAACCAAGTGTCTCGTTTTTTCGCCAGCAGTGTATTTTACATAAAGAAGTATTTAATTATCATGTCATATTACATAATTTGAAATTATTTTATTTTCATATTCTTTTAAATCTAACAATAATTGTACAAATGTCGTCACTGTAAACCAAATAAAATGTAAAGTGCATTAAAAAAGTTATAACAAGTATATTTATACCTATAAATAATTTATAAATATTTATCTTTCCTTCCTTTCCTAGGAAATAAAATTATGGTTAGAATGCTTTTTTATAACTTTATTTTTGGCGCAATATCCTGTGTTAATAGAAAATATATTTTTAAACAACTGGAAGTATATAAAAATCCAGACATTTGACAGTACACAATAAATTAATTTATATTAAATTTTTTTGCCATTCCACAATTTTTACCATATCTATTAATATACTCAACAATTTTTAATGTGTTTTATCTGAATAAAACATTTTTCTTTACAATTTATTGTTAAGAGTGTACTGTTTAAATTTCGAAGTGCGCGAAATAGGAATTTGTACAGGGCAAGAAATGAGAGGTTTGGAGCGCGCCAACTTGGTGAAAATATAAAAATTAGGAACCAGAATGAAGCGGGAATTAAACGGGGCGATGTTAGGACATTAACAATTTGAAAAGGGCAAGATATGAACGTCTTGATGCGCGTCAACTTCATGGGCCAGATTTGAACGTTAGGAAAATGAACGAAGTAGTGATTTGGTCGAGACGAGACGAGAAATTCATTGTCTCGTCTCGTAATAAATTCATAAAATTAAGTCTCGTATCGAAATTTTTCTCGTCTAGTTTAATAGAGTCTCGTCTTGGCCGAGATTTTTGCAGAGTTTTCTCGACGGATATATACGTATATTGTGGTCCCGTAAACTAATTATTAAATTTATACAATTTTGTATTAATAGCAGTTTGAACAAAACGATAAATATTTGTCGTTTTACTTGTCAAAATTTGTTATAACCTATAACTTGTGCAAATTTTATAAATTTAATATTCATCTAGCATTTTCTAATATTTTCTAAAATATCAAAAAGAAAATAACGCTGAAAACCTTAGCTAACAAATACCGACAGACAAAATGTCAAATACTTTATTATCTTTTTATTCATTAGGTCCCGTGGCCTCGTGCCTGAGTGTCTAGTCGCGAACGCGGGGGAAACGGGGTTCAATTCCGACAGACGCCAAATATTTTCCGATTTTAAATGGCACAAAAGTGACCCCTGTGGTATACTTTCCACAACAGCTATGAGTGCCCGTGAGGTGACGCCTGGTAAGCGCCCACACGGTAAAATATATCGTCATCATTACCGATGTCTACATGTGTTGTAGATACTGGCACACCCAGAAATGGGTAATATGCCGTGATGATGTATTTATTTATTTATTTTATTTATCTTTTTATTCAAAAATGCCATAGCCATTGCTATTAATACAAAATTGAATAAATTTAATAATTAGTTTATGAGACCAAATATTACATAATTTACACGTTTTCGGTGTAATTTTTTATCTTTCTGATTTCCCATGTTAAACATCTATATGGCCCCTTTTTTAATTAACAGTCTGTATATTGTGTTCAAATTTGAGGTTGATTTTTGAATTACCTGCCATTATTATTATTATTATTATTATTATTATTATTATTATTATTATTGTTATTATTATTATTAGGTATTATTAATTATTTATGTTATTTTTATAATTATTAAAGTATTATTATCAATTATTATTATTATTATTATTCTTTTTTTTTTCATAAATATTTGTCGTGTCTGTTGACATTTGAGTTGTAAAAACATAGTAAAAGCATTACATTGTTAAATTATGAACAGATATACGGTGCAACAAGTGGCAGCACAAGTGTTTTACACATAAAAGTTTACAGAGTACACTGTAAGGAAAATAGTTAATTTTTCATATTATAGGGTGTAAAAATTAAGATATCAACCATAAAATATACAAAGATAAATACAGACAGATATCATTGAAATATGTTAAATTTCACACTCTTGCAAGTATAACTAATGAGAAAAATAACAACCGAGAAATTTCGAAACAGTTTTCGAGAATCGAGATCTCGGCAAATATATCTCATCTCGTAAAATATTTTTTACATTTCTGTCTCGTCTCGTCGAGACGAGAAATCTCGAGTACGAGACGAGGAATCAAGCAATGAACTGGGCGATATATGAGCATTAGGACGATAAATACCTAGTTGTTGAATTTTATCTAACTTATGACGTTTTGAAATGTCACTTTTTACATAATTGGTACAAAATGAGCTTTGTAAAAATCTTTACATAAATGAGTTAACGTAAAGGATATTACACAATTGACAATTGATACCAGATGCGGCATAATGGAGTCCCACATTTCAAAAAATCACTGAGGAGTCACCAGATCAGTTAGATAGGAAAGGTTGGTCTTATTAGGTCGGGTAAACAATATGGTTTCCAGTTACGATTTTGAAATGGGTCCAACGGCAACGGGATCTGCAATGCCTCGGTAGGCATCCTGAAGCCTCATTTTTTGAAGACAGTGTTACTGTCACTTCCAACTGGTACTGCGCCATTTTGCAAGACATGTCGCCTGATCTTCTTACGGGAAGACGTTGCATGCCTCCTCGCTACCCAACTTGAGCCCTTTTGACTTTTTGTTATGGAGGCTATCTCAAAGCTGATGTTTTTAAACATTGTCCTCGAATCCTTGAAGTACTCAAGGAGGCCATTTGTAAATAAATCGATGGACTTCCTCAACATTTGTTGGCGAGAGTAATGGAAAACTTTCAGGAACGGCTGCAAACGTGCATCGCCCGTCAACGCCAACATTTGGACGATATAATTTTTAAAACCTGACAAAAAAAAACCTTTTTATATGTACTTTCAATAAATAAAACATGCCTTGTACTTTTTTTTTCTTTTTTAAATTTCACCTCAGAAATGTGGGACTCCATTATGCCGCAGCCTGTACAAAAAGAAACAAGAATATATAAATAATGATTTCTTTAATATCAATTTATGAATTATTGACTCTCACCCAATTCCTCTATCTCAGATGAAAGATCTGCATCGGTTTCAGAACTCATTTTCAATGATGATGAAGATACGCATGCACTGACATAAGCATTAAACTACAAAAATCTGATGTGGGCAACACAAAACCTCCCGCTATTTAATTTTTATTAATTTAAATACATACCTACGGATTTACTAACGCTGTAAACTGTTTCATTGCATAAAACTATTGCTTTATTTACTATTTTCTTTTAAAATGTCACTATTATTAATTTGAAGTGATTAGTTTTTTGACATTGCCATTTACTGTCAGTTACATTCATTTGAAATATGAACTGTGTAACAAAGGAATTGTGTCTTTCTTAGGCTTCGGGACTTGTAATAAAAAAATATTTTTAAATTTATCTGCAAAATATATAGAAAAAGTATTAATGTATTCCTGTAGAAAATTCAATAGTCTTTAATTTTCATAACGACAAAATGCGAAAAAATGGCATTTAATGGTATTTTTTGAAGAAAAACCATTATGAGCTTCAGGTAAAGTGCCATTTCCGGTTATCCGATCTCGATATGTGATTTTTAACACGATCCCTATACCTCCCTTACCAAGGGTAGCGGGAGGTAAAAATTAAATTCATCTATTTTCACGGGAACGCTTTGGTAAATTGATTTTGAAATATGCATATTGAAGTGACATAGAAAAACCTAGAAATTTGTGTATTTTTTAATTATTTTAGCGGAATTATATAAAATTTTGTAGGTACATAATACGTTATGAAAACGTGATATTGATTGACTCACATAATTTGTAAAACTCATCAAACAATATCGCTGTGTGCTTATAGAACCCAATTTAAAGAGTAAAAATGAACCGAACCTAATCTTAATGGGATCAATATGTTGCATATGTGTAAAGAGATATGTGTTGCAGGGACGAGCGTGTGTGTGGGGGACAGCGGAGGCGGCATGGTGTTCAAATGGAGCGACAACAACACGAACAGATATTTCATCCGCGGAGTAGTCAGCATTGGACATACCGACGACACTATCGTTTGTGATAATACCGTCTACACTCTCTTCACTAAAATTTCCAACCATTTCGATTTTATTTTAGAAGTTATAAGAGAAAACTTGTAACGCTATGTCATATGTAATTCGTGTACATACTTGAGTGTCATAAAATCTTTTCTTATTTCGGGTTTATAAATGTTAGAAATTATTGAGTTATTTTGGTAAATTAATTATAAAATGCACTATTCAATGATACTATTATATATATATATATATATATATATATATATATATATATATATATATATATATATATATATATATATATATATATATATATATATATACCAGGTGGTACGATAAAAACTAAAATAAAGAAGCAATTCAGTTGAAAATAGTGCTTCTCTATAATTGGGGTGCAAGCCCTGTTGAGAATTGCTAAATAAATAAATATATATATTAGCACATTACCTCCTGCTGATGTGATTCCTATTTAGGAGTATGTTTAGTACAAAATCTGAAATAAAGAAATAAATTTTTTATTTAAAATATACATATGTAAGAATATAAATTCAGAAATTAATTAATTAATTAAAATATTTAAATTTCAGTGACGATATCACCAATAATCTAAAAACTCTCAAACCTGTCTGATAACTGAGTGACATGTAACGGATATAGAGACAACAAATCGGAATAATGTATTACCTTCTTTGTCGATTTGGCAGAGTACATGCGAAGATTAACATACTCTATCCAAAGTTGCGAGCAAAGTTATGTGATGTGCCACTTTTTGATGTGAAAAAGTCCGAAATTCTACATCCAAGTTCGCCAGAAGCAAAATCATCGTCAATTGTTTAAATGGAATGCTAGGTATACAGAGGTGCCTAGATTTCGAAGGCCAATATTGGGATCTCGGAAACTCCAATGGTGCTATTCTGAACACAAATGTAAGCGCTGTAAGCTCTGTGAGAAACCATGGTAAACAAAATTTAGTGAAAATGCTATTCTGTACATTGATGTTACATCCGATGTAGAGATACAGTAGCACTGTAAAATTTACGTTCATTGAAACAGATGACGGATAAATTGATAAAAAACCGATAAATTAATAATAATAATAAGGAAGTAGCTATGTTTATATATATATATATATATATATATATATATATATATATATATATATATATATAATTATAATTGGAAGAAAAATACGGCAAGTAGATACATTTTAAGGTTTTGATTGCTACAGTAATGAATAGTTTAATTATTTTGCAAGATTTATATAAACGCATGCAAAAAATATTAGTTTTTCCACAAAATTTAGATATGCTGGAAATAAAAGGAAACGGCCGTCAAATGTGCTCCCATTTCTAATGGAATTTAACTTTGCAGATAAATATTTCCGTTTGCTTATTAAATAATTTTCATCCATTGTCGGATTAATTATTGTTCCACTGCGAAACGTATAATCCTTTTCCATTTCATTTATATATGTATATTGTATATTAGTTATTTGTTATATTACGTTCGAGTTTCTTTATTTTTCTGAAAGTGAAAGTGGTTTTAGCATTATTTATTATTAGTATTATATCCTGTTAATTTTGTAAGGCTAGCCATGGTCTAAAGAGACATAATCTGTGCTAACATGCATTTGTTGATATGAATTTATAATTGAATTTTAGTTCATTTTATTAATTTGGCGATAGTCAAAATAATTTCTATTAACATTTGTTTGTCGTGGACCTGCCTGTATATTATGTTAATTTAATGAGGTTAGCCATAGTCTAAAGGGGCATAATTTGGGCTAAAATGTATCTGTAGATATATATTTATAAGTAAATATTAGTTTCTATTATTAAATTGGTGAGAGTCACAATAATAATTTGTATTAACATATGTTTGTAGTAGTTCTATCTGTATAACCTGTTAATTTTTTAAGGCTATACATGATCAAAAGGGGCATAATCTGGGCTAAAATGCATTTGTTGATATACGTTTATAAGTAAATATTAGTTTCTATGATTAATTTGGTGAGAGTCAAAATAAATTCTATTGACGTATGTTTGTCGTAGACCTACCTGTATAACCTGTTAATTTTGTGAGGCTAGCCATCATATAAAGGGGTATAATCTGGATTGAAATGAATTTGTTGATATTTATTTATAAGTAAATATTATTTTCTTTGGTTTATAGGGGCATAACCTGGGCTAAATTACATTTGTAGATATATACTTATAAGTAAATTTTAGTTTCTATGATTAATTTGACGAAAGTCAAAGTAATTTTTATTAACATATGTTTGTCGTAGTCCTACCTATATATCCTTTAAATTTTGTAAGATTAGTTATGATCTAAAGAGGCATAATCCGGACTAACATGCATTTGTTGATAAAAATTTATAAGTGAATTTTAGTTTCCTTGATTAATTTGGTGAGAGTCAAAATAATTTCTACTAACATATGTTTGTCGTAATCCTGCCTGTGTATCCTGTTAATTTTATGAGGCTAATCAGCTTCTAAAGGGTCATAATCTGGGCTAAAATGTATTTGTAGATATATACTTATATATTTTCTGAAAGTGAAAATTGTTTTAGTATTATTTAATTTGTGTTACATTTTATTGAGGAGTACATTTTCAATTTCATATGACTTTTATACAAATAAATCTAATATCTTTAAACATAATATATTATAACAACAAAATTTTGGATGAAAAATTATAAACGTAACAAAAGTAAATTTAAATAACAACAATAGGAAACTTTTATTCACAATTTATTTTTTAATACAAAATGTACATTTCAACTGCCACGCAGTCATCATCAGTTGTACAAAAACAATTAAATAAAATAAAAGAAAATACTTTAAAAGTAAACTTACTAAATCCTGGACTGACGAATTTAATAATTATTTTGCATGTATTTTTCCCCTATGTGTATTAAAATTTATATACGCAAATTTAATTGTTGCCCAAAGACAAAACTATTTTTAGCTAAGGCAGATTGCAAACACTACAAGATGGTCCAATAATGCATAATATTGAGTCACCGCAGATTTACTAAAAATGAAAGATATGTTTTATCTCAAATATTAAATTACAAGTCACCCAGTATAGCAGAATTGGAAGAAATGAGTAAAGTAACTAAAAATATTTTAACAGCTGTTAATTTTAAAAAAGCGCCTAGTAAGCAAATTTTACAACAAATATCAAGTGAAAGTATAAGGGAAAATGATTTACATACTGATCCGCCAATTCATTTCATAAAATTAGAAAAGTTGTGGGCAGAAAATTCTGTTTGGCAGAAGAAAAAAAATAAAAGGATATATACAGGATCTTTGTATTATAACAATTACTTTGCATTGTTATCATCTTGAGATTTTGTTTAAGATCCATAGTAATTGTCGCATTCAGTTTATTTACTTTCACCTTCAGTTACAGGTCAAATTTGTACCGTCGTTTACTAAATTTATTTACCCATGTTTTACCGTTTATGAAATGCCGAGGACTAAATTAATATATTTTTCGTATTTATTAAAATTTTAAATATTGTAGTTTCGATATTTAGCGATTTTAATATTGAGTTAGCCCGACTATAGTTTGGCTACTTAACTAGCGACCGAAAAGTAGCGAGCCTCTTTGCGTTAATCCGTGGAGCTTGAAAGATGGGTTTTGGATTAGTGAGTCGTAATACAAATTAACTTCGAGCATATACTGACTAGAGAAGTAATTCCCTATACCAATGTATAGGATGAAGTGATCGGAAGACATGTAGGCGGGGGGCCGGAAGTCATAGTTAATTGCGGGCAGTGTTTTGTTGTGTTATATGGCACTGCTTGTCATTTTACTACAACCAAACCTTATTTTTTGCGTGTAGTTTGTGAGTATATCAAATTGTAATGAAAAATACAAAGAAAGTAAGGATATTTCGTTTCATGTGTAAGTAACTGGGATTTTTTTTTACAAATAATATATTAAACAAAGTGTAACTTTTAGGTCTCCTGCTAATAATGACGTAAGAGTAACGAGACTGAAATTTATTGGAAATAACGGTGATTTACATATTTTAAAAGCAGCAATTAGTCATTACTTTGTAAAAAAGGTAGTACAAATATTAAGATAATACGCAGTCCGCAATACACCACGGCTTCAATAAGCAGCTCGCAACACACCATGGCTTCCGTATGTGTTCCGATCAAAACAAACACCGTAAGGCGGCCTCTAGTCAGTATATGCTCGAAGCAAATTAACGTGAATAATTTGTGTATAGAGTGAGAAGTTCACTTTTTCATCGTTCTGGTGGAGTTCTCCTGGTAAGATATTTCATTATATTATCGTTTATTGTAAGTTTTTGGCCTCTTTGCTACATTTTGCGTCGCAAAGTTGTGTGAATTTTTACAAAGTCGTTTGATCTCTTAGAATGGAATTTCTTATCACGAGGACAGGGCCGTTTTTTATGTGGACCATCTTACATTCTCACGCGAGTGAGTGCAAAAGATTTTTCAGGCATTCTATAATTTTTTTTTTTTTTGAACAATCAGGAATGTATTCAGTGAAAATTTCTTTTTGGCTTCAAAATTCATAAATTTTTATAATTGATTTATTTGGATCCCTCTATTTCTAATGACCAAAATTCTTGAATTTTTGTGTTTAATTTTTATTCCCTAGCTGAATAACCAGAACAGCTCTAATTTCTGACGTTTAGCGTCTACATTTTTGCGTTATCCATTTTTATATTAATTCTGCTTAAATATTTTATGCAATTTTAACCCTTAAAACTTGCACGCGTAGTCGCGTATAAGAATCCGCATTCAATTTTTGCACGTATATTACTTTTTATAGTTGTCACTGTCTCAATTGTCGAGTATTATTTTTGTCGCTAATTAATTTTTAATCGTTGAATATGGTTTAGAGTTTCTCTTACAATCTCTATTTTCTTACTGTTGCTACTTCTTATAGTAGAAATCATATTGCAAGAACACTTTGTCGTAAAACGATTTAGCAATTGCATACATAAACCAACAATGGGGACCTATAGTTTGCGGTTACCTACCTCAAATAAATTATACCAACAGGCAAGGGCAGGGTCGGTTCCTTTATATTAATAATTATTTGAAAGAAAATATTTCACTATATTTTTATATAAGATTTAAATGTTATTATAAAAACAAGTACAAACGATAAATTTTAAAATTAATGTAGAACATGGCCACTGTATTTTAAATTACCTACCAAAAACTTTTATTTCCATGGGATTAAGTAATTATATATTTGAAATAAACTCACTTCTTTGTGCATAATTTGGAAATACAAAACAATACGAGGAAGAAAGGGTAGAGACTCGTTTTCCGCTTTTAGAAGATTAAGTAAATTACAATGTAGTACTAAGAGAAGAACCTTAATATACATTTTTTATTTTCTTTTTTATATTAGACTGTATTTTGATTTTGTTATATTTATTGTGCATGCTAATAAAGTTCTTCATAACAGGTTTTCAATGTAAATTACCATCATTTATACTAAAATGTAATAATTAGAAATGCATACATACATCTGTTAATTCTGCAGTCATTTTCAGTGTGCCTCACTCTCCGAAACGTGATGCTGTATTCTTGTATACGTTTAATACAATAAGTTCAGCATCATTTGACAAAAAAATCCTTTTTTGTTTTTCAATATTATGTTTTTCATCCGAAGCTTGACCTTCATGTTGGGACTCATCTTCAGGTTCTTGCAAATCGTTGTCAAGCCCAACATTTTCCGCATCTTCCAAATCTTCATCATTCCAAGGATGCCACATATTTATACTTGCATTTGTCACTTGCACTTAATAATATGTAACGAAAAACTAGTGAAAATTGTTCTTTGTGCATACAATTTATAGTTGTTCTCTAATAACGGTCATTTTATTAAACTTTCAAAAATTATTATAGATTTAAAATTATTATTCTCATAAGTTTTAAAATTTAGGTTTTTCTTTAATCTACCTAATTTACTTAATCTTCTAAAAGTGGAAAACTAGTCACTGCCATTTCTTGCTCGTTCTTGGGGGATCTGATCCTGGAAACCGCTGAGCTCACTTAAGGCCTTTGGATTATCGACCACAGTCACGACTCGACTTTGCCTACTCTAGGAACCAGTTAACAACATTGTTAGACAAAGTACTAAGAGGATTATTCAGCGCTTTACACGCCCTTGTCAGCTGATACCTTGAAAAAGGTCAGCGCGGGTTGTCTACCCAATGAACCAGCTGTGAGTTTAACAACAGAAGAATCACCCGCCGCTATAAGATTCCGTTTCGTTGTTCAAACTAGCCAGTGCCAAATTTGTAAGTGTGATTTACAGGTAGGAGGAATTGTTTTATTTATTGTATTAGTTATTAATTCCTCGTTTTCGTTACAGTATTTCGCCATATTTTTTTTGTACACACAGAATATAAAATTAGATAGGTATTTAACTTCTTTAAAAGAGATATCAATATTTCTTTATCTTGGTTCTATTGTTAGTATTGTACGAAAACCAACTGATGTCGATGAATAACTCGTCTATTACACTTTGGTTTTATGAAAATCCTCCAATTCCTATAGCTTAATGTTTGTCGTCGAAACATAATAATCGCTCAATAACTAGTTTTTTTTTATCCGAATTTTTATACAATGTGACCCAAATAACTGATATTCTTAAATATCCATTAGTAAAAAAAAATTGTAACTGATAGTAGCATGGCATTAATGCAGTCAGTCCATCTGTCATTTAACAAAATGAATTTGTTACGGAGTGAAAGAATAACAATCTTAATTAACTAATTAACTTTTTATTCGCCTATTTTTACAAAATGAAAACAAAGAAAATGAATAAAAGCTCGCAGCACGTCTTGCCCGGTTCGCTCCTCACTCACGAATGCCGTTGGCCCGCCCGGTGCTGCCGCCTTGTTGTCGCCTCGAGTACTCGTCTACTTCAATTTTCGTTACAAATTTATTGCAATACCTACTGGACATAATGCCGTTTGAAGCAATGAAAAATTGAATAAGTTTACGCTTTTTTATCCCATTTTTCTCATTTTGTTACCAGGGACATTAACAAAGTCTCAAAAAAGAAATACATTCAATATGCTGTTAAAAAGACGGTAGTATATTTAATAAATGTTAGAAATTTGTTAGCAGCTGAAATAGTTGTCCAGCATATGTTCATTGTTTTTGGCCTAAAATATAAAGATATAAATTTCATTTTGTCATATCAGGGGTCTATTATAATTCAAGCCACCTGTACTATCCGCTATATAAGTTTCACTAGTAGCTAACAGATGGATTCAAGTCGAATAGCCACATGTGCTATTTACAGGAAATTTACTTTTATATGTTGGTATTATACAAGCGAGTTGAATGGCAGTTGGCAGTACATGAAACACTCAATTAGAATTGAATCTGATAGCATTCACTCTAGTTTGACTGTGGATGATCGTGTCTTTGCTATATAGTACCTATTTGTGTTCAATTTGTGATAGTTCTTGGTTTGGATTTTTATTTAGGTTTGTTGTAGGATTAATTTAGTACTTTTTTATAGTTATTATTTTTTTTAGTAGTAATAGTGTGTTAGATTACTAGTTTAATTAATAGTTTTATTTATATATTACATTTTCAAATTATCGATAAATTTAGTTTCTTTTCATAATTTAATTTTTTGAGTAGTAGTTTTAAGGTTTATTAGCAGTAGATTAGTGTAGTTTTTGCTTCGTAAAATGAGTATGAGAGAGGTAAAAGTCAGTGCAGCAGAAAACAATTTTAATTCATTTTATGGAGGACCATGAAGACTTCGCCAGAGGGAAGTTTTTAGGCGCTGAAGGCAGAAAAACTTGGAATGCTTTGTGGGAAAACTTGACTTCTTTGTTAAATAATGCAGAAGGTTGTAAAAAAAGTACAACTAAATGGCAGAGAGTGAGTAAATTCATGACTATTTTACTATAGTTAACGTTTCATCCTTTATTCTGCAGACGTGGTCTGATTTAAAAAATAAAGCCAAACGAAAAGCAAGCGAAATTGCTTCGTTAAGGCGTAGAACAGGCGGAGGACCCCCACCATCCATAAGACTGTCGGATTTTGAAGACAAATTAATTGGGTTTTTAAGCCAAGAAGCAGTATATGGTCTTGAAGGTCCGGACGAAGTGGTTTTGGATTCAGAAGAGCCCATAGCAGTTCTGGTAGAACCGCAGCCTTCTGGATCACAGCCAAACCCGTCAATGACGATTGTGGAAGAATGGATGGATGAGAGTGATTATTCGACGGTAAATAGTTTATTTTAAAACATTTTTTTCTTTTAATAAAAATATTATTTAATTTATTACAGACGTCCACCAACGCATCGGATGTAGAGAGTGAAGAAGGACATGTTTTTACAACAAAAAATCCGATATCTCACAGACGTCTGTTTTAATTATACTTAATCATATAAAATTTATATATAATATATATAATTCGCATTACAGCTAAAAAAAGAAAACCAGTATCAGTTGCACAATCTGCCATCCAAGAATTTCAGGACGCGATAAAAGAGCAGAATGAAAATATAAAAGAAATAAATAACACAATGAAAGAGCTCCTTGAGGAAAAGAAGATAAGCAATTTATTGATGCAGGAGTTAATAGATGTACTTAAAAATAAATTTATATAACAAATTTGTAAAAGAAAAAAACATAATTATACAGTAAAGGAAGAAAGAAATTTCTTCCATTATTTTTTGTGTTTCATTATTCCACGATTTTCTAGGTCTTTCTCTTTTTCTTTTTTCACGTGGCATCCATATATATGTTTTTTGGGTATTCGGTCTTCAGACATTCGTTGTGCATGTCCATTTAGTTCTTATACCTTAAACGTTCCTTGTCCCAATATTTAAATTTCTTTTTCGTACTCATGCAATGAAATGTGTTCTTTCGCGTCGCCTAACTAACGTCCGAAACGTCAATTTCCCAGATCTCCACTAGATATGCGGGAAATTTCGGAGAAAACATTGTTATTTCTAAAGCATTTTTTAAAAAACCATATTTATAATAAAGTATAGTTTCTCAAACACTCTTCGGCTTAATAAAAATAAGAGAAATTGTTGCGAACTTTAGTATAAGGTTTCAGCCATCAGCTGTGCAATGTCAATATATTTAAAACAATTGAAAGGGTTGTCTCTCTTCGTCTGGCTCCTCTCCTTCGAACTATTCCACATGGAAGGCCCTATCAGTAGTTACTCTACCGTGGACAAAGCTCTAAGATCCTTGGAGCACGCAAAGCCATCCATCCCCCCCCCCCCCCCAACAAGATGGCGACACCAACGGGGAAAAATATTGTTTTCAAAAAAATTTTTGTATATATTCTCGACGAGAATTTTGTCCCAATCGTCTGTAAGCAGCGTCTATGGGAGCAACATTAGCTGCTTGAATTTGGGGTTGCTCCAAATCTATTTCGTTCCACATTGGCTCTGGATTATTGACGCGGTAATGAATTGCGATGTTGTGCAATATTGCACATGTCATTGCAATTCTTGCTGCATTTCTCGGCTCGTAATGTAGAGTGCGATCTTTCAGTAACCACCTCCATCTTGCTTTAAAAATTCCTATGCAGCGTTCAACAGTGCTTCTGGCTCTTTTAAATCTGTTGTTGAAATGCTGCTCTGCTAAACTAGCTGGATTTGGTAACGGCACTAACAACCATGGTATACACGGGTATCTTCGTATTAGAAAAAAAGAAAACGAAAATAATTATTGTTTTTACTCAAAAATGTATTGTAACTAATTTTTTACCCAATATTCTGCTTTCATGGTCCCCGTTCTCATAATTGGCTCGCATTGCGCCTCCAATTCTACTACTACGATATACAAATGCTTCATGTGTGCTACCCGACCATTTGGTTACTATATTTATAATTTTTAAATCTGAATCACATATCTGAAAATTAGGTACTATGTACTAACACTTACAATATCCATTAAAACTTTATTCTTACTATTTGAACATTTAGGCTATGATAGCCTTTTCTATTTACATAATTATGTTCATTTTGCCGTGGTGGAACAATTGCGACATGCGTGTCATCCACAACGCCAATAATATGTTGCATGCGATGGTGTAGTTGAAATCTATAAAAATATATTTAAATATGTATGGAATACATCATGATAAAATAGATAATTTGCTTCTGCTTATGTTCTAGTTTCTCATTATTATTCTTCGGAAACTTAATCCATTTCTTCAAACAATGCCTCGCCATTGCGTTACATACCTCGCGAATGCATCGGCTTACCATTGGTTGGCTTAAGCATGCTAATACACTATTTCCTATACTACGTTGGTAACTTCCAAATGCAAAAAAAATGTAATGCCGACAAAACCTATACCATTTCACAATCATTAATATTAATAATACATATTAATAATGAATATATTGAGGATCCTACTCGTACAGATATTGGAACTCTATTTGCGTATTGACCATGATCCATATTCAAAATTAAAAAGTTAATTAAATCTACTGCAGCAACTTTCGTTAGCCTAAAATTTAAAATAAATTCCCTTTCAGTTAAACTGAATGGATCTAATCGAATTCCTTCCCGTCTTTCCTCTTCTTCAAGCATATCTGCGGCTAATAAAACCCCGTAAAGAAATGCCATAATCTAAAATTATTTTTAAACAAAAGTTGTTAGAATTATAAATGATTATTATAATTTAAATAGATATTTACAATATATAGATATTGATCAATTATTATTATTATTATTATTATTATTATTATTATTATGAAGTAACACACGAACACAAAATTGAAAAGTCGAACTACTTGTCAATTTGACATCCAGTGTTATCAATCACTTTCAAAACAAACATTCAAATTATAGCGTGACACTTTTCTCGTAGCGGTACCACTGCAGCTCTTGCTACGGACAGCCACATCTGGCTATATTAATAAGTTCCACTACTAGCCAACAGATGGATTCAAGTCAGATAGCGGGATGGGAACCCCCATCTGTTGACTAGTAGTGGAACTTATATAGCGGATAGTACATGTGGCTATGAATTAGAATAGACCCCCAGTAACTTATGTCTCATCAAGTCATTTACAAAATTTATGAACCAATAAATTGTCTGCAAAAGGAACTTCTAACAGACGGTTTACGAAAGTCTTCTCCATTTTACAGTTATTTTAAAAGTGGTGTTGACAGTATTCAGGAAGAATATAATCAGCCACTTCAAATTAACTAGTGTTATTTACCAAAATTTGTAGAAAGTATGCTTGAGTTTAAGATCGTGAAGCAAGACACATTTCAAAGAAAATTGCGACTAAGACCTGTCCGTTTTACACACACGTTATCTTTAGTGTTGAGAACAGGAATAGATAAACAGAAAATATCTTTAAAAACAACTAGTCAACAATCAAAGAATCGAAGTTTGAAGCAAGTTATCGATTATGGAGAGCGACATGAAAGTATTATAATAAACTCAAAAACTAATTTAAAGACAACAATGGATTTAGAAAACAATCACATAAATTTTTCGATGATTACACAAAAATCACACCTGAATCATCGCAAAAGACAAAAGAGTGTTCATGATAACACCAACAAAAATATTACCACTCTCAATTTCATAATTTTTTAAATTTCAACAGAAAATAACAAAAACTTTGTCCCCATACACTCGTAGGAAGCACACCAAATGACAAAGGATTTGAATGTCAACATACTTTTGAAACACTTTCTCTTGTATGTTTCCGTCATAGTAACAAAAATGTAAAAAAATTAAGCGTGATCTCAATTTAGATGTATATTCAAATTCGGCGGAAACACTATGGGGTAAAATGAATGAGTTTACAAAAATTTTATTGGATAAAATATCTATCGTGCGTATTTTTTAACGTGAAATATTGGGTTTGTCATATCCATGGTTGCGACTTGACATTTGATTGACAGCAATGTATTTGCCTGCCACATTTAAAATGAAGCATAGGGAATGAATTTGACAGAAGTATTATATTTAAATATTGCAAGAAATTTAGCCAAATCAGAGAACCACTCAAGAGCACTAAACATATTTCGGGAACAAGTTGCACACAATATTTTTCCTACAACTAAATTTAATTTTTAGAAAATAGGTCTAATTATTTAAACAAAATTAACCTCTAATGATATCTTGTCAATATGATAGATAACCGTTAAATTTTCCTATAAGTTACAACTTGACATTTGATTGACAGCAATAAGAAAAAAAAACCTGTCCCATTTAAAATGAAACATAAGGAATGAATTTGACAGAAATATTATATTTAAATATTGCAAGAACTTTAGCCAAGTCAGAAAATCACTCGGACCCAAGGTACACACAATATTTTTTCTACAACAAAATTTAATTTAGAAAGCAGATATAATTGTGTTCCTGACTATCTGAAGATCATTTCTTTAAACAATTTCAAAAGAAATGTACCAGCATTATTATTTGCATAATATTTATTTCATTGTTCACTATTTTGTGCTCTATATTTATCTTAAATGTTTTTATTACTTCAATTATCTGTAATTGATTAATATCTATAACGTGTCTATTAGTTTTATATACATCTGTGTATTATTTGTTGGTTAGGTGGAAGAGCAGCCTTAGGCTGAACCTCGCCTTTGATTATATGTCAATAAAGTTTATTATTATTATTAATTATTTAAATAAAATTAATCTCTATTGACGTCTTGTCAAATGTCAAATTCATTCCCTATGTTTTATTTTAAATAGAACAGGCAAATACATTGCTGTCAATCAGATGTCAAGTCGTAACCATGGATATGACAAATCCACGGTATATGTAGTTTTGAAATATTCCTGCAAAACATGGAAACATTTTATTTTATTATTTATTACGTAATTCACATTGCGTAATGTAAACTATTTAAACATTTTGGCGTTGGACACATAACTAATTACGAAACTAATGACCTATGATGCAGGAAAAAACAATCGGTTTGTAGCTCTGGACAAGAAAAACAATGTTGATCATATCCTGCCAATAAATTAAAATGGAGTTCACTGGGCGTTGATGACAATTATTTTTAAAGATAAATGTTTTCTTTATTTAGTTTCATTGCACGGTCTTCACGAACAAGCTCTTATAAAAAATGTTATGAGTTTTTTGAGCAGTCAGCAGTTTATTAAATCTCCATAGCATATAAATTGTCAAGAATGGAATTTAATTTTGAATGACAATACTATTTTACGAGTAGGTACTCAAAGGAAAAAAAAAGTACTACTTCCAAAACGAACACCAGCATCTGGATATTCTTCAACTTTTGACTATTGTACGAATTTATATAAAAAAATTATTTGACGCTACAATCATCACTTATGCCTCTAATAATTGTATAAAATCATGAGAGAATATGGTATTTTGTAATGGAATGTGCAGAGATTGGTATCACATGACTTGTGTAAATCATGTGAACCCAGGAAACCAAAAAAGTATCTATGCCCAAAATGCAGATTAGTATTTAACTTCATCTGCATTTATTATTTAAAAAATTGTGTTATAATATGTGTTAAATATGCAGTGTAATCGTTACTTTTAACTATATATAAATGTATGACAGGTATTATATTTTACATCTAGTTATCTGCGACCTCCCCACAAACGAAGTTTGCCAACTTCATATTTTTACAATAAATTCTAATTTTTTGGCAGATACAACTTATGTGAGAAAATTAACTACCATTTTATCTATTCGACAGTATGAAATGGTAATAATATTATTTTCATTATTACGCATAAAATGGTATCTTATGTTCATGTTTTGTTCTTTCATGCAGAGTTCGCAAGTTTAATCGTTGACTGGTTGTCATTTCTGTTGTCATCGTACATCGTATTTGTCAAATCACTGATGTTCATTCCTTCAATCAGTTTTCGTATGATGTAAATTAATTCTTTCACAATTTCTGTTAAACTCGAGTACTCTGCTTCACAATTTCTTAAAGCAAATGTTTACTTCCGATTTGTCTTCCAACTGACTGCTGTTCAGGCAACACTAGAAACCACTTCTAGCGGTCAATTCTCGAACAGAATTTAAAAACCACTGTCTACCAATTATGAATTGTCAGTTAGGTATTGTTATAGTTTGTCTTTTTTACTAGAATTTGTATAAAAACGTGAAATTTAATTTCCTGGAAAGAATAAATCTGGACGACTGCAATTCTCTGCATAAAAAATGTTTCCAACAACTTCTCTGTAGGGAATATTTTGATTTTGCATTGTAATAACACTTTTCTTTTTCTTTGTGTTTCTTTGATAAGTTTATAGATGTAGATGCTAATATACAATTGAGGGGCCTAGTATCAAAGGCGGCAACCTCCATCATTTTCATTTTTGAAAAAATTAAGAAAAAGTGATGGAGAATATCGTGACTGACAGTTTGATTTTTTTGATACCAAAACTCTTGTGAAATTAATACCTAGTATTTTGGAAAGGTTCTACGGGCAAAATAATACAATATTCATATTAATGTCAAGATAATGTAATTAAAAACTTATTATCGAGCATAATATTATACGAGTATAGAAGGAACTTCTTCAATAAATTCGCAAGTTTCTTCGGTTTCTTCATTGTCTGGCAACCTATTTTCTTTTTCTTCCTGACCTGGCTGCGCCGGCTCGGGCATTTCATTAGAGAGAATAACTGTATAAAATTTAAGATCTTCCAGGGATCTCCAAGTGGAGCCAAAGTGTTTTGTAAGAAGATTTTCAACATCGTTAAGTTTCAGCAAATTGACTTGTTGCAAACTGTAGTGTATCGGACTGTACCTTTGCAATGTTCAACATTGTTTAATTAATAAAAACACTGCTACAGGCAGTCTAACAGTGTTCGTCATTAGAAAAGGTTGTCGTTGTGTGTAACATATATTCTGTGATTGTTTAATAAACGTTATTGCTATATTTCAACAATTGACTTTCAATTAAACACCCCCAAATGACATTACAACTGGCGACGAGAATAAAAAAACTCTTTAAAAATAATAGTTTCGCGTTTTTGAGTCTAAAAAGATTTTTAAATACACGTGCAAAATGGCTACGTTTGGTGAAGTGCGCGAGTTTGACCACATGGTGCACGAATGGCAAGTGCATAAAAGAAGACTTGAACAATTTTTTATTGCAAATGGTATCACAGAAGATAAGGATGCTATACGTAAAAAGGCAATTTTATTAAATGCGTTAGCAGAAAATTCATATAAACTGTTAGTGGATTTAAGTTACCCAAAGAAACCTGAAGACGACAAATACGAAAATTTAATGAAATGGTTAGACGAACATTTTACTCCAAAAAGGTGTGTTTTTGTGGACCGAATGAATTTTTATATGGCTAAGAAAAGTGCTAGTGAAACGCACGCGGAGTGGATGGCAAGGCTACGTAATTTAACGACAAACTGTGAATTCGGTACAGAATTATCAACGGTTTTGCGAGATGTGTTCGTGATTGGGCTGGAAAGAGGTCCAGTCAAAGACCGGATCTTCGCCGAAGAGGTGAGTTCACTCACTATGCAGAGGGCACTGGAGTTAGCGCAATCGGTCGAGTCCGTAAGGCAGCAGCGACAGCAACATCCGGATGGCGGCGCAGGAGCAGTACCCACTCCGAGAGCACACATCAAACAAGAAGAAGAAGAAGAAGCAGTGTATCGTGTCGGTAAAAAAGATGTGATGGTAAAGCGGAAGTGCAAGGTATGTGGTTTTAAAAATCATAAAGAAGCAGATTGTAAATATAAAACGTACAAGTGTCGTGCGTGCAATAAAGTAGGGCATTTACAAAAAATGTGTTCCGCGACTAGGGTAAAACGAATTACACGTGATTTAGATTGTGTACATTTAGTTAATAACATAGAAAATAATGTTTCAAATGTTAAAGAGAAAGATGAAATAGGTTTATTTCATATTACTAATTGTTAAGAATAAATCAGAAACTGAGTTCCTGTATTATGGATCAAGTTATATTTGTTTGTTACTAAGCAATTGAAAAAGTGTTGATTGACATGTTTTGTATTTGAATGTCAGTGAAAATAAAAATATAAAATTTTGTTCACGCTACTTGGAAGCTATTTAATTAATCTAATTAATTATTGCACAGTAGTTCGATCTATTATCTCTCAAGAGGTTATGGGCCCAGGTCACCTAACACTGTGCCACTAATTAATAGTGAGTTTATTTGTAGAGAATTAAATAGTAAGCGGAACAAAATGGATAGGATAGATGTTGCTTCGGTCAACAAGTTCGACGGTACGAACTATCCGCAATGGAAATTCCAGATGAAATGCGCACTACGAGCGAAAGGACTATATGATTTCGTGAATGGGACTTCCGTTGAACCAGATGCAGCTAATGTCGACGAAAAGGAAAAATGGAATAGAAATGATGCCATTGCCATGTTCACTTTGACATCTGCAATGGATTTTAAACAAATAACACTCATTAAGAACTGTTCAACAGCAAGAGAATTGATGAACAAATTAGACGCTATATATGAACAGAAAAGTGAAACGAATAAATTAATACTTCAAGAACGTTTCCATGAGTATAAAATGAATCCAAATGATTCAGTAGCACAACATATAGCAAAAGTAGAAAATTTAGCTAGACAAATACGAGAATCAGGTGATACAATTAGTGATATGGCAGTCTTTTGGATGAAGAAGCAAGCCTGACTGCAGCGGAAGAATCTGAAACTGCTTTCACGGCATCAGCGAAGCCAAGAAAATCAAAATCGACGATAACGTGTTACAATTGTCAGAAGAAAGAACACTTTGCAAGAGACTGTCGTGCTCCAAAGAAAAATCAAGCACGGAAGAAGGAAAATTCAAAGTACAAAGAGCAAAGTAATTTTACTGCCTTCACAATAGTTGAAGAAGCAAATGCAATATATACATCTAAAGAAGAATCATGGACAATGGACAGCGGAGCCTCTGCTCACATGACATATAGAAGAAACTTCTTTGAATCGTTGGAAGAATGTAATGCGACGGTAACTCTTGGTAACAACCAGAAATTGTCGGTAAATGGAAAAGGTACTGTGAAGGTAAAGAAATTAATAGAAGGAAAATGGTATGATTCAATATTATCAAATGTGCTCTATATTCCTGAACTTCGAAAAAATCTATTTTCGGAAGACGTGGTAACGAATAAGGGTATGCAAGTGGTAAAAGAAGATAAATACGCGAATATTTACGACAACGGCCAATTAGTGGCATGTGCAATTAAAGACATAAACAATTTATATTACATGCAGTTTCGTACTGTTCTTGCCAATGAAGCAAATTCGGTTACCGCGAGTGATACATTAAACACATGGCACGAAAGACTTGGGCATTTAAATTTAAAAACATTAGTTGATGTGATTTCAAAAGAAAAGTTACTGACTGTGAGTGCAAGTGACATTAAAAATTTCTTTTGTGAATCATGTATGTACGGTAAACAACATAAACTGTCATTTGGTCAAAATGTGCAGAGAGACTTAAAACCGGGAGAAACTATTTACAGCGACTTATGTGGCCCCATGCCTATACCAACGATAAACGGTGCTAGATATTTATTACTTTTTAAAGACAGTATTTCAGAATATCGCGTTGTATTTTTTATTAGACATAAAAGTGACGTTTTAGATTGTTTTAAACAATTTGTTAAGCTGTGTCAAAACAAGTTTGGTCATACTATTAAAGTTCTGCATGTAGACAATGGAACTGAATTTGTGAACTTTAACTTCATAGACTTTTTACGTGCTAGTGGTATTGAGCTAGAGAAAACAGCTCCATATGCACCAGAGCAAAACGGTCGCACAGAAAGAGATATTAGAACCATCGTTGAGCGTAGTCGGTCAATGTTATACGCTAGAGATTTACCACAGAATCTATGGGGTGAAGCTGTAAGTACGTCAGTTTATTTATTAAATAGGACGCCTACTTCCAAAGCACCAAACTCAACGCCTTATGAAGTATGGACGGGTAAGAAACCATATCTGAATCATCTAAAAATCTTTGGTTGTCAAGCTTTCGTACATGTACCAAAAGAAACACGTAATAAGTTGGAACCAAAGAGTAAAAAACTGTTATTCATTGGCTATGACGGAAATTCCACAAACTATAAACTATTAGATCCGAAAATTAAACGTATACTAGTTTCACGTGATGTTATCTTCAATGAAAAAGAAACAACGTCACTACAACGAACAAATATTGCAAGAATTTCATTGAATAACGTAAACAATATGGAAGTAGAAGGAGAATATACATTACAGAATAAAGAAGCTAACGACACTTCAGAAGGAGAAGATACACTGCAGAATAAAGAAGCTAACGACACCTCAAAAGGAGAAGATAAACTGCAGAACAAAGAAGCTAACGATATTTCAGAATCTAAAGAAAAATTCAAGATTAATTCTAAACAAGAAAGAAGTCGAAGAAATACCAAGTTGCCGAAGAAATATGAAGACTTCGAAGTAAATTTCGTCGAGACTGATGTTCCTACAACATTTCAAGAAGCTGTGTCGTCCAAAGAAGCAAATCAGTGGTATGATTCCATAAATGAAGAACTAAACGCTTTAGAGAAGAATAAGGTTTGGGAAGTAGTGCCTTTACCAAAAGATAAACACACTTTAGACACCAAGTGGGTCTTCAAGGTCAAGCGAGCACAGAACGGACAAATAGTACGTTATAAATCAAGATTATGCGTCAGAGGTTTTGCGCAACAAGAAGGAATTGACTACAAAGAAACTTATTCACCAATCACTAGATATGATACAATTAGAATTCTACTTGCCATTGCAGCACTAAGAGATTATGAAATAATGCAATTTGATGTAAAAACTGCTTTCTTGTATGGCGACCTCGACGAAGACATCTATTTGAAACCCCCAGAAGGTACAAAAATAGACAAAAATCTTGTCTGTAAACTCAAAAAGTCTCTATATGGCCTGAAACAAGCTCCACGTTGCTGGAATAGGAAATTTACAGAATTTATGAAGAATTTTGGTTTTCAACAGTGTACAGCAGATAAATGTGTGTACAGATCTCAATATAATAACACACATTTAATATTGGTACTGTATGTAGACGACGGACTATTATTTGGTGAGAACAAGCAGATATTAAATGAAGTATTGCAAAATATGCAAAAAGCATTTGAAATACGAACTAGTGAGCCAGATTATTTTGTTGGTTTGAACATTGTACGTGACCGAAAGAACAAAGAAATTTTCATTCATCAACAAAATTACATTCAGCAAATCATCAAACGTTTCAATATGACAGATGCGAAGCCAGTCACTATTCCAGCAGATCCTCATGTTGTACTAATTTCGAGTACAGAAAAAGAAAGTGGCCAATTTTTATACAGAGAAGTTATAGGATCACTAATGTTCCTCGCCATAGTAAGTCGTCCAGATATTATGTATGCAGTGGGAGTATGCAGCAGATTTGTTGGAAATAATAATTTATCCCATTGGAATGCAGCAAAACGAATTATTAGATATCTGATTCATACATCTGACTACGGAATTAAATATAAATATTACGAGATTTTATGGACAAATTCGGGTTGAGTATTTGTAAAGGAAATCAAATGAATTTTGTTGGTGATCCGGATTTAGCCGATATATTTTCTGAATTTGAAGACATATTTCAGGGTGAATTGGGCACATTTACTGGCGGTAAAGTTTCTATAAAATTAAAAGAAAATGCCACGCCTAAATTTTTTAAGCCAAGAGCTTTACCGTTCTCTCTTAAAGCGAAAGTAGAGGATCAAATCGAATATATGGTTAAATTAGGTATTCTAGAACCGGTGCAATATAGTCAGTGGGGTAGAATTTGCGGAGACTTTAAGGTCACTCTTAATAATCAATTAGAGGTAGAAAAATATCCATTACCTCGTATAGAGGAGTTGTTTACACATCAACAGAGAGGAACGGAATTTAGCAAAATTGATTTATCAATGGCATACCAACAATTTTTATTAGATGAAAAATCCAAAGCTTTAACAACAATTAGTACCCATAAAGGTTTATTTAGATACACGAGATTAGTGTACGGTTTAGCGTCCTCACCTGCTATATTTCAGAGGGAAATTGAAACAATTTTGACAGGATTAGAGGGTGTAGTTAATTTTTTGGACGATATTTTAGTAACAGCGCCGACGCGCGAAGAACATAAACAGCGGTTAAAGACGGTTTTAGACAGATTAAATAAATTTGGTTTAAAGTTACAAAAGGAAAAATGCGTATTTTTTGCTAAAGAAGTCACATATTTAGGATTTAAAATAGACAAAGAAGGGTTACATCCCTTACATGATAAAATAAAGGCAATTGAAAAAGCACCAGTTCCAAGAAATGTAATGGAATTGCAATCTTTTTTAGGGTTTCTAAATTATTACAGAGATTTTATTAAGGATATGTCCACAATTGCCAGTAAATTATATGATTTGACAGCAAAAAATGTTAGATGGGAGTGGACTGATGAGCATAGGCAAGCTTTCAATAAATTAAAAGAAGTCGTAATATCATCTAAAGTTTTAGTCCATTATAATAGTAATTTACCGTTAAAGCTCACAGTAGATGCAAGCGCAGTAGGTTTAGGCGCCGTTTTATCACACATATTGCCAGATAAAACAGAAAAGCCAATATGTTTTGCATCACGTAAACTAAATAAAAGCGAGAAAATTTATTCTCAAATTGACCGGGAAGCAACAGCCATTATTTTTGGAATACGTAAATTTTACCAATATTTATATGGGCAAGAATTTATTCTGGAAACCGATCATAAACCTCTAGTTTATATTTTCGGATCAAAAGCGGGTATACCGCAGATGGCAGCAAATCGACTGCAGCGGTATGCTTTGCAACTTTCTGCATATCGGTATAAAGTTCAATATGTACCATCCAAATTAAATATCGCAGATTTTTTATCACGTGTACCAATAGTTACTGACAGCGAAAAGGATTGTACAAAATCTTCACCGTGTTTAAATTATGTTTCGGAAAACAGTCCTACGATTAATTTAAAAATAATTAGGGAAGAAACGGAAAAGGATGAGGTATTGAAAACTGTTGTAAAATACATTAAATTCGGTTGGCCAAAGAATATTTTTAATCCGGACGTTCAGAAATTTATGAGTCGAAAAAGCGAACTTACTGTAGAAGAGGGTTGTATTATGTGGGGTTATCGTTTAGTCATTTCATATAAATTGAGGAAATTATTTTTAAAAGAACTTCACAGCACCCATATGGGTATGGTAAAAATGGAGAGTTTCGCACGCGCTCATCTATGGTGGCCTAATTTGGACGAAGACATAGAATTAACGGTTAATTCATGTAACATATGTATGAGCTATAAGGATTCACCACCAAAATCAAAATTAAAATGTTGGCCATATCCCGAACGTCCATGGAATCGAGTTCATTGAGATTTCCTTGGCCCTATTGAAGGGAAAAGTTATTTAATTGTTGTAGACGCATATTCAAAATGGGTAGAAGCTATTAATATGAACACAAACACTAGTAGTGAAATGTTATTAACGAAATTAAGGGAAATATTTTCTAGATTTGGCTTACCCACAACCATTGTCACAGACAATGGAACGCAATTTACATCCAAATTGTTTACGGAATTTTTATTTAAAAATAATATTAAACATTTAACAAGTCCACCCTACCATCCACAGTCGAATGGAACTGCTGAAAACAGCGTAAGGACAGTAAAATAATGTATTAAGAAAATTTTGTGTAACACTATATATGATTTTGATTTTGCTTTATCGAACTTTTTATTGTCCTACCGCAACACATCACATCGTACAACAAAGGTTTCGCCTGCATTGTTAATGTTCGGTAGAAATTTAATTACTAGATATGATTTATTAAAACCTTTGGCGAAGCAAAGTAAAACTATAGATAAGACAGGGAAACATGTACAAAATGTTAAAGATAAACAACAAAAACAAATTAAATTATATAGGGGGAGTAGGTGTATAGAGTTTAATATAAATGAATGTGTTTTAGTTAGAGATTATAAAGTGCCGAGTAAACCTTCATGGTTATTAGCTAGAATTGTGAAAAAAATAGGTAATAGGACCTACATGGTAGAGACTGTCGGCACCAAATTGTTATGGAAACGTCATATAGATCAAATAAAAAAATATGAAGGAAATATTTCATCAGATAAATTAGAATCATTTAATGAACCAATGTTAATATGTGCACTGGACAGTAAAACTGATGCTGATAAATTACCTTTAATTATAAGAGAAAATGTAAATACTAAATATTGCTCAGCATCAGATGGTAATGTATCTGAGGTTAGCGGTATGTCTGTTTCTGATACTGAAATGCCTCGACCCCAAGAACGGGAACGTAGGCATCACCGAAAAAATATTCTTTCTCGCCGATTCAATCTCAGGCCAAGAAAGTAATTTTGTAAAATAAGTTCAGGTAATTAAAAGGAAAGGAAATGTAGTGTATCGGACTGTACCTTTGCAATGTTCAACATTGTTTAATTAATAAAAACATTGCTACAGGCAGTCTAAGAGTGTTCGTCATTAGAAAAGGTTGTCGTTGTGTGTAACATATATTCTGTGATTGTTTAATAAACGTTATTGCTATATTTCAACAATTGACTTTCAATTAAACACCCCCAAAAGACATTACACAAACCAGTTTCTGTGATGGCAGGATCAATGATATGAAGGGTACATCCCTTCTTTAGAACACTTTTGGAGATTTGCAAATCGTTCTTGTAATACAATTCACCTCTAATGTGAACATTTCTAGTTTTACATTTCGTTAGCAAAAACCGTTTTGTATTCTTAAAAGAAAAATGCCATGTTCCTGTGGGTTTAAAGACACCTGAGATCGTTTGTTTCCAGTTAAATACGTTGCAGTTTTGCTCTAAATGAATAATTGTAGCAATTTTTAAAAATAGCTCCAAATAGGTTTCTGGCTGAGTTATAACTTTTTGATATCTTTTTCAAAATTACCGAATACCCTATCAGCAGGCAAAAAGGAATGGCCTACCACTGGAAAAATCACCTTGACATTCTGGACATGTTCTGGCGCTCTTTCTGAAAGCCATTTGCAGCACATTCCAGTGAGTGTGGTGTTATTTTGCCTACTGCAACCATATGCCATTAGTCTGACAGTAGTTACAGCAGGGTTAAACTCGATTTTATTTAGCTTGTCAAATACATCGGAAGAAATTTCATTGGAACCTTTCGCAAACTCGTTTTCCGTCCAGTAATAGGAAAGTACATTTTGCTTGCTAAGTTTAGATTGAGATGTCCCCTGAACAATTGTAAAATTATACAGATACATTTGCCTTGAGTAGTACGCACTTTGGTCTGGGACCTTAGGGAGGACGAGGTTCTTTTGGCAATCGAAAGATAGTGTTATCAAATCACCCCGGGCTTCTTTGAGCAACTCAAAAAATGCATGTACTCTTAGTTTATGTATCTTCTTTTCAGTGACTAAATTTTTTTTTTCTCCTCTTCCTCTGTACATCTCTTAATCTTCCCCATGAGTTCTATACATAAGGAAAACACGTCAGTACGGGAAGTAGCAAAGCTGAGGCTGTACTTAGTATTAAAAATCATTCGAAAGTACGACAGTTTTACCCTCTCCTCCGGAGAACACTGATTATTATACATTATACACATTTTTGCTATAGACAAATCCGAAGGAAGATAATGTTTACGTGAGGAGGAACGACAATAATGACATTCGATACTTTTGAATGTATTAATAAACTTTTGTATAGCAGCTTGTTTCCCTTCGAACTTTGCAGTTTTTCTGTCGCGCCTCTTTTCTCTTAAGGCGCTTCACCTGTTCTTAGAAACGATTTCATGACGTATGTAAGACGATGTTTAGTAATATGTAATACTTTTAAAAACGCTTGTTGGCATACTGGAACCTATTGTTTTACATCATTTTTTTTATTTTACAGAAATTGCTTTTGCTGTATGTCTGGAGTTTGTTGGACGGCGACGTTTAGATAGTTGAATAGTGCAAAATTTTTAAATAAATGCATCCTGACGGATTTTATCTTTTACTGCGTAAAACGCGTTATGAAAACTTTTAATATCCCTCATTGTTAGGGTAGAACATTGATAGGTCTTCGTTTTATGATCACAAGTAGGATATTGTGGCAACTGCGGTGAAGAGTATTTGAAAAAATCTGTTGTGGCCAGCACAAAACCTTCCGTCAATTCGACGTATTTTGTACATATCCTATACCAAAAGTTCATTGAAAAATATTCTATATATTCTGTATAATTGTAACAAAAACACACTATTCCTTTGAAAAGATTCTAAAATCTAATAAAATTTTAATACGAATACGAACGTACATTATGTATTGCACTTAACACTTCCTCCTGCTTCAACTTTGCCCTATTTTATTAGAAGTCGCTGTTTCTTACTCTTCTCTTCTACTCATTCCTGTCCAAAGCACCTTCGTGACACAGTTCTTCCTCTCTCAAATCTTCTGCTATACAGTCCTTCCATCTTCTCTTTTGCCTTTCTCGTACTTCTGGCATTATAATTTCCTATCTTGAGGCGAGGCCGCAAATGAAAGTCACTGGCGAGGGACACTCTGTCACTTATATTACTTTCAGATCATATACTTTCCACTTTGGTTTTGCACTTGCCACTGACATTTGTCAATTAGATTTTTTTGAATACCTATATCTGTTGTTTTCATAATTTTTGCAAAGCTAACTGATTTTCGAAAGATAATCTCTCTTAATCTCTCTATAACTCTATATCTATTGAATATGAAGGAAAATGTATAATCGAACCGTATAGAGAATAAGATATTCTTCCTATTGATAATCACAAAAAATGTCGAAAATGATATTTAACTGCGATTTTTCAAGAAAAACTGTTAAGAACTTTAAATAAGGGTACTTCCGGTTGACCAATTATAACCAAAATCTAATCAGCTCTTCATATGGTTGTAAAGAAGAGGAATATGAAAGAATCATAATTTTTAGAATTGTAGTTTTGGAGTTATCGTCGGAGAAAAATTTGTCACACAGACACACACACAGACACACACACAGACACACACACAGACACACACACAGACACACACACGGACACACATACACACAGACATCATCTTAAAAATAGTACATTCGTATTGTAGGGACCCTAAAACGTGCTAATTCATTAAAAACTCACCACCGAATTTTTTGACCAAAAACAATACCTTCCTTTTGACGGAAGGTAAAAAAGGAGTTATGTCCAGTTTTTTGTTAAATAGTCAACTCAACTTTTCTAGCGTCTAACCTACGTACCTTTTCTTTTCCTGCATATTTTACTTCCATGTAGATTGATTGCGAATTCTTTTTCGAGCTTTATTATTTTCAACGGGAGTTGTAACACTTTCCATTTTAATTAATAAACAAAATAACTTTTAGCACTATACACAATAACCAAAACAGTGTTTTGTCGTTGTAAAGAACGTACAGAAAATAACAACGAAATGTCATGTAATATGGTCGCTACGAGCCCTCGTATTGGCCGAAGCGGAGATTGCTGACTTTGATTCTAAACGGTTGATGGAGATTGCCGTGTTTGATTCTTAGCCTTATCGTGCTATTTTATAAGGGGATATTGCCGCTCTTGATTATCGTATCTGCTATTTTCATACTAAGCGTAAAAAATTAAGAATTTGACGTATCTAACTAAATGTTGTCAAAAAGTGGAGATTGCCGCCTTTGATACTAGGCCCCTCAATTTTCCACATTGAATTTTTGTAACATATCATTGATAGAGCAGCTGGTTTGAGTAGGAGTGTAAGTGCAAAGTTTGTCAACAAACACCGAAAACTTACTCGAAATAACGGGGGTTATCGTGCGAGTGACAAATAGTAGTGAACTATAAGTGTAGAAGTGTAATAAACACAAAAAAACCAGGTGAATAAACAACCTATAAAACTTTTAAAGTCATTTAAAAACAAAGTGTCAACTGCGAGGTTAAAATTACACGTGCTCGTTCGGCAAGCGCAGCGCGTGTGCGGTGGCAGTGCGGCGGCGCGAATCACCAGTGGCGTAACAAAATTAGACAAACTGTTCATATAATTTTCAAACAATAATAAAAATAGTTAAAACCTAAAAATAATTACATAAACATAGGGTCATATAAGGTGGCATGAGTAAAAGAAATAGAGAATACGAACAAATATTTACAAAAAGCAAGAAGGTATTAAGATCACCGGAACAAAGAAAAAGGGAAGAGGAAATTCGAAATAATTTAGAGAATAGAGAGGTAGCGGAAGAAGGCGAGCTAAAAATGGATAACATAGAAAAAATGCTCCAAACAATAATAAAGCAAATGGAACAAAACACAAACGAATTAAAACAGGAAATAAGAGAAATTAAGTTAGAAATGGAAAAAAAAGAAGAGGTGTGGAAAAGGGAAAGGAGGGCTTTAATAGATAGAATCGAGACATTAGAAATCAAAGCAGAGAAGGAAGAAAAACAGAAAATGAAGAACAACTTGGTCATAAAAGGACTAGAATTAGGACAAAACCCTGAAGAAGATATAAAAAAATTGCTCGCAGACCAACTCCAAACAAACGTAAAGATTAACAAAATAAATATAAAAAATAAAGGAAAAGGAAATGAAATTGTAATTGTAGAAATAGCGAACTGGGAACAAAAACAATTGGTCATGGCGGCAAAAAACAAACTAAAAGGATCAAATATATATATCGAAAATTAATTAACATGGGAAGAAAACAAAATTCAACGGGAAATAAGGAGCATAGCACAGGAAATGAAAATGAGCGGGAAAAGAGTCAAAATAGGATATCAAAAATTGATAAGTAATGGAGAAGTATACATATGGGACAAAAAGGAAAAGGGGGTTATCCTGAAAATGAGCGAAAATGGGAAAAACCCTCCAAAAAGCGACTAGGCAACCAAAAGGCAGAAATTCACATGGAGACGATCAGGCAAACGAACAGGACCATTCGATTGGGAACATGGAACATCAGAAGCCTAAATGGAAAGGAAATAGAATTAACAGAAGAATTTGAGAAAGCAGAATTAGAGTTATTAGCCATCACAGAAACGAAAAAGAAAGGTAAAGGATTAACAAACTTATGGAACAATCACATACTACTATACAGCGGAGTCGATATTAATGAGAGAGCATGTGCGGGAGTGGGATGTATAATAAACGGAAAATTGGGACAGTCAATAAGAAAGTGGGAATGTATAAACGAAAGGCTATTAACAATACAAATAGAAGATAAGGAGAACTTCACAGCTAGCATAATGATAGTATATGGGTTAGACGATAATGAGAGTAAAGCAAACAAAGATGCATTTTGGGAACGAGTACAAGTGGAATATGAGAAATTAAAAGAACCAATTTATATAATGGGAGATTTCAACGCTAGAGTCGGAAATAAAAATAAGGGTTTGGAAGAAATAATGGGAGTCCATGGGGAGTCGTCAAAAAATAACAACGGAAATAAACTTATAGATTTTTGTATCATAAACGATTTAACAATATTAAATACTATCTTTCAACACAAAGATATTCATAAATTCACCAGGGAAGTAAAGAGTAGAGGAGAAAAATCGATAATAGACTATTTCTTAACTAACAAGGCACAAAGAACGAAAGTGAAGGACGTAAGAGTGAAGAGGGGTAGTGAAATAGGAAGCGATCACTTCCTGGTAACCGCGAAAATAAAAGCAAAAGGAAATAGGAAGGTACAAGGACAAAAAGTAAATAATAAAGAAAGAGAGATAGTAAAAGCTAGAATAGAAAAATTAAAAGAAGAGCGGACAAGAGAAAAGTTTCAAAAACAAATCAGCGAGTTAATAAAACATACAACCAGGCCGAATTTAAATAATATTGAAGAGATGTGGAGCACCTTCAAATACATAATAACAGAAGCAACAATAAGATCATGCGGTATAACTAGAAATACGCAAAACAAAAAACATACACACTGGTGGAACGATAAAGTAAAAGAAGAAGTAAAGAAAAAGAAACAAAAATGGAAACAATATCTAAACTCCAAAAGGCAAGAAGACTATGAAGAATACAAAGCACAAAGAAAACTAACAAAAGAAGAAATTAAAAAATCAAAGCAAAAGACATGGGAACAATTTGGAAACAGATTAGAAGAAAATTTCAAAGAGAATCAAAAACTATTTTATAGTACCCTGAAAAGCTGTAAGAAAGGAAAACAAGTAACATTGAATCAGCTGTTTGATAAGCACGGTAACATAATAAAAGAGGACAAAGAATTAATGGAAAGGTGGAAACAACACTTCGAAGAATTATTAGAAGAAACTCATACTAACAATGAAAAGGGAGATGAAGAAAGTATAGAACTGGGGAACACAGAAACAGAACATGAAGAGAAAATTACGGAAGAAGAAATGAAGACAGTACTCAAAAAATTAAGGAACGGTAAAGCACCTGGCCACGACGGTATAAGACCAGAACAACTAAAATACATGGGCGAGGAAGGACAGCAAATCCTGTTAATAATATTAAATAAAATTTGGGAAAAGAGACAAGTACCAAAAGATTGGGAAAAGGCAGTGATATTACCGATACACAAGAAGGGAGATAATAGAATTTGCAGTAACTATAGGGGTATATCATTGTTATGTACAGCCGCCAAAATTTATGAAGCAATACTGGAAAACAAATTAAGAAAAGCAACAGATGCATCAATGGAAAACGCACAAAGTGGTTTTAGAAAAGGGCATTCGACACAGAACCATATCTTTACAATAAGAAAGCTTACAGAAAATACCTTAACACAAAACAGTAAACTATTCATGGCATTTTTAGACCTGGAAAAAGCATTCGACAGAGTACCGCGGGATAAGGTGTGGAAAATATTGAAGGAAAGACAGGTCAACAATCACCTAATAGAAGCAATAAAAAGTATTTATGTTAAAACAACCAATTACATAAGAACAAGAAATGAAACTTCAAACGAATTCACCACCTCACAAGGACTAAGACAAGGAGGAGCATTAAGCCCGTTGTTGTTCATAATATTCCTAGACAGCATTATGAAACGGATTAAAAATAAAGTCAAAAAAATGGAAGTAGGCCATCATAATCTAAACCGAATTACAATAGTAGAATGTGCATTCGCAGATGACCTTGCAATATTGGCAAACAGTGAAGAAAATCTACAACATAACATTAACTTGTGGAAAGAGGAATTAATTAAGCACAATATGACCATAAACATTAACAAAACAAAAATAATGGTAATATCGAAAGAAGAAGTAACAACGAACATAAAAATAAATGGAAAAGAAATTGAACAGGTAGAAACATTTTCATATTTAGGACACACATTGAACAACAAAGGAAATTTAGAACATGAAATAAATAACAGAATATTGGCAGCGACTAAAAGTTACTTCGCAATGAACAAAATCATCCTAAACAATAAGCAAGTAAGTAAAGAAACTAAAATGACACTGCACAAAACAATATACAGACCAATCCTATTGTACGGGAGCGAGACATGGACTACAAACCAAAGAATAAAAAGTAAAATACAAGCCGCAGAAATGAGATATTTGAGAAGAGTAGAAGGGGTAACAAGGATGGACAGAATAAGAAACGATCAAATCAGAACAAGACTACAAATAGAAAGTATCCAAACTACCATAGAGAAAAGACAACTCGCATGGTATGGCCACCTGTCAAGAATGGCAGAAGACAATCAAACAAAAATGGTTTGGAATGCAAGAACGACAAAAAAGAAAATAAGAGGAAGGCCACCTAAGACATGGGCGAACAACATACAGGAAATATTAAATAAAAACAAAATCAGCTGGCAAGAAGCAAAAAGGATAACAAAGAACAGGAAAGAATGGAAAGAGTTAATAAACAAAATCGAGTAATAAAAAGAATCTAATCTCGACACACAAAAGGGTATTAAAGATATTTAAAAAAACGATTATATATATATATCATTGATATACTTCATGATGTAAAATAAATGTTACCTCTTCTCTATTACGTTACATTTTCATTTCGAATAAGCTTCATTTACTGGACATAATTTTGTGAGGCTGGTCATGGTCTAAAGATGCATAATCCTATGATTAATTTGGTGAGATTAAAAATAATTTCTATTCACGTATGTTTGTCGTAGTCCTACCTGTATATTGTAACAGGACTAATTAAAATTCACTAGACTATTAAAAAATGTTTATCAAAATAATCCCTACTGCTGTCACCAGTTTGTAATACTGTACTAAGGTGGCTTTTTCCTTAGTACGGTTACTATTAAAAATAAAACGGGATATTTCTGAACTATCAGACGAACGGTAGCGTGCCACCTAATTTTGAATTTGGATAAATAATTTAAACGAATGACCAACAGTTATTAATTAAATTTGGAATATATAAACTTACAATTTCATTTTCTCGGAGGGCAAGACGATATAATAATGAACAATAAAATGAATGGAAATTACGTTACCCAAAAATTACAAATTACACTAAAAGATGGGAAAAATTTTATATCATAATGTAGATGAAAAGCAGAAAAGTTAAATAATATTATTATTAAAACTTACATGACTATGAATATTTACGCTATATACAACTTACATCTTCACTGACTAACAGCTTCTTACTTCATCTCACTGCTATCTAATTAACTCCTTTCCGATAACTGATTTTTCATATTTAAAAGATTTGTCTTTGGGTTATCTCATCTCCTCTATAGCACTGCGATGGGTGGTTACTCCCCTCTGATTGGATACGTCTACTCGGAGAAATTTGAAAACGAGTTGAAAACCAAACTTACAAAAATGACTCATCATGTATCCTAGAGCTGAATCACCCCTAAATATTTATGTACGTGACTAATATCAAATGCCGAATTTAAAATTTGTACAAAGATAATGACTACAACTAGTGAACTAATAAACAGAATTTTGAATGTTTGCCAAACATTGTTATTTTTCCAAAGACGAAACTTTAATATGAAACAAATCTGCCGTTTGTTACACTGTTACAATATCCTGTTAATTTTGTGAGGCTAGCCATCATCTAAAGGGGCGTAATCTGGGCTAAAATGAATTTGTTGATATAAGTTTATAAGTAAGTATGAGTTTCTATGATTAATTTGGTGAGAGTCAAAATAATTTCTATTAACATATGTTTCTATTAGTCCTACCTGTATATCCTGTTAATTTTGTAATCCTAGCCATCATCTAAAGGAGCATAATCTGGGCTAAAATTAAATTGTTGTAAATATTTGTTACTCTTATTAATTTGGTGAGAGTAATAATAATAATTTCTATTAACATATATTTGTCGTAGTCTTGCCTGTATATCATGTTAATTTTGTAAGGCTAGCCATGGTCTAAAGGGGCATAATCTGAGCTAACATGCATTTGTGGGTATACATTTACAAGTTAATATTAGTTACTATGTTTAATTTGATGAAAGTCATATCTATTTCTATTAACTTATGTTTGTCGTAGTCCTGCCTGTGTATCCTATTAATTTTGTGAGGTTAGCCAAAGTCTAAAGGGGTATAATCTAGGCTAAAACGCATATGTAGATATATATATATATATATATATATATATATATATATATATATATACAGGGTGTATCAGGACTAGTGTAAAAAAAATTAATAGCATATTCCTGAGCTAATTTTGAGCAAAAAATATCATATGAAGGTATGTCCGGAAACTTTTAGTTATAGAGTTACAGGCCTTTAATAGTGCACCTCATCTGACATATTTTTATTAACTCTGATACTAGTTGCACTAAAATTTTGAAACTTGATACGAGGATATTACTCATTGAGATGCATATTTAAACTTTCTTTTGTTTCAGTATCTCAACCAGAGGTCTCATATGGGGAAGTCATGAATGTTTTTATCCTTATTTTTTTACCTATTAGCATTTTTTCATTTTTGAGATAATTTAACTTTTAGAAAATGTCACGTACCCAAAATAGTGAACAGTTAAAAATCAATCAATTTACCATAGAAAATAGAACAAAATAGAAAAGCGACACAAAATCTGTTTATAACTATTGTTTAGTTACATTATTTACAATATTAGTAATATTTTTGCAAATTAAAAAAAGTGTAAAATGTTTGTGTTGGTGCATATGTAGATATGGAGTTTATTTATAGATATTGTAAAAGTAATGGTTGTCGTAGTCCAGAGAATATCGACGTGAACATCAAAGAATGAATTTGTGTGAATTTCATTGTTTCTTAATGGGGAAAAAAAAAATATATATTGATTTTTTTATATAATTACAACATTACATAATTTTATGAATATATACTTGAAAAATATTTAATATTCTTATACTTTTAATTCATGATTTTCTTTCTAAACATTTTAAGTCTTATTTTGTGACGTCATGAGTTTGTACACACATACAGTGATAGACACGCACATATGTACTCGTGTACGTACTGTACATGAATGTTAGCGCAGAGCTGTCACATTTTTCGTACATAACCAACATTTTCAAAGTAAATATCTTTGCAACAAGTTTTTTAAAATGTAAGTACAAATAACGAAATGTTCTAAAAAAATATAAATAAATACAATATATGTGTGATTTTGATATTACAATGGTTGTAAAATATTGTTCTGTGCCGTCTTGTGAGAACAACACGTTGAGATGCAAAAATAAAGTTTTTGTTCGTATTCCTAAACCTCGAAATATAAGGGAAAGATGGTATAAAGCAATAAATACTCAAAAAATTTTGAAGGGTACTCTTGCTTATGTTTGTGAAGATCATTTCAACGTAAGTAGAACTTAATAAAAAAACAATTTTCGTTGATATACATTTGTTTATTTTATTCAATAGCTTGAAGAAGATGCCGAAAATTGGATGAAATACAGATTATTAGAGAGTAGTTTGAAAATGAAGGAGGATGTTGTGCCACATTTAAATTTATTTGCAAATGAAAGTTATATTAACAAATCTCAACTGACATCTTCAACAAAAAAAGGAAGAATAGAAAATAAAAATCGTTTGGCTTTATCCAGGCCCAGTAAAAGAAAACTAAATTTTGATGATGAAGAACCAAGTACTTCACAAAACATTGAAGAAGTAGATCAGCAAATATATGGCTCTCTCTCCGGAAAATTTAGTGTAGTGGAATTACATGCAGATATAACACTAATAGGAGCTACAGCATTAAATCTACCTAAAAAAACTTTTTCAGTTGCGAGTCAAACATATTTTCGATTAACATCAACCAGTACATCAAAAATTAGCCATCAATTGCATCCTTCTGATAGTGATACAAGTTCCAGCCCCAGCTCGTCAACAAGAACTGACTCAACATTTAAACCATTTTCCTCTTCAACTGATTTGCCTCCAGAGAAACGTAGATTATTTCAATACAAGCAAAAGAATGAATTTTTCGCTATAACAAACATTGAAAATAATAGTAGCTTGTATTTGGGTTTGCCAGAAAAGGAGTATTTTCTATTAAAACTAATAACTACAGAAATTCAAGTGAATTAAAAGCACATTTTAATAACTTTGAAAAAAATACGATTGAATGATTCTTATAAGAGAATTTCTATAGAATTTGGCGTAAGCACATCCAATGTGTCAAGAATCTTTTCCAAAACATTGCCCAAATTGGCTTATTTTTTTCAGACATAATTAAACTAAAACAACCTTCACAATTTTCTGTCAGATACAGACAAGTGCAGTCTGTAAATGACTGTCTGGAGATAGAGATACAAACTCCAACAGATGCTTCCATTCAAGCGCAAACTTTGAGCAATTACAAGAAATGTAATACAATTAAATATTTGATTTCTGCAACCCCACATGGATTCATAAATTTTATTTCTGGTGGATATGGCGGCCGTACAACACATGTCGAAATAGTAGAGAAAAGTGGTTTCATTAATGTATTGCCCGAAAATTGTCTGGTCATGGCCGACAGAGGCTTTAAAAGTATTTCTAGAGTTCTGCTTCAAAAAAATTGCAAATTAGTAAGACCACCGTCTACATGAGGAGGCAACAAAATGACGAAAGATGAAGTTACAGAAAGTAAAAGAATCGCTGTCTTAAGAATTCATATAGAGCGCAACATAAGATTGCGTGAATTTAACATACTCTCCTACTACAGAAATCCATAGCTTCATTTATAACATTAATGCACAAGTTTTTGTCTAAAGTACAAGTAATCATTTTAACATCATTATCAACTTCAAATTTAGGAGATGTTACACATAAAATCCCATGCTTTTTGCCACTCAAAAACATTTGCATTTGAAGTTGTGTATAGGGTTTTAAACAAATTTTATTGTCTGAGTTAATATAATTTTTTATAGTTTTTTCTTTAGAGCGGCACTTTACTTCAACACAATATTTCTTGGATATGACATCTGGTGATGCGTCAAGAAACGAGTAATTTGGTGAAATAATGAAATCACATTTTTTAATTTTAAAATCCTGCGGTAATTTTTGTAAAACAGATTCTTCCAGTCTTATTCCTCTTTCCATACTTTGTGTACAAATTTTAGTTGGTCCAAATACAGCTTCAACTAAACTTCCGTCGTAAGTATGACTTTTGGCTGCTTCATGCATTTTTGAGGCAGTTATTCTGCCGAAACGTGCATCATACCATTTGGATGTTTTGAATTGCTCCACTGTTAATTTTTGTACTGCCAAACAATCATCTTCGGTGATATACTGTTTGCAGAACGAAATAAAACTGTCAAAATTAACTTTTCCCTCCGATTCTTCAATGTGTCTTTTATATTTAACACTCAAGCAGTGTAAAGACGTTCGTTCAATTGCGTCTTCTTAAAACAAATTTACTAACAAGCTTTTACTACCCAGTGTCTTCCCTTGTTCTATAAATTTTTGTCTACGTCGACCGTTTGCAGACTGTACTGTGTCCTGATCACTTGAAGCAAACATTTCCGCTATAGAACAACTTTTCAACGTTTTTCCCACTTTGGACAGCTCCGAAGTTCGCCAGTAACATGTTGTTTCAGTGACTGATGGTTCTTCACTGCTCCTATGCAACCACATTAAAAATGCGACAGCATGTTTACATCCTCCTAAAGATTAAAAAATAAATATTAATCACATTTGTTTACATTGTATATTTTGTAATATAAATACCAGAAGATGCTGTACAATCAAGGCATTCACAACTCGTAACTTCATCGTCTTTTTCATTGATAATGACAGTAACAGCATATCCTCTGACACTGACACGATGTTCAGGAGTAATTTTTGCTTTTACAATGCAGGTTTCATCATCTCTTTTTAACTGCACCTTACCAACTGCATTATCACCGTAAGTTTCTCTGCCAGTTCTGTTATAAATAATAAAAAACAAATAAAAATAAGACATAAAATAATTGTAAGCATTTGTACTAACCTTTTCATTTTTACATTTTGAACCTCAGCATTTCGGTAAACGGAACTTTTTTCAAAGAAATCATTGACCATCATAAAATCAATTTTCGGCAAATTATTTGAATTTGCTTCTTCAAAATTAATCTCCATAATCAAATTATTCAATTTATAATAAAAACAAAAGCACGAGTACAAAATAACTTGCTGTCACGTTTACTTTCAAGCGTGGTTTTAAGTCAAATGACAAACGTCAAACGTAGTTCCATTTTTATTCGATTGGAGGGACTACGGTCTGGGTCGCACACCCATGACGTCATTTGAAATTTAAAACAAACTTTAAAAAATTATATCTGTAAAACTAGAAACTTATGTGACATAAAATATATATTTCTGTAAGTTGTTTTAAGTATACTTTCAAAAAAAAAAAAAAAAAAAATTGGAAAATGTGGTATGACCCCATAATTGATTTTTTCTAAAAATTAAAATATCTCAAAAACTACTGCGTTTATCAAATTTTATCGAGAGTACTTTTTTGTGTATTTTTGTATTGTATGTAATATTTTATAGGTAAAGCTGTAAAAATGGTAATAGATCAAAAAATAACGATAAAAAACCTTCATGACTTCCCCATATGAGACGCCTCTGGTTGAGAAACAGAAACAAAAGAAAGGTTAAATATGCATCTCAATAAGTAGTATCCTCGTATCAAGTTTTAAAATTTTGGTGCAACTAGTATCAGAGTTATTAATAAAAATGTGCTTGATGAGGTGCACTTTTACAAGCTTGTAACTCTGTAACGAGAAGTTTCCGGACATATCTTCATATGACATTTTTTACTCAAAATGATGTCAGGAATATGCTAATAATTTTTTTTTCACACTAGTCTTGATACAGCCTTTCTCTCTATATATACAGGGTGTCTCTTAAATAGGGGGACATGGCTTCACCACAGATTCTTGAGGCTAAAATAAGACGATTTAACTAAACTTGCTTCTACCGGAAAGTGTACCATTTAGCCAGAATTCTGCTTCAAAGTTCTTCGAAAATAAAATTAATTTTGCTTATAATAATCGGACGCTTTAGTCGATTTGGATGAAATTTGGTATGACAGTTTATATGGTTATAAGTCATCTTTTAAGATGATACTTGTTATTATTACTGAACCACTAGTGTATGAAACTTAGGTGTCCCAACATTAATTAGACCGTAACTTTTTAATGGCAATGCTGAAAACGTGAAATTATTTTTCTTCAGAAAGATACATTCAATAGTAAACTTTTCTCTCTCTGTGTAATTTGTGATATCTGTTACGGTTTATACAGAAAAAAAAAAAATCTGAGTGTCTGCACTACTAAATTTTTAAAATAAATTTAATCTAGCAGTCTATCCAAATGTCAAACAAGTAATTTTTAATAACAGTAACGAGTTGTCAATCTTCACAACTTGTTTAGGAGTAAGCTGAGATATGTAATTGTCTTATTTATAATAATAGTAGTAAAATATTATTAGGCTGAACAAACGGATGTTACTAATTTTAGAATATTGCGAAGAAAATTTTTGACAACCCGTACAAGAATTGTTACTGTAATTAAATATTACTTGTTTGACATTTGGATAGACTGCTAGATTAAATTTATTTTAAAAATTTAGCTGTGCAGACACTCAGATTTTATTTTTTTCTGTGTGAACCGTAACAGATATCACAAATTACACAGAGAGACAAAAGTTTACTATTGAATGTATCTTTCTGAAGAAAAATAATTTCACATTTTCGGCATTGCCATTAAAAAGTTACGGTCTAATTAATGTTGGGAGACCTAAGTTTCATACACTAGTGGTTCACTTATAAGAACGAGTATCACCTTAAAAGATGACTTATAACCATATAAACTGCCATACCAAATTTCATCCAAATCGAATAAAGCGTCCGAATATTATAAGCAAAATTAATTTTTTTTCGAAGAACTTTGAAGTAGATTTCTGGCTAAATGGTACACTTTCCGGTAGAAGCAAGTTTGGTTAAATCGTCTTATTTTAGCCTCAGGAATCTGTGGTTAAGCCATGTCCCCCTATTTAAGAGACACCCTGTATATACAGGTGTCCCAGATTTTAACGGCATAAGTTGAGCTATGGATTAAACACGTAAAAATAAGGTGACAAGTTCATTTGAGCAAATGTCCGTAAATGCTTTGTTTCAGAGATATTCATGTTTTTATTATTGGAGCAGCCTTAAAAATCAACTTTATAACGAGATATCAAATATTATCCTATTAAGTTATGACATAACAATTAAATTGTGAACATCATTTTGTCAATCTATAGATCTCCAGATGACAATTTTGATGTTTTTTTTTCTAATTTAAGGAAAATATTAGAATATATAAACTATGAATGTAAACCAGTGATCATATCAGGCGATTTTATTATTCATTTTCTAGATATTCTACATATTAAAATTTTATAGATATTATCACTGAATATGGATTACATGTAACACATTATGAAATAACAAGAATATCTTACGCTGGCAAGGGTAGTTGTATAGACAATATTATTAGTAATTTACATAATACGGAATATCACTTTAATGTTTTTGATCCCGATTTATCAAACCATTTTGCCAAAAAAATTGTATATAAAAATATATTGTTGATACAACCGACTCTAAAAAAGGAGAGAAGAATTATTTCTAGTAATAATTGTGATATTTTTTTTTGCATTTATTGCATAACTATACATGGAATGAATTATACCATATTTTAGATGCAGAAGAAATCTTTAATTGCTTTTATGAAATATTTTTGCATGCTTTAAATATTTCTTTCCCAATTAAAACTGTTAAACCCAAAAAATTAAACTCCAAAAAATGGTATACTACCGAACTAGGACAGATGAAGAAAGATCTTTTGCAAATGAAGAAAAATTCACAAAATAATAGTGTTATGAAAAATAGTAGCAAAACGTAATTACAGGGCGGCACTAAGATCAGCAAAAGTAAATTTTCATGATAGTTTAATAATAAATAGTGATAACAAAATAAAAACAACTTGGTCAATAATAAATGAGGAACTAGGTAAAAATAATAGAGGAAATTTAGAATGTGAAATTCAACCAGATGAATTTAATAATTTCTTTTCAAATGTTGCTGAAAACACAATTTCTCAATTGCCAATAATACCTCTAAATTACAACTCTTTGGTAAGTAAAAATAAATCATTTTTCTTGTATCCCGTAAATTTCTCGGAAATTCAGGATATTATAAGTAAATTAAAAAATAGTAAGACTGAAGATATTTATAGAATAAATACAAAATTTTTGAAGATAGCTTCATACGCTATATAACAACAACTCGAACATGTAATAAATACTTGCTTTGCTCAAGGTATTTTTCCTTCAAAATTTAAATTAAATAAAGTCATTCCTATTTTCAAAAAGGGCGTCAGAAACGACCCATCGAATTACAGACCCATTTTAATTACACCGGTCTTCTCTAAAGTATTTGAAACATCAATTAAAAAGAGACTGCTAGATTATTTTGAGAAAAATGAGTTACTAAGTAATTGTCAGTATGGTTTCAGACCAAAAAGATGTACAGTAAAGGCTGCAGTAACTTTAGTTACCAACATAATTGAAAAATGGTAAATGCGTATCTGCAACCTTTTGTGATATTATCAAAGCGCTTGACTGTGTTTGCCATGACACTTTGCTGGCAAAATTACAGTACTACGGTATTAGAGGTGTGTCCTTGGAAATAATAAAAAAAATTCTTAATAAACAGAAACCAAATTACTAATGTAAACAATAGAAATTCGAAAGTTGCAAATATGAAATATGGTTTATCACAAGGGTCAGTGCTAGGACCTCTATTATTTATTATTTATATTAATGACTTTACCTACTAGCATAGCATCAGCTGAAACTATACTTTACGCGGATGATACGACTTTTATTAACAGTTGTAGTAACGTGGAAGACATTAGTGCCCTTACTAAAAATACAAAAGAAGAAGATACAGTGTGGTTTACTTCAAACAAACTTGTTTTAAATGAGGCTAAAACTCAACATATAGTATTTAGCAAACTATTATAATCTAAATAAATATAGCAACGATAGAAATAACTATTAATTTTCTGGGTTTTTCTCTTGAATCGTTATTACATTGGAAAAAAAATTGTAACCTTATTGCAGCAAAAATAAATAAAGCCAACTTTATGTTGAGGAAAATAGTAAATTTTGTTACAAAAAATGTGGCAAAAGGTCTTTACTTCGCTCTTATACACAGTATTCTCGCATATGGTATAATATTATGGGGAAATTCATCTCATGCTGAAAGAATATTTCAACTACAGAAGTAATCACTAAGAATATTGAATAAAGTACACAGTAGACATTTTTGCAGAAATTTATTTATTTCTGAGAAAATATTAACTTTACCTGGTATCTTCATTCAGTGATTTTCACAATTATAATACCAAAAATAGAAACAATATACGCTCAAAGAATATAAAACTAGAAATATCAAGAAATCTGCCATCAAATATTGGGTGTACTTTATTCAATAATCTTACGGAACCTGTACGTATGTTACCCATAAATAAATTTTAAAAAACCATTAATTATAGGTAAATGATTTGGCTATTACCTAATTTCAATACAAAATTTAGTTTGCTTGCCTAAAGGCAAAAATGAAAATTATCAATGAATTCAAACAAATTTATTATTTATGTACAATAAAATAATAACTATTTTTATAACATTTGTTCAAAATGTTCACCTGTAGCAAGCAAACAGGCACGACAACGATCTGTCACTGCATTGGTCGCTGCGTGACAGCGTGATATTGCTCTGGAGATATGTTTTCGCAAACTTGAATAATTTTTCTGCGTAAAGTGTCCAAATTATCTATCGGTTCATCATAATTTTTTTTTTATTTTATGGCATCCCAAGCAAGGAAATCTAAAGGTGTTAGATCTAACGAACAGGCTGGCCATGGTACAGGTCTCTGTTGTGGATAGTGTAATTTTAACCACTCTCCTGGTTGTCTTTCTTAATGTGCAGGTCAACCATCTAACTGTAGCCAAGAGTTCCTTCTTATTGCTAATGTAACTTCTTCAATTCATTAAATCATTCAAATCATTATTTAGAAAATTGTAGAATCTCTCTGAATTTAAACGATGTGGTAAAAAGAAAAGTCCTATTAAAGTATTTTCAATAATACCTAGCCAAACATTACATTGAAATTCATAGTGGAAAATTTTCTCTTTAATTGCGTGAGGATTTTCATGTAACCAAACATGAGAATTTCTTTGATTCAAAACCATATCTTCCGAGCAATGTCACGCAGCGACCAATGCAGTGCCAGATCGTTGTCGTGCATGTTTGCTTGCTACAGGTGAACATTTCGAACAAATGTTATAAAAAATAGTTATTATTTTATAGTACATAAATAATAAATTTGTTTGAATTCATGGATAATTTTCTTTTTTTCCTGATCTCGGTGCAAGCAAACTAAATTATGTCTTGAAATTAGACAATAGCCAAATTATTTACCTATAATTATGTAACAACTTGATAAGTTAATATTTGATATCTCGTTATAAAGCTGATTTTTTAAAGTAGCTCTGCTCCAATAAGAAAAACGTGAATATCTCTGAAACAAAGCATTTACGGACATTTGCTCAAATGAATTTGTCACCTTACTTTTAAGTGTTTAATCCATGGTTCAAGTTATGCCGTTTAAATTTGGGACACCCTGTATATATATTTATAAGTAATTATTAGTTTCCATGTTTAATTTGGTGAGAGTTAAAATAATTTCTATGAATATATGTGTTGGGTAGTACTACCTGCATTTTATGTATATTTACTGAAACTGGATAGAATTTTGACTACATCACAAATAATGTCTTTATATAAAAAAAAAAATATTTCTAGGACTAAATCGATGAATGTTTAAACAAGTATTTAAGCAAATATAAGTTATGTTTATTAAATACGTGTCATTCATTACCTTTAATATTTAAAAAATATATGTTATATTAATGCTAGAAACATATGATGGGGGTCTAGTGGCCATGAGCCTGAGTGTCTGATCGTTAATTTGGGGACTCGGATTCGTTCCCGACTGATGCTAAAATTTATTTCTACTTAACCGTTGTGGTGCATTCTTCACACCAGCAGTGAGTGCCCGTACCATAAGTAGCCTTTGGGTCCTGACCTTCGTGTCACTCAATCTTCGAACCGGGCGAATAGTAGGTTATCGTCCATGCACTGGTTTCTTCATACCTAACTGCACGTTGACCATATGCGGTGAACCCGTGTCGGTGGAGGAGGTGATCCTGGTAATTGAGGAAGCCTCAACACACTATTTTGGCCCCAAATTTAACTAAACGGGATGTCGCAGGCTAACTCACCTGCGGCCAATCGGTTCCCATTCCATTACGAGGCTGTGGGGTGAGCAGTCTTGGGGATGCGGCGGGATCACCGGAAAGCGGGACTTAGCGGTCCCATCGTGATCTCTCCCATGGACTGGCCCTGCTGCCCTCCGGAATTGCTATAGTCTTTGGAAAGCCTCGGCACTTTACAAGTTTGCGGTATTAGTGTCCCATTTGAGACTCCATGGAGGGTGGGGATACTGAAGACCGAAAATTCACTGTAAATGAGCATGAAACATTTTAAGCCGCTCTCTGGTTTGCCGACCTCCGAAAACGGTGCGCTTGGAGTCGTGTTAAAAGCTCCCGGGGAGAAAACCTCGTCAAAAAACAAATCTTCTTGTGTGGGTACGTCTGGTAACCCCACTACTGAGATGAACCAAGAAAAGGTAGTAGTACCCCGGTTCCTGGCCATTCAAAGACTTGGTGGATATTTTGAAAAAGTTAGTTTGGTCGTTATACAAAAATGACTATTTGGATTAATCGGAGAAATGGGAGATATGGTAGTAGAAATGGTCCGTCACAGGATTCTTAATGTATGTAAGGGTGTCATTTATTGTAAGGACCTGTTGAACTATACAGTGGAGGAGATATGCTGCGAGCTATGGGATCAGGGCGTTATTGAAGTACGGCGTATTAAGTCTAGATTCAATGGTGAATACAAAGACACGCCGAATCACGTCATAACCTTCCATACCCCGAAACTTAAAGTTGCATATATGTCCCTCCCTGTACGCATATACGTGTCTGCACCTATGCGCTGTTTCCAGTGTCAAAAGTTCGGACACACAGCTGTACGGTGCAAAAGTCCTTAGATTTGTATATGTGGAAAGGCCTTGCATAAAAGAACCCTTGGCACAGAGCCCATTAAGTGTGTTAAATGTGAGGGAGAACACTCTCCTCTGTCCAAAAATTGTCCTGTTTTTAAGCAAGAGATTGATATGCAAGAAATTAAAGTGAAGGAGAACATTACCTATTTTGAGGCAAGGAAAAAGGTCATTATTCCTACGCCGGGTGGTATTTCTTATGCTAGCAAAGCATCAGCTTCTTTAACAACGGACCCTACTTGCTTTGCTAAACAAATAATTCCTGATCTAGTTCAGGCCTTACAAAATATTTTTATTGCGAGAGAAACTTTCAATTTCGAACATAGAGCACCATTTATTTTCTGTAGTCCTTCTAAGTCTCTGTCTAAAATCCCCATACAAGAGGAGAAAAAAGTAAATATTACTTCATCTTCTCTTGTGTTTATTTCCTCTCGCCCTACTTCTGTTAACTACTAAGGAAAAGAAGAATGGATCTTTGCAGCAGCAAAAGAAAAAGAAGGGTTGGCCTCTTGGGTAACCAAGAAAACCTGTTCAATAATAATATTCAGTGGAATATTAGGGGATGCATTTTTCATTGTTGTGATTTGAATATGGTGCTATCGGAATTTAATCCGATATGTACGTTTCTTTAAGAAACGCACTTTACACCAGACCATGCTTACTCGTTGGAAAATTACAGTATAATTAGGTTCGATTCTTCGCCCCATATCCGGGTTAACGGAGGTGTGGCGATCAACATACGACAAGATGTAAGTTTCAAACAGCTAAACGTCAACACTAACCTTCAGGCCGTTGCTGTTCGAGTGTCAGCTCCATTTTATGTTACTATTTGTAACATATACTTACCCGACGCCAACTGGCATTTGGCTGACATATAAGGCATTTTTCGGCAACTTCATACTCTTTTTGTTCTTCTGGGAGACTTCAATGCCCACCATTTTATATGGGGATCTGGGCATATTGACCCAAGGGGAAGAATTGTGGAGAACCTGCTTGATGATCCAAATCTTGTTCTTGTGAATGATGGTTCGCCAACATATTTTAATGCCCGTTCAGGAACTTTTACTTGTATCGACTGTCTTCATCGTTATCCACTCGTTTATCTTGGCGAGCACTTGATGATCTGCATGGGAGTAATCACTTTCCTATAGTGATCACTACAGACACTCCCATGTATGAACAAGTGTTTGCGCCAAGTTGGTTTATGAGTAAAGCCGACTGGACATGTTTTAAGGCATCTCTTAATGTTCCACCTATGTCTAATAACAACAATGTAAATGCAGAAGAACTGACAGAAAACATTTTCTTAGCAGCAGAAACTGAAATCCCTCAGATCGAGTCAAAAGCTCGAAAAAGATCGGTTCCCTGGTGGAACCGAGAAATCCAGGAGTTGGTCCGGGATAAAAAAATGGCTTTCAATCGCTTCAAACGGATTCCCATTCAGGAGAACCTTATTCTTAAAAAAAAGCCAGAGCATTGGCACGTCGTTGTATATTGGAAAGTAAGCGAAAATCTTGGGACGAATATGTTTCTGGGATTTCGTCCAGTATCGCAACACAAGATTGTTGGTCAAGAGTTAAACGTATGGCTGGGCATGCTAATTCTATAGGCATAACATGCCTGAAACTGGATGATGGGACATTTACACATGATCCATCTACCATTGCGGAAATGATGGCTGACCAGTTCCAAAGTACTAGCAGTTCTTCTAATTATGAGCCTGAGTTTCAAAACTCAAAGGCGGATAAAGAAGTTACGGTAGATTTCAGCACTGCTGAAACCTTTTATTATAATGCTGCATTTGTACTTATGGAACTGGAATACTCTCTTAGCCAATAAAAGCCGTCATCTCCAGGTTTAGATAGAATTACTAACGACATGCTCAAAAATTTAACTCTTGAATTCAAACTGCACTTACTTTTCGTATACAATATACTCTGGCAAGAAGGTTCGTATTCTAAGAAGTGGAAAAGAAGCCATTGTCGTCCCTGTTCCTAAAGTCGGAAAACATCTATCGATAGCGTCAAATCACAGGCCGATGAGGTTAACGTCTTGTATCGGAAAGATTTTCGAGGGAATGATTAACAATCTTCTCATGTGGTTTCTGGAAACCAATCATCTTTTGTCAGACCACCAGGCTGGGTTTCGCAAATTCAGATCCACCGTCGAGCATTTGGCATATTAGTGGAGGAGCGCTAAGTAATTATCTCGGAACCGGTTCAAACAACTCCGATTTTGATGATTTTTTTGTTAAATGTCGTTAATTCCAAATACTTCAACCTTTATAGTTTGAAAATTGACGCTGTATGTTAATTTATTAAATTATTTAATTTTTAAAAATTATTAATATCGTCGTTAAAATAATTGTTATTTATGAAAGTATAATATTTAAAAACGACATCCAGTGACCTTGTATATCGAATACTGACAAGTAACATCTATTCTAAAATGATTGGAGTATATATAATATATAATCTGATGTGGCCAGCACATAACCTCTCGCCGGATAGTTTACCTGGCTGTATGCATAAAACAAAGATTATTTTTACAAATACAAATACATTCATGTATAAGTATTTGACGTTCGAACTTCTTCATATATTTTTTACATATGTTTACAAATTCTGTAGGTTTTTTAAATATAAATTATGTACAATAAATTTCAAAATATATTTTACCATATTAAAATTTTATGCAGATAACAGGGATTATTAATTCGAACAATGTTTGTCTTCTCTACATACATGTAATGAAAACATTAATTTTGGGCAGTCTCAATTGTATAAGGTATATCTGGAAATGTGTGTATATTCGTACATAACTTCTATCAAATTTTCTTTATTCATACACGTATCTAAATAACACACTGATTTTATTACAATAAAGTGATGGTAAGATTGCGCTCTATTTATACTAATATCGATGTGTAATGTCGTCAATATTATATCTTATTTAAGAAGAATTTGATAACTTTTTGCAGTTCAATGTTACTGTAGTCTACAGTGCTCGTACATTTTCCCATAATGTTTGAGATAAATTTAACAGTCCTTTAACGTAGACTTGTGACCTAAACAATAGTCGCAGGGCAAACCAATAATTAAGAGATTCTCTGAATATATTTTTCTTAATTCACTTTCATCTTGTGTTTATACTTTACTTAATCCTGCACCTTTCTACCCTCACGGGTGTAAGGCGTTCCCCCGGCCTGCGGGGGAGGGGGTTGAGTTCTGATTCGTTGGTCTTCTCCATATTTCTTTCCACTCTGCTCTATCTTGTGTTGCTGTCTTCATTTCTTTCCAAGTTAGACCTCTTCTTTGCGCTGCCTCCTTTACTTCTTCCAGCCAGGTTCTTCTTGGTCGTCCTCGTGGTTTCTTTCTTCCAATTTTTGCTTCAAACACTTTTTTAACTATTCTCTCCTCTCCCATCCTTTCTACATGCCCATACCATCTCATCTGTCCTTCTCCTATCTTATCTTCTATTGCTTTTACTTTTAAGTTTTGTCTGTAGGTTGTGTTTTCAATTCCGTCTAGTCTTGTTTTCCCCTCTATTTTTCTCAAGAATCTCATTTCGGTATCCGTAATTTTTTTTTTTGTCTTTGCGTTAATTTCTATGTTTCAGCTCCGTGTATGAGTATAGGCGTCACTACTTTTTTACATATTTGTACTCTGGTCTCTTTCGGTATTTCTTTCTTTCCTAAGAAGCTGTGTTTGATGCTATTGAATATTTTGCCTCCTGTAGTTCTTCTTTCTTTTATTTCTTCATCAAATCTTCCATCTTCTGAGATCATTGCCCCCAGGTATTTAAATTTTTGGACTTGCTGTAGATTTTCATTTTTTAGTTGTATCGTGTGGTGTTGTTCATTTCTTCCTAATATCATGGTTTTCGTTTTTTCTTTATTGATCTTCATGTTTAATTTTTGTAGCGCTTTATCATATATTTCTATATTCCTTATTAAGGTTTTTTCGTCTTCTGCTATGATGACCATGTCATCTGCATAGCATAATTCTGCTATTTCCACTCTTCTCAATTTCCAATTTCCTATGTAGTATTTCTTTACTTCTTTCTTTGTCTCTTTTATTCCTTCGTCAAGAATTAGCGTAAACAGAAGCGGGCTCAAAATGCATCCTTGCCTTACTCCGGCTGTAGTTTCAAATGTATTGGAGGTCTCTTGTTTCACTCTTACTTAGCTCTTAGTGTTTGAATATAGGCTCTGAATTCCTGTTATTAACGTATTTGATATTCCCTTTTTCTTAGCGTTTTCCATATGTCTTCTCTATTGATTCTATCAAACGCTTTCTCTAGATCAATGAAGCACACATGTACGTTTCTCCCTTCTTTTATTGCCTTTTCCCTTATTTGTCTTAGTATGAATATCGCATCATTTACTCCTCTATTTGGTCTAAAACCAAATTGAGTTTCCTCTAACGATTCTTCCAGCTCTATTCTTAGTCTACTCTCCAGGATTCTTGCATATATTTTGGCCACTGTGCTTATTAGGGTAATTCCTCTATAGTTCCGGCACTCTCTGCTATATCCTTTTTTAAATATTGGTGTTATGATACCTATTTGCCATTCTGCTGGTGTTATTCCTTTTAGCGCTTCATTCATTATGTCTTTAAGTTCCTGTAGTGCTGATTCGGGTAGTGCTTTCAGCATGTCTGCTGTTATTTTGTCATGTCCGGGAGCTTTTCCTCTTTTGGTTTTTCTTATTGCTTCTATTATTTCTTTCAAGCTTATTTCTTCTTGTTGTGTTATTTCTGTTTCCTTTGTTCGTGTGCGATGGCTTTCTTGTTGTTCTTCATCTTTAGTATCATTTCCCTCTAGTAATTCTATGAAATACTGTCTCCATCTGTCCATTATTCTTCTTCTGCTATCGTCTTTCCTTCCTTATCTTTAATGTTCGTAATTGTTGCTGTCTTCTTTTGTCTTATATTTTTAAGTGTTCCAAAAAATAATTTCTTGTTTTCATTGTATGCGTTTTTCATTTTTTCACCAAATTCTCTCCATGTTTTTCTTTTTCTTCCTTTATTACTCTTTTTACTTTTTTCCTTTGTTCTTTATATTTTTCATAGTCAATAGGTTCTTTCGTTTGTAGATATTTATTCCACTTGTTCTTTTTTTCTTTTACTGTAACTTTTACCCTTTCCGACCACCATCTAGTTTTGTTTGTGTTTCTGTTCACTATTCTAGTCGTGCCGCAGCTTTTTTCTGCTGCCTCTAGCACTGTCTTTTTGAAGTTCTTCCATTTCTTTTCTATGTTTCCTTCTTTTTCTTTTGCTTTCTTCTTAAACTCTTCGTTGACGTTCTTTTGAAATTTTTCTTCTATCTCTTGTCTTCTAAGTTCATGGCATTTTATTTTCTTATTTACTATCTTTCTTTTGGTTTCGTTTTTTGTGATTACTTTTTGCTTTAGTATCATTGTTACAAGGAAATGGTCGCTTCCAATCTCTGGTCCTCTTTTTACTTTTATGTCTTTTACTCTATTCCAGCTATCTTTGTTAATTAGGAAATAATCTATAATCGATTTTTCATTTCTGCTTATAACTTGTCTTGTTATTTTATGTATTTCTTTGTGCTTGAAGTGTGTATTTCCGATTTTGAACTCATTCTCTAGGCAAAACTCTATTATTCTTTTCCCGTTTGTATTCGTCACATTCTCTCCATTCCTTCCTAAGCACCACTCTATTCCATCATTCTTATTTCCTACCCTCCCGTTAAGGTCTCCCATTATTATTACTCTCTTTTCACTTCTGTCTACTATTTCTTGTAGTTCTTTAAAGAAGTTATCTTTTTCTTCTTTTCTTGCGTCCTCGTTCGGTCCATAGCCCACAATTAGCGTGTATTCTTCATTTTCGTCTCCTTCCTTAACATTTATTGATAGTAATCTTTCATTCAATAGGTTTTCTTTCGAAACATATTTCATCTTATCCTCTTTAATTAAAATTGCCACCCCTGCCTTGGCGTTTTCTTTTTCTGATACTCCTACCCAGTACATCCAATATCCATTTTGTGTCTTTGTGATTCCTTTGCCTTTCCTCTTTGTTTCTGTTATACCCACGTAATCCATATTCATTTTTGCCAGTTCTTCTGTTAATTCATATTCTTTTCCTGTTAAACTTTTTACATTCCATGTTCCAAATTTTATTATTTTCCCTGGTTTATTTACTCTATTTTTTATTTTGCCCATCCCGTACTTAATTATATGTGTTTTGTTGTTCCTTATCGTATCCTTTTCCTTTGCTTGCGACGTCTTTCCTTTTTGTTGCAATTTTCCTCGTTTTTCCCTTAGTTTTTTGACGCAGTACCTCCTTCTTTGACCTCTATCAGCTTCTTTTCTGTTTTGTCCCATTTCCATTCCTTTCCATTTATTGTTATTTTCTGATAGCCTATCTTCAATATATCTCCTGCCTTCTTATTTTTCTCTGCTAACATTTTTATTTCCTTTTGTATTTCGCGCTCGTTTCTTGTTAGTTCGTTGTTTATGAAGATTTTGTCCTTTAAGGTTCTTAGGTTCTTTTTATTCGCCATTACTTTTTGTTTATCTTGAAAATTTTCCATTTGTACCTTACATGTCTTCTCTCCTATCTTTATTGCTTCCTTCACTTGTACATTAACTCCAATTTTCTTGTGTATGAAGTCTTCCACGGTGTTTTTTAGGTCTTTTCTGCTGATTGAGTCTGTTCTTAGCCCTACAATCATGAAATTATTTTTGATTTTTTCTTTCTCTAATCTCTCGATTCTCTCTTTCATGTCGTTTAATTCTTTTTTGATCTCTATGTTTTCTTCCTTCAGCTGTTCATTTATCTGTTTCATTCGTAGTAGTTCTTCTTTATATTCTTTCTGATCCTGTTTTATCTCTTTTGTATCGTTCTTTATTTGTAATATAATTTTCATTAAATCTCTTAATTCTATTTTATCACTTCCTTCTTTGTTACTTTTGTCCGGTGTTCTCATAGTCTTTTTACTTCGTTTTGTTATATCTTGTCCATCTATACTTTCTCTCTTTCTTTTACTGTCATCCGACGTGTAATCATCTCTATCCGATGACATGTTTGCACAACTTTCCTGAGTACGGGCCTGACTAAAATTTTTATCTTGGTATGCAGGTTCTAGCTTATCCGCCACTACTCTACTCTTGCTTACCGTTTATATGTGCGTCCTTGGCTACTGTCTCACCACTGTATACACTTTTTTACTCTAAATTTAGAGCTTCTAGACACTTCTCACTTCACTTTCTTTACTCACAACACTACCTTGTTTCACTAGAGTTTATTTATTTCATATGGTTCGCGAATTAAAGCGTGATATCTATCATTTAAACGAATTTGACTATCGCCGCACGTTCGCCACAACCGTATTCACTGCCTTTCACAACTCAACTATATAACATATAAATATCGTCTTCCTTCTCGTAGAGGGTCATCTTATTCGCACTTTGTTCGGCTTGTACCTTCTACAATTCAAATGTCTTGTCTTCTCGTAGGCAATCCATCCATCGCCTTTTCACTCATCCATGTGCGCTAAGGGCTGCCCTGATTATCTAATCTTGTCCGAAATTAGGAGCATTTTGGATATCTTCATATTTTATGCACTCAACTGGGTGACATTCAACGACTACTCGTATTTCATCCATAACTCCACTGTGTGCAACGCCTGATCATGCTTCTTCTTTGCAAACTAACATTCTGCTTCATATGTTGGGAGACACTTACCCGTAATGAAAATTTATAACAATTAGTATAACATAGTAGAATTCTTGATATTTGAATTTTGGATAATCCATTTGTTATTTTCTTCTGAAATTTGGACAGGTATTAAATGCACAATAATGTTTGTCTTTCATCGTGTCCAAATTTCAGAAGAAAAAATTAAAATTAAGCCGATTTGTAGATTTTAGTGAAATTTCATACAAGTTTAAATTGGTAATAATTCGTTAACCGCTGATCGGAGCAGAAATAGTTTAACATGACATGAAGGAAAATTCCAAGCTGAATTAAATTTTTTAAACCAGAGTACTGTATTTTTAACCGGATCAGAGTGGTTGATGAATTTGTGGATAAGAGTTGACAAAAATTATATAAAAATCATCAATTATTTACTTCTTTTGAAGCTACGACAAATGTAAACAGTTGCAAATAACAAAATCTATTAGACTAAGTATTAAAAACTTAATATTGTGTATATTTTGAGAGATTAAATTTTCTTCCATAAATTGTTGTTTTGTCAATGTTTTTGATATAATAGTAAAAAAACTCATTTTTTGCACCTTTGATCCAGGATGTCACAAATTTGACTTTTTCATCCCCGTCTCGACAAAAAAAAACATGTTAAAATCGTTTTTTTCCCCACCTTTTGCAAGGCAAAGGTCTTTTTTGGTCTCCATTGACTGGACTATTTGTAATAAATTTCAAATGACAACGAATTAAAGTAGTCATCATTTTTTGCTACATTACACTCATTATCTCGATCATTGAAAACTAGTTAATATAACAGACGTATTCATAAAACATATTTTATTTCTTTCAACAGGAATATGTATTAAAAATAATTTTTTTTAAATTTTGACTTTTTCGAATTTTGAATTTTTTTTTGGCTACTGCGTCAAATTTTAACCTATAAAGGTTAAAGTATTTTTAATTAAGGACATTAAAAAAAAATTTATTAAAATCGGAGCTGTTTTGACCGGTTCCGAGACAATGCACTTTTTTGAGCTAACGCTCCTCCACTATATTTATAAAATGCAATTCTCACCGCTTTCAATAATAAAGAACACTTGGTTGCAATGTTCTTTGATCTGGAAAAGGCCTATGATATGACGTAACGGTATCATATTCTTAAGAAGCTGCATGTCTAGGGTTTTCGTGGTAATTTGCCGCAACTTATTTCTTCTCTTTTAGCAGAACGCAAATTTAGGGTTCGGGTCGGTACATCTCTATCATCCACAAGGATATTAAAGAATGGAGTACCCCAAGGCTCTGTTTTAAGCGTCAATCTTTTTGCCATTGCGGTAAATGAGCTTGTGTCCTTTGTCAGTCTATAGGTAGGTGTCTGTATATTGATGTTCTCACTATTTTCTGTGCTGGCAAGAAGATGGGAGACATCAACAGAACATTGCAATCAGCAATTAACAACATCACACGGAGGGCTGACAAAATTGGATTTAAGTTTTCCCGCGATAAAACCAGTGCATGCATTTTTGCCGTCTAAACCGACAACACTATGGACCACTCGTTTTTTTGAGGGATAACACAATTAAAATCGTCAGCAGTGTCAGATCACAAATCTTTGATCCAAGACTAACTTGGAAATTACATGTTGAAGAGGTAAGGACTGTTTGTCTTAAAGCTTTCAGCATTGTAAAAATGTCGGCGGGTTCTAAATGGGGAACCGAGCCAAAAATACTTACGCGGGTGTATCAATGTCTAGTTTTATCCAAGATTGACTACGAGTGTGTCGTCTATGCCTCGACAAAAAGAACAACCCTAAGTAGATTGGAGCCAATCCACAACCAGGCTCTACGTTACGCTCTTGGTGCGTCAAGATCCATGGCCTGAGAATGGGTAATACAAGTCTGACACATGGGTGCCGTCGAAGTCGGGATGATGTCCCTGTGTGCAACAGAGGTGATACTGCTCTGACAGTTCAACACATCTTTTTGCGTGTACACAGTATAATCCACTCAGACGGCTATATCAACTGGATCAAGACTTTTCTTTGATTCTAACAGACTCTGGATTCGCAATGTTCTGAAATTTTTGCGTGCGGTGAATATTTATGACAAATTATAGACCTTTCGATGTTTTTAAACTTTTTGCACTAGAATTGTTCTTTAAAAGTTTCCCGTTTGTATATGAATTTTGTTGTTTTTTACACTTTTATTCTTTATAGAAATATACGTAATATTAATTTATATTTTATGCATGATACTTCACGTTATATTTCATATTTGCATACATATATATTTATTTACAAGGATGTTATTTTTACATTGAACTAGAAACAAGCGGGCTAATACCCTCAGTAGTTGATGCCCTATTCGAGTTAAAAAAAAAATATTATTATTATTATTATCACTATTAATATTATTATTACTACTATTATTATTACTATTATTATTATTAGTGCTATTATTATTTATTATTATTATTAATTATTATTATCATTATTAAGTATTATTATTATTTATTATTATTAATTATTATTATCATTATTAATTATTATTATTATTTATTATAAATATTATTATTTATTATGATTATAATTATTACTTACATAAATCTAAATCAAAATCATAAACATATTTTTCATTGAGAATGGTGCATAATTAGTTTTAACATTTTTTATCTTTATTTCATATAGATACAGATATAACTACATATCGTAAATACAAATTATAAAAAATAATAATATATAATTATGTTATGAAAACTTTTCAAACAGGCATAACATATGCAAACAACACATTTCTAATACATTGATTCTGTTTGGCCTTGACAGTTTCTACACCTTCTTGGATTTTTAGAGTAGCGGATTTTAATGTGGTCAGCACGGCCTGTTCTATTTTGTAAGTACCAATTTTTTTTTAGCGGGATTTGTCCACTAAATTAAAACTGATTCCTGCATATTATCTTCACACAATGGTAATTGCAATGATAAAAACTGAGCATATTCTGTTCCATTTTACAAAATTCGAGGCATTCCAACAAAATTAGAACATGTATATGAAATCAGAATGGACTCTGTTGGTCACATGTATTATGCCACCTCGAGAAATGTAGATGGACCAGAAAATTTTACAATTACATATTTTTACAGTTGCACAAAACATAGTATTTACAGGTTAAACTAAATTCCAGTTCCACATATGAAAAACATTTCTATTAAACACGCTACAGAAAATTCATTTAAGTCCTTATGGGCCAACTTTTTGAGACAACTTTAGGCTCCACAGGAATTTTTGATTGTATTTTGTTTTTGAGCTACAGGCTAACACTTCATTTTCGCTAATTTTGAAAATACGGCACATCTCACAACGAAAAAATATTTAAATAGTATTATACTATTTTTTACGTCGATAACGTGGCGGTAGTTAGATTTTTTAAAACTTAATAATTCTCGAGATATAAGACGTACATAATATTTTTAAATGGGAACATATGTAAAATATTTTCTTTATTTCATAAACTTTTCTACGATGTATAACAAGTCTCTATTCTTTTGTTTTGAACATGAATAATTAATTTTCTGGAATGAAAAAAAAATATTTTCTTTAAGAAACAAATAAAAAAAAATCAATTACAAATCATCATTTGTTTATTTTTGGTTCTATAAGTAATATTTAAATTCTTAAAATTCTTTTTAGTCAAATATTTTCGGATAAGTTACTTTTTATCGCCGTTCTAGCTGGTTATGGCACAATTAGAAAAATGTGGTTTAGTGTGCTTTCTGAAGTGTATAAATTAGATAAATAAAACAAATGATGGTCTGTAATTAATTTTTTTATTTATTTCTTTAAAAAATTCTTTTTATTCTTATTTCAAACAATTAATCACTCATATTTAAAACAAAAAAATGTTGACTTGCTATACATCGTTGAAAATCTCATAATATATTGAAAAAGATGAGACTATTTTCAACACGTTTCTTTTTAAAAAAAAATATGTTTTCAATATATCGAGAAGTATTAAGTTTTTAAAAATCTAATTACACCATGTTATTCTACAAAAAAAGTGGACACCACGCCTGCTACACTATACATATTTAGTTAATAATTAAAATATGTATTATAACAGACCCAATCATAAAATTGCACGTATATGACATTGAAATTAAATTCTTTTTTTTTGTTATTTTTTGTCCTAATTCATATCAAATTTAATTCTCTAAAATTTTTATTTGCAGCATTTATTTCCAAAATCAAAATAACACCATTTTTTTCAAGAAAAACTAATAACAGCTTTAAGTATAGTATCACTTTCGGTTAGACTATTTTAACCAAAATCTATTTTGTTATTCCCATTGATATAAAAGTATTATATACCAAATTTGAATAGTTTTGGATTATATTTTTAGTTTTTTATTAAAATCTATTATAAGCTTTAAGTAAAGTACGACTTCCGGGTAGACCATTTTAACTAAAATCTATTTTGTTATTCCCATTGATATAGAAGTCTTATATACCAAATTTGAAGTTTTGGATTTAATTTTAATATAGTTCTTCATTAAAATCTATTATAGGCGTCAAGTAAAGTACCACTTCCAAAAATTTTGTAATGACTAAAAAAGGAGGGGTACAACTAGATATTATAGCAGTCCTAAATACAAAATTTTAACTTTGCACGGCTTCCCGTTTTTCAGTTATGCGAGATACGTACGTATGTACGGACGTACGTACAGACGTCACGACGAAATTAGTCAAAATAGATTGAGGGATGGTCAAAATGGATATTTCTGTTAAAACTGGAAATCGAAATTTTTCGCGATTACAATACTTCCTTTACTTCGTACAAGGAAGTAAAAACTGTAAAACAGTTTTTCTTTATTTTTATAATAAGCAAGATATGAAGGTATGTTCAAAATAAGCGAAAATCAAGTTTTAGCCTTTAGCTCAAAAACAAAAGACGATCAAAAATTCCTGTAGTGTCTATTATAGCTGTCTCAAAAAGTTAGCCTCGAAAGACCGATAATTTTTCGTATACGAAATTAGAATTTTTTCCACTCTGTACACCTAGTTTACGAAATTCTTTAGCGCTCTCGAGATTGTCCTGCCTCGGTTGCAAGCGGAACACTAAAGATTGATATCGCGGCCTTCATATACAAAGTACTATTTAAAAAAAGCATATTTTTTGCAAATAGCCAATTTTAGAGAATCTAATACGCTTGCATACTTTTATGTAGAATATATTAAGTTATTTACTCGTATAAATATTTAGATAATTATCGACATATATATTTATTGGGATTTATTTGAATATAGGTGAATCCTCAACACTAACAGAAACAGTTTCTTGATCGCTGTTCGGCTGATCATTTGGACCTGAGTGAAGTTCAGCGGATATGATGTTCTGGTAGATATGTTCAGGCATGTAAACCTGAAACAATGTAAGTTAGAGTGTGAAGTTGCACGTTTGAAGTAAATCTATACTTGACGCAAATGGCTGGGGAGAAAGAAAGCCAAAGTATCGACGAGGTCTTGGAATGTGGGTCTGCAGGCGGGATCTAACTGCCAGCAATCGGTCATCAGCTTATATCTGAAATAAAAAATTAAAAAATATCAAACAATGCTCGGCAATAGAAGACAAGAGTCATAGGCGAAGTTAACAATTACGTTCGCTATAACGTAGTCTATTTTTTTACTCATACCACACTGCCACTGCTACAAATTCTACCGCTACCATAAATTTTGTAATTGTTAACGATACTCTATACTTCAAATTGGAGGATGCTTAACTCCTTATATTGAATTTCGCCTTGAATTGAAAAAAAGCCAACATAAATTTCCATCAATTCTACATCACTCCAGTGAGTGATCTCCATAAAATTCTATGTAATTATTTTTTATCTACAACTGTCAAATAACATACTCTTATTTCAAGCGATTTTTATCAATTAATGACCTCCGTTACTGTTGCTAATTGAATAATATTGACAGTTCGATGAAAAAATATTATTCAATTGTTATGTTAAATTCAAATTTTACCTACCTTTCAGAGAGTAAAAACAAAATTACTTTTTCTTCAAACGTTATAAAAATGGCATCGTTTGTCCTTGATTCACAAGGTAGAAACGAAATAAATAAATATCCATAGCAACTATATAAAATGAGCGAATAAGAAGTAACTTGTATAATAGAAACCTGTCATGTCGCCCCAAGTTGTACTATACACTAGATAACCTAAGAATAAAGTTATCAAAAACATCCAACAGCTGTCATATTTAAATTGATAATATACAAACTGTTTATATTTTTAACAAAATAATATCATAAAATAGCAGACATATATTAGTAATGACGGTAAGAATACTTAGAATTAAAGTGATAAAAAAGTTCATATTGGTTTTCAGCGATTCATCGATATATCATACCCTTCAGCAATGTTGTTGAACTTCCATCCAGTTGAACAACTGCAAGAGCCGTGCATGGCAATAATTCAAATTCTAATATAATTGCACATAAGGTGAATATAAAATTGCGTAGTAATTATTTAAACGTCAAAACGTGAAAATTTTCCCTTGAATGTTTATAAAAAAAAGTGAATAAATACGAAAGTATCCATAGCAATAAAGCAATTGAAAACAGCAAATGTCCTTCATGTAAAATATTTATTATTATTGTAACGTCAAGTTGTAATTATTTTATTTAATACGTATGTTTGATGAAAAAATATAATGTGTCATTTGGAGTAAAAGTGTCATTGTGTGCCTTGCATGCAATTGTCCGACTCGCTAACTCTCGTCGTGCAAACTTACAAACTCGCCACACAAAGACTCCCTTTTACTCCTAATAACACAATATACTATTTTTCCGCATAAAAAGCCAAAGTTACACTAGTTTTGTCATTTTAATACTTTTGTTTTCTTCTTAAACTTAAACTGCAGCTGAATAGTCAGTTTCAATTTTTTTTTTTGGTAATTGGCAAATCACTTCATAATTTTGTTACAACAAAAGGTTGCTGCAACACAGTGGCGGCTCGTGAGGTGAAAAGTAGGTGAAGAGATATTTATGAATGAATGTCGGTGGGAGAGGGGCATTGGGGGGGGGAGGGGGGGGGGGGTGAGTTGTAATTATTACGTATGGTAAATTTCAAATATATATTTTTATAAACAAAACATAATTATATTTAAGTAATACTTTATAAATACGCCTATCCTTCAAAAAAGTTTTTGCAAATAAAGGCTACCACATAACCAGGAAAATTTATTACACCAGGCAAATTTAAAATGTAGATTGTGCGTTCTTCCACAGTTTTTAACATTTTTTATTTTATTTAAATTTAATGTTGGGGTTGGTCGACCACTTGCCAATACATCTTTTTTATTATCATCTATCCATCTAGAGAACGGTGTTTCCAATAAATTTGAGATAATATCATTATGCAGATTCATTCTGATGATTTAAATATACAATGTGCAATCTGTTAAAGAGTTAAAGTATTAATATTAACAATAAAATATTAATGTGAATTTATTTTCACTTAAAAATATATTAGTATTACCTTCCAAATAATTTAAAATTATAATAACTATTCAAATTGTTTTAACAAGCAAATTTCAATGTGGAGACGAGGTGCAGATTTCTGGTCGGTGGTGCAGAGTTCGAAATGTGGTATTCACCATTCGCTTCTGTAAGCGGAGGGGGAAGCATCGTTGCTATGGCAACCATTCTATCTAGCCAATAAACGCTAGCTGCGCGCACAACTGTGAAGAGTTTATTCAAAATTTGAATTACTCTTCATGTAATGCGGGTTGCGGACGATCAGTTTATATAATTTTTAGTAGATAATTTGATTTTTAAATTATATTAATGTTTATTTCAGGCTTTATAGTACATAATGAACAAAAATAATGTGAAATAATTTTTTTTAAAAAATATTTTATTTTCTGAAATAACAGGTGAAGTTGCTCTTCACCTCCTTCACCCGAATAGCCGCCACTGCTGCAACAACGATAACTAGATTTGTCTATGTCTACTTATTTTTAAATTGAAATATCAGTAATATGTTATTATTTGACAGTTGTGGATAAATTATAGTATTCTATTCGCCAGTGGCGGACACACGGACAGGGCGACAGGGACGATCGCTCTCCACCAGGATTTCTTTACACCTACAGAATATTTATGAAATTTATTGACAAAATGCTGATCTAATTCTTATAGTTCACTTTCAAATTGAATATTTTCATTTAAGAAGTAATAAGATATTACTTGTTGAATGATATTTCTCAACATCCAATAACTTATTTCGTATTTCAGAACTCGGCACTCGGTATTTTACTTATTATATTCGGTATTACTCGGATAATGTTCGCAATGCGCCGAAAAACGTTCCGTGGTTCGGCTCTGCTCTGAACGTTTTTCAATATAACAGAGTAACAGGTATTGCTAACGTAAATGTTTGTTTTTAGCTCTTACTTAGTAGTATTTGAAACATTTTTCTCGATAACTTATAGCTTGGAAGTAATTCCAAAATGAAAAAAATCGATCAAATTCAGTTTTCCGCCATCATAACCTATGAGAATTTTTGGCAAAATAAAAAACACATTTAAGATGAGAACTAAACTGCAAACATAAAAAATGTTAAGAATTAAAAACTACATCAAATGAGCTGAAATTTATTGCCATGAGAGAAACCTAAAATAAAATATCGGTATTTAAGTTTTTTACAGAGTGCCATGCAAGATAAAACATACAATTCAAATAGTTTTATTGTATGACATTATTTATTAATTTATTTATTGTTGACTTATCAGCAGCTTACGATACTGTGAAAAGATGGCCTAATGTATAAATTATATAATTTTAATTTTACCGTGTCTTAGATTGGTTTCACTTTTTAGGGTTACCAACTGACTTTTTTGGAAAGGACTGTCCTTTTTTGAACATATTTTGTGCTTGTCCTTTTTTAAACCAGGAAGGGACGTGATTTGTCCTTTTATAGTAATTTTTCGTTATTAATAATATTTTTCTTATTATTATAAATATAAAAATGAAATAAATTATTCACATTTTAGGCAATATAATGAAATATCGATACAATTTTTGAATTATTGATGTTATATACTATCATTTAGTTTACAGTCTTCTCTAATAGGTGGCGGTAGCAAACGCAGAGATGTATGCTTTGGTGTTTGGTGATAACTTCACACCTTGTAACACTTGAATTTTCCCAAAATAAAATTTAGAATAAAATTTAATAAAATCTTGGACTGCTATTGTTACAATAACGCACCCACAGATGTACGGGCTTGCGGCCGCTAGCTTAGTGAGATTGCTCTGAGATTAAGTGAAAAATACAATAATAACTTGTGGTAATAAACAAAAGTACTTACTCGTACCTGGGGCGCCATTTAATTGTTTATAATAGGATAATATTCTGAAGGCACTCAGAATTACCAGAAGGAGGTAAAAAAAATATTCGATATAAAGTTTAACGAAAAGAATTATATTGAACGAAAGTATCAATATATATATATATATATATATATATATATATATATATATATATATATATATAATATAATATAACAATAATGAATATATTAAGAGATAATTCCACATAAATAAAAAAAATATAGGGAATTTACAGAAAAAAATGTAGAAAACAAATATTGATATAATCCCTAAAATGAATACACGAAATACTGAATCTTATAACCCAAGCGAGGCAGACAAAATTATATTTATTGTTATGGATAAATTAAATTAAAATGATCCGCATCAAACAGGGGATGCGCGATGGGTGGATGATCCAGGGCTTTAAACAGAGTAAAATAAATAAATAAATAAATAAATAAATAATACTTTAAACATACGCACATATCACGCACGACCAAGCAGGGTAGTGCGGGCGTAAGGTTTATAATGAGAGACGTGAGTAAGAATCCTGGTTCATCTATTACCGAACAATCCCTACTTGATGATCCCTCATATAAAAATATTAAATACAAAAAAGGAAACTCGCGTGAGCTATACATATTCTATAAACCATTTGATGTTCCAAATATTAATTACCCAATAGCAACCGTAATAATAAAAAAAATTGTTAAACTTTGACGTCCATGCAACATACAAATATTAAACAGAACAAACAAGTAAAGAAAACAACCATGCTTATCTGTGCGAGATGATGACGTTCGAGTGACGTAGTGGCGGGGATGACGTATGTTGTGACGAATATGACGTGACTTCCGCTTCCAATAGTATAACTCCGAGAAATAATTCAATTAATATGTCTCTCCACGATTATTATTTCCAAAATTCCGACACCATATAGATAAATATCCCATAAATAATAATAAAATTCAAATAAAAATGCGACATATTCAAATAAAATTTAAACATGTCTTAAGAAAAATTGTTCTGTAACGGGCGGGTGCGTAGGGTGTAGTGAAAATCACCCTCCGTTGACGTACTGAATTAAAGCTCAGACAGCCACAGTAAGAATATAAATGAAAGTTATACTTACCTGTGTCACTACGATGACCTGTGCTGACTCTGGAAGGGGTTGACTGGGTTGTTTCACAAATAATTAAAAATTTTAGAAAAAATAATAATTATAATTAAAATTTAGAAAAACAATGTTACACACAAAAATAATATATAAACAAAATAATATGAAATATGTATTAAATTAATCAAAATTTCGTTCGACTGTTCGCCTCCACGATCGGGCTGAGAATCCCTCTCGTCCGTGGATACGAACATTTCCTAGGCTAGTTCAATTGACAACGTTGACACTTTTGCTGGTAATATTCCGCTTTTTCCAATATTCTGCAAAAACACTGAGCGGAAGATCGCCAGCCGCATGTCAGCGATTTGCAACAGTCACGGAGTTCATTCTATGAAAATACTGAATCACAAATTTAAAGTTCACACACGTGGCTGTTACACTGCCTCCCCCTTTAAACTCGACTATAATAAAATAATTATAGTTGAGGCTAGCGAAGTCAATTGAACTACCCTTGGCTACGACTAAGCTAACTTACAACTACTAACATTCAGTTTAGGCTACGCGCTGTCGTAAAACGTCGGTGTTGTTTGGCGGACCAGTAGCATACTGTGGTGGAGGGGCCGCAACCTGCTGCAAGCCTGGGTACAGAGATACTGATGAACCGATGTTGGGTATTGAAGTAGCTAGGGTCTCCGTCGAGTTCATGGCCCCAGGTTCCCGTTGGTGTATCAGGTTCACCAGGTATCGGGTTGTCATGGCGTCCCACAGGCTGGCCAGGAAAAACCATCTACGTTGCGGTTGGTTATTGGCTGCTCTCCTCAAACTGAAAAAATTCAGAACGACCGATGCGACGTACCTTAAGACGTGATAGGAGCATAAATACTGAGAATAAATTCCCAGTATAGGACAGGAATCCCCAAACTTCGACAGCGGCACTCCAGGCCATCTTAGCAAATTCGTATTTACTAAACACATCGGGCAGATGGAAGTCCTGTCCATCGGTCCCTGCTCCAATCACTCGTCGCGTCATGATGTTCGTTAAGGCACGTCTCTCATTTGGGAAGAGCAGTGTTTGTTGGAATGCATCCATGTCTTGCTGGGTGTATACGCCATGGGCTCTAATAGGGGCGATCTTCGTCATCGGTACACTCTCACTGGGATCGTTGGCGTCGAGGACCATGGGGTCTGGTTGTGTGCGACGCAGGTCCTGGTCAACTTCAAACCATTTACCCTCTAGGTGGTACATAACTGCCAATTGGTTCCCACAGTCGACCTGCGTGCCATGATCTCGAATTATATGATTAATGGGTGCCATAAATTTGCTCTCGTTCTTGTAAGTAATGGGCAGCTCTTGGTAGCAAAATGATGTTTTTCTGAAATCTACAATTCGTGGGCTACACCTAATTACATATAATACCTCACCCATTACTTTCCCCATGTGTCCTGACGCTTCCTTCACCAGGCCGCTAACGACATCTGGATTTTCGAGGGCCACCATGATACGGTTTTTCAAGATGTTCTCCTTCAAATGACATCTTTTTAGGATGGCGTCATAAACGAGGTCTTTAGTATGCTGTTTAAAGGCAATTTCCAAAAATAGCAGCTTACTAAGAACTTGAGCCATCACGTCCGTGTTCTGGTTCACTCTTCGAGATTTCTTGAAGTAGAAACCAAGAGAGGATTCGGTGATGATCAGCAGGCGGTTCTGCTCGGTGCGCCAAGCTGGTTGGTGGCATAGCAGCTCCTGCTGCACGAGTCGAAGTGCAAATACCGTATCATGGGCCTCGACGACAACGTATTTCGTGTCCGTCTTGTTCACTGTGAGGATGTTGGCGAGCCCTTCGTACAAGACGTCGAGTCCCTGAGCAGAGCATCGGTCATTGACATCAGCGTTCCACACCACTTCCATGTCATCAAAACAGTAGAGGTCTGTATACGTACACACGGTCCCTGACCGTGTTTTCTTCGACGTCGGCGATGGCGGTATAGTCGGACAATCTTATGGTGATGGCTGCGCTGACGACCACATCTTCATATGTGATGCCCTGCTGAGTATAGCGTACACCGGAACATTTACCACTTGGCTGCAGATAACCTGCGATGGTGGTCGATAGCTCGGTCGTGCCGTTGGAGATTAGGCCGGACACAATACCCGCTCCTAATCTTGTCAGATCCAGGCGTTCAAAACGGTGGGCTTCTAGGCAGCGTTCTGCCTTTACGGGGTGCACGTACCGGGGTAGGCCACCTGAAACTGCGCTGGTGTGCGAAGGCATACCACAGTGTTCTATTAATTGCTGTACTGTCACCAAGCAATTATAAACGTGGACTTCAGTGTATCGCCTTTCCTGGACTAATTGGATTTTAGAGGTAAACTCAGTTGAATCCTTCTTTGGGTCTCTGCATGGCTGTACATCCAGCAACGAAATTTTTGTAATTTCCACATCCGGGTCCGCATAGTCGAATGCAATCAGTTCAGCACGTAGCCAACAGTTCAAACTTAAAACTAACAAAATTAAATACTTAACATACATTTTCTGTCTTTACTACACTCGATTTGAACAAATCCACGGGTGGTCAGGGACGGCTCCGCGACTTCGAGTGGCGTAACGGGATGCTGGCGGAGGCGTATCTTCCTCGACCGTCGAATAGGTTTCCGTGGTTGTCGTGGAATCCAGAGTGTTGTTGGTGGATGGTCGGGAGGTTCCAGTGCCTAGGGTAGTATTTCGGCTGGAATTTCTCTCTGAAACTATAGAATGATTAGTTTCCCCATGCCTACTTTGTTCTAAATTTGGTACTGTTTCGTTCTGTCTCTCCCCCCAAGGGATAATAGGAGTAATACCCTCTTTTTCGCCTAATTCAGTCGTCTTAGGTGCGTCTTCGTGATCTATTAAGGGTAGGGCGTTTAAGTCGTCAGTAGTCATGTAACAAGGTTTAAGTCTGTTCACATGTACTGTCATTTGTCTACGACCAAAAATTTCTTTTATTACTGCATTTACTTCACGCAGCTCAATTATGCGATACGGTCCTGTCCACTTCTTTGCAAGCTTTGCACTAGTGCCGACCTTCACACTCGGTGTAAACAAATAAACTCGATCTCCTACTTTGAGAGTAACATTAGCGCTTTTCTTATTAAAAGTGCGATGTACCCTATCGATAGTTTTGTCTAGTTGTTCTCGTGCTCTAGTGTGTGCAATTTTCAATCTTTGGATTAGTTCACTCGCATAATTGGTATCCACGTCATAACGGGTCTTTAGAGGTCTAAATATTTCGTCGAACGGTAATTCAATATCACGGCCATACATTAGAAAGAATGGAGTTTCACCTACCATTGAATGAAAATTACTACAAAACGCTGAAACTGCAAATGAGAGCCATTCATCCCAATCTGTATGATTTACATTGATATAATGCGATAAGATGTCTTTTAACGTTCTATGACTTCGTTCTAGACTCGCGTTCGTCTGTGGTCTAAAAGCTGTCGTGTGTAATCGTTCGATGTTGAGTATGTTACAAATTTCTTTCATCAACTTTGAAACAAAATTTGTACCAAGGTCAGTAAGTAACTGTCTGGGTGTACCGTGTCGTAAAATTCTACCTTTTACAAATGTTTTAGCAACGGTAAGGGCTGTTTGGTCTCTGATAGGAAAAGCCTCAAGATAACGTGTGGCTGCATCTTGTACTGTTAAGATGTATTTATTTCCTGAGTCAGTAGTTACTAGCGGACCTACTACGTCCATCTCAATGCGTTCAAATGGGCGACTAATAAGTTTAAATTTTTTCAAAGGCGCGGGTTTTAAATGAGGAGATGTTTTCCTTTGTGCACACGATACACATTTCTTTACATAAATTTTTACATCGGAACGGAGTTTTGGCCAAAAGAAACGCGAATTTACTTTTTCAAATGTTTTCTCCGTTCCACAATGTCCTGAAAGAGGTGAATCGTGGCAGGCCTTTAAAATAAATTTCCTAAATTTTGCTGGTACTACAAGTCGGTCTTCATAACGCTCATCGTCCGATTTACGGCACACCAACCCATCATCGTCTAAATAAAAATCGCAGTTGGGTTCGTCATTAATCTTATCTAAATACGTCATAATTTGCGTGTCATTCCTCTGTTCAGATTTCATGACGTCACGGTCCCGTATCACCGGATTGTTTGTAATGAAACATGAGACGCACAGGCTTGATACGAGAGACAGCGTCTGCATTGCTATGTTTCTTACCAGGGCGATAATTAATTTCAAAATCATGCTCCGATAAAAGCAACGACCATCTAATTAATCTATTTGATGGTTCGGAAGTATTCATTAACCATTTAAGTGGCTGATGATCGGTATAAACTATAAACTTCCTACCATACAAATAACAACGAAAATGTTTTATGCTCCATACCAAAGCAAGACACTCTCTTTCGGTCGTACTGTAGTTACGTTTTGCCGCAGCGAGTTGGGGACTCGCGTACGCTACCGGCATCTCATGACCATCATACTCTTGGCATAACACAGCACCTACCGCGTATGCAGACGCATCCGGGCATGAAATAAATGGTTTTTGAAAATTTGGATATTTTAAAATGGGCGATTTTATTAACAAATTTCTCAAATTATTAAATGCGGCATCTGCTTCGATCGTCCAAGAAAATTTATTATTTTTCCTTGTCAAACTTGTCAAAGGTTGTGCTAATTTTGCAAAATTTTGAATAAAACGTCTATAAAATCCAATTAAGCCTAAAAATGATCGAATTTCTGTGGCGTCACGAGGTACGGGGAATTGTTCTACTACACTTATTTTCTCCGGATCAGGTTTGACACCGTCTTTACTCACGATATGACCTAGATATTTTGTTTCACTCATCATAAATTTACATTTATCGGGAATTAAAGTGAGATTTGCATCTCGAAGTCGATCAAATATGAGTTCTAATTTACCCATATGTTCCTCTAAATTATCAGAACTGAAACAAATTATATCGTCAAGGTATACAAAACAGTGAGTAACCGTTAATCCAGACAAAACAGTATACATTAGTCGTTGCCAAGTGCTCGGGCTGTTGATTAGTCCAAAGGGCATTCGATTACATTCAAAATGGCCCCAAGGTACAGAAAAAGCTGTCTTTTCTATATCTCGCGGGTCCATTTCCACTTGCCAGTAGACTTTTGTTAAATCTAAAGTTGTAAAACGAACGGCATTTCCAAGTTGATCTAGGGTATCTTGTAAATTTGGAATAGGACAATAATCTCTCTTTGTAATTTTATTTAATTCACGGTAATCTATACAAAACCTAAATGAACTTTCGCCGTTACTTAATTTCTTTTCTACTAAGACTACTGGGGCAGAATAAGGACTAGTCGACGGTTGAATGATGTCATTCTCGAGCATTTCATCTACAAGTTCTTTAGTAACTTGGCGGCGACTAAAAGCTACGCGATACGGAGCGCGCGCCACAGGGACATCAGTGCTTGTGTGTATGCGATGTTTCACGAGCGTAGTCTTACTTAGCGGTTCGTTTTCTTGGTTTGAATACGTCAGCATATTTATTTAAAAAAATTTGAAATTTGTCCCGTTCCACATCTGATAAATGATCTAAGTTAAATTCATGCTGTTTGGTCGTATTCACGGTATTAACACTTTTAAAATTTTCTACATCTGTTTCTAGTTGCTCTTCCGCTCCTATAGCTAAACCAATTGGTGTTCGATTTGCTATAACTACTTCTTTGTTATTTACATTTAAAATGTTAATAAATACTTTATTTTTTTCAAATTTTCGAACAATTGTTCGAGCAACTAGAATACCGGGTATGTGAAGATCACGCGGCTCTACTACATATGTCATATCAGGCATTCGCATATCAAGTGCCAGTTCAATGACAGCATTATGTCTCGCGGGAATTTTGACTGTGTCTCTAACACGTACAACAAAATTTTTATTTTCGTTAAGAGTGTCAGTAGACGCCGACTTATCACTATTTGTGATACGCGTCTCTACACTGCACTCATCGGTCGGTGCTTTCAAATTTAAATTTGGCGGTACAGGATCCGAACATGGTTGATCACAATTTTGTTCATCAACAATACTGCAATCTACGTTATTTACTAATTGATCCTCGGTTCCAAATAAATTATTGAAGCCTACTACATTTCTACTCTTATCTTCTGCTTTGTCAGCAGAGATAACGTGTAAGTTCTCGCTTGCACTATCACTGTTCCTTGAAAACTCTGACACAGATAAAACTTCGTTATTAATTTTGAATCGATTTTTTTCCAAAATCGATGACTACTTTGTTTTGAACTAAAAAATCTACTCCGATCAGTCCGTCGGCCGGCAAATGCAGATCATCGGGGCGATAAAACGATGTACTAAATTTCCGGAACCCACTACTAATTCGACAGTAGTAACTCCATTACTAGTCAATTGGTTCCCAGAAACGTCTACTAATACATCATTTGAGGGTGAAATAGACAAATTTAGTTTTTCAGCTACACTACGTTTCAAAAGCGATACAGCAGCACCGGAATCTATGAGAAATGTATTTTCGATCTCGTTAATTTCGAATTTTACAAATTTTGTTTTATCTGTATCAGGGTCAGCGACCCGCGGAACAATGAAGCGACGTTGATTTAAACTGCCTGACGTTGGGTCGCGGTCGAGACAGTTTTCGCGTTTAAAGGACACGCTTTGTCATCTGCGCGATGACCAACCTTAACACAGTTGTAACACAATACTTGCTTTGGTTTCGGACACTTCTTAGATAAGTAGTCAGTACTACCACAATTAAAGCAACGACCTCTCATATTGTGATATCGTTGGTCAGTGCGTAAAATTGCGTTTTTCTTTGGCGGTGACTTTGGAAAAGAACGCACGGGTGTAGGTGTTGGTTTCGCGTTATGTTGTGAGTTAGTGACCGCACGAACATGAGCCTTATGAGCATCTGCTTTCGTTTCTTTATATAAACGAGCTAAGACCTCCTCGTAGTGCTCCGCGTAAGGTAACGCCTCCTCTACAGTTTCAAAATGCCTAATTCTACTAATTTCGTTTGCCAATTTGGTATCAAGACCCTCAAAAAATTGTTTTATCATCATCGTTTCACGTTTAATGCGATTACGTAAACTCGTCATGTCGTTGTCATCTGACGCCGGAAAAAGTTTAGCTGCCGCAATTTCTAGCCGTAAAGCAAATTTTTGAATTGACTCATCCTTTTTTCGAAAAATTTTGAAAAAATCCTTTTCAGCTACTGAAAAATCGTGTTTTTCCCCAAAAAGTTTTACGAGCCATTCGCGCATTTCTTTCATGGTAGTCGGTCTTTTGTCTATAGGAAGTGAATAAAAACAATTTTGTGGTTCACCTTTTAATTTTAATTTTATCGCCGTAACTACCTGACTATCTGTCCATCTGTAACAGTCTGCCACAGTCGCAACGTTATCAAGGAAGGCTTCTAGGTCGGAACCACCGGAATAAGTGTCAATGCTTTTAAGGGCGGACATGGGTGTAGGGTCGGTAAAAGCTTGCCTCGCTGATGGTGAACTAGTTTGGGCAGCTTGTTCGTTAGACAGTGGTGGAATGTACTGCTTAGTTTGCGGTACATTTGGAAGGTGGTATGAAAAAGGTGCAAGGTGAATGTCAAATGGAGGTACACGTGATGGACCAGGCTGCGCGGTATAATAATATGGGTAATAAGGATGCATAGGGACATTAGTAACTGGAGGAGCGGTCGGATTCTCAAATGTTGCCGTTGTTGTAGTGGTTGTAAATACCACTGTCGTGGGTGCAGGAGGGTTTGGTACAGTCGTCGTATTTGTCGTCGTGGGTGTATCGTTTGAGTCAACCATATTCACAGTTTTAGTCTTAAATTAATTCGGTCGATCACGTTATGTCTAGTAAACCCTAATTAACCCTTTACTAGATCCTAACAGACTGCGCCAATTGTAACGGGCGGGTGCGTAGGGTGTAGTGAAAATCACCCTCCGTTGACGTACTGAATTAAAGCTCAGACAGCCACAGTAAGAATATAAATAAAAGTTATACTTACCTGTGTCACTACGATGACCTGTGCTGACTCTGGAAGGGGTTGACGAGGTTGTTTCACAAATAATTAAATATTTTAGAAAAAATAATAATTATAATTAAAATTTAGAAAAACAATGTTACACACAAAAATAATATATGCACAAAATAATATGAAATATGTATTAAATTAAACAAAATTTCGTTCGACTGTTCGCCTCCACGATCGGGCTGAGAATCCCTCTCGTCCGTGGATACGAACATTTCCTAGGCTAGTTCAATTGACAACGTTGACACTTTTGCTGGTAATATTCCGCTTTTTCCAATATTCTGCAAAAACACTGAGCGGAAGATCGCCAGCCGCATGTCAGCGATTTGCAACAGTCACGGAGTTCATTCTATGAAAATACTGAATCACAAATTTAGAGTTCACACACGTGGCTGTTACAGTTCTATATTTACCTTAAGATGTTATTCGGCTTGTAGTAAATTTATTGACCATGTATTATTTAATCCGGACGTCCTCCTTGAAAATAAAACTATTTCTTTGTTGTTCTATATAATCCCTCAACAGAAGCAATCGCAATTTGAACTTTAATCACTTAAATTCACAAAATATCAAACTACAATATTACTTCATACTGAACAATTCAACACAGTGGTCAGGAAACAAGTGGCTTGGCGAGATCTCTTACAGATTATTCTCGCATATTCTATTAATTGATTAAGAATACAGGTACGAAGTATTTATATGTCTTTATAGTGAAAGCCGTATTTTAACTTTTAAATAACTGTACAACAATATAAAGTTAATAATCGAAATTTGCACGAAACAACCTTCAGAGCTCGCTTCAGCAGAGATAAAAATATCAATCTTGACTCAAAATTGTTAATTGTTACTCTTATGCTCTCATCCTCATCGAAAGACTATCCGGATCAAGTTTTACTCGTTAATATTTTATTATTGTTTATTAACGCTAAATAACTGCTTTGTAAGTTTAAAAAATTAAAATGTAAAATTAAATATTAGAAGCTAACATTTTCAGGTTAGAATTTTTTTGTGTTTTACTTTTTTCGTCATAAAGTATTGATTTTAATGTTTTAAGAATTTTTAAATTTGTTTCATTGTATAAAAACTCTGTATCATTTAACTTTGCATTAAAACACGTTTGACTTTGGAAATTTGGCTTATAAATTTTAAATCTTACACATAATTCAGAAAAAGAATGCTCAAAAAAAAAAGTTTTTTTCTGCAATTTTGTAAAGTTATCAACCCTACTTTTGGAAGATATGCTGTTTAACCGTGGGGTGTTTTATTTTATTTATTTATTTATTTAGCGTTTAGCGTTCTCAACAGGGCTAAATGCCCCAATAACAAAGAAGCATTACATTACATGTAAGGTACATAAATTTAGTAAAAGTAGTAGGTACATATACATAAAGAACATATAAAACATGGATAAATTAGAAAAATATTAGTAGGTACATAAATTAATTAGAGAAACAAGAGTAATATGAATTATAAATTACATGTTGCGAAAGATTAGCTGCATCTGTTTTTTGAATGAATTCAAAGGGGTGTTAAAAATGTCTGGAAGATGAACATTATTTGACAGCTTATTATATAACACAGGCAAGCGATTCATAACCGAATTGATTGCAGAATTAGTTTTGTAAAAGTTAATTACAAATAGTTCATTTGATCTTGACGTGTGCGACTGCACGCGAAAAGAAAGTTGTGTAAGAAGTAGTGGGCAATCAATTATGTTATTAAGTAATTTACACATAAAAATAATGTCCAATAATTTACGCCTGTTATACAGCGATGGTAGGTTTAGGTTATAACTAGGAAATTTTGTGAAAAAATATCTGCAAAATTTATTTTGAATACTTTCAATTCTGTTTATATACATGAAGTATTGCGGATTCCAAACAACTACTGCGAATTCTAGCTGACTTCTGACTAGACTAAAATAAAGGGTCAAAAATGTTTGAGGGTTTTTAAAGTTTCGGCAAGTTCTAATAAGAAATCCCAACATTTTATAAGATTTTTTGACAATGTTGTCAATATGTTTGTCCAGTAAAAATTTACTATCTATAGTTACACCTAAGTCTTTAATTTCATTGATTTTGGCTAATGTCGTACCTGATATATTGTACGAATATTGTATAACATATCTGTTCCTTGTAAAACTTATATGAAAGCATTTGTTAATGTTAATAAGTAATTTGTTATTAGTAGCATAGTTTACAAATCTACTCAAATCTGATTGAAGTTCAATGCAACGAGCTGATGATGTTATGGGATGATATATTTTTAAATCGTCGGCATATAACAGAAATCTAGTAAATTTGAAACAACTGCTCATATCATTTAAAAAAATATTAAATAATAAAGGCCCTAAATGACTACCCTGAGGGACTCCAGAAGATACTAAAACAGGGTCAGATTTATATCCACATGAAACTACACACTGAGTTCTATCAGTCAAATACGATCGAAACCAACTTAATAAACTACCATTTACACCGACATTAGCTAATTTAGTTAGTAATATATTGTGATCTATTCTATCGAAAGCCTTGCTAAGATCAGTATAAATTGAGTCAACTTGACATCTGTTATCCATAGAACGCAAAATATCATTGGAATAAGTAAGTAAGTTGGTTTCAACCGATCTTCCGGGCATAAAGCCGTGCTGCTCAGGGATAATTAAAGATTTGACAGTGGAATACAGAACTGTGTATATTAATTTTTCAAATATTTTTTCAAATGTGCATAGTTTAGATATAGGTCTATAATTCTCTATATTATTCTTCAATCCATTTTTATATACAGGCACGACATAAGCTACTTTCCATTTATTAGGACAATGTCCTTCTGTTAAGGATTTGTTAAAGATTAACATTAAAGGATAACTTAGGGAAGAAGCACAATTTTTGATGAATAATGGTGGAATTTCGTCAGATCCTGCTCCTTTTCGAGTGTCTAGTGACAATAAGATTTCAAGAACTTCATCCTTACTAAAAGCTACAGATGAAAGTGAATTTAATTTTATTTGAAAATCAGGTAAGTTATTGTGTGAATCGTTATCAACATTAAAGGAAGCCGCAAAATGACTAGAAAATGAATTACAGATATCTTTCCCATTACATATTTCTACATTATTGTACAACATGGTATTAGGAATATTACATTGTTTCGATGTTGAAGATACGAAAGACCAGAATTTTTTACTATTATATGAAATTTGATTCTCCATACTTGCCAGATAATTTCTGTAACATTGCTGGGCTAAATGTTTAACTTTTCGTCGAACAATGGAAAAATCATTGTAGTATTCTAATGTTTTAAATCGTTTATATTGTCTATGTGCTTTGTATTTAACTTTGATTAGTTTAATTAATTCACTTGAATACCACACAGGACAACCATCGTTACAACTTTTACGAGAAGGTACAAATTCCTCTATTACGTCATACAGTAGACTGTAAAAGAGCAGGAAATTTCCAAATTTAAACGATGGGCGTCCTCATGGCTCTGTTTTGTTACCAATTTTGTTTAAATTATACATTAGTGATTTACCTGAAACTAGTTCTCGAAAATTTATTTATGCAGATGACATTGCAACACAAAAATTCTGAAGAACTGGAAATTATTCTTTCAAAGGATTTAGAAGCTTTTAATATTTATTTGAGAAAATGGCGATTATGTCCTAACCCCCAAAAAAACAGAAATTTCTTGCTTCCATCATGCAAATAACCAAAAAAATAATAAACTTAAAGTAAATTTAATGATTCCATAATAAACTACAATTTTTCACCAATATACCTTGGCGTAACCTTAGATACCTGTCTCACTTAAAAATATCACATCGAAAAACTGAGATTGAAACTTAAAACACGTAATAATATTTTTCTAAAACTTGCTGGCACCAGTTGGGGAGCAACTGGTCATACTTTGCGAATTTCAAGACTAGCTCTGGTTTATTCTTCTGCAGAATATTGATGACCAGTCTGGAAGAACAGTGCTCATATAAAGAAAGTAAGATTCACAGTTAAACACAACGATACGAATAATAACTAGTACTATAAAATCCACTTCTATACAGTGGCTACATGTTTTAGCAAATATCGCGCCGTGTGATATTAGAAGGAACTATTTAATCAAACGTTTTTGGAATAAATTTCAAAATTCTCCTGATATATTTTCCATAATACAGGTTTCAGAAAATTTACCAGACAACTGATTAAAATCCCGTAAACCTTTCTGGAATGAACTATTTCTTAATGCACCTTTCTGCACCTCTGATCAATGGAAAATTTCTTGGCAGAAAGCCGATATTCCAAATAAATATTTAATTTAGATCCCAAAAAAGAAGTACTAGGTTTAGATCAACCAAGGGCTATTTGTTGTAAGCTAACTCGTCTTCGTACATGCCATGGTAAATGTAACAGTATGCTATTTTATTGGAAAATACATAATAGTCCAAATTGTGAATGTGAAGCAGAAAAAGAAACAATTCAACATATTGTAAAAGAATGTCCTTTATCTAAATTTCAGCAAAGTTTTTCCGGACTTCATCATTTAACAGAAGATACACTAAATTGGATAGTTAAGATCAAATATGTTTAATTTGTTTTGTTTTATTATTTTATTTATGTATTAATTTATAATTTGTACTGTCTTTCATTCGAAATTTAAAGCTGTATGAAATTTTTACCAGCGTATTTTCTATGGTCTATAAAAAAGTAGACCCCTATATATACAGGTGAGTCACCGAAATGGCCTTCTTCGATATCTCGCTTATCGTTAGCAATACAGCAAAAATATATTTACCGAATTTACTCGGCTACACAAGGGGCACAACGTAAAATTATTTTCACATATACAGGGTGGTTTTGCATTACAGCTCGGTGAAAATTGTTTGTCTATTCTTAAATGGAACACTCTATATGCTTTTATATATTTTGTATTACATTCCTCTATACGAACATATAAAATTTGTTTTAGTTTTCCGCGGCGTTGCCAAGTTATTCCGTTTTTTCTCCAAAAAAGACCTAAAACACGCACTGCTTTACAAAGGCATACTGAAGTTATTTTAATAGTAAAAATTATATTTTTTTTTCTGTACAACTATAAACTATACTCTATGTTTTCGTATACCTTCTTTTACATATTATTATACAGGGTGTTAAATAAAGCGAATCAAATTTAATGAAATTCAAATGGCCATAACTCGTCATTTTCAAATGAAACATCCTATATTTTATTATTCAGTTGTATTTCTTTTTGTATTCTCTGTTAATGTTATTAAGGGTATACTATGCCTAAAACCAATAATTTCGGAGATTTTCACCATTTTTCTCTAAATTTATGTGTTTGCATTAAAAATTAAATGAAGTATTCCATAAAAATTGTGTTTTTAATAAGAAACAATTGCAATTATGAGAGTTGCATTAGCAGTAACCAATAAATAAAACTGGTTATTATTAATATTATTGCGATTAAGTAAAATTTATTTATTAATTGAATCTTTCGCAAGAAGAACTTACGAATATGGTTTACTTACTTGGAGAAGCGGAAAGAAATCCTCTGCTTGCATCAAGAATTTATAAACAACGGTTTCCGGGAATAAGACATCCAAACCGGCGTTGTTTTGAAAAACTGAGAGAAAGGTTTGAAAGAACTGGTCATGTTCAATACGAAAAAAAAAGAACGGGCCAGAAATAAAGGTACGGAGTTTATTGTACTCGCAAGTGTTGCCGAAGATCCCCATACAAGCACGCGAAAAATCAGTCGTGAATTAAATGTAAGTCAGTCTACAGTTTCAAGAATTATTCGAAAAAATAAATTTCATCCATATCATATCCAAATGGTACAACAATTAGACGAACATGATTTTAGAAATCGCCAAAATTTTTGTGAATGGGCTATTGAAAGATATAGGGACGATTGCGATTTTTTAAATTTCATTTTATTTACGGATGAAGCAACCTTCCACAAAAATGGACAAGTAAACCACCACAATTTTCATTATTACGACACCGTAAATCCACATTTTGTAAGACCATTCGACCATCAGCACAGATGGTCTCTTAATGTATGGGGAGGAATATTAGGGAGTCATGTTATTGGACCATATTTTTTTGATAACCATCTTAATGGGCAAAATTATTGTGAATTTTTACAAACTGATCTTCAGAATGAGTTGGACAATTTACCCCTTAATATTATCCGGAGATTATGGTTTCAGCACGATGGTGCGCCGGCTCATAACAGTCTTCGGGTTAGGAATTATTTAAATCATGAATTTCCTAACAGATGGATTGGAAGAGGTTGTCCAAGGAATTGGCCTGCTAGATCTCCGGATCTTACAAAATTAGATTTTTTCTTGTGGGGCTATGTAAAAGACTCAGTTTATCAGACAGCACTAACTACACGAGAAGATATGATGGAGCGAATTCGGAACTGTTTTGCAACTGTAGACGAAAATATGCTGCGAAGAGTAAATTATTAATTTATAAATCGTTTACAAATCTGTTATTGTGAAAACGGCGGTTACGTTGAAAATCTTTTATAATAGTTGTTTTGTTTATATTAAATATTAAGCTTTTGTTCACGGTGGCCGGTGGATAGTTATTCCGCTGCGAAGCCGAACAAAATCAGTTCTGTGGTGACTTGGACTAAAGCGACATTAGTTAGTTGCCTACCTGCTGGTGCTGTCTTTCTTAGTTGATATTTTATTTTCTCTCTAGTTAATGTAGATCTTCAGAGCAAAACACGTGTCTACAGCTGCTATAAAAAATGAGAGTTTCCCGCGGGAAATTTTATTAGTTCTTTTCATAATATCAATTTAGAATATAATTAATTGTGAAAATTAATAGTTAATGTTATCATGATACACTTATTTCTTTATACAATTCTCTAGTACGTTCTAAACTAGAATATGCATCTGTTGTGTGGAATCCACAATACAGATCAAATATTAATATAATTAAAACTGTTCAAAAAAAGTTTATTAATCTACTATGCTATAAATTTAAAGTAAACTGTTCGAATTATATTAATAAATTAGAAAGGTTCAATTTGAACAGCTTAGAAAGTAGACGAACTTATTTTGATATGTTATTCCTCTTCAAGATTTTCAACAATTTGTTGTATTCTGACAATATTCTTTCTCTATTCCTTATAAATGTTCCAGCAAAATGTAGAAGAACTTATAATTTGTTTAAGCTTTCTGCAAGTAACACTAATAATTATAAATTTTCTTGCATAAATAGAATAATGGCAGTTTACAACAATCAATTCAGTCATCTTGATTTGTTTAGTTTATCTCTTAATAGTTTTAAAAAAGTGTCAAAACTACTTTATGATGAGCTTTACTAGCGTAATTATTTTGTTTATTTCTACTAACTTTATTACTGTTTTGCTATTTTTTTCTTTTTTTTAATATTGTGTTTAATAAGCGAGAACCTTTATTTGGTCTCTGTTTGAGGTGTTGGTTCTCCTATTATTTTATGTAATAATCTAACAGGGCAAAAATCTTTATTTTCTTCGCAAGTTTTGGAGGACACAGTATTATTTATTTATTTATTTATTTTCATTCAATACGGCCTGTTCTAGTACCATCATTAGATTTTTCTTCTTTGAAATAATAAATTTTATAGTTTGCAGCTTCGCCTCCTTGCGAAGCCAATTCATATGCTGCAATATGAAAAAATCTTTTCAACAATCCTCATTCCATAGTAGTGCCATTTTATGAACTTCTTCTTTTTTTAACGAATTTGCCATTTGACAAGACGTTAATACAGGTTAATTTTGTATAAATAATTATACCTGCTTTGTAAATTAAATTTAGTTGTAGAAAAAATATTGTGTGCACCTTATGCCTTTTGTCCGAGTTATTTTTTGACTTGGCTAAATTTCTTACAATATTTAGATATAATACGTCTGTCAAAGTCGTTCCCAATATATCATTTTAAATGGGACAGGAAATACATTGCTGTCAATCAAATGTCGAGTCGTAACCATGGATATGACAAACCCAATGTCTCACGTTAAAAATACGGTATGTGAATTATAATAAACGCCAAAGAAAGTATTTCTAACCAATCAGAAGAATGAGTTATATTTCGTTGAAATTCGGCTCACATTTATTTATTGTTTTTCATATGATATAAGTATAAATAAGGTTATATATAAATTAATTTAAATAGAAATGGACAGTGACGAAAATATAGTATTTATTTCGTTGTTCATAGTTCACGAAACACTGAAACACTGAACTCTGGATTGGCTAACGCTACAGCAGTAAGGTAGAAAGATTAGAGTTGGTCGTCTTCTGCGTTGCGTTTATTGCAAGCAATACCATGAGCACATGTTTTGTGTTACTTTACTGCAACTGTGTTATAGCCTGCGTTAATTTATTATAAATAGGCATTTACGTTAACAGGTTGCCTTATAATACTTGTTTTTTAATATAGGTACTATTATCTGATAAACAAAAATTTAAATATTATTCAAAGTAACAAAAAAACTTCTCATTTTGATGTCACAACAAAATATAAAACTCAGCTAGTGCGCACTGATTACACAAAATTAAAACGGGAATCGGTTAAATATAATACTTACATTTCTAAAGAAGAGTAGGCTGGACATTCCAAGCTATAACCGCTAAGAATCTTATTGTAGAAGCTGATGTCCATTTGTAAGTCGGGGTACGGAGTGCGCGCCAAGCTGAACAGCTCCCACAGAAACACACCGAACGACCACACGTCCGACTCAGTGGAGAATGTCTTGTCTCTGATGGACTCAATTGCCATCCATTTGATCGGCAAAGGGCACTGGGTTTTCTTTTTGTAGTAAGTTTTTGTACCTAGATTTCTAGCTAGTCCAAAGTCTGAGATTTTCACTATGTTATTTTGTGCTAGAAGCACATTTCTTGCGGCGAGATCTCCATGAACCACCTGCAACAGTTTGTTATGAGCAAAACAAAAGACAAGTAGAGGGCCGGCGGCCGGACACGTACCTTTCTAGCGGCTAGAAATTGCATACCCTGCGCTACCTGTAGCGCCCAACACAGCAGTTCCAGTGTGCTTACACGCTGTGCATAACCTCCACCTGACACAGTGACATAACCTTTTATTACTTATACTTAATACAAACCGACAAATTCATAGATACAAGATACAAGTTGTCCAGGTTAACTTGTAAAACATGGGGATCTCGAGAACCGTATGAGATACGAAGTCGGTTAACGTTCCCTTATTTTATTATATTTCACATTAAATTAAAAAACATTCTTTTTCTTTTAAAGGAAGTATCTAGATTACATTAAAAAAATGCTATTTATAGAACTTTGATCCTTTGTAATTCCGTAACCAAAAGGAATAAGACCTATATTTATATAACAATTTTTAATCAAAATGATACACCCTGAATATCGTTGGCAAGCTAAAAAAAGATGTCTCTACCATGGTGTACTTTTCCAATATGGCATTCAAATAAAAATTTGGTTGGGTCTAAGTACACGTTAATGCGTACCTCATATCAAATGTAGATACACTCTCAAACGTCATCAGCCATCACTGCTTATGAAGTTGGCGTTTACCCTATACCTTTATAATTGCGTTCGGTACAGAATTTAGACTTTTTCTAAATATAACAACAATAACGTTACCTAACGCCCAAAACGGCCCAAGTTTTCCAAGCGCGACTTTTGTGCTTTATGTAGTTAAATTCTTGTTGTTATATTTAGGGAAATCATCTATGACACAACAGTCTTCATAAGGTTAAGGCCTCAAGTACCATAGTTACTCGTAGAGAAATATACTGTCTAAATTATACAGGGTGTTATGTAAGTAATTGTACAACGCTTAACGCATAGCAGAACTGTCAGTAAATCTGGCGATAATTTTTGTTTAACATGCTTTCTTCAAAAACTAGAGGCCTATAAAACTGACCATTCACGCCATAGTTCGAATTTTTTTTAAAAAGTAAAAAATCAATGTGTTCTCTGGAAAAAATGTCACATCTGTTACAAATGACATATAAGATCATTGACGTCTATTTGGAAATAACTCTCTATACTGTCTTGAAGCAGCAGGACTATGTTGTAATATCTCGCCATAAACCATATGCATTCTGCATACTCTTGATTGGAGAAGGTAAATGGCATTTTGAGAATATCAAAAAAAAAAAATATCTAATGTGGACACCACATGACTTCCTTGTACGCCTGTTACACTATACATATTTTGTTAATAATTAAAATATGTATAATAACACACACAATCATAAAATTGCACGTATTTGACATAATTTGACATTGACATTATATTTTCTATTTTTTTGTTATTTCTTGTCCTAATTCATAGCAAACTTAATTACAGAAACCAAAAAGTACATAATGTAAAAATTTACATATCTCGCTTATACAAAGAACTAATTTAATCATACTTAAAGTTTTCGACGCAAAATTCAATTCTCTAAAACTTTTATTTGGAGCATTTATTGTTAATTTCAAAATAACACCATTTTTTTCAAGAAAAACTGATAATAGCTTCAAGTAAAGTATCACTTCCGGTTAGACTATTTTAACCAAAGTCTATTATGTTATTTCCATTGATATAAAAGTATTATATGCCAAATTTGAAAGTTTTGGATTATATTTTAATATTGTTTTTTATTAAAATCTATTATAGGTTTCAAGTAAAGTACCACTTCCGAGTATACCATTTTAACTAAAATCTATTATGTTATTTCCATTGATATAAAAGTATTATATACCAAATTTGAAAAGTTTTGGATTATATTTTAATATAGTTTTTCATTAAAATCTACAATAGGCTTCAAGTAAAGTACCACTTCCGGGTAGACCATTTTTACTAAAATCTATTATGTTATTCCCATTGATATAAAAGTCTTATATACCAAATTTGAAAAGTTTTGGATTATATTATAATATAGTTTTCCATTACAATGTATTATGGGCTTCAAGTAAAGTACCACTTCTGAAAGTTATGCAATGACCAAAAAGGGAGGTGCACAACTAGATGTTATAACAGTCCTAAATACAAAATTTTAACTTTCTACGGCTTCCCGTTTTTCAGTTATGCGAGATACGTACGTACATACGTACGTACGTACAGACGTCACGACGAAATTAGTCAAAATGGATTCAGAGATGGTCAAAATGGATATTTTTGTTGAAATCTGGAAACCGAATTTTTTCGCGATTACAATACTTCCTTTACTTCGTACAAGGAAGTAAAAACTAAATAAATTGTACGTCTATGCAAAAAACGTTTAATATCAGTTTCGACAATTAATAGTTTTACCAGAGAACACATTGATTTTTATTTTTTTTACAATATTTTAAACAATGATATGATTGGTCAGTTTTAAAAGCCTCCAGTTCTTGTAGGAAGCATGTTAATCAAAAATTATTGCCAGATTTACTAACTATGGGATCAGTTCCACCGTAGGTTAAGCGTTGAAAACTTACTTATATAACTGTAAATATCGCTAAGTCAGCGAAGGAGTCACAATGTAGCCGCGTATCATCCATATTTAATTAAAAAACGAGTTTTTCAATGTGGGTATGACATACAAGGTGGTGCGTCGGCAGACGCACCGTAGGTATTTAAATGTTAAATTCGGAATATTCAAATAATAGATTCCCTACTTGTTTGTCAGCAGACCGGTTACTTTTTAGAGAAAAAAATAGGAATTCATAAATCTTCTTTATCCGAAACAGGAAAAATTAATTGAATATTAATTTTAATCAAAGAGTATTCGTGCCATGGGACTAACAAAGAAAAAAAAAACGATAGTTCTCATCGACAGCTATTATTTTTATTTGACATCTTGTGTTTGTACTTTACAATGCTTGCCGTCAAATAAGTATGGACTAGAGATTTCTACACTGTTGTCAATTCACTGGTCATATTGAAAATGCCAGGGTGCGAAGAAGGAAAAAGTTAAGATCGGTCCATACTAATTTGACAGCGAGTATAATGTAAACAATATTTCTTTTGTTTTGAAATAGTCACCATTCAAGAAAAATAGAAATTGTGAAATGATTTTATAGTGGAAACAGTTCCCGGCTAGAATGTGCTTTGTTTACCGCAAAATATTCTAATCGATCTGTTCCAAGCCAATACACAGAATGGTAACTGTCTCTGATTGAAAATCCAAACATTAGTTTGAGGCAACTTAAAGATAATTTTTCATCACACAACAAAATTAAGGGGATATTAGACGTACGCACGTACTTGCAACTGTTTTGACAATTACTTCATCTTGCAATCTACGTTATTAGCAAAGTTGTAAGGAATGTAGTTTTTTTTTTTTTTAGTTTATGGTCAATCAATGGTATCTAGAAAAAATGGTGCCGCAGACAATTTTTTGTTCATTCAAGGCCCTTATAATTGAAAGGGATGTGAAGCTGCATGTTTCCTCCCTTTCATGTACAAAAATAAATTGCACGCTCGCAGTGCATTTTAGAAAAGAGTATATTTAACGGATTTTTTACAAGAACATTTGAAATATCGTACTGATTCCTGTTGGTCTATCCATCGAGTTTTAAGGTTTTTTTCAGTTTTTGATTTTAAGACGTACAATCTGTTGGAAGGTGCACTGAAAAAGGTTGTAACCTCGATCATAACTCCTAACGTGTTTCTTACATACTGTAAAATATTGCAATTCGGAATTGAACGGTTCAAAGCAAGGTAAGGACTTTTTACTGCGTTTAAAAGATGTTCTTGAAGTTTGGTTACAGCTTCTTTGTTGTCTCTTAACCTTAAATTAAGATCTAAATTCATTAAAACTTCAAGACAGTATTTGCCAAGATATCTCCAGTTAAATAAGGTTTCTGTGCCGTATTATCGTTATCATAATTCTTCGTGTGATCGCGTGACAATCTACGAAACCAACGAAATTTTCTTGATCATCTCCATTATACCCAACGTAACGGAGTACAACTGACTGTACTCGCCGTCAAATAATTATGGATTGATGTTCCTTGCCCTGCTGTGTTGCCGCTTCTTCATAACTTAGCATTTTCAACATGGCTAACGGAATTGGCAACAGTGTAAAAAATCTCCAGTCCGTATTTATTTGATTGCGTTGTAATCAAAATTTGATGAATTTCTTCTTGTTCACATCATTTTATAATATCATTTTGCGTAACACTGCAGATGTAGGTGTTTTTCGACGAAGTATTTTCTAAATGTTTTTACCTTCCGTCACCTTTTCCTACTTTCCGAATTTACTACTTTTCAGATGATGTCGGTATGTATGTATGTATGTGTGTGTGTGTGTCAGTGTATGTGTGTGTGTGCGTGTGTCCGTGTGTGACAATTTTTTCTCCGACTATAACTCCAATACTACAATTCTAAAATTATTTTTTTATCCTCTTTTGAAGAGCTGATTAGATTTTGGTTATAGATCCAGCGGAAGTACCCTTATTTGAAGTTTTTAACAGTTTTTCATATTCAATAGATACAGAGATAAAGCATTATAAAGAGATTAACTTTCAAAAATCAATCAACTTTGATAATTATCATGGAAACATCTGATATATTGCAAAAAATTCAAATTGACAGATGTCAGTGTGAAGTGAAAAACCAAATATGGAAAGTATAGGATCAGAACGCCGGGAGTACGAGGAAGGCGAAAGAGAAGATGGAAGAACTGTATCGCAGAAGACTTGAGAGATGAAGAACTGTGTGAAGAAATTGCGTTGGACAGGAATGAGTGGAAGAGAAGAGTAAGAAACAGTAACCCCTAATAAAATTGGTAAAAGCTGAAGAAGAAAGAAGGAATTGTCAAGTGCAATTTACATAGTGTACATATGTTCATGTTATAATTTTATTGGATTTATAGAATCTTTTCCAAGGAACTTTTGGTATGGGATTTTCACAAAACACATCGAATTAGCGGAAGGTCTTGCGTTGGCCACAACAGATTTTTTTTATTCAAAATTACAATTTTTACCTTCCGTCACCTTCAGGTAAGGAAGATATTGTCTTTGGTCAAAAAAAATCGATGGTGAGTTTTTAATGAATAAGCACGTTTTAGGGTCCCCAGAATACGATTTTACTAGTTTTACGATGATGTCTGTATTTGGCTCTGTGTGTGTCCGAGTGTGTGTGTGTGTGTGTGTGTGTGTGACAAATTTTTCTCCGACGATAACTCCAAAATTACAATTCTAAAAATTAAGATTCTTTCGTATTCCTCTTCTTTACAACCATATGAAGAGCTGATTAGATTTTGGTTATAATATGTCAACCAGATGTACCCTTATTTGAAGTTCTTAACAGTTTTTCTTGAAAAAACGCAGTTAAATATAATTTTTCGACATTTTATGATTATCATTAAGAAAATCTTATTCTCTATACTGTTTGATTACACATTTTCCTTCATATTCAATAGATATAGAGTTATAGACAGAATAAGAGAGAGATTAACTTTCAAAAATCAGTCAGCTTTGCTAAAATTATGGAAACAGCAGATACATTCAAAAAAATTTAATTGACAGATGTCAGTGTCAAGTGCAAAACCAAAGTGGAAAGTATAGGATCAGAAATTAATATAAGTGACAAGAGTGTCCCTCGCAAGTGACCGGGAGTACGAGGAAGGCCAAAGAGAAGATGGAAGGACTGTGTAGCAGATTTGAGAGAGGAGGAACCGTGTGAGGAAAATACGTTGGATAAGAATGAGGAAGTGTCAAGTGCAATTTTGCATGATGTATGTTCGTGTTATAATTTTATTGGATTTATAGAATCTTTTCAAAGGAACTTGCGATATGGAATTTGTAAAAAATAGTGTGTTCGTGTTACAATTTTACAGGATATATAGATTCTTTTTCAAGGAACTTTTCGTATTGAATTTGTACAAAATACATCGAATGAGGGATTACGGCTCAATCGAATTAAAGGAAAATAGTAAAAAAATACGAATGTATATGCTGAATAACGAATATTCATATAAAAAAATGAAATGGTATAATTGAGATATTTCGGAAATAAAGGGTTTTTTGTTATAGCGCTTCCACACTAATATGAAAATATTTTGATTGGCGAGCGAGAAACCGCCTATACATGCATTACAAATAGCGTGTTAGGAGGTGGGGATTACTACCAATGGAAGTTAAGAAATTCAAATTCGAAAGGAGGAGCTAACATTCCTGTACTACAGTTTCCAAACAGTTTTTATTTTAACATAAATTTCTTGCATTAAATTTAATAATTTAAATACACCTGTCATTATAAAGTATGTAGACTTATACAGTGTTATAATATTCATTTATTTTTATGTAAATATAACTTAAAATAGCATATATTTCAAGAACACTTAGGTCCATGATGAAAACAGTTTGATATAAAAACACATAAATGTGATGTCAAGTCAATCTTTTCAAAATTCGGGAGATCATAACTCGCTTATTAATAGGAATTTTTTCACCGGATTTTCATCAATAGTCTTAGTTTTCCTAATATTTTTAGATGAAGTTATAAAAAAAAAATGGTGTAATCCCCCATTGACGGAATGTTTTGTGCTGGCCACAACAGATTTTTTTAAATACTATCTCCACTTGCAATTCTATAACGTATTAATCCCTAAAAATTTCCTTCATTAATTACGGAATTTCCTTGTAGATGGAGAGGACCAGTAACGTGATGACCTCTTAGAGGTAAGTTCTGTTCTCTACTGTAGGAAGTAAACGTTCACGGTTATCCAGTATTTGTTTCTTCCTTTTCGAATTTAGAGAATTTCTTATATCTTTCTGCGGGATTTAGTTCCATATATTATTGCATTATTTGCCTGGTCGTAATGCACAATATGGCGCAACTATTATGAAGGTTGTCGGTTCACAGCATTCTACTCGTATATATAAAAATTAAAAATGCAAAACCAACTTGTATCTGCACTACTACGTTTTAACACCCAAGCATAAACTCGTTTATTTAACGTGCACATTTTATTATTTGGGCGTAATAATTCGGTGCACGTTAGAAGCGGTGATGACGTTTTAGCGTGAACCATTTTGTACATTAACGTTTTCCTAGACACTTCCAAAAATTAAAAAATTAATACTATATGTTGAAATTCAGCAGTGATAAAAAAAATTGTATATCGCCGTTCCGAAGAACATAAAAAAGTGCATTAAAAATGGCTAAGACAAAATAAAATAAAATAAAAAAAAAACTGCAAGAAGTTACATTTTCACCTAAATCTACTGACCTTTGAATTGTTTCTTCAATAATGAAATACTTCTAAAATGGCCTCCTAATAGGGCACCTTTCGTATAATTTAACCGACTACAGTTCTCGGGATCCCCATGTCGGACAAGTTATACTGGACACTCCGTTCCGTATTCCCCGTTTATAATTTTAATTATAATACACTACCGTGAAACGAAACAGTAACATCTGCAAACGATAAAATTCCGTCTGAGTTTAGCAAGTTTATAAATTTATCGCGTTTTGTAATAAGATAATCTCCAAGGTTTCCATGTTCACAATACTCCATAATAATTAGTAATTGTTCTGAAAATATAAAAAAATTATAAATTCTTTCTTTGAAACAATCAAAAAGTTTACTTTTCTGAACATCTTGTGTGCAGGCTCCTAAAAATTTTATGAGATGAATGTGGTTTTCAATGTGAGCCAAAACATGCATTTCGCTAATCAATGCATTTATTTCCAACATGCCACAGTAAGGATACAACATTTTAACGGCCACAGTTTTATCAGGCTCATCTTCAAAAAAATCCAGTATTGATGATTTCACTACGTAACCAAAATAACCAGAACCTAACGTTTTGCCTGTGAAGTAAGTATATACATCGTATTATGTAATATTCGTCATTGATTTTATATACTTCGTAAATGTTTACGAATTATATAAAATCAATGTATTCGTATAAACATAAACGCAGATATCTCGAAGGGCGGTGCTAAGGAATCGCATCAGACATTTACCGTACAAATACCACAAAATTTTGCAGGTATAAATTGCTTCAAAGAACTAGAGATGTAATGTATAGGAAAATTTATATTTTCACCTCCCGCTACCCTGGGTAAGGGAGGTATAGGGATCATGCTAAAAATCGCATATAGAGATTTTAGAGAATAGGCACGTTTTGATGTCCTCAGAATCCGATTTTAACATTTTTCAATGATGTCTGTAGGTATGAATGCGTGTGTTTGTGTTTCTGTGTGTGTATATCTTATGAACACGATAACTCAAATACTATCAATCAGAAAAAAAATATATTTTGTATACCCATTCTGTACTAATGTGTGAAAAGCTCATTAGTTTTTAGTGTATATAGGATAACCGGAAGTATCATTTGTACCAGCTTTTAATAGTTTTTCTTGTAATAAATTCATTATTTTTTATATTTTAAACATGGAATTGGCGGGAGGTCATGTGCTGGCCACATCAGATTTTTACTATATTATTCACAAAATTATTATTTTATTTACAAAAGAAAGAACCTGTATTACAAGGCCTATAAACCATTTTTTTCCGTCACCTTTAGGTAAGGAAGGTATTGTCTTTGATCAAAAATTCGATGGGGAGTTTTAAATGAATAAGCACGTTTTAATGTCCCTACAATACGATTTTACTGGTTTTACGATGATGTCTGTATGTGTGTATGTATGTATGTGTGTGTGTGTGTGTGTGTGTATGTGACAAATTTTTCTCCGACGATAACTCCAAAACTACAATTCTAAAAATTATGATTCTTTCGTATTATTCTTCCTTATAACCCTATGAAGAGCTGATTAGATTTTGGTTATAATTGATCAACCGGAAGTACCCTTATTTGAAGTTCTTAACAGTTTTTTTTTTTGAAAAAACGCATTTAAATATCATTTTCGATATTTTATGTGATTATCGATAGAAAGATTATCTTATTCTCTATATGGTTCGATTATACATTTTCCTTCATATTCAATAGATGTAGAGTTATAGAGAGATTAAGAGAGATCAACTTTCAAAAATCAGTCAGCTTTGCAAAAATTATGAAAACATCAGATATATTCACAAAATTCTAATTGACAGATGTCAGTGTCAAGTGCAAAACCAAAGTGGAAAGTATATGATCTGAAAGTGATATAAGTGTCATTGTCCCTCGCCAGTGACTTGCATTTGCGGCCTCGCCTCAAGGTAGTAACTTATAATGCCAGGAGTACGAGAAAGGCAAAAGAGAAGATGGAAGGACTGACTAACAGAAGATTTGAGGTTGAGATGCGTTGGACAGGAATGAGTAGAAGAGAAGAGTAAGAAACAGCGACTCCTAATAAAATAGGGAAAAGTTGAAGAAGGAGGAAGTGTTAAGTGCAATATGTAATGTACATACGTTCGTATTCGTATTATAATTGTATTGGATTTTAGAATCTTTTCAAAGGAACTTTCAGTATGGATTTGTAAAAAATAGTGTGTTCTTGTTACAATTTTGCAGGATATATAGAATCTTTTTCAAGGAACTTTTGGTATGGGATATTTACAAAATACATCGAATTGAAGAAAGGTTTTGTGCTGGCCACAACAGATTTTTTATGAAACTTTTTATAAAAGATATGACCATTAATACGTTCGTTGCGTCTCGCCATGTGACGCGCATGGTTTGACGCACTCTCGGAAACTACAACACATTTTCGCGATGCTATCATTCATCTTGAAATTCCCCCGAACTAGAAACTAAAAGTGAATATTTCTTTCCGCAAATCTTCCTGCATTCTACCCAACGAACAATATCTTTCGTGTAATGCTATCGAAATACAGCGTGTTAGAACTGTCAAACATCCGAGAGCTTCGTTCACGTCGGCAGCATTTGAGTCGAGATGGGTCGACTGCACCGTATGCATCAGGCGCAGTGAACGTGTTAAGGTGGTTCTTCAGGTACTCCGTAAAAATAGGTATAAAAACCCCTCGTCATGATTGTAATAAGTGGTTATATATATATATATATATTTTTTAATTTAACCGTAAATTATAATCATGAATAAGCATTATGTAATTTCCTAGATTGAGTAGTAAAACAATGCAACACAATTTGGCAACGGCGCGCCGCCGGACGTCAGCTGTTATGCTATTCTCTATTCCACCCTACCCATTCAGTATTGTAGAACATAGAACATAATGACTATAAAATACAAAGTTTCGATGGCATTATATCTTTTTAATAATTTAATAAAATGTTAATACCAGCTGTTTAAAACTAGCGCCAATATGAGCGCCAACTACTGAATTGTTAATGTGGAGTAATATATATATATATATATATATATATATATATATATATATATATATATATATATATATATCGTCGGATTTCTGGTAAAAAGACTTAACCGCCAAAAAATGATAAAATGAGTTATGCACATAAACGGATACGTCTCTTCACGACGCATGCTCTAAACACAATATCTGAGCGCCAAAAAAATTATGTTAGAATCTTTAGTAGGTTTTTGGGATCATATAACAAATTTGTTATTCAATTTTACTACATTTTTATACAGCTCGTTAGCTAACGGTGGAGTTGCAGACGTGGCTACCGCTGACTCGACGTCACAGTAACAAAGTTGTATCGTTGCTCGTCAAGTTTTTACGAGTTTATCCTAAACTCTCTAAAAGTATCTTCGACTTCTGGGTAAGCCGTTTATCTATCTTAACTTTTATCTAGTATATCTAAAATTATTTTTGACAAGTAGTTTCACATTTTTATCAGGAATATTTTTACTATTGCGATTATTGTAAATACGATTTTTTTGTATTTTTGTACTAAAATTTATGGTCTTTTTTATGATTTTTCAACGTCCCGGTCCTGAGTTGTTTGGATCGCTGGGGCGGGGAATCATCTCCGCAAAGTTCACATTGAGACGAGAGACCGCTTCCGCAAACTATACACACTCGCTGCCTGAAAGTGCCGTTCATAAGACAGAGCGATCACCACTACGCCTAAGCCCTACGTGCTCTAGATGCCGCCCTGTATTTTTAACGTCACCATCAGCGTGAACCTGCTCTGACAACAGCTGGACGACGTGTTGGCATATTCAGAGAGAAGGACTTGGCAGATCGTAGCCGTCATCAGCGGGAAGACTTGGCAGATCGTAGCCGTCATCAGCGAGGCAGTCGGTCCGAATGTACCACGACGCCGTGCGGCAGGTTTCCCCCCTCCAGCGGCCCACTCATCTCTAGGATCCATCATTTTTGTAACCCCGAATCAGGTCTTCAACCAGGTGTGTACGACCATATTTTTTTGTTGTTTTTTTGCAATTAATAATTTCGATTAAAATTTATCTTAACCCGGCAGCGGGCAGGTGGGGTGTGGTACACCCCAATCACTTTATAATTGCCGCCATTTTTGTAATAACGGCCGTACATAATCATCTAGCCGTCTACCTTTCGCAAATATATTGGTCTGTCAATACGCCACAGGATTCAGTCTCAACTAAATTGCGAAAAGAGTATCATCAAATCAAAATGACGTGGGGTGTATTAAACCCCACCTGTCCATAAACGTAACAAAGAAGTTATACGGTGTCGATGTGTTGATTATTGCTCCTGAGTTTTTATTTTATTGTATGATATTTCACTTAAATTCAATTCTGAATTTTGGGTAGTTCGGTGCGCAAACTATTTCTGTGCATGTATTCGATCCCGGATCTATGAATTTGTAAGTCTGTTCCATTTATTTTAAGTTTTTAAGTCACGTTTTAATATTTTTTTGTACTTCTCAAGCCAATTCAGCTGTTGACAAGTTAAGTCACATTGGTGCGACTGATCTTCCAGTGGCGTGCTGCGTTATTTTTATAGATTTTATTTATTTTAGTTAGGCAACTTTTTTAGTTTTTTTTTTAATTAGTTGAATGTCAGGTTAAATAACTTTATTGTTTTTAATTAATTTTAAAGAATTTTTCATATTTTATTGTAAAAAAGTTAGTTATTCTTCTATTTTATTTTATTATCTGATAATTTAGGTTTTATTTACCTTCACGATTCTTATCGTTCTTATTATTTTTATATATTTTTAATATTTTTATCCTGTCTCATGTGATTATATTTATTCTCAGATTTTAGATATCCATTTTATTTATTTATTTATTTATTTATTTATTTATTTATATAGCTCTATTCTCTTTAGTTGTACCTTAGTTTAGCTTGAATTTTATTAATATTATTGGTTTAGTTATTTATTATGATCTACGATGTCGGGATGTGCAAAATGCAGATTTAAAAAGAGCGACCAACTTGTAGTGTGTGATGGTTCATGTAATAAACAATTCCATACATCTTGCTTTATTATATCAGATGCAGAATTTAATTTTATGACAAAAAACAATAATATATTTTATCTTTGTGAAGAATGTAAGCGAAGCTGTCAGATTTTAAATAAAGCAGAGGCTCTCGATGTAGCATCAAATGTGAAAAAATTACATGATAATGTTTCAACATTAATGAAAACTGCCAATGCCGAATATTTTAATACAATGTTTGAAAACTTGCAATCTAACTTTCAAAGTAAATTGAATTCTCTGCTCTGTGCAATGAAAGATGAATTCAAATGCCTTGTGGATCGTAAATTCGATGAGTTAGGTAGTAATTTTGCCAGCAATTCTAATTTAGTAACTAAGTCTTTCGCTAATGTGATAAAGAATAAAAATATTGAACCACCCATTATTGTCATGCCAAAAACGAAAAATCAAAACTCCCGAGTTACAAAAAATGATATACTTCAATCTCTTAATCCAGTGGATTCTGAGATTCAAATTACAAATGTTAAGAATACCCGGAATGGAGGTCTAGTCATCAGTTGCGAGAATAATGACAATGTAAATAAATTTAGCAATTATCATTATTAAATCCTAGATTGAGATTAGTTGGCCTAAGTGAAAATTCAGAACCAAATACAATAATTAATTATCTTAAAGTTCAAAATAAGTCCTGTATCTCAGAAAATAGCAAATGTGAAGTCATATCAGTAAAACCTATACGTTAGAATAAAAACATTTATCAAGCAGTTATTCAGGTAGATCACAATACTTACCATAAAATATTAAATGTCGGTAAGTTATTTATCGGCTATGATTACTGCTCTGTGTATGATGCAATAGATTTACGTCGTTGCTACCATTGTTGTGGTTTCCACCACTTAGCAGCCCAGTGTACTAAAAAAAGTCCTACTTGCCCTAAATGCAGTGATTCACACGCGCTTAAGGACTGTAAATCCACTACCTTAAAATGCATACACTGTTCTCAAATTAAAGTTTCACAAAAATCTGATATTTCAACTGATCACGCAGTATGGGACAGCAACTGCCATGTATACAAGGAAACACTGCGTAAATTCAGGCAAACTGTGTTAGGTGAGATATAGCAACTACAGAATTCCAATGTTAGTGAGAGTCAAACTAAATGTACATTTCATTCTAATTCATTCTCTGACACAAATACTCTTTGCTGCTATTACCAGAATGTTAGAGGACTAGGTGGTAAGTATAAGGAGCTATATCTAAATACTTTATCTCTTTTTCAATATGATTTATATGCATTAAGTGAAACCTGGTGCAATGACAGTATTAAAGACTCAGAATTATTTGATCCTAATAAATTTATTGTGTTCAGGACCGATCGCAATTTTATTGCAACTAACAAAAAATGTGGAGGCGGGGTTCTTTTTGCTGTTAAAAATCATTACAAAGCATTTAAAATCGATATATACTCTTTTTGTGATAAATTTAAAGAAATTCCTCACATTGATGTACTACTAATTAAAATTATTTTGCAACATCAAACTCTATATGCTGTTAACGTTTATATTCCTCCATCTTGTAACTTAAACGACTATAGTAAACTTTTTGAATCTTTATCTTGTTTAAATGTTTTATATAATGCTGAATTTATTATATTTGGTGATTTTAATATGCCTTTCTATCTTCAGTGTCATATAGGTACTTCATTTTCCAATATCTTTAACTCCTTTAATAATTTTATAAATTTCTTTAGCTTACAACAATTTAATTATATTCTAAACAAAGATGAGAGGATACTTGATTTAGTTCTTACTAATAACAAGTGTACAGTAACAAGATCTATTGATTATATTTTAAAAGAAGATCCTCAACACCCTCCTTAATCAATTGATATCAAACTGAAACGTAGCAATACTAAATTCCATGCAGTGAGCAATAATGATCTGAATTTTAAAAAGGCCAATTACCCAGCTCAATATAATGATTTATTTCATGCAAACTGGGATGTTCTGTATGACAATAATAATGTCAACGCTACTGTTGATAATTTCTACGCCATCTTAAACTCGGTTATTTATAAAAATATACCCGTTAAACATCGCTGTAAACGTTCGTATCCCTCTTGGTTTACTGGACCAATAATTCACAAAATTAAACAAAAACATAAATTTCTCAAACAGTACAGAAGAACAGGTAGCAAGACCGATAAATTAAATTATACTTCACTAAGAATGCAAGTTAAATATGATATAAAAAATTCATATAAAAGCTATTGTCAAAAAATGCAAGATGAGTTGAAAGAAAACCCTAAAAAATTTTGGTCATTCGTTAACAATAAACGCAATATCACGACTATCCCAAGTGTGATGACTTATAACAACCATGTCATCGATGAACCACAATCTATAGTCGATAGCTTTGCTGATTATTTTTCAAAATCCTTTGGTACCGTGTCTAATAACACCACTTCTACATACTCTACCTGCGATTACCCATCTACCTTACAAATAAAGTCTCTATCTGAAGATGATGTTTCATCAGCAATAAATAAACTTAAATCTAAAGCCACTATGGGTCCAGATTCAGTTCCATCATTTCTTGTAAAAGATTGTTCATTCGCTTTTGTAAAACCTTTGACGTATATCTTCAATCTAGTACTAAAACAGTGTACGATCCTTGATTGCTGGAAAATATCTAAAGTTAATCCGGTTTTTAAAAAAGGTGATAGAAACGATATTATAAACTACCGACCTGTAGCACTAATTTCTAATGTTAACAAGATATTAGAGATCATTCTGCATGATAAAATATATAATCATATATTTAACGCATTTTCAGTACAACAACATGGTTTCATCAAAGGTAGATCAACTGCTACCAATTTAATGTGTAAGACGCAATTTATCAGTGAGGCAATGGAAGCACAAGGACAGGTCGACGTGATATACACGGATTTCTCTAAGGCCTTTGATAAGCTTGACCATGTTCTTTTAATTCAAAAACTTGAATCATATGGATTATCTTCTTTAGTCAGCCTTTTATCATCATATCTTCAAAATAGATATCAGTTTGTAAGAACTCATGGCTTCAAATCAGGCGTTTTTTTGCAAAGTTCTGGCGTACCTCAGGGATCGATTCTTGGCCCGCTATTGTTCAACATTTTCATCAACGACATAGTAACTAACCTGGAGGTTGAATATTTACTTTATGCAGACGATTTGAAACTTTTCCACAAAACTGGTACAGTACAAGACTGTGAATACCTTCAGCATAATTTAGATATCTTACTTAATTGGTGCGTTTCGAATAAACTGAATTTAAACATCGAAAAATGTAATGTAATGACCTACACACGTAAACTATCTCCAATTAAGTACAACTATACTTTAGATGGTCACATTTTAAATAGACCACCAGTTATTACTGATTTAGGGGTTACCTTCGATCCAAAATTAACGTTTACTAAACATATTGAAGCCAAAATATCTACGGCTTACAAGTGCTTAGGATTCATCATACGAAATTCTGAACTTTTTAAAGACGAAAATATTTTAAAGATGTTATTCATTACTCTAGTTAGGCCTCACCTCGAATATTGTTCCGTAATTTGGAATCCGGTTCACCACAATGCCGCTGCTTCAATCGAAAGGGTGCAACGGAAATTTCTAAAAGCAGCTATATTTAATATTGAAGGAACTTATCCTAGCAGAGGTACAGCACAGTGTATTTTACTAGAGAAATACAATCTGAATTTGTTATCCCAAAGAAGGATGATGCATGCAACTATTCTAATATATAGAATAATAAATAACAAAATAGATTGTCCATCTTTATTAGGTAAATTTTCTCTACAGGTACCCAGACATTCGGCTCGCTATAACAATACTTTTTATTTACCCACAGCTCGTTCCATCTTATTATCAAAATCCCCCATTTACTTCATGGTTAACAGCTACCATTCGATACAACAACATGTTGATTTATTCCATGATAGTATTAATAATATAAAGCAATGCGTATATTTCTTTTAAATTAGTTTTTTTCTTCCTATCCTGTAATTGGTCATTTGCCTGTAGGGTATAGTATTAAATAATAATAATAATAATAATAATAATAATAATAATAATAATAATAATAATAAAAAATCTCTGAAGTGTACTGATACCAATATACTTATTTTGAAATTTCAAGGTACATTTTATATATCTTTTATATATTACTGAATTTTAATCAGTTTTTCTAAGTGTAGTATATCATATTTTGAAAAAGATCAGGCGCATTTGTTGGCCACGTGGAAAGAAATAGATACTGAAGAGAAAGTCAATAAATAAAATTTGTGATGATAACAGTGAATAATCACCGTAGAAAAAATTAAATTCAAAGCAAGGTCGCTACACAGAATCTCTTAGGGCGAGAGATAGAAAAAGAAAATACCTCTGCAAATCATGTCAAACATATTTATATATGTAGAGCACGCGATAATTTACTGTGAAAAGTGCAGCACATTTGAATCTTCATAACTTCTCTGTAGCTAAAAGCAACTTAGTAAATGTTTTTTAGATCATAGATTTACTTTTCAAGATTAAGAATGTTATTTATTTTTGTTTGTAATATTTATAAATTTCTTTGTTTTTATAATATAATGCCAAAGAATATTTTCAGTGAGTGTTTATAAGTTCTATTTATCTTTTACATAAATAATAAAATAATTTTATTGTTTCTTATTTCCATTGCACCAGGAACTTCTAAAACACCAACAAATATAAAAATATCTAAAAAAAAATTACCGGATGTTTCATAAAATTAAAATTAAATTGGGGTTTGTCACACCCCACCTGCCCAAATTTGTAATTTTTTTTCACCTGCCCGCTGCCGGGTTAAAAACAAAATTTGCGAATTTTAAATAAACTTAAATTTTACTGTAACTTCTTTTGAATTGTTGTGTCTTCCCTTAACCCGACATAACTGGCGCCCAACATTTCATCCCTGCTCAACCACCCTTTAGGAACCCTCGACCTCGCGCAACCAAGATCAACCCTCGAGCTCCTGCGGGTAAGTGTGACGCGTGATTTTCCCTCAGAAAATCACGTCAAAATTTTTTGTCAATTTTTAATTATTTTTTTATCAATTACGTCACAATATATATATATATATATATATATATATATATATATATATATATATATATATATATATATATATCGTCGGATTTCTGGTAAAAAGACTTAACCGCCTTTTGACTAGTTTTGAGATAAACAGGAAAAACTTGTTTTTATTTACAATATTGATTTATTTAACATGATATTGTGTTATATCGATGAGATTAATATTTTATACATTTTTCAACATACTTTCGCAACATTTTGAAGCATATGTCATGAAATATTTAATAAAAATGTTTTTTTTTGTTCAATATAGCTTAATACCTAAATTTTTAATATTTATATAGTTGTGAACACCAGATTAATAAATAATATCAAAATAAATTAACTTTTGTGGAACACAACTCGTTAACATCTACCATTACATTAACACAGAATGGCGTTTAAGACATTTCTATAAAATTTCTGTGCGCATCAAATAGTGTCAGATGGCGTTTACGAAACTTTAGAATGAATTACCTTCTAACATAATTTTTTTGGCGCTCAGATATTGTGTTTAGAGCATGCGTCGTGAAGAGACGTATCCGTTTATGTGCATAACTCATTTTATCATTTTTTGGCGGTTAAGTCTTTTTACCAGAAATCCGACGATATATATATATATATATATATATATATATATATATATATATATATATATATATATATATCGTAAAAAGACTTAACCGCCAAAAAATGATAAAATGAGTTATGCACATAAACGGATACGTCTCTTCACGACGCATGCTCTAAACACAATATCTGAGCGCCAAAAAAATTATGTTAGAAGGTAATTCATTCTAAAGTTTCGTAAACGCCATCTGACACTATTTGATGCGCACAGAAATTTTATAGAAATGTCTTAAACGCCATTCTGTGTTAATGTAATGGTAGATGTTAACGAGTTGTGTTCCACAAAAGTTAATTTATTTTGATATTATTTATTAATCTGGTGTTCACAACTATATAAATATTAAAAATTTAGGTATTAAGCTATATTGAACAAAAAAAAACATTTTTATTAAATATTTCATGACATATGCTTCAAAATGTTGCGAAAGTATGTTGAAAAATGTATAAAATATTAATCTCATCGATATAACACAATATCATGTTAAATAAATCAATATTGTAAATAAAAACAAGTTTTTCCTGTTTATCTCAAAACTAGTCAAAAGGCGGTTAAGTCTTTTTACCAGAAATCCGACGATATATATATATATATATATATATATATATATTGTGACGTAATTGATAAAAAAATAATTAAAAATTGACAAAAAATTTTGACGTGATTTTCTGAGGGAAAATCACGCGTCACACTTACCCGCAGGAGCTCGAGGGTTGATCTTGGTTGCGCGAGGTCGAGGGTTCCTAAAGGGTGGTTGAGCAGGGATGAAATGTTGGGCGCCAGTTATGTCGGGTTAAGGGAAGACACAACAATTCAAAAGAAGTTACAGTAAAATTTAAGTTTATTTAAAATTCGCAAATTTTGTTTTTAACCCGGCAGCGGGCAGGTGAAAAAAAATTACAAATTTGGGCAGGTGGGGTGTGACAAACCCCAATTTAATTTTAATTTTATGAAACATCCGGTAATTTTTTTTTAGATATTTTTATATTTGTTGGTGTTTTAGAAGTTCCTGGTGCAATGGAAATAAGAAACAATAAAATTATTTTATTATTTATGTAAAAGATAAATAGAACTTATAAACACTCACTGAAAATATTCTTTGGCATTATATTATAAAAACAAAGAAATTTATAAATATTACAAACAAAAATAAATAACATTCTTAATCTTGAAAAGTAAATCTATGATCTAAAAAACATTTACTAAGTTGCTTTTAGCTACAGAGAAGTTATGAAGATTCAAATGTGCTGCACTTTTCACAGTAAATTATCGCGTGCTCTACATATATAAATATGTTTGACATGATTTGCAGAGGTATTTTCTTTTTCTATCTCTCGCCCTAAGAGATTCTGTGTAGCGACCTTGCTTTGAATTTAATTTTTTCTACGGTGATTATTCACTGTTATCATCACAAATTTTATTTATTGACTTTCTCTTCAGTATCTATTTCTTTCCACGTGGCCAACAAATGCGCCTGATCTTTTTCAAAATATGATATACTACACTTAGAAAAACTGATTAAAATTCAGTAATATATAAAAGATATATAAAATGTACCTTGAAATTTCAAAATAAGTATATTGGTATCAGTACACTTCAGAGATTTTTTATTATTATTATTATTATTATTATTATTATTATTATTATTATTATTATTATTTAATACTATACCCTACAGGCAAATGACCAATTACAGGATAGGAAGAAAAAAACTAATTTAAAAGAAATATACGCATTGCTTTATATTATTAATACTATCATGGAATAAATCAACATGTTGTTGTATCGAATGGTAGCTGTTAACCATGAAGTAAATGGGGGATTTTGATAATAAGATGGAACGAGCTGTGGGTAAATAAAAAGTATTGTTATAGCGAGCCGAATGTCTGGGTACCTGTAGAGAAAATTTACCTAATAAAGATGGACAATCTATTTTGTTATTTATTATTCTATATATTAGAATAGTTGCATGCATCATCCTTCTTTGGGATAACAAATTCAGATTGTATTTCTCTAGTAAAATACACTGTGCTGTACCTCTGCTAGGATAAGTTCCTTCAATATTAAATATAGCTGCTTTTAGAAATTTCCGTTGCACCCTTTCGATTGAAGCAGCGGCATTGTGGTGAACCGGATTCCAAATTACGGAACAATATTCGAGGTGAGGCCTAACTAGAGTAATGAATAACATCTTTAAAATATTTTCGTCTTTAAAAAGTTCAGAATTTCGTATGATGAATCCTAAGCACTTGTAAGCCGTAGATATTTTGGCTTCAATATGTTTAGTAAACGTTAATTTTGGATCGAAGGTAACCCCTAAATCAGTAATAACTGGTGGTCTATTTAAAATGTGACCATCTAAAGTATAGTTGTACTTAATTGGAGATAGTTTACGTGTGTAGGTCATTACATTACATTTTTCGATGTTTAAATTCAGTTTATTCGAAACGCACCAATTAAGTAAGATATCTAAATTATGCTGAAGGTATTCACAGTCTTGTACTGTACCAGTTTTGTGGAAAAGTTTCAAATCGTCTGCATAAAGTAAATATTCAACCTCCAGGTTAGTTACTATGTCGTTGATGAAAATGTTGAACAATAGCGGGCCAAGAATCGATCCCTGAGGTACGCCAGAACTTTGCAAAAAAACGCCTGATTTGAAGCCATGAGTTCTTACAAACTGATATCTATTTTGAAGATATGATGATAAAAGGCTGACTAAAGAAGATAATCCATATGATTCAAGTTTTTGAATTAAAAGAACATGGTCAAGCTTATCAAAGGCCTTAGAGAAATCCGTGTATATCACGTCGACCTGTCCTTGTGCTTCCATTGCCTCACTGATAAATTGCGTCTTACACATTAAATTGGTAGCAGTTGATCTACCTTTGATGAAACCATGTTGTTGTACTGAAAATGCGTTAAATATATGATTATATATTTTATCATGCAGAATGATCTCTAATATCTTGTTAACATTAGAAATTAGTGCTACAGGTCGGTAGTTTATAATATCGTTTCTATCACCTTTTTTAAAAACCGGATTAACTTTAGATATTTTCCAGCAATCAAGGATCGTACACTGTTTTAGTACTAGATTGAAGATATACGTCAAAGGTTTTACAAAAGCGAATGAACAATCTTTTACAAGAAATGATGGAACTGAATCTGGACCCATAGTGGCTTTAGATTTAAGTTTATTTATTGCTGATGAAACATCATCTTCAGATAGAGACTTTATTTGTAAGGTAGATGGGTAATCGCAGGTAGAGTATGTAGAAGTGGTGTTATTAGACACGGTACCAAAGGATTTTGAAAAATAATCAGCAAAGCTATCGACTATAGATTGTGGTTCATCGATGACATGGTTGTTATAAGTCATCACACTTGGGATAGTCGTGATATTGCGTTTATTGTTAACGAATGACCAAAATTTTTTAGGGTTTTCTTTCAACTCATCTTGCATTTTTTGACAATAGCTTTTATATGAATTTTTTATATCATATTTAACTTGCATTCTTAGTGAAGTATAATTTAATTTATCGGTCTTGCTACCTGTTCTTCTGTACTGTTTGAGAAATTTATGTTTTTGTTTAATTTTGTGAATTATTGGTCCAGTAAACCAAGAGGGATACGAACGTTTACAGCGATGTTTAACGGGTATATTTTTATAAATAACCGAGTTTAAGATGGCGTAGAAATTATCAACAGTAGCGTTGACATTATTATTGTCATACAGAACATCCCAGTTTGCATGAAATAAATCATTATATTGAGCTGGGTAATTGGCCTTTTTAAAATTCAGATCATTATTGCTCACTGCATGGAATTTAGTATTGCTACGTTTCAGTTTGATATCAATTGATTAAGGAGGGTGTTGAGGATCTTCTTTTAAAATATAATCAATAGATCTTGTTACTGTACACTTGTTATTAGTAAGAACTAAATCAAGTATCCTCTCATCTTTGTTTAGAATATAATTAAATTGTTGTAAGCTAAAGAAATTTATAAAATTATTAAAGGAGTTAAAGATATTGGAAAATGAAGTACCTATATGACACTGAAGATAGAAAGGCATATTAAAATCACCAAATATAATAAATTCAGCATTATATAAAACATTTAAACAAGATAAAGATTCAAAAAGTTTACTATAGTCGTTTAAGTTACAAGATGGAGGAATATAAACGTTAACAGCATATAGAGTTTGATGTTGCAAAATAATTTTAATTAGTAGTACATCAATGTGAGGAATTTCTTTAAATTTATCACAAAAAGAGTATATATCGATTTTAAATGCTTTGTAATGATTTTTAACAGCAAAAAGAACCCCGCCTCCACATTTTTTGTTAGTTGCAATAAAATTGCGATCGGTCCTGAACACAATAAATTTATTAGGATCAAATAATTCTGAGTCTTTAATACTGTCATTGCACCAGGTTTCACTTAATGCATATAAATCATATTGAAAAAGAGATAAAGTATTTAGATATAGCTCCTTATACTTACCACCTAGTCCTCTAACATTCTGGTAATAGCAGCAAAGAGTATTTGTGTCAGAGAATGAATTAGAATGAAATGTACATTTAGTTTGACTCTCACTAACATTGGAATTCTGTAGTTGCTATATCTCACCTAACACAGTTTGCCTGAATTTACGCAGTGTTTCCTTGTATACATGGCAGTTGCTGTCCCATACTGCGTGATCAGTTGAAATATCAGATTTTTGTGAAACTTTAATTTGAGAACAGTGTATGCATTTTAAGGTAGTGGATTTACAGTCCTTAAGCGCGTGTGAATCACTGCATTTAGGGCAAGTAGGACTTTTTTTAGTACACTGGGCTGCTAAGTGGTGGAAACCACAACAATGGTAGCAACGACGTAAATCTATTGCATCATACACAGAGCAGTAATCATAGCCGATAAATAACTTACCGACATTTAATATTTTATGGTAAGTATTGTGATCTACCTGAATAACTGCTTGATAAATGTTTTTATTCTAACGTATAGGTTTTACTGATATGACTTCACATTTGCTATTTTCTGAGATACAGGACTTATTTTGAACTTTAAGATAATTAATTATTGTATTTGGTTCTGAATTTTCACTTAGGCCAACTAATCTCAATCTAGGATTTAATAATGATAATTGCTAAATTTATTTACATTGTCATTATTCTCGCAACTGATGACTAGACCTCCATTCCGGGTATTCTTAACATTTGTAATTTGAATCTCAGAATCCACTGGATTAAGAGATTGAAGTATATCATTTTTTGTAACTCGGGAGTTTTGATTTTTCGTTTTTGGCATGACAATAATGGGTGGTTCAATATTTTTATTCTTTATCACATTAGCGAAAGACTTAGTTACTAAATTAGAATTGCTGGCAAAATTACTACCTAACTCATCGAATTTACGATCCACAAGGCATTTGAATTCATCTTTCATTGCACAGAGCAGAGAATTCAATTTACTTTGAAAGTTAGATTGCAAGTTTTCAAACATTGTATTAAAATATTCGGCATTGGCAGTTTTCATTAATGTTGAAACATTATCATGTAATTTTTTCACATTTGATGCTACATCGAGAGCCTCTGCTTTATTTAAAATCTGACAGCTTCGCTTACATTCTTCACAAAGATAAAATATATTATTGTTTTTTGTCATAAAATTAAATTCTGCATCTGATATAATAAAGCAAGATGTATGGAATTGTTTATTACATGAACCATCACACACTACAAGTTGGTCGCTCTTTTTAAATCTGCATTTTGCACATCCCGACATCGTAGATCATAATAAATAACTAAACCAATAATATTAATAAAATTCAAGCTAAACTAAGGTACAACTAAAGAGAATAGAGCTATATAAATAAATAAATAAATAAATAAATAAATAAATAAAATGGATATCTAAAATCTGAGAATAAATATAATCACATGAGACAGGATAAAAATATTAAAAATATATAAAAATAATAAGAACGATAAGAATCGTGAAGGTAAATAAAACCTAAATTATCAGATAATAAAATAAAATAGAAGAATAACTAACTTTTTTACAATAAAATATGAAAAATTCTTTAAAATTAATTAAAAACAATAAAGTTATTTAACCTGACATTCAACTAATTAAAAAAAAAACTAAAAAAGTTGCCTAACTAAAATAAATAAAATCTATAAAAATAACGCAGCACGCCACTGGAAGATCAGTCGCACCAATGTGACTTAACTTGTCAACAGCTGAATTGGCTTGAGAAGTACAAAAAAATATTAAAACGTGACTTAAAAACTTAAAATAAATGGAACAGACTTACAAATTCATAGATCCGGGATCGAATACATGCACAGAAATAGTTTGCGCACCGAACTACCCAAAATTCAGAATTGAATTTAAGTGAAATATCATACAATAAAATAAAAACTCAGGAGCAATAATCAACACATCGACACCGTATAACTTCTTTGTTACGTTTATGGACAGGTGGGGTTTAATACACCCCACGTCATTTTGATTTGATGATACTCTTTTCGCAATTTAGTTGAGACTGAATCCTGTGGCGTATTGACAGACCAATATATTTGCGAAAGGTAGACGGCTAGATGATTATGTACGGCCGTTATTACAAAAATGGCGGCAATTATAAAGTGATTGGGGTGTACCACACCCCACCTGCCCGCTGCCGGGTTAAGATAAATTTTAATCGAAATTATTAATTGCAAAAAAACAACAAAAAAATATGGTCGTACACACCTGGTTGAAGACCTGATTCGGGGTTACAAAAATGATGGATCCTAGAGATGAGTGGGCCGCTGGAGGGGGGAAACCTGCCGCACGGCGTCGTGGTACATTCGGACCGACTGCCTCGCTGATGACGGCTACGATCTGCCAAGTCTTCCCGCTGATGACGGCTACGATCTGCCAAGTCCTTCTCTCTGAATATGCCAACACGTCGTCCAGCTGTTGTCAGAGCAGGTTCACGCTGATGGTGACGTTAAAAATACAGGGCGGCATCTAGAGCACGTAGGGCTTAGGCGTAGTGGTGATCGCTCTGTCTTATGAACGGCACTTTCAGGCAGCGAGTGTGTATAGTTTGCGGAAGCGGTCTCTCGTCTCAATGTGAACTTTGCGGAGATGATTCCCCGCCCCAGCGATCCAAACAACTCAGGACCGGGACGTTGAAAAATCATAAAAAAGACCATAAATTTTAGTACAAAAATACAAAAAAATCGTATTTACAATAATCGCAATAGTAAAAATATTCCTGATAAAAATGTGAAACTACTTGTCAAAAATAATTTTAGATATACTAGATAAAAGTTAAGATAGATAAACGGCTTACCCAGAAGTCGAAGATACTTTTAGAGAGTTTAGGATAAACTCGTAAAAACTTGACGAGCAACGATACAACTTTGTTACTGTGACGTCGAGTCAGCGGTAGCCACGTCTGCAACTCCACCGTTAGCTAACGAGCTGTATAAAAATGTAGTAAAATTGAATAACAAATTTGTTATATGATCCCAAAAACCTACTAAAGAATTTATATAAATTTCCCAAACAATTTTAGCCAAAATTATAAAAAAATAAATAAATTTAGAGATAAATTTTTGGACAAAAATTATTGGACAAAAAAATATAATTTATATAAATTTGAACAATGAAAAAACATGACAAATAGCCAATTTTTAATCCTATTAAAAATATTAAACACAACCAAAAAGGCTGCCAAAAACACAAAATGTTAAGCAGAATATTACGAAACAAAAAGGGAATTTAAAGCAAAAGTGAAAGCGTTAAACGCTGGGGACCGGTGAACCGTACTGGTTATTGGTTCAGCATAAAAAGGAATAGTTAAACAGAAAAACTATTATCGCCTCGTATTACAAAAAAACCTTAATTTTAAATAACCATAAGCCGAATGTGAAGCGATAGCCGTTCGGGTTTTTGCCGTGCCGCTACTGTAAGCGCTGATGACGTATCTAAAATTTTGACAAACAACTGATATGAACAAAAAAATATAATTGAAACTTACCCAATCAGATGTTAAACTAGCCAAATAAATGAATAAAAGATAACAAAAGTGTATCATAACACCGATGATACAAGATAAAGCTAATAGCACAGCAAAATTTGAAAAAAATACAGTCAGCACACAAGTAGTCTGCGTCACGTCAAGAACACGAATCGAATCGAATTGACAACATGTGCTCGTCTACCGTTCAATTCACGCGGAAACATACAAAATATGTCGCTAATCAAATTGAACACTAAGATTTGAAAAAAACCGCGTAACGATTTTTTGAAATCGTTACAATATATATATATATATATATATATATATATATATATATATATATATATATATATATATATATATATATTCGATTCGTGTTCTTAACGTGACGCAGACTACTTGTGTGCTGACCGGTCCCCAGCGTTTTAAAACTAGCGCCAATGTGAGCGCCAACTACTGAATTGTTAATGTGGAATAATATATATATATATATATATATATATATATATATATATATATATAGTGACGTAATTGATAAAAAAATAATAAAAAAGGAAGCATTCCTCGTCCCCAAGGTCGAATAAAGCGCGACAAGTGAGGAGCAAAATCAAGGTAATGCTGAGTGTCTTCTTTGATAGCCGTGGAATTGTGCATGACGAGTACGAAACAGAATTCCAGTTGTTTGCCAAGCGATTTGTGGTTATTTGCAAAATTAAAGAAGCTACCGAAGGGATCCCGTTTTACAACTAAAGAAGAAATAATACAAAATGCGATGACGGGGCTGTACAGATATTCAAAAGAAGGCTTACAAAAATGTTTTGAGCAATGGAAAGATTGGTGGGCTAAGTGTGTGGAGGCATAAAGGGTCTACTTTGGAGGGGATTAGGGCCCCAACCTTGTGAGGTACGCAACATTTTTATTTTTTTATCCGAAAGCCGGATACTTTTTGAACAGACCTTGTACATATGTATTGTTTTTATTGTAAAGAAATACGTTTACAGTAACTATAAATATATTTTTCTAAGTACATCCCTTACTACCAGGTACCGACACCCACGACTGGGGCGGTTTAGCCAGACAATTAGCAATTCAGCTACCCTTAAAGTTATATATATATAAATAAATAAATATATCACCACGGCATATTACCCATTTCTGGGTGTGCCAGTATCTACAACACATGTAGACGTCGGTAATGATGACGATATATTTTACAGTGTGGGCGCTTACCAATCGTCACCTCACGAGCACTCATAGCTGGTGTGGAGAGTGCACCACAGGGGTCACTTTTGTGCCATTTAAAATTGGATATATTTGGCGTCTGTCGGGATCGAACCCGGTTCCCCCAGGTTCGCGACCAGACACTTAGGCACGCGGCCATGTATACATATATATATATATATATATATATATATATATATATATATATACAGGGTGTATCAAGATAATGGAACAGTGCATTTTATTCGTGTATGTGAAAAGATACAGAAAAAAGTGATTAAGATATTTTGTAAGGTATAGAGGGGGCCACATTTTAGCATAAACTTTATTATCTTAAATCCAGTGGTACTCAAACTATAGGGCAAAATTATATTTTTTTAAATGGCATTATATATATTTTATTAACTCATTAAATAGAGAATTTTGTTCTGAATTCAACGATATAATAATATCATACCCTTACATTGCGAAAAATTTGATAAAAATTAATTCAAAGTTAATATTTCATTTCTCCTTTATCTAAGTAATCTGAGCAAACATTCAATCCATAAAACAAAATAAAATTTATTTTAGTTTTATTACATTCAAGTAAGCTACGATTTTGGCAATAAATTCAACTTTTAAAATAATTTTTTTGTTTTATTGATTGAATGTTTGCTCAGATTACTTAGATATAGTAGAAATGAAATACTAACTTTAAATTAATTTTTATTAATTTTTTCGCAATGTAAAGGTATGATATTATTATATCGTTGAATTCAGAACAAAATTCTCTATGTAATGAGTTAATAAAATATATATAATGCCATTTAAAAATATATAATATTGCCCTATAGTTTGAGTACCACTGGATTTATGATAATAAAGTTTATACTAAAATGTGTCCCCCTCTATCCCTTACAAAATATCCTAATCACTTTTTTCTGTATCTTTTCACATACACGATTAAATGGCACTGTTCCATTATCTTGATACACCCTGTATATATATATATATATATATGCGTTACAGTATAAACGCAGATAACTGAAAGGACGATTGGATCTACTAATTGAAAGGCGAACCTCCATATTCGGGAGTATTGATACCTGTTACTAGGGGATGTAATTAGAATTTTTTTTAATTAAATACATGTAATTACTGTAAATCTTTAGCATTATTGTTGAAGTAATCAAAACGAAGCGTTTTTTCTGTGCTTTAAAATGTCAGTACTGTATGTTATATAATTGTAAATATGTGGAGACCCTAGGAATATAATTATGTGGACGTGAGTGATGGTGAAAGCAACATTGCAGAAGATATAGTTCAACAGCCAGCAGTAGATGTACGAAATCAACCATCGACGTCGAAAATATAAACGCGCAAAACTATATGCTACGATCAGAAAAAAATACAATTTAAACATATCTAACAAAATAAAAAGCGAAGCTGAAAAACAGACATTAGAAAAAACCGCTACACCAAAGACAACAGTGTGGAGAGTGGTAAAATTTTGTATTTACTATGTTTTATTTCTTAATATTTTCAGTTCACAAATTTTAATCAAAAATTCACTATAAATTATTTCAATACGGCCCATTTCCTGACCTTTAAAGCATACCTTCAAGTTCGTATAACTTATAAATCCTGACCACTAAGCCAGTCAACCCTCTATAAAAGGTTGTAAATCCTGCAAAAGTCGCTTCATAGAACTATGGCGCCATGTTTCACAAGATTTCAGCATCTGAATCAACTTCTGTCATCTGACTTCCTCGTATGCAGGTTTTACAATCTTTTAATAGGGTTGGGTAGCATCGAGATCACACACCATATATTATTCAGACTTGTTGGCATTACTTAAAGGACGAGTGTGCCTGCATGCACACTTATTTTCTCGCGTTCACTCACATTAAGTTAAAGCAAAAAGTTTCCATTTTCCAATATGAGATTCAAGAAAACGTAATCTATTCATTACAATTGTAATACAATATTAATATATTTTACATTTTGACATGTTTTTCCCGTATCTGTTTTTTAGCAACTTTTTTTATCACACTTTGATCCAAACATAATACGTTTTATATTTTATCATTGCTAAACAATCACATTTTTTCTCCGTGTTCTTGTCCTCAAAACAACATTTTCTTCTATAGGGATGATTTTTAAAACTCGGTCGGCGGTAAGTCTGAATGATAGGCATTTCACTTTTTTCTTTTTATCTCCCGCCACCCTAGGTAAAAAAGGTATAGGGATCGTGATAAAAATTGCATATAGAGATTTTAGTGAATATGCACGTTTTGATGTATCCAGAATTCGATTATAACATTTGTAATGATGTCTGTGCACCCTGTGTAACGCTAAATGAATTAGCACAAATCGGTGACCAGACAATCTTCGATACATCTCTTGGTCATTACATTCATCACAATGCCTAAATAGAGTAGTATCGACGCAGCAGTTTTATTATTACCTTCCGACGATCGAAGATGGGATAAACAATACAATACTACATCATTTTCAACGGGACCTTCCACCTCCTGTCGTTCTGGAGAACAACTAAAACGATAATAATAAAATTATCCTTATTGATAGTTTTCTGAAAAACAACTTTAATGAAAAGATACCGTTATTGAAAATAACTGATATCCAGTCCCAAGAAAGAGAATCCAAAAATTACTATAAGCCGCATCTGATCACAAGTAAAATTAATACCTGCTGAGTAGAACCAGCCTCTCCCATTAGTGAGTCTAGTCAATCGCCAAATAATGTTAACCAAACTGTAGAAGTCAGGTTGGCAACGCGTGTTCCGAAAACAAACGTTATTTTATGTACATTCTGCAATTAACTTAATTGTGTCATTTAAATAATCACAGACAAATAATCCACAAAGTCAAGTGTTATCTAAAAGACCTTTGTGATCCACGGAAATAAAATTCATATTTAAACAACTTTGCAAAAGAGTGAGGTTAAAAGTGCTTCTTACCGCGAAAAATACAGTAATTTACCTATAAAAAAAGTGTCGACACTGCACCGTTTGCCACCAACAATATTCAACACAGGCTACAAATTGCGTGCTCTCTCTTCTTCAAATGTAGTTTATAAATCACCACTATTGCCAGAATGTTATGGTTAAAAGAGGACGTTACGATAGGGTAGCTTATTAAGCTTCCAAAATAAGTAAACGCCACTAGAGGCAAAATTATGAACTAAACCTTAGGTATATGTGTTATAAACTGAAACTACGAATATGTACAATACAGCTACAAACTACAATATAAACTAATAGCTCAGCTACGTAAAAATTAAAATAATAAAAAATATATGAACTAAACTATAATACTCTTAAACTATAATTACTTAATAATTATCCTTATTAAATGAAAATATTATTAAGACCATCACTAAAATTACAATTACAGAAACTTTAAACTAAACTGTACCGAAATTAATAAAAAAAACACTAATCTAAAACACAAAATAACTCAAGAAACTAAGAAAAATACTCTGACGGCAATGCTACTCTTATAGACAAGTCGAAATGTAATAGTAATTATAATATTCTATTGTTATAATGAGGAAATACTCCGTCATCATCTAAAATTGGTATAAAGGGAAAGAGGATGCATTTATTAGTCAAAATATGCACAGTATCAGCGATAACTAAACACGCGTTTCCTATACCTTTAGTCATGATTATGACATTTGTTTTCAGTGCTACTTCTTGATAATTTGGAAGCCCAATATTGCCGTTCTTTTAGACAGTAGATTATTTATTCAATGGCCGAGCCTACTCGCACACGCAAAAGTGCAGTTTTTAAACTAGTAATACAAATAACTATTGGCATACCAAATATAATTTTCTCCTTCGGAATTTCCCACTTGGTGTCATAATTCCACAGTTCAATGTCCAGTCCACCAGATCTCAATAATTTCTTTTTCAGTTTCTAATTCAGTAAGTAAAGAATTTATTTTCTAAAAAAAATATATTTATAATACTTTACCTTATGTCTATAAATTCTTCTAACCAATAATGCAGAAAATATAGCAATAAGTATTAATAAAGAAAATGCTATCAATGCCAGTGGCGTGTTGTAGAATATATCTAAAAACAAAATAAAATATTAATATAACTTCTAATAGATTTTTTTACTCACTTAAAATTATTTTGTTTTTGTTCAGTTAGTGTGTACAATTTCTCAACCTCCTCTATTTTACAAGTATTACACTATTATAATAGAATAGGACAAGTAATGCAAGAAATAATTATAATTAAATAAATGTGTATCTAAGCAGATTTGTATAGTATTTAAATATCTGTATTTGAAATAGGTTAAAGCTGGATTCATATGTATTGTTAACATGGTCAAATTTCTCGCCTTTTACATCGATCTTGACGCTACGAACGTCGAAAGCGGCTATTGAAATATTTCTATTTTTGATGGTGTTGACCGGCCGTTACCATCATAAATTTTGACCAGATCACACATAACACCAGTTTGACAAAATCTATTGTATTTTATTTCTTTGTTTCTTTTTGAGTGCAATAAATGCAAAACAATTAATTCGTACATATTATGTGAAACTGGCGAAACAAAACTTAGAGGTTACTAACAACATCACTTAGATCAAAACATATATTGGGCCAAATTCAGTACTCTTCACTAGTGTTATTTGATAGACAAATGATTGAAGGATGGGTGTGCTCTTTGTTTTAAATTAGAAATAAAAATGTGTGTGAAACTTTACTAAAACTTATATTATTGCGAGACTTTACGATTCGTTTCGTGTTCGATTCTACAACTACTGATGACTAACTGGAAAAACATATGCGCATAGCAAAAAACTCCTGGCATCACTAGAGGTGCGCAGGAGTGTAAACTTTAAAAACTACAATAATATAAAGCTCTAAACATACTGTCCAACTTCGAACAGTGCGAGAAAATAAACACAAAATTTAAATGTATTGATTTACATGTACAAAATTAATTAAGATAAAAATATAACAATATAGATTATTCTGGGAGATAGATCTTCACGGGTTTCTAGGTATTTCTAGGCCTGATGTTGACTGCCCACCGTGAGCAGTCTTGGAAAATGCCGCTGATTCGGTATCTGCGCTGACTGGCAAGGGACTGAGGCGAGTGATTGGACGGCGGAGCTCAGCGTCGGCAGTGCGGACGGTGACTACGCGGACAAGTCCATCCGGTCCTGGATGCTGGGCAACCACGCTCCCCATGGACCATTTTCCAGGGGGGAGAAGTGGATTACTGACGCGTACTAGTTGGCCGACGCCAAAGTTCGTCTTAGGCTCGCGCCAACGAGAGCGTTGCTGCAAGTAGTGTAGGTACTGTTGAGACTACTTACGCCAGATTTGCTGATGCAACTGTTACACCAGGCGCCACCTGGACGTGATGCTTTTGGTATCTTTAGTGATACCGGCTTCTGGGACCATCAGCTGCTGAGTCCTAACCAGGAAATGTGCCGGAGTGAGGGCTGAGTGGTCGGACGGTTTGTGTGATAACGGTGTTAAAGGACGGGTGTTGAGACAGGCTTCTACTTGAGCTAGGGCGGTGGCAAGCTCTTCAAAGGTGAGTGCCTGGTCTCCTATTACCTTCTTCAGGAGCCCTTTGGCTGATTTTACTCCGGATTTCCAAAGACCTTCAAAGTGCGGAGCGGAGGGCGGAATGAAGTGCCATCGGGTACCCTGATTCGCTAGATAGGCGGCTGAGTTGTGGTAAAATTCGGAAGCTTCTTGGAACATATCTTTCAGAGCCGAATCTGCTCCAACGAAGTTTGTGTCGTTGTCGCACCACAGCTAGGTGCAAAGTCCACGCCGAGATGTAAAACGGCGGAAAGCGGCGAGGAAGGCATCGTAGGTGAGGCTGCTAACTGGTTCGAGATGAATAGCTTTCGTACTAAAACAAACAAATAGTGCAACATATCCTTTGACGGATTTCTGTCCACGGCCACCACTGGCGCGGCAACGTATCGGGCCGGCGTAATCAACACCGGAATGCGAGAAAGAGCGGCTTGGCGTCACTCGTGGGGCGGGTACCTGTCCCATTAACTGGTGTCCAAACTTAGGCCTGTGTCGCCTGCATTTGATACATTGGCGAATGATGAACTTGACAAGTGATCGTCCTCTGACGATCCAGGCGTGCTTTTGCAAGAAGCACAATGTGGACATAAGTCCTCCGTGCATGACTGCCTCATGCGCGAAGTGGACGTAGAGAATTGCCAGCGGAGACGTGTTGGCGAGGATTGGCGGATGTTTCTCCTCCTGGGGGAGATATGAATTTTCGAGACTTCCTCCGACTCATAACACGCGTTTCTTGTCTAAAAACGGGTGAAGAGATCGAATAGAGGAGGAGCTGGAGACTGTTCCTGAGCGACATATGGCGTCGATGTCTTCGGGGAAACTCTGAGCCTGCGATAGCTTCAATAAACGTAATTTTGCGTCGGCGATCTCATCAGGCGTCAGATAGCTGGAGGACACTTGGTAAGAACGGTACCGCGTTGCAAACCTTATGCAGTACGCGGTTACTGGAACGAGATGATTGAGCGATGAGTATCGTTCGAGCAGGTTAAATTTAGGGTCTTCAACTAGACTGTGAAGAGTATTAACTGGACGTGACTTTTCTTCACCTGGATTCGACGAAATTTGGAACTTCTGAGTTGGCCAACTCTCCTTCGACGAGGTTAGCCAAATGGGACCGTTCCACCATAACTGAGAAGTGGCGAGTTGTCGAGGGTTGATTCCACGGGAAGCGATGTCTGCACGGTTTTCTGTACCCTTAATATGACACCAGGTTTGGCCAGGAAGGGCTGTCTGGATGAAGGCTGTTCTGTTTGATACGAATGTCTTCCACCGACACGGATGTCCTTGCAGCCAGGCTAGGACAACTGTACTGTCAGACCAGACGGTGAATTTGAGATCTCCAAGTTGTGGTACGCTTTTGACATGTAGATATAGACGAGCCAAAAGCTGCGCTGCGCACAACTCTAGCTGCGGGATTGACACCGTTTTGACTGGTGCCGTCTTGGTCTTGGCGATGAGCAAGGTCGTGTGAATCTTCTCGTCTGCAGCGACGGTACGGAGGTAAATAACGGCGGTATAAGCTCGAGTGGAGGCATCTGCGAAGCCGTGTAGCTCAGCATGCACCAGATCGGGAACAAACCTTGTCCAGCGAGGAATGTGGATTTCGTGAAGGTTTTGAAGTCCAGTATTGAAGTCTATCCACCGTGGCTCGAGCATGGTCCAAGAAGTTCGTCCCAATCTGCTCCTTGGAGCCACAGGTCCTGTAGTAGAATTTTTGCGACAATTATTACTGGAGATATCCATCCTAAATGATCGAACAGTTGCGCAACTCGAGAGAGAACATTGCGCTTAGTAGCCACGGCGCCCACTGACTCTGGGCTACGATCTTGAAAAAAGAACTCATCAGATTGCGGGTTCCAGTATATACCTAGCATCTTGTTTGCGTCTGGAAGTTCGACTAGGTTCGACGACTCCTTCCAGGTACTAGAGGGTAATGAATTAGAGTGGTTAGATGACCACTTGCCTAATTTGAATTGACCGTGAGCGAGAAGTGTTATTAACTCGTCACGCCGAGTGATGGCTTCTTCTAGCGAATTAGCTCCGGTTAAGATGTCGTCCACGTACTACTCGTGGATCAGGGCGTCAGCTCCACTGGGTAAGCTGTCCTTTTCTAGCCAGGACAGCTCTTGGAGGATGCGGATTGCGAGGTACGGGGCGCAGGCCGTCCCATACGTAACTGAGGTTAGTTGATAGTCGACAATGGGTTCTGATGAATCGTAACGCCAAACGATTCTATACAGATCCATGTCTGCTGAGTCGACTTGAATTTGCCGAAACATCTTAACAATGTCTGCGCAGAAGACTATGCGGTAGTTGCGCCAATTAATCAAGACAACAGTGAGGTCGTTCTGAAGTGGGGGCCCCGGCAGGAGGCCTTGGTTCAGCGAATGTCCAGAAGAGGTCTTCCTCGAGCACACGGAGTTTGGATTCTTGGACTCCCTCTTGGACAACGGCGTGATGCGGTAGATACCAGCACGGGCTGGATGCGGGAAATTCGGCCTTTTTCATGTGACCGAGTGATTCCTATTGAGCCATGATATCCCAGTGTTTTGATCTAACTATATTGTAATTTTTCAACGAGTAAGCCTGGCCTCGTTTAAAGTGCGTTTCTTGAAGACACGTAAATATCGGATTAAATTCCGATAGCAGCATCTACAAGTCGCAATAATGGAAAATGCATCCTTTAATATTCCACTGAATAATATTATTCATGCCTTGTAATGTAAAAGAACTAAACAGGTTTTCTTGGTTTCCCAAGAGGCCATCCCTTCTTTTTCTTTTGCTGCTGCGAAAATCCAGAGCAAAGAGAAAAATCTTTATCGGAAGAAGAAACAATAGTATTTGCCCTATTCTTCTCCTTAGTAGTTATAAGAGAAGAAGGGCGAGAGGAAATAGACACAAGAGAAGATGGAGTAGTATTTACTTTTTCCTTCTCTTGTGTGGAGATTTTAGACAGAGACTTAGAAGGACTACAGGAGATAAATGGTGTTCTATGTTCAAAATTGAAAGTTTGTCTCGTAAGAAAGATGTTTTGTAAGGCCTGAACTAGCTCAGGGATTATTTGTTTAGCAAAGGAAGAAGGGTCCGGTGTTAAAGAAGTTGATGCTTTGCTAGCATAAGAAATACCGGTCGGCGTAGGAATAATAACTTTCTTCCTTGCCTCAAAATAAGTAATGTTCTCCTTTACTTTAATTTCTTGGATGGAAAGCTCTTGTTTAAAAACAGGACAATTTTTAGAATGAGGAGAGTGGTCTCCCTCACAGTTAACACACTTAATGGGTTCTGTGCAACGGGTTCCTTCATGCAAGGCTTTTCCACATATACAAATCTGTGGACTTTTGCACCGTGCAGCTGTGTGTCCGAACTTTTGACACTGGAAGCAGCGCATAGGTGCAGGTACGTATATGCGTACAGGGAGGGACATATATGCAACTTTAAGTTTTGCTGGAAGTTTCGGGGTATTGAAGGTTATGACGTGATTTGGTGTGTCTTTGTATTCACCATTGAATCTGGACTTAATACGTCGTACTTCAATAACGCCCTGATCCCGTATCACCTCTACTGTACAATTCAACAGGTCCTTACAATAAATGACACCTCTGCATACATTAAGTGTCCTGTGAGGAACCACTTCTACTATCATTTCTCCCATCTTTGATATCTTTTGTAATCTTTTAGCTTGTGCAGCCGAAACTGTTTCTATAAGAAGACCGTCTTTAATTTTCTTAATAGTAAGTCTCCTACTAATCCAAAAAGTAAATTTGTATAACGAAAGGACTAATTTTTTCAAAATTTCCATCAAGCCTTTGAATGACCAGGAACCTTTCACTTCATCTCAGTAGTGGGGTTACCAGACGTACCCGCACAAGAAGATTTGATTTTTGACGGGGTTATCTCCCCGGGAGCTTTTAACACGACTCCAAGCGCACCGTTTTCGGAGGTCGGCAAACCAGAGAGAGTCTTCAGTATCCCCACCCTCTATGGAGTCTCAAATGGGACACTAATACCGCAAGCCGGTAAAGTGCCAAGGCTTCCCAAAGATTATAGCAGCCCCGGAGGGCAGCAGGGCCAGTCCACGGGAGAGATCACGATGTGGCCGCTAAGTCCTCGTACATGCCAGCTTTACGGTGATCCCGCTACATCCCCAAGACTACTCACCCCCCAGCCTCGCAATGGGATGGGAACCGATTGGCCGCAAGTGAGTTAGCCTGCGACCTCCCGTTTAGTTGAATTTGGGGCCAAAGTAGTGTGTTGGGGCTTCCTCAACTACCAAGTTCCCCTCCTCCACCGACACGGGTCACCGCACACGGTCAACATGCAGGTAGATATGAAGAAACCTGTGCACGGACGATCACCTACTAATCGTTTGGTTTGAAGAAAGAGTGCCAAAAAGGTCAGGACCCGTTAGTTTCACCGTTGCTGGCAACAAAGGCTACTTAGACCCCCCCCCCCACCACGACTAGGTGGGTCCGCGGGGGGGAATAATTAATAATAATAATAAAATAATAATAAATAAACTTTATTGACTTCAGTCAATGGCGGAGTTCAGCCAATGGCTATTCTTCCACTTAACCAATACATATATAGAGCAAATAATAAATTTATATATAACAAGCCACAAAATATTTTTACAAAAATAAATATCATATTTTACAATATCCCAACGTAATTATTGCATAATACATTTATAAATCATAAACATTATATAATAATAACATAATTTTTTATGTAATTTCAAAAAGAACTCAGAGATAACGACTTTACTTCATTTGGTAAATTATTATAAAGTGCAGGTGCTAAGTAAGAAAAACAATTCTTAAATTTACATTTTCTAAAAAGTGGTACAGCATACATATCTTTGGTTCGTAAACCGTAATTATAAGTTTTATGTATCAGCTTGTTAAACAAATATGAGGGTGTCCTGGAAATCTTGATTTTATGTATTAGAATTAGGAGAAACTTTTTTACTCTATAGTCTAAATCATCCATTCTAGCAAGAGATCTGTAATAAGATATATGGTCGTGTTTACGAACGCCATATACATATCTTAAACAAGAGTTCTGAAAATTATTAATTTTATGTTTATCTGTTTGGGTCAGACAAGGAACATATGTACATATGTGGATGGCTAGTATATCTGGACCATTCGCAGAGTACGAGTTATGTCAAAATAGTTCAGTCACATATATAAATAATCATGCCGAGGGTGGTACCGCTGGTAGTTCTAGCTAGGGCTGTCTAAAGTATCCGGTTAACTGGAAACCGGTTTTTCAATTCTGAAATATTCGGCTAGCCGGTTAATCGGTTTTTTGGACCGGCTTTTAATAGGTTTATAATTGGTTTTTAACCGGTTTATAGCCGGTTTTTAATTGGTTTATAATTGGTTCATAGTCGGTTTTTAACCTAACCTAACGTCTAAATAACTGTTGACCAAATGCCATATATCAAAATAAATAAATTTCAAATGCTTATTGAAAGTTTCAATTTTACAAACCTTAATATGTTATTATTTCTTTTAAAAATGTTTTTAAAATGAAAGTTATTGACTTTAACCGGTATTTCGGTTAATCGGCCTGTAAACCAACGGTTAACCGGTTAGAATTTCAGCAGATTTGGAAGTCCTAGTTGTAACAGCCCTAAGCTGCCAGTTCAATTAAATTCGAAACAGAAATAACTTTAAAAATTAGTGTGGTAGCACAAATACCAGAATTTTTTGGTGAAAATGTAGTAAAATATTTTCGAAAAGTTAACAGTAACAAGTGTTAGACAATTTTTCGACAGAGAATTAGTAAGTAAACTTAATTCGAACAAAATCAAATGGGAAAGCCCTACAGTTTTATTTTGAAAAAAAGTACAGCTCTCGAATGTTAAATTTGAAGAATTTAAAGAACATGTTTCCAAAATTAATGAAATTCGTTCAGTAGCAGAATTGCGGAGAGATGATCCATATTTTATTTTAGTCAAAATTGAAGACACACCTGTAAAATTATTCATAGATTCAGGGTCAAGAGTTTCAATTTTTAAGAAAAAAATTGTAATGGGGCATAGAATCCAAAGAGACGATATTGGGCGTTTAAAGGCAATAACAGGTGCAACAGTGTTATATTATGGCACAAGTAAAATAAAATTTGACTGTTAAAATTATAGTTTCCGACAAAAAAATATTATTTCTTCAGATAATTCAGATTTATATGCCGATGGCCTATTAGGAAGAGACTTAATTCGTAAATTACACGTGCTCGTGTCGAGAGAGGATGTATGTTTCGAAAATATTAGTCTGAAACTATTAAGTAACGCAGCTAGTGTCAACGTCATTAGAGATAATGTCGCAATACAATCCGATAACTTCAGCGAGAAGGCGAAGCGATCCACAACTCTGCTTGATAAAAAAAAAAACATTCAGAAAGTCACGTTCTGAGCAGGTAGCTATCGCAAATCAGGATAAGGATGCGGGAATTCTACATATGAAGAATGGCTACTTTCATCAAGAAAAATCAGTCACACAACACAGTGGATTGGTTAGATTGAAGATCGCCGTGAAGATTCATCCAAATTGGAAGTCATCAGGCTCAAGATTTACAGCATTCATCGACCGGGTCAAAAGGACATGTCGAGACAGCTGTAGGCAAGAAAAAGAAGGATTCTCGAGGAAAGAGCGCTGGAAGTAAACAGACTCAATACGCGCAGCATTCATAGGTCAGATCAAAAGGACATGTCGAGACAGCTGTAGGCCAGAAGAAGAAGAAGAAGAATTCTCAAGGAAAGAGCGCTGAGAATTAATTGGCTTCAAATAATAAAAGGCAGCCTCCGCCGACCAACTTAAGATGAGGGAAAGAACTCCAGGAGCTGAAGAAAAACTGTAAGCTATGGCGTACACATCAAGTAAAAGACAGAATAATTACTGGAGATGTGCCGCCTATAGTCAAAGCATTGTATCGATTTCCGCTTAGCCAAAAGGAGCAGTTGGCTAAAGAATTGAATAAAATATGTGAAGCTGGAGTAATAGAACCCTCCGATTTACTATGGTCAGCACCAGTAGTCATCGTACCGAAGAAATCCGAAAATGGAAAAGACAAAATAAGAGTGTGTATCGACTTCAGATGATTAAACAGGATAACGACGAAGGACTAATTTCCCGTTGGGAACATGTAAAAAACCTTGGATCAGCTGGGAAATGCAAATCTATTCACTACCCCAGATTTAGCATCTGGATATTAGCAAGTGCAACTGGACGAATGATATAAGGAGAACAGAGTATTCACAACAAATGGAGAAAACTATCGTTCACAAAGATGGCGTTTGGACTCGAATGCGCACCTAACACAAAGCCCCATGAACAGTGTTATCTAGGTTAAGAGGTGAACAATGTCTAGTATACCTGGATGACGTCGTCGTGTTTAATGCAAATGGAGCAGATGAACATCTGGTATGACTCAAGTTTTCAAGAGACTGAGACAAGCTAACCTTAAATTACAATCCAATAAATTCAATTTTTTGAAAACTAAAACAACATATTTAGACCATATCATAAATGAGGAGGACATAGACAAAATTTCAGTTATATATATATATATATATATATATATATATATATATATATATATATATATATAGGGTGTTAATAAAAAAAACTTTACACACTTTAGCAGGTGATAGTAAAGATGAAAACAAGAAAAAAATTCTAATACACTTAGGTCCAATACTCATTGGTTTTCGAGATATGGAATTTTTAAATTTTTATTTACACCTCTTATGAATGCGATATCGCGTTATCTGCGATAAACGAACAATCGCAGAATACATGTCAATCAACATTTTGTAACAAGTCTAACGGTGAAATTACTTATTGCTATTTAAGTTAGTCTTATTTTTGCAATGGTTCAATTTACATGTGCGGAGTACGCCGATATGCATTTATGTTATGGCGAAGCTCATCGAAATTCGCGAGAAGCTAGACGAATTTATCAGCAGAGATATCCTTTGAGGCATATTCCATCTCATCCAACTTTTCAAGAAGTCGACCGTAGGTTAAGAAACAGGTTGTTTTAAGCCGCCAAAACGAGAGAGTGGCCGACTTCGTAGAGTACGTACGCCAAACACCGAAGGCATTATTTTGCAAGCTGTAGATAATGATCCTCATGTGAGTACCAGGCGAATAAGTAGAGCTGTCGGCGTCAATCATGTATCTGTTTGGCTGACCCTTAAAGAACAATTACTTCATCCGTATCACTTACAAAAGGTTCATCATCTACGGAGAGAGACGGACTACCGTGCGCGTATCCAATTTTCCCAATGGCTGGTAAATGAATGTAACATAAATCCAAATTTTCTTGGAAACATTCTGTTTACAGACGAAGCCTGTTTTACTCGTGATGGAGTTTTCAATTTTCACAATATGCACGAATGGTCAGATGAAAATCCGCACGCAATTCATGTTAGAAATTATCAATTTGGATTTTCAATAAATGTTTGGGTTGGCATGGTGGGTGATTGTTTAATTGGACCATTTCGTTTGCCCAATCGGTTGAATGGTCAATCCTACCTAAACTTTTTACGTAACAATTTGAACGATCTACTGGAGGATGTGCCATTAGATGTTATTATGAACATGTATTTTATGCAAGATGGAGCTCCAGCCCACTTTTCGCGTATAGTAAGAAACTATTTAAATGAACGGTTCGAAAACAGATGGATTGGCCGGGGAGGACCTGTCGCATGGCCACCAAGATCTGATCTAACGCCCTTAGATTTTTTTGTTTGGGGGTACTTAAAAGATCTTGTTTACGCCACTGAAGTGAACACAGAAGATGAACTTTGGCTGCGAATTGTAGACTCCTGCCAACAACTAAGGACTCTAGGTGTTTACGATCAAGTGCGTGAGTCTCTTCAACGACGGCTTCAACTTTGTTTACAAGAGCAAGGACGACAGTTTGAACATCTGCGATAACTTTAGAGTGCGCTAAATGCGTTGTTTGTTGTAGTTTTTTTTTGTAAAAGCTCTATCTCGAAAACCAATGAGTATTGGACCTAAGTGTGTTAGAATTTTTTTCTTGTTTTCATCTCTACTATCACCTGCTAAAATGTGTAAAGTTTTTTTTATTAACACCCTGTATATATATACAAAAATTGTACATCAAAGACTATCCAAGACCAAAATCAGTCAAGTACATCAGAGCTTTCTGCGGCTTAGTAAATTTCTACAAAAGATTCAATTAAGATATCGCAAAAACATCGAAACCTCTCACGAAATTAACACAAAAAATGAGCCCTTCAACTGAACAAAAAGTCGCGAAAACTCATCCAATAAACTAAGGAATGGCCCCTGCTCCGAGTCAGTGTTAGCCCATCCAGACTTCACCAAGAAAGTCATCTTGTCCACCGATGGCAAGGAAAAGCTATAAGTGCCATATTAAATTAAAAATGTGATTGTTACTAGAGGCCGATAGCTTTTGCAAGCCGATAGTTAAACAAGGCAGAAATAAATTATTCCACAACAGAACAAGAATGTCTTGTAATAATTTGAGGTGTAAAACACTACAGAGTATATGGAAGAAAATTCACAATCATATTCATTGTTTTCATTAATGATATTAGCAACATTTTTGAAAACTCGAAATTTATTATGTATGCTGATGATCTTAAGGTTTACAGTAAGATAACGTGCATGTTAGGCTGCATTGCTCTTCAAGCAGATCTCGAGAAACTAAATATTTATTTAACAGCAAATGGTCTATCTGTCAATCATAGCAAGTGTTCTTGTATTTCTTTTTCTCGAAATCGGACCAATTTTGAATTTCAATACAATATCAGTGGAAATGTAATCAATCGTGTATCTCATGTAAGAGATCTTGGAATAATATTAGACAGTAAACTCATATATGACATTCACATTGACACTGTTGCAAAGAAAGCATATAAAATGCTTGGATTTATATTAAGAGTTGGAGCACTTTTCAAGAACTATAACACTCTCGTTCAACTATATTATTCACTTGTGCGTTCACAATTAGAATTTGGTGTCGTTTGTTGGTCTCCTCATTACCAAATATATATTAAGAGAATTGAAGGTATCCAACGGAAATTTATTTCAGCTTTAAATTGGAAATTCCCTTATAATTCTGTCAGTTTCGTCACTTTACAAAAACGTAGAGAAGTGTTGGATTTGACATTTTTATACAAAATCATAAATAATTATATAGATAGTCCCGTCCTTTTAAGTAAAATATCTCTGCGTGTGCCTTCTTATTCTACTCGTTGTCTTGAAACGTTCTCTTCTAAAAAATATAAAATCAATGCTGCTATGTTTTCTACAGTAAATCGATTAATGTGTTCTTATAATAACATGATTCTTAGCTATAATGTTCCAGATATTTTTAATTGTTCACTATTTAAGTTTAAATCATTTCTAAAATATGTTTTCTCGCATTCTTTGTCTGATCCTTAGTTTGTACTTCTCATTATCTATTATTATACTGTCGAGCTAGAAACTTTTATTCTTTATGTATAATGTTAACTGTGCTGTACTTTTATTGGGCCTTGGCCTGTTGTATGGCCTTTCTTTCTAAATAAATAAATAAATAAAAATAAAATAAATAACAGACCATCAACCTCTTAAATGGCTATTCTCTATCAGTACTTCACAATCACGCTTGGCAAAATGGGTACTCACTCTCCAAGAATACGGTTTCAAAATTGAACATAAGCCCGGGAAGAAACATGTGAATGCAGATCCCAGAACTGAATAGCGGACGTAATGTTAAACCTTTGTGACTAAATAAATGCCGCCATGTAGGAGGATTTTGGCACAATTTTAGTTGAAGATGAAACCTTCCTACCTACTTTAAAGTTAAAAGTTACGTGATCTTATAGGAAACTTTCCGACAAATTTGATGGTGTTATTTGGAATGTTCTATATCATAGCAAACATTTGAAAATTCACATTTCTCGAAAAAATCATCTCAATTAAATGTCTTCACAATTTTTAACTTTAACTGTTTTTATCTTTGTAGTTATTAAAGATTCTGTTTTTTTCAGATTATTATTTATTTACATTTTGGGAATGTGCTAATATAGCAAAAATATATTTGTTTCTAATATGATAAGAAAAATAATAAAAACTAGCATTCAAATTTGTTTGTTTTGGACTTTTGCAATACAAGAAACACAAGGCGAGAAAATTATCGTCCTTGGGAGATTGACCCTAATATAGAGCGACAAAGTTGTAGTAAATGAATTAAAGAAATTTTTTTATTTGAAATTTTTTCCAAAATTTTCACCGGTTACGAAACACAAAAAGGCGGTATCTCCAGACGTGTTGCTCAATTTTCATGGCTGTGTGAGTGCCAAAGTTGCATGCGTTACGGTGTACTTACTTTTTGTGTTTGTTTTATTCGAAAGCGGTAAAGATTTTGGATAAAAAAAATTAAATATGAAACTTCTTTAATTCATTTAGTACAACTTTGTCGCCGTATGTTTTCTATAAAATCACATAACTTTTAACTTTAAAGTAGCTACAAAGGTTTCTATCTCCAACTAAAATTGTGCTGAAATCCTCCAACATGGCGGCGTTCAAATAGTCACAAAACGCTGTATTTAACCTGGCCTCTGTACGCTATCCAGATATGAATAGAGATCAATGATGCAGATGAATTATCAAGAATACCCATAAACGCCGTAGAAGTCGAAGCTACATATGAACCAATATGGGATAGGCACATGATAGCAAGTAAACAACGTCAAGATGCAGCAGTGCAACGACTCTCCAATAAAGAAGGGTATTTCACGAATGATGAAGGTTTAAGCTTCAAAGACAATCCAAATCATGAGCGTCATCATCAAGTCGTAGTACCAGCATCCATGAAATTTAAGGTAATGCACGATTACCACAATCTACCAGATGCGGGACATTAGGGGTTTGAGAAGACATATAGTCGAAACAAGAAAATTTGTTTTTTAGAAATCAATGGCCAAGGACATAATATAATGAAGTTATAAGACCAATGAAAAAATTTGCAATAGATATCGTGGATCTATTAACAAGAATGAAAGAGAACAAATATATCCTAACGTTGCAGGACCACTTTACAAAATATCCAGAGGCATTCGCAATTCTAGACCAAGAGGCATCAACCATTGCAAGAATATTGGCTCAAGAAATTATCTAAAAACACGAGACTCCGAGACACCTGCTGACAGACCAAGAGGCGCAAATTTCACGTCTGAAATTTTTGGAGAAGTTTGTAAAATATAAGGCGTCGAAAAACTGCAAACAACAGCATACCGTCCACAAACAAATGGGTTGATAGAACAAAGTCATCAAGATTTAAGGGAAGTCCTGTTTCACTTTATAAATCGAGATCAGACCAACTGGGATGAACGGCTACCATTCGTGTTACTAGCTTATAGAAGTTACTTTATGATGACATAACAAGATCTCACAATCTACGGTATGACTATGCAACAACTATGCATCAGAATTAAAGCAAAGGTTGCAAATCGTCTTCGAAGCAGTAAAACAAAGCATCAACAAAGCAACAGAGAAGACACATAAACAATGTAACAAAAATACAGTCAGCAGTCTACAAAATCGGTGACGCTGTATACTTGCATAACCCAGCTATTCATGTAGGTACGTCTCGAAAACTACACAAGCCATGGACAGGATCGCAGTTCATTACAGAAATCATGGGCCGCGTGACATATAAAATCAAACAACAAAATTCCAACAAAATTTTAACGGTGCTTATAAATCGTTTAAAGCCATTTATGGTTGAAAGCCATTTTAATCAAGAAGATGGAAATGAACAGCCAATTACAGCAAAGAGTGAAGAAGTAACGAGGACAAACAAGAACACAGATAAATATACTGTGGACGCAAAAACGGTGCATAATATGATGCAGGCCAGTCTATTAATAGATGCATTGGTACGTCAAGCACAAACAGACACCACTACAACTTCTGGAGTACCCCATTACCACACCCGTATTAAGGCCCAGCGCCACATCATCCATGGGTCCTTTCTCCAAGACGGATATGGAAACTGTCATCCACGAAGAAATGAAAACAAGATGTGATGGCAAATTGAGACAACTGAGAGGAGGCCACATATAACCCACAGATGGCCACTGAGGGTTTCCTCGTTTTGTACCACCTACCAATTTATCGAAACAAGATGACGAAGAAAGAAAAGAGGGATTATCTGGCGGAGCAGCAGAGCTGGACCAACCTGCTGATGTGTCCGGCCACTCTCTCAAAAACAGCCTACTCCCTTTGTTTTAGCTAAAGAGAGCCATCGTCGCATCCATGTCCATCAACGCAGCATTACATGCCTTCAAAGGTTTCGATTGCGGAGATCCCTCTACACTTACATAACCGTATCATAATAGGAAATCAGGCAAAATAGTATCTGATGAATAGTAACTAGTATAGTATATAGAATAGTAGTTTAGATCTATATGTGAATTAATTAAGAAGCATTCATAACGTATTCAAACTTGTTTATGAGATGTTCCGAATTGGCTATTGTAATTCATATAAACAGTGGATGTTCCAACGGGCACATCATGGACAAGAATTGCAGACATAAGTAATGGATGTTTTGTAAAAGACGTGGTTGTAATTTTTTTTGTCACCTGGAAGATCAGTTATATTGTTACGAATGGTGTTGTTTATGTAGAAGGCCTCAAAATCCATATATGATGAGGCGTCCATGACATCCATCCATCTTATGGACCAAAAGAGAACGACGAAGAAGTCAGTAAACCAGCATCATCAGCGCGCAAATATTACATCACAACAAAAATGCTGTGACCAACTGCCCACCGTCGACCTCTAAATTCATCCGAAGTCATGGATCCATGTTTAAGTTCAAGGACAAAAAAGTAAAGTGCAGTGTTCCAAGAAGACAACTTCGTGGTCTATTTAGAGACTCGTAAAGACAGTTCTAAGAAAAATTGTGCTCCAAAGGAAGCAAACTTTTAAAGAGGGGAGGTATGTAAACCCAAGTCAGCACATAAATGACCTTAGTAACATGTTCAACAATTAATTATAAGTAGGCAATTGCTGAATATAGATTACTTAACCCGGCAGCGGGCAGGTGGGGTGTGGTACACCCCAGTCACTTTATAATTGCCGCCATTTTTGCAATAACGGCCGTACACAATCATCTAGCCATCTACCTTTCGCAAATATATTGGTCTGTCAATACGCAACAGGATTCAGTCGCAAGTAAACTGCGGAAAGAGTATCATTAAATCAAAGTGACGTGGGGTGTATTAAACCCCACCTGTCCATAAACGTAACATAAATTCTCTGAAGTGTACTGATACGAATATACTTATTTTGAAATTTCAAGGTACATTTTATATATCTTTTATATATTACTAAATTTTATTTAGTTTTCTAATGTATTTTGAAAAAGATCAGGTGCATTTTTTGGCCACATGGAAAGAAATAGATACTGAAGAGAAAGTCAATAAATAAAATTTGTGATGATGACAATGAATAACCACCGCTGAAAAAATTTAATTTAAAGCACTGAATCTCCTAGGGCGAGAGATAGAAAAAAGAAAATACGTCTGCAAGTCATGTCAAACATATTTATATATGTAGAGCACGCGATAATTTACTGTGAAAAGTGCAGCACATTTGAATCTTCATAAGTTCTCTGTAGCTAAAAGCAACTTACTAAATGTTTTTTTAAAACATAGATTCACCTTTCAAGTTTAAGAATGTTATTTATTTTTGTTTGTAATATTTATATATTTCTTTGTTTTTATAATATAGTGCCAAAGAATATTTTCAGTGAGCGTTTATAAGTTATATATATTTTTTAAAATAAATAATAAAATAATTTTATTGTTTGTTATTTCCATTGAACCAGGAACATCTAAAACACCAACAAATATAATAATATCTAAAAAAAAATTACCGGATGTTTCATAAAATAAAAATTAAATTGGGGTTTGTCACACCCCACCTGCCCAAATTTGTAATTTTTTTCCACCTGCCCGCTGCCGGGTTAATATTATGAACTATCAGACCTCAATTTCTTTGCTGACCTGGCTTTACGTAAATATATATAGTCGTCTGTCCGATAGGTCAGAAGGAAGTCGAAGTTGAAGTCAAAGTAAAATATTTTACCATTGTAGCATCTCGTTTAGTCGTCGCGTTTGTTAAAACATTGCATTCTGTCTGTATTCATTTTATTTAATAATAAAGACATCTCTATTTTTGTAATTAAAAACTGTGTGATTTCAACCCTGATCGATCAGTTCCAGCAGGTGCAGTTAACACCACTTTCGAAAAGTAAGTAAATATTATTTTATTACGAGTTGTAACTTCCAATCTGGCAAGAACTTACTTATAAATTTTATTTGCTAAATCACATTATAAAGGCGGGTTACAATTGATTCAGATGTACTGGCGGGTGCTATATTTTTTATAAGCACACTATGTCAAGTACGCCTGGTTTTCCTGTGTTAGGGAAGTGAGTTTGTTTCTTTGGTGCTGTTATTTGAAGCTGTCTATTAGTAGCAAACTCTAGAAGTGTTCTGCCGTTGCGGTTGTTTGTTGGACAATTCCTGCTTACATATTTAGCATTCAAGTCTCCAAATATGATAACGTTTCTGTGCTGATTACATAGTTTACTTAAATAATTTTTACGTAGTTGCTTTTTAGGTGGATTGTATGCTGCTGTTTGTATCACATTATTGTGCGTGGTTTTAACCAGTATCGATATAGCTTCGATTGTTAGTGTTGGGGTTGCTACTTGGGTATGTTCTGTCTTTATTTATTAATATATATTCTTTGATTCTTAGTTTATGTCTATCATCCAAACGGTTTAGGTTTAGTCCTAGAATGAATATTTTCTTTTCCTTATATTCTGTAAGTTCCATAACTTTATCTTTGATGGTACAGCAGTTCCATGTCATTATTTTAATAGTTTAAGTTTAGAGATGTTTGTTTTTAATATATTTATAATTCTTATTATGCTAAAATTTTTGACTAAATTTTCTATTTCTGAAATTATATCTATTATATTATCTCTCCCCATTTGAATGTAATGTTATTTTGTTATCTTCTTAGTCTTTTGTTAATTTCAAAATCAGTCTTCATTTTGCTCGGTATATGGCTGATTTTAGACAGATACACTTCTTTGTGAAGTAAGTATTTTGCATATATCGGATAGTTTCTATAACTCGCAGGTTGATTTCTTGTGCAATTAGCGCATTTTAAAATATTTGTTTTGCATTCGTTAGAAGGATGTGGTCCTGAGTATTTAACACATTTCATAGTTTTATGGCAGTTCTTTGCTACATGCCAGAAGGATTCACACAGCATTGTACTATCCGTTTGGTTTTATATTTGTCCCATTGTATTATACAGTAGCAGACTATTTAGATGCCGTAGATAACTTCTAAGCTCTTTAAATTGTTAGACATAGATAACTCGTGTAGTGTCCTGTCTTCTCTTTTAAATTTCATTTTATTAACTTTTAAGACAGATATACAGCTTCTGTTACGTTCGGTGGTATTTTTTTAAGTAGCATTCGCTATTGGATTTCATCCGTTTGACTGTTATTCAAATTTTGCTTGTTCCGCATTGCTGATAATAGTATTGTAGTCTCTTTTAGATTAAGTGTATATAATTAGACGATTAGTCTTATATTTAACAATTTAACATCTATTTCTTTTTCTATTCCTTTACCAATGAGGTTCTTAAAGCTTTTGTATGATTTTGAATGAAGCTATAGACTACCATGGGTGGTATTTTTTCTATTTATTCCTTTTCTATATCTTGATTTGCAATTGTCAATTTATCCATTAAAAAAATCGTATGGGTTACTCACTTTTACATTATCCTGCAGCAGGCTCTCACTTTTCCTCTTCTTGCTGGCAGGTATGCCGCTGGGTTCCGGCATCTCTCTTTCCGCTGCTAAGCCTTTTGCTTTAGTTTTTGCATACTCTCGGGCTTCGCGCCTGAGTATCATATCGGTGTAGCAGCACTCGTCTGCTACGGACTTTAGAATATGAACTGCATGCACGTTTACTTCACACGCACGATTAGAATAAACATGGTGCTACTCATACAATAGTTCGCACTGGACTGTAATTTTTAATAGGAAATATCTAAAAATTGTGTAAACTGCAAGAGGTTTATTCTACGACAATTCAAGATCTTATTACCCATAATATATATCTCATAATATAATATAGGTAGTATCATATACGTGTACCCGTACTTATAAAAACTATCTACGTTCTTACAATCTTATTTTAAAACCAAAATACAGTATTCTGAGATATCGACATTAATTGAAGTATCTATGGATAGGTGGCTCTGTATTGCTAAGTAATTTTTTTGGTGTAACGCTTTTATTTCTTAGGTTGCCATTATTGATTTTACTTATTAAATGGCGCTACGCTTATTAAGGCCGACCCAGACATCACTAAAATTACAAAAACAAAATTTACAGAGAGAGTATGTCAAGTACGGCGCAACATTGTACCATTTTGGGAAATTATCTGTCACAAATAAATATTGAGTTTAATATTTAAATTTTGAAGTTTTGTATATACTTTTACTATATTGACAACACATTTTTGCATATCTAAATTTCATTGAAAAAGGCCAATGAGTTGAATTGCTTCAAAACTGAATGAAGTTTTATTTAAAATAATAAAAACAAATTAGTGAAATACCCCACTAAAATAAAAATAACTAGATGTAACTACTGTCCGTACCAAATCTGTAAAAAAATTCACGACAAAATTTTATATGGAAAAACGATTTAATACGGTTATAATAAGCGTAGCGCAAGTCAATGAACGACCACATCATTTGCACTATCTACTGGCGTTTAGCAGACTACATATTTCAGAAAATCTGTTATAATAATAATACTGTTTTATATATATATACACTGGCGAGCAAAAAATTGAGGTCAATTATTAATTATTATGTATTTTTCTAATTTTCTGTTTTAAGCTTATATTTGTAAATTGAAAACCATTATACTGTATTTTATAGGCTAAATTAATAATTCAATATTGAAACGCAAAGCATATTTTTTGGTTTTATAATTTATTATGAAAAAACAATAAATTTACATTTCAAACGTAGTTTGACTTTTTGTTGTTAGGAGTTATGTGGAACGAAAAAAATTTAAAAAACTTCGTACTAATATTGCCTATTTCCTCCTCTTGCGTTAATTACTGCTTGAACTCGACGAGGCATACTTTAAATTAAGTTAAGGATCATATTCTGGTCAATATTATCCCAGGACTGCGATAGCAACGCTCTAAGCTCCTGGGCAGTTCTTGGAGCTAGTGTATGCTTTCGGATACGCCGTCCCAACTCATCCCATACAAGTTCGATGGGATTCATGTCCGGATTGAGGGCTGGCCAATCAAACCGTCTAATTCGCACTTCATCCAGATATTCTCTGACAACTCTGGCTGCGTGAGGTCTAGCATTATCTTGCATGAAAATGCTACGCTCGCCCATAGTGATCAAGAAAGGCATAGCATGGTCTTCTAGAACCTCCGTAATGTACCTGTGAGCTGTCAGGAAGCCATTCTGTATGAAAACCAACTCTGTGCTTGCTTGAGAAGAGATTCCTGCCCAAACTATAACCGACCTACCAACAAATGGAAGTCGCTCGTCAATACAAACTTGAGCGCATCTTTCTCCGGTTCTTCTCCATACTCGTCGACGTCCGTCTGATCCATTGAGGCAAAAACGCAACTCATCGGAAAAAGTATCCTGCCCCAGTCCTCACCATTCCATGCCGCGTGATTTCGGGCAAAAACCAATCTTGCAATTTGATGCCGGCGTTGCAATGGTGGACCTGTAGCCATCCTTCTACAAGACAATCCAGCATCATGAAGCCTTCTTCTAACGGTCCATTCACTAACATTTACATCTTTAACTTGTTGGAGTTGATTTCGTAGCAAAACCGCAGAAGCTGTCCTATTCCGCAAACTTGCGGACACCAAAAATCGGTCATCTCTTCGGCTGGTGATTCTTTTACGCCCGGATCCTGGTGTTCTGGTTATCAAGCCAGTCTCCTCATAGCGCTGATACACCTTTTGTACAGCACAAAGGCTCAGACCAACAATTCTTGCAGTTTCACGTTGTCCTCGGCCATCTTGTATCAACGCTACAATTCTTGCCGCAGCAATAGGATTTACAGGCATTGTGAACTGCTAAATACACAATACGAGTACTACACCGTGTAACTGATACATTTTACAAAGAGAAATCAACGCTATACCGAAAAGAGACACCGAAATGCGAATTTTCAATTACCGCGAATGCACGCTATTTCATAAAATTTGTAAAAAGAGTGATATTACATGACATATAACAAAAGAAAACAGATGATATTTCTCAAAAAATAAATTATTAAGATCCGTCTATGATTTACAATTTACAAACATGGGCTTAAAACAAAACATTCCAAAAATATATCATAATTAATAATTGACCTCAATTTTTTGCTCGCCAGTGTATATATATATATGTCGGAGACAGAGACTGGGGCCGGGATTCATTTTTGCTTGGCAAACTTTTGCCTTTTCCTCCAACTTTTATTACTTCATATCCGTCATTTGGCAAAATTTTCACAATTTTGTACGGACCTCTAAATTTACTATCTAATTTTGATAGCAGCCTTTCATTACATTTAGCAAAAACAAAGTCACCAACAGTAAAAGGTTTCACTTTAGCTTTTCCTGCATTAAACCTTTCAGCATCTTTCTGTGCACATTTAACAATATTTACACTAGCCTATTCTCGAATATTTTTCAAATTATCATCATCATCGTTATCACTTTTTATACATTCATGCAAAATTTTATTAAGTTCAAGAGATCGAACATTAGTGCCAAACAATAATTCTATAGGACTAAATCCTGTAGTTTTATGTTTTGTACAATTCAAAGCAAGCTGAACCTATTAAATAGTTTATTGGCATAAATTTTCATATGGATTGTAAATATGTTATATATGTATATTTATTAACACTTTGATGTATATCTTGAAACAATATACTATTTTCTATTCTATTTCTATTTCTATATATATATTTATATATATATATATATATATATATATATATATATATATATGCCGGAGACGGAGATTGGGGCCGGGATTCATTTTGGGCGAGTGGAGAAGACATTGTTTATTTTATTTTAATTATCAATGTTCTTTTAATTAAATACTATTACACACATATACTTTAAACAAACACACAAATACGATTTATACCGACTAATAAAAATAAGTAATACGACTAACACGAATAATAAAATGATCAAAATAACAAGAGTTCAAGAACTAGCGATCCAACCCCAACATTTCACTGAGTTCATTCAACTTCTCTCAATCATTGCCTGAACTGTATTCCTCTCATTGCCTTTGACTTGTTGGTTTTGTTTCGCCTGCACATGACTCGGGAAAGTCCCGTCTTCCAAAATAAGATGCGTGTAAGCATTCCTGACTCAGAAGTCGGGGAAGCCCCTATGGGAACCGCCGCCGCCGACATATATATATATATATATATATATATATATGTATGTATATATATATATATATATATATATATATGTATGTATATATATATATATATATATACATACATATATATATACATACATATATATATATACATACATACATATATATATATATATATATAATTTTTCATAAATAACATAAAAAAAATTGAAAAAGGGTGAAGACACCATTGCGGCACTAGCCCCATCCTCCTGAATTACAGCCATTATTACGCATACCGAATAATATGCTATTAATAACATGGTTGTTTTACAAATTGAACAAACTGAGTTATAATAAATAATACATACTAACTAAATATTAATTATTATTGGTAGAAACTTTTATATTATCGAAATAAATTTTGTTTTGTTCCAATAAAATTATAATAGAAAGATTCGTATTATTTTACTAGATTTTGCAATTTGTAGATTTATTTTCTGGAATGGGCTATTCCACCATTTTTTTTTATAAATTAATCTGAAAGTAAAAACTAATGTTGAAAACACCGTGAAAATTTTCTATTAATAATAAAGTTCTGGCCTCCAAAAGTTTGAAAATAAAAAAATGGTGTCATCTTGAACTAAATTCTAGTTCTGAAAATAAACTTAATATTTTACCACTGTATGCTTACATACTTTATAAATGCCTGGTTTACTATGATTATTAAGTTCAATAAAAAATATATTCAAAGTGTTTCAGAATGGTAGTGCTCTAGGTCTAGTGATGCTCGCTGTACCATTTATATCTTTCATTTGGTAGTAAAAACTTCCTGATAACGCGCAATTCGTTATTATTACTTATCAGCGGTCTTTCAATCGACAATCAAAATATATTCATATTCGTGCCCAGACTCTATAATAAAAACTCCCTTATTTGCTTAGTATTTTAATTATATTATTCTATTTATTTATTAATATTCATTACTAGACATACATATAATTAAATAAATAAATATATCATCACGGCATATTACCCATTTCTGGGTGTGCCAATCTGCCTTATCGCAGATATCGGTAATGATGATGACATATTTGTACCGTGCGGGCGCTTACCAGGCGTCACCGCCTTTTAAATTTGAAATATTTGGCGTCGGTCAGGATCGAACTCGGTACCCCCAATTTGATAGAGATGATTCTACTGAGAAAAAATATTTAGCAATTTGGCTTCTTTCACTACATACATACTCGTATTTTCCAAAATTAAAAATATACTCAATTTTTTTAATAAATTTCAACAATCAATATACAACGTAGTTGCAACCGGAGTTATTAATATGTAAGAAATAAATATTATACCTTCATCATTTTTAAGGACTAGTACGTTCATGTTTACGTGATCCTCTCCAAACAGATTCCAAACGGTAAAGCTGTACAATCCCTGGCTACTATCCAACACCAAGATAATCGTCATCTCTGTCTTATCATTTGATAATTCTACGTGTCTACTTAAATTTAAGTCCTTTGAATTCTAAAATTATAATTATTTTCTTTTCTGATGTCCGAATGGTGGCTTTCGACATCCGGACACTCCGTATAAACCGTGAGCCGTGAGTATTTTTAACGTGAAACATTGAATTTGTCATATCTATGGTTACGACTTGACATATGATTGACAGCAATGTATTTGCCTGTCTTATTTAAAATTAAACAGGGAACGAATTTGACATTTGTTTACTACTTTATTAGCGTCATTAAAAATTTGTAATACAATGTGATACTATGCAGAAATTAATCTAAGTAAGGCAAGTATTGGACTTGTTCCACGCATCATGTCTGGAAAGGCCTACAACCAAGTGCAACAACAATTTAGTAATCGTTAATTTAATGGAAATGGTTGCAAACACAAAATTATGAATATAATACGCTAGAACAATAAATTAACATTACGAGAGCTTTGGCAAGCTATTAGTGTAAGGTTATTTTAAAAAGAAGCATTATTGATCATATCACTTTAAAAATTTCCAGGAGTTCGTTGTGGAAGACATGGAATAAAGAATTTTCGTTAAATAATGTTTGAGAATGTTAGTTATAATCAGATTTTTTGTAAGATATATTTTTTATAGAGGAAGCAACTTATGTTTACTCGTTTGTTAGTTAGTTATTTGCTGTTATTTTGTAAAATCTTACAATATTTAAATATAATACTTCTGTCAAATTGGTTCCCTACGTTTCATTTTAAATGAGATAGGCAAATGCAATGCTGTATTAAAATATTTAAAATAATTTTAATATATAAAAAAAATAATGAAGGAAAAATATTTGCAATTTAATTTGACAATTTTACCTGTTTCCATATTACGTCAGGCTTTGGATCACCATCAAAAGAACAATGTAATATTAGTTTACTGTATCGTTTAACTTTTATTACCGTACGATTACTGAAATTGCACGTCCGTATTTTAGGTTCCTTCCCAACTAAAACAGAATTTGCAATACAATACAATAAATAAATTTCTACAATTTCAGTTGATACTTCTTGTTAGAACTTCCTTAGTTGCGTATCTTTTGCGGTTGAAGAAATCGTTTACTATACATGTGTAGTTTCCAGTATGTCCACGGGTTACATTATTTATATGCAAACTACTTGTTGCATATACATATTTGATTCCATTAACATAGCTCATATTTGTAATGCCTTGACCCTATAATATATAAACATTAATGGCCATTTGCACCGATGTAATCTTAAGTTCCCCTTTGCTAAGTTTTACAAAGTAACGGTTCATCTTAAATTTTATTCTCTTGCACAAATGAAAGTTTATGCAATATTTATCACAGTAATAACAAAAATAAAATTAAATTGATGTTATTTTCGTAAATAATTAAATCAAAAGATTGGCGCCATAAATAGTCATGGAAAACAACCTTCTATTCCTGTGATGTCCCAGTACATAGGTACAATACGTCATTCATAGCGAATAGGAAAACAGTTAACGTTATTTATATAAATAAAAGTAGGCTATAGTTTTTCACATGTTAAACTGTATGTACTCTGACGTCACATTTTGTTTCAGATTATGTGTTTTTTCAAAATATTATACAAATTTCAATATTTAATTATAAACTATCTAATGGATATTTCGTGATATTTTCAAATTTGAGTCTCTTTAAGGAACAGTATCTTTTAAAATGTAGTAAATAAGAATACAAATCACAAATAAATGAGAGCAGGCGGTGCGGTGATATTGTGTAACTGTCAGTGGCGTGCGGTGCGTTTCTGTGTTGGGTGTACAGATTTTTTTTAAAAAGTATTGTGTAGGTAGAATCTTAGGTTAACAATTCAGAATTATCTTATTTTCTATTATCTTCTAGAAAATGGTTTCTTCAGTAAATCCGCAATTAGTAATTCACTTGCAATTTCCATTCTATAAATTTTCATAAATACAAATATAAGTTTAATAAATAATATATAAATTATATACCAAATACCTAAAATTAATAATTAATTGTTTGTCTGAACTTGTTTATGCTTGTGAATACTACCAAAAGTAATTTTACGGCGATATGTGCACAAAATATGCTGCACGCTGGAGGCGATAGGTATTTCTAATATTTTATCCTTGTCTGCGGAAATAACCTGTCCCTATACCCTGCCTGTGTAAAAACATGCGCACCCAGTGCAGTGCGGAGACCTGCACTTGCCCGGCAATTCACACATTCGCTGATAGGCAACCAAACACGCTACTGTTCGTTATTGTCCCATAATTGTATTAATATTTTTATATTTTGTATATCATATATTAAGATCAAATCAATTAAATAATTTATATTTTAATGCATTAAATTTTGAAATTATGCGCAGGGTGTGCAGTGCACACCTTGCACATATGGACTACACGCCACTGGTAACTGTGGAACCACTTGGGGTATAAGCATGTATTTTCTATAACTATGTAATAAAATTTGGTAAATGCACGGTACCGCGAAGTACTCATAATTGAATAATCTGATATTAAAATGACAGATAGTTTAATATTTGGATTCTTATTATATTGGTCTTGTTTGTGATAAACTAGAGTTAGCAAAACTTCAATTAAAATTAAAAAGCATCATCGTGGAAATCAGTCATATCTACTGTCAAAGTTGATCTTAAAGGTTAGCGCTCACAGTAGGTGCACTACCTCGAGCCACATAATCCGATGCTTAAAGTAAGTGTACCTTAAGTATAACTTAGCAATATATTTTTAAAATTCAAGTTTAAATATTAGGTTATACTTAAGAAGATGCTGTGCAAACGGCCATAAGAAAAGTGTAAATAAAAACAAGGAAATACTCACATTTATAGTCTGGATTTCATTCTGAATATTCCAAGATATATTAAATGCCTCATTATGTGAAATATTAACACTACATATCAAATGCATTTTCTCTCCAATGTACGCAAAACTAAATTCCACGATTTCCAACAGCGGCTGTATGTTGAATGGATCTGAAACTTATTCCTAGAACATATTTATATATTTTAATAGCATTTTTTTACCTATAACACTAATAAACTCTTCTGCTACCAAATCACTATTGGGTATATAACATTTGTATATTCCCTCATTGTCTCTTGTCACATTGTACATTATTAATTTACTGATAATCACTGCATATGCAGCGGTATTAAAACTTGATAGATTATCTATAATTTTCTTCTGAAAATGATTAAAATACATACTTTATACTGGGGTAAAAGTGAAAAGAATAGAAAATGAGAAATATGGAACTCGTGGCGGAAAAAGTGAAAAAGTGAAGTAACATGGAAAATTAAAACATACATACGCATAGACCTTTGTAATATACAGGTGAAGCACAACTTCGGGTACAAACTTTAAATATATAGATTCTATATAGATTCCAAATGACAAGCATATAACTATATGACTCCTGTTGCCGGTATTTGACTGACTATATAATTCATAATTAATTCAGCCAAGTATTCCGAAAACTGTGTTTAAAAGTACATTATAAATTTTTTGGCAATCTGTATCCACTTCACATGGTCAAGAATTATTAAATACAATGCATACAAGCATGACAACATTAATTGAGGCAAAAGGCAATGCAACTCGCTTTTAATTTTAGATTAAATGAATTAAATTATTAGACATCAATGTAGGTACTAAAATGTTTGACGCAGGTAAATGATTTTTATATTTATTCATAGCACATTTTACAGGTGGTATGAATATATTTTGGATTGGGCTCGTATAATATATATATATATATATATATATATATATATATATATTGGTGAATTGATTTTTGCAATATAGAAAACCCAAGTAACACTGACCAACGGTCGACCAAAAAGTGACGTCGATTTTAGGTTGAAATTACGCCATACATGTCTATGCGAAGTTACTGTGATGAAATAGGTCTATTTAGACGTCTATATGACCTCACTGTGAAGTTGATTTTTGGTCAAAATTGGTCTATTTAGACGTCTATGCGACGTCACTGTGACGTTGATTTTTGGTCTGAAATAGGACTATTTAGACGTCTAATATGACGTCTATGCGACGACACTATGACGTCTGTTTCTGGTCTGGAATAGGAATTTTTAGACTTCAGATTTATAATAATAGAACAGCTCTGCAGGCCTTATAGGGCCATGGCTTTTTTTACATATTTCTTTCCATTCTAATATATTTGGAGTGTTTATTTCCCAGGTTTTTTTTATATTGAGTCTATTTAAGCCTTTAAATAAGGAGTCACACCACTTTTCCTTAGGATGTCCTATTTTCTTCTTTATTCCTGTCCTTCATTTGAAAACCTTTTTCACTATTTTGTCCTCTGGTACCCGCATTATATGTCCCAACCATCTTAGTCTTTTTGCTTTAATTAAACCGGTTACTGCACTGTCACCATATAAACGCATCACTTTCGTATTTGTCCGTCTTCTCACCACCATTTCTTCTTTTTTTCCACCGAATATTTTTCTTTACGTTTTTCTTTCCCGCACCTCCAATTTTAAAATGTCACTTTGTTTTAATGCCCACAGTCACACCCATACATTACTGTCGGTCTTATCACTGTCTTGTAAACTCTTACTTTTGTTGTCGATGATATATGTTTCGATTTTAGCAACCCATGTAGCATCCCAACACATTTACTTCCTTTAGTTAGCCTAGTGCTAATTTCCACATTCTCTTCACAATTGTTGGTTAAAGTCACTCCCAAATAAATGAAGCACTTAACCTCTTCAAACTTAAAAATCTTCCCATTTTCACTTTTCACTACTAAAATTCCTAAGTCCTTTTGTTGTATTTTGTCTATTCTCATATATTTTGTCTTGTTTTAATTTATTTTTAATCCCATTTCTTCCGCTGTTCTTTCTAATCTCTTAACCACCTCCTGTAGTTCTTGCCTTGACCTTGTTAATATCGCTATATCGTCCGCGGAGGCTAATATTTGATGTTTCTTCCCGTATAAGTTTCCTGCGATATAAATATTTACTTTTCTTATAACCCATTCCAGAACCACATTGAAAAGTATTGGCGACAATGGGTCTCCTTGCCGTAATCCTTTTCGAACTCGGAAGCTTTCGGATGTTACACTGTCCACTTTTTGTTTTAATTCTATGAGTCGTACTAGTTTCTCGGATATCTGGAGTTCTCTTAGTATTTCGTACAGTTTGTTCATCTTGCTAGAAGCATAAGCCTGTTTGAAATCCACAAACAGTACCCTTAGAGGTAGATTATGTTCATAGCTGTCGAGCGTTATTTGCTTTAGTTATATAGTGCATATCGGATAACCGGAAGTATCATTCATACAAGCTTTTAACAGTTTTTCTTGTAAAAAATTCATTGAATATAATTTTTTAGCAACTTTTACCAATACAAATTGAATATAATGGCACAATCTTCAATTCTACGATAATAGCATTTAGTAAATAACTTGAAATAACTTTATATTATATTATAAAATAATTTATTTTTGTACATCACTTTGCCTCTGCGTCAAACAAAAACAATACTTTAATAACAAATTTGACATATTTAAACAAATGTCACTGTCACGCAGCAATTTTCATTAAAATTAATATTGAAACCGTGTTAAAAAGAATTTAGTAGTTTAAATATGTTTCTAATAAAATTAAGGTTTGTAAAAATAATATATTTTCCTTCATACATAAATATTAGATATACAGGATAATTCGATTCAAGTTTGATGTTTGCAGCATTATATATCAAACAGCTCTCAATAAGAACGTGATTTCAAAGTGTCAAATAATAATTTGCAACTACACATTTACGAAATGAATAATGTAAGGCGAAGAATTTACACAGATTGCGTTTTAGAGCATAAGGATTTGGTGATAATTTTGACAATAATGTGTGTGTGACGATTTTTCCTTAAAATATATTAATGATCCAAAAGTTCGCAAAGTTGGTATTTAATACTCTTATATAATTTGAAATAACATATTAGATTTTGACTATATATGATAAACCGGATGTAGTACTTAATTTGAAGCTCTAACAGATTTTTCAGAAAAAAACATAATAAAATATAATCCAAAATTTTGAATTCCAAACTTTTCTATTTATTTATTTATTTATTTATTTAATATATCCCATCCATCCCACAGGATCGAAATCCCAATTACGGGGTGGATACACAAAAAAATACATATAGGTTACAATGTTTCAACAGAGAAAAAGAATTATATGCAAAACAAAATTGTGATAAAAAAAATCAACTTAGACTATAGCTATTTAATAGTGCTTGCTTGAAGTGTCCAAGTGACAAGTGATAAATATCTATATCTACAGTAATATTATTAACTATATAGCATAATCGACGAATGGGCGATCTTGCTTCGTAGTTAGTTCTAATATGTGAGTAATGAAATGTACACTTATTTCTAGAAGATACGCGCGGAACAGAAAATGGAATACGAGCTAAACAAATAGGATCATCTATAATATTGTTGATTAATTTATATGTGTAAATCGAAGATTGCAAATTTCTTCTATTTTCTAATGACACCAAATTGAAAATGGATAGTAAGTAATTATATGTCATATCATGAGTGGGATAAACACCATATGTTTTATAATAACAGTACTTTACAAATTTTTTTTGTACTCTTTCAATGCTGTTGCTATATATATTATATAAAGGATTCCATATTTGTAAGCAGTATTCCAATTTTGAACGCACGAATGAAAAATATAACATTTTTAAAGTTCTTAACCTAAGAAAAGAACGACAATTACGAATTATGAAGCCTAGATTTTTATAGGCAGATTTTACAGTGTAATTTATATGAGCATTAAAAGAGAGCTTAACATCAAATATGACTCCCAAATCTTTAAATTCTGTAACTCGATCAAGTAGATGTTGTTCCATTTTATAAGCGTAAGAGGCAACAGTGTTTTTTACAGAATAGGACATAGCTTTACATTTTTTGATATTGAAATGTAATTTTGAAGATTTGGACCACTCTAGAATGCTGTTTATATCCTCTTGCAGCATTAAACTATCTTCATGTGAATTTATTATTTTTGATATCTTCATATCATCGGCATAGAGAAATACATCGGAATGTTTTACACAGGTAGTAATATCATTAATAAATAATATAAATAGTAAAGGACCTAGGTTTGAACCTTGAGGTACGCCAGAAGTAGGGGTATACTGATCTGAAAGGTAGTTATTATAATGTACTTGCATTTTTCTGTTAGTTAAATATGAAGAAAGGAAAGCTATAAGATTAGGGGAGAAGTTAAAATTATGAGAAAGTTTAAAAAGAAGGATTTCATGATTAAGCTTGTCAAACGCTTTGGCGAAGTCTGTGTAAATTACATCTGTCTGTCTATTGTCACGAAGTGATCCTAAAGTTTTCTCAGTAAAGTTCATAAGATTAGTAGTGGTCGATCTACCTTTCATGAAGCCATGTTGTTGTGGTGTAATGTATTTCTGCGTTGCGCTATATATGTATTTGTAAACAACAGTTTCAAAAATTTTAGAGAGATTAGAAAGGATAGAGATAGGTCTGTAATTAGACATATTACATTTATCACCTGATTTAAATATAGGCGTAACAAAAGAAGTTTTAAGAGAAGAAGGAAAAGTATTAGTAGATAGAGATAGATTGAATAATATGTGCAAAGGCAGAATAAATATATCTTGACATCCTTTCAAGATATAGGCGGGAATGTTGTCAGGACCAGGTGTACGGGACGGTTTAATACTATTAATTGCCTGCCTAATATCATCTTCAGATATCTTAATAATATTTATAAAACCTCCAGAATCTTGTTTGTTAATTAATGAAGAGGATGAAGCTTCATTATTTTCATATACACTGGAAAAATAACTTGAAAATCCAAGGACAATCTCAGCAGTAGAATTATATTCATTATTATCTAAATGCATTTTACCAGGTATACGAGTATTATTTTTCTTCGCATTTATAAAATTCCATATGCTGGCAGGATTATCGTTAATTTTGTTTTCAATAGATGATATATAGTTATTGTAAGCAGTGTTAATATCTTTTTTTATAAGAGCACGCAATCTTTTGAATTCACAATTATAAAACTCGAATTTATTTTTAATATAGAGCTTACGATAATGTTCTTTGAGTTTTATATTGTGAATAATAGATCTCGTGAACCAGGGAGGAAAGTTAGATGACTGTTTATTGCTGATCTTTATCTTAGGTATACATTGATCGAAGACGCCGTATAGTATTTCATAAAATTTATTGAACGCATCGTTCACGTTGTCAAATTTTTTTAAAATATCCCAGTCGGTTTCAGACAGTAAGGTATACAGAAGGGGAAAATTAGCAGATTTGAAGTTATAAGTAAGAGAAGAATTAAATGTAGAGTTATTAGATTTAAGATTGACAGGGCATGAATAGTAAATATCAAGAGCAGGGTGATTAGAGTCTTCCACAACAACTGGATCAGAGCAGTGTGCGACATTACAATGGTTACTAGATACAACAACGTCAAGAATTCTAAAATTATAGTTAGTGATTGAATTATACTGAGATGCATTCATGAAACTTAGAAAATTTAAGAACCTACGCGACAAATGACAGCCAGAACCTTCGTCAACGGCGGTAACAAGATTTTTAATATTTATGTCTCCAAGGATAATAAAATTATTATTCGTTGAGGGTAAGAATGTTTCCAATGCGTCGAGCAAATACTCTAATTGAATTAAAGTAACAGGAGGAGGACAGTAAAAGACAATAAGAAATGTATAATTAACAGGAGAATGAAAAATTTTTATACATAGAATATCGGTTGAAGAGTTAGGATGAAGATTAATATTAATTAGAGTAGATTTAAATTTTGAATTAACAGCGCAAAGTACACCTCCACCAGTTTTTTTACCAGTAATACTTTTGTCTCTGTCATGACGATATACTTCATATGCCGAAGGTAGAATTTCTGAATTATTTACGGCCGGTGTAAGCCAAGATTCACTTATTGCAATAATATCATAGTTTAAGGAACTACAGTTATTATAAAAGCATTCCAATTTTTGTGTTAAGCCCTCTAACGTTTTGGTACACAATATTCATAAATTGAATAGACTATATACAGAGATACGCTATTATTTTATACAAACTATACAAGTTCGAACGGACAACTTCAGAAAATTTAAAGCAAGTGTATTAATTAACAAAGAATAAAACAGAGAGAACAAAAATCTGTCAAATAAAGTAAACAGCACAATGTTGCTCCAGAAAATAATAATGGTATGTTTGTGTAACATTAATTAACAAGAAGTTCACAGTTCATCAATATTGCTAACCAATGATAGTTTTTTAATGTTGCCATCATCACATTTTAGGAAGATGTTGCCATCATAAGTCCACACACTTTTATTTCCGAATTTTTTACATGCAGCTTTATATAAATTATGTCGGAGCCTGGTACGATCTTCGGTAATTACGATGCCAGTACCTTTTAGTTTATTTCTATTTTTTAGGAACAATTGACGTGATTTGTACGACGTAAATTTAATAATAATACCACGTGGTCTCGGGGGCACATTACTAAGAACACTCGCACTTTTCATAGGGGGTTTGCCGACACGATGACATCTGTCAATAGATTCTGGGGAAACACTGATATTCAATTTGGATTTGGCAAGATCACGCACCTTAGATTCCGGATCCTCGGAGGGTTCTTCGGGAATGCCAAAGACACGGACACAATTCCTCCTTGAATATTGCTCCAGTTTGTCGACCTCCTCTTCCAGATGTTTATTTTTGACCGTGAGTTCCTGGATAATTTTTTCATAGTAATTTTTTTGCTCCTCAAACCTTTGGTCGAGACGAGCAAATAATTTGTCGGCCAGCTTATTTATAAAGGTCTCATCGTCAAATAATTTAGATGTCTCATTTTCCAGAGCACTGGCGGTTCTTCCACGAGTCATTTTAACAAAAATGAAAAAGAAAATTACACAAATTTCCACTAAAAAATGAAAAAAATATACGGAGCAACAAAAACGTGTTTACTCGCGTTGAAACATCAAATACAAATCCAAATTGGAACAACAAAGTAGATTTTGTTTACAAACGATCAATCGGAAGTGAAACTTTACCTAAAGCTCAATGCTATTTTAAACATGGAGTTGGCGGGAGGACATGTGCTGGCCACATCAGATTTTTTAATTGTAATAAGTTCCTCTTTTTCTGGTGGCAGTTCGTCCTGTTCGTCGTTTCTTTCTTTTTCTCTTCCTGTTAATTCTTCTTCTAGGCTACACCCTTCATTTAATAATTCGTCGAAGTATTCCCTCTATCTATTTACTTTGTCTTTTCCTGTAACCAAGTATCCTCCTTTATTCTTGCAATAAATTGCTTTTTGTTGATACCCAGATTTTTGTTTTCGTACGTGTTGATAGAAGTTTCTTTTGGCTTTGTCCTTATTGTTCTCTTCAATTTGCGCTAATTTTTGTTCCATCTCTTCTCTTTTTCTTCTTCTGAAAATCCTCTTATATTCGTTTCTTTCCTCTGTGTATCTTTTTTTATTTTCTTCACTTTCTTTTTGCAGAGTAATCAATTTGGCATGATTTTTTTAATCATTGCTTCTTTGCGTTATCATTATACCAACCTTTGTCCTTTTTCTGCTTCGGCCACTTTAGTACTTCCTCTGAAATCGTAGTTACTGTTCTTTTCATTTTTTCCCAGTTTTTATTAATATTTGCTAAGTTATTACTATTTTTTAAATTTTCGTTCATCTCTTGATTAAATCTGTCTTTTACTTTCTCGTTTTGTAATAAATGCCCATGATGTTTTTGCATTCCCTTCTTTTTATTCCTTTTGTTTACAGGAATCTTCTGTTTTAACTTCACTATAACTAGGAAGTAGTCTGTATTTCCCTTTGCTCCTCTTCTACTTTTAACGTTTGTAATTACTCTTGTGTGTTTCCTTTCTATCATCACATGGTCAATTTGATTAGTGTTCTCTCCATTTGGTGATTTCCACGTGCCCTTGTAAATTTCCTTTCTCCGAAAGACTGTGCTGCTTATTTTCATACTCATTTCTAGTGCTAATTCAATCATCCTTAGCCCATTGTCATTTGTCACTTCATGTTTGCTATGTCCTCCTGAAATTTCTTTGAAACATTCTTCTTTTCCAATTTTTGCGTTCATGTCTCCAATTATTATTTTGATGTCATATTTAGGTATGTCATTGTAAACTTGTGTTAGTTCATCATAGAATGCATCTTTCACCTCAACTGGTTTTTTATTTGATGGTGCATGTGCATTTATTATACTAATTTTCCTCCCTTTTCCCCTTATTCTAATTTTACATATTTTGTCTGAAATTGTTGAAAATTCAATGACATAATCTTTTATTTTCTTGCTAAGCATAAAACCCATCCCAAAATAAACCGTTTGATGTCCACTTTAAATATTATATAATCTTCCGTTTCAAAAATATTATTCTGTTGTTTTGTCTCTTGTATGCAATATCTGCTCCATATTTCTTAAAAACTTCTTCTAAATTCCTATAATTTCCTGTCGTATTTGTTCCCCGTACGTTTTATGTTGCTAAACCTAATTGTATTTCCTTGTCTGTGGACCTATTCGTGTGCCGTCTCCGTAGCCTAGTTATAATTCCTGTGTTTTCTGTACCGGTGTTTGTCATTAGTTTTTTGGACGGCTCTCGTCATCTGAGGTTTGCTTTGCACTTGCATCTACTTCTACTAGATCTTCTATTTGTTTGTTTCGTATATATTGCTTGTTGCCTACTTTTATTTTATTGTAGTAGATTTTTGGGTTTCTGTAATTTTTTCTTTCCTCTTCTGCTTTTTTTATAATTAGATAGTGCATTTTTCTCTCTTCCTTTGTCCAATCATTGTCTATAAGTACTCTCTTGCTTCCCAATTTGTTTTTGTTTTTCATTACCTTTATTTTATCATCATGATCTTCTAGTCCTGCTACGATGACTGGTGGTGCATTCTTCCTTTTTAATTCTATGGCTGATTTGATTGCACATTTGACTTGTAAATCTCTTTCTAGTAGTTCGATTACCATGTCTTTTGTCCTTTTTCCTTCTGTGTTCAATCCTTTAATGACAATGTTATTCGCTCTGCTTTTTTGATCTTGTTTCTCTAATCTTTCTCTTAAACTCCATATTTCTTTTTTCAATTCTTCCTTTTCTTTTGTCGATTCTTCTTTCCTTTTGTAGTCTTCATTTAATTTCTCTATTGATAGCGAATTATTTTTTATTTCGTTTTTCAGAACTTTATGATTATTATTCATTTCTTCTCTCATTCCATTCATTGTTTGTGATATACCTAACATTAACTTTCTCAGTTCTTCCATATCTTTTATATCTTCACTCCTTGCTTGTTTCACTGGTGATCTTTGTAATATTTTACTTTTTTTAAATATTAGCTCTTCCTCTGTTTCTTTATCCGTTTTATTTTCCTGCCTTTTTATTTTCTCTGTGGAGTTACTACGGCTTCTATATTCAGTATTTATGTGACTCCCTTTTTCACTTAGTACGCTCCTGATTATCCCTTTGTGAGATTGCGCGTCGCGCGTTTCGCTTGGCCGTCGCTTCTCGCTCAGTCACTTTGTCAAGGCCTTCCAAAATTTTAGAAGTTTTAATAATTTTATACTCCTACCTACAGCGCTACACCACTGCTTTTTTAAATTTTTATATATGTACCACTAAGCTCTTTTATTCTATACACTTTTGTTTAAAACGGCACAATAATTTCCTTATTTTCAGGATTTATAATCGGTGCAATTTAAAACATACTTTACCTAAACATAACCAGGACCGTACCGTTGAGAGCCATGTGTCGACTTTATTTGGTCGTAATTAAGTCTATTTAAACCTTTTCCAGACATCTTGTAAATTGACGTCTTTATAAAGACATCGTTTATTTTTACTTTATTTATAATATTTTAAAAATATAAAACAATATATTGTTTACTACAATTATTTTTAAAATTCGAATTAATATATGTAATATAAAACTTATTTTATACATATATGTAGGTATAATAGATATTTATATTTATGTATCATTACCAAAAACTACGAATAGAAGCAAATTTGGCACATCCAGAAATGGATAATAAGCCGCGGTAATATTTATATTTTAGTTATTTAAAACATTTATTATATATTTACATAATTAATTATAAATGTGAAACAGAAACAAATATGTTACATTTTTTCGTATAAATGGATATTTTAATTTTCAACATTTTGAAAGGAACATATAGGTTGTCTTCTCATTACTATAGTAATGACAAGACAATCTTTAACACATGTTTATAATACAAAAGCAAATGTATAAACAAAGGGAAATATAAATTTTGTAACTTTGGTAGATATATCATGGAGTCTTTAATAGTGGTCTATCATCCTTTGGAATGTTGTGATATTTTCTAAGAATAAATAATAATTTATTTACTGAAGATTGAGTGGGGTCCTGTAGCCGCGTGCCTGAGTGTCTGGTCGCGAACCTAGGGGAACCGGGTTCGATCCCGACTGACGCCAAATATTTTCAATTTTAAATGGCACAAAAGTGACCCCTGTGGTGCACTCTCCACGCCAGCAATGAGTGCCCGTGAGGTAACGCCTGGTAAGCGCCCACACGGTAAAATATATCGTCATCATTACCGATGACTACATGTGTTATAGATACTGGCACACCCAGGAATGGGTAATATGCCGTGATGATATATTTATTTATATTTATTTAAGATTGAGTAATATTTTCTTTAACTGCCCATTTTCTTATATTGTATAATATATTATTGTTCCCATTACTCTTTTTGTACACAACCGATTTTAAAGGCAAAATTTCTATACAGAAAAAAAAATACATTAATTAAGAATACAACTAACATTTAGTACAGTAATAAGGTCCCAGCTGTGAATGTTTCTATTCACTTGGAATGATGGGATTTTGTCATTTAATTTATCAGCATACAGTAAATGTAAATGCTGAGACGATACGCTATATTAATAAATATTATTATTTTTATTTTTATTGTACGGTATATTAATTTTGTTAATTGAAAATATGTAATTATTATTTCGTTGCAATGGCCATTGCGTAAATATTTGTTGTACAGTTGTTTTTTGTGTGTCTTATGTCACTAGGAGACAAAGGATTCGAGTTCGGCCGTTAAGACGAGATAGTGAAACCACTTGAGCCGGCGTCACAGGGCTGGGACATCTGCGAAGTATCAATCACACCTTTATGTTGTTCTAGAACTTTCTGTGAGCCACCCACTAACCACCCACACCGGTGACGCAGCGCCTACCTCCGAAAACCCTAGTTTTGGAAGGAGACAAGAGGGATATTTGGGTTTAAATACGAGGACTGAAGCTACACTCAACAGTCTTGCTTCGGCAGGACTCCCAGATCCTGGACCTCTGGCATGGTTGACATGTTGAGTAACCCGGGCTTCTGGCATCCTAGAGCTTGGGCCTCTGGCGTAGTTGACACGTTGAGTAACCCAAGTTTCTGGATTCATCAAAATTTTGCTCTTAACTTGTCCGAGGTAAGCTCTCCAGGTCTCTTCTCGACTCCGCTTTCCAATACCTTACCCTGTTTATCCACCCGTTCAGCTGCTATGGCTATGTCAGGCACGTCCGGTTTCCCCCCTTTTTATCTACCCGTTCAGCTGCTATGGCTATGTCAGGCACGTCAGGTTTCCCCTCTTTTCCACTCATTCAGCTGCTATGGCTATGTCAGGCACGTCGGGTTTCCCCTTTTTCTCCACCCGTTCAGCTGCTATGGCTATGTCAGGCACGTCAGGTTTCCCCCCTTTTCATCCACCCGTTCAGCTGCTATGGCTATGTCAGGCACCTCGGGTTTCCCTCCTTTTCCACCCGTTCAGCTGCTTTGGCTATGTCAGGCACGTCGGGTTTCCCTCCTTTTATCCACCCGTTCAGCTGCTATGGCTGTCAGGCACGTCGGGTTCCCCCCTTTTCCACCCGTTCAGCTGGTATGGCTATGTCAGGCATGTCGGGTTCCTCCCCTTTCCCCCCTTGCAGTTGCTATAGTCATGTCAGGCACGCCGGGTCTCCCCTCCTTGTCCGCCCCCGTTTCATCCACGGCGAACTTATTTTAGACAAGTTATAAACAATCTTTTTGTCTTGTTGTTGTCACAATGATATAATTAATTTTTATATACATGACCTGATATTGGTTGTCAATCAAACGTGATTTTGCGGGTCTGCTGCTTTGCAGCCATTCAAGCTCAAGATGTGTGCCGTATCAGCACCGACCGTTGGCTTGTCCACGTTCACTTGGGTATAACTTGCATAATACACAACCGGCGAGTGCGACACAGGTACTCAACGGTACACATGACGGGGTGACTCAGTCACACGTCGAGCGAATAATCCGGCTACATCGGTTGTTCTGCCATCAGGGTGAGGCAGCTCAGCTGCGAACCCAAAATAGCACTGCTGACCCCACGCTATCTATAAAAAAATCGGCATGTAGCGCCACGGTAACCTCGGGGAAACCGAGCTTAACCCACTTACACACTCACATTCACGTACACAATTACGATTGTAATTGGCTTTCAATATAGAGGTCTAATTAATGTCTATTTGCATTGTTGCTCATATCAAATTATTGTGACAACCCTTCATTGTTACTATATTGAATTTGTTATAAATTATTTCTTGAAGTTGTGTCTAGATGCCTCCCTGTGCGAGGTTTTAGCTGTGGTTTCCCTCATACGTAAGGCGAATGCCGGAGAGCCGTCCTTTCCACAGCAGGGTGCCATGGTCAAACCATTACACTCAATTGTATTTCTCATATTATTTGGTATTTACTTTCATAATTAAATTTCAATAAATGCACAAAGCTGACATATTCTGTCTGCTTCTTGAAAAGAACATTCTTCTTTAATTTGTCAAATACCTATGCCGATTTCCCACACTTTTCACAGCTACTCTGTATTACGAACGAGGTAAGGGTTACTTATTTAATATAAACACAACGTAGGGTAAGTACAACCTTCAATTAGACGAGGTCATGTATGTCGCGTTACAATACTGAGCAAAACCAATTGTTTAATATACTACAAACAATTACTAACGTTCATTTTCCACAAAACGAAGGTGTAATACATGACTTTTGAATTTTCCGCCTTTTCAATGTTTTTCGTTCCACGCCCTTCAGACATCACTACATGTATATAATATTAATTTTCTTCTTTTTATGAAATATTATTTAGCTTTAAGCTAATAGTAAATAAATTAAAATATTTTCACGGAATTGCTTAAATTATTTAAAAACTTATTCATAAATCCTCACTTTTGTCATTTTGACAATTGTATTACAAAATAAAAACAATAAAAAATGTCAGATTGTGTATCCATAGTGAAATTTTCCATCACAGTACTCAAAAGAGTCAGGTAAAATTTTACATGACACAATACTGCAAATATAAACTTTCAAAACTCAAGATAGCCATGAAAATTCTTGATGGTAAGGGAAATATGTATGTATGTATGTATGTATAGACGCACCCCCCAAAATTTGAGACATGTCACTTTATAAAATCTACAATTGCTGGGTCAAGTCAAAGAGATATTAGAAAGCTACTAATTACCACGGGAGAACATTGAAAATAAAATTTCATAATACGAACATTGAAAATTTAGTATAGGTACTAGCGAAAACTCGGCTACGCCGAGTATTCCCTAGGGTTCCACCGATAGTGTTTTATAATAGTTTTACGTACGTCCAATCCGTCTAGGCGCACTTTAAACCCAAATTGCTAACGCTAACAGTCTTCCAGATACTCAAGCGACTTATCTTTATGCTAAAAACAAAAGCATATCGATCTGTCAAATTTTTCTTACAACCTTTAGCAAAAAACAAAAGTTGCTCGAGCTGTCAAATTTTTGATATTTCTGCATAGTAGCACATGACGATACTTCTCATTTGATACCAAACACGACATTGTTCTTACAACTTTATGCAAAAAAAAACAAAATCCGATCGAGCTGTCAAATTTTTGACATTTCTGTATGGCAGCCCTCGACGATACCTCTTATTTGATAGCAAACACGACATGGTTCTGACAACATTAAGCAAGAAACAAAAGCCGATCGAGCAGTCAAATTTTTTACATATCTGCATGGCAGCCCTCGACGATACCTCTCATTTGATATCAAACACGACACGGTTCTGACAACTTTATACAAAAAAAAAAACAAAATCCGATCGAACTGTCAAATTTTTGACATTTCTGCATGGCAGCTCTCGACGATACCTCTTATTTGATACCAAACACGACATGGTTCTGACAACTTTATGCAAAAAATAAAAACCGATCGAGCTGTCAAATTCTTGACATTGGAATATTTGTTTTTTACTTAATTACTTATGGGATGTTTGGCAACCCTTTTCAACTATTGTGGAATTATTACCCATTGTCATAATTTATTTTTATGAATTTAACTTCTTTCAAATTGTCCTCATTTCATGAATAATTCCATTTAAATGTTCTGATTGACATGTCAAACGAACGTTTTTTGTCTTAAAATTTTCAACACGGATATGAAACATCAAAAATGATAAATTTTAAATATGTTTTAGGCCATTTTTACTATTGTGAAATAATTTCATTTCAAAAATATTTCCATTTAAAGGTTCTGATTGACATGGCAAACAATCTTTCTCCTAGGACTCCGCCGATAGTGTATTTGCACCATTTTTATCAATTTCATATCCAAATTAGGTTCCATTTAAATACATGTCTTTTTCTTCGTTCAGCAACTATTTTGTCAATGGAAACATGCGTACATATGTTATTGTACGTTCATATTAGTTATATCACTGAATTATCACCTTTCCAACTTCTCTGTCATAAAAAGCAAAGTGTTACCTATGGATGAACATGTTTTCAAAGTTAACTTCAAGGTTATATATGAATTGTTAATTACCATTTAAATAGAGAAAATAATTATAAAATACCTTTAATTATACTATTATATGCATAATAATCGTTCCATAATATATATATATATATATATATATATATATATATATATATATCCACTTTTAACTAATTTTTATACATTTCTTATAATGGTTTATCACTAACATTGACATGTCAAATGTGACAGATGACATTGTTTTTCTTATTAATTTTGTATATGTAGACTTCGATCGATTGTTTCAAAAAGCCAAATTTCCACATTTAAAAATGTTTTACACAAAAACTATGCACCGTACAGAAAAATGACCTATTACCAGGAAATCAAGTTCAGTTATTCTCTACATCCCAGAAAATTTTTAGTTGAGGATGTAGATGCGAACAAAATTTTCGCGATCGTCGAGATGAATTCAAATATATTTATACCCTGAGTATTTTTTAACGTAAAACATTGGGTTTGTCATATCCATGGTTACGACTTGATATTTGATTGACAGCAATGTATTTGCCTGTTCCATTTAAAATGAAACATAGGGAACGAATCTGACAGAAGTATTATATTTAAATATTGTAAGAAATTAACGGATTCAGAAAATCACTCGAGAGCACTAAACATATTTCGGGCACAAGGTGCACACTTTCTACAACTAAATGTACAGCAATGTACTTGTCTGTCTCATTTAAAATGACACATGGGGAATGAATTTGACAGAAGTTTTATATTTAAATATTGTAAGAAATTTAGCCGAGTCAGAGAACCACTCGGGCACAAGGTACACCCTATATTTTTTCTACAACTAATTTTAATTTAGAATGCAGGTATAATTATTTAAACAAAATTAACCTCTATTGACGTCTTAACAAATGTCAAATTCGTTCCCTATGTTTCATTTTAAATGGAACGGGCAAATAGATTGCTCTCAATCAATTGTCAAGTCGTAACCTTGGTTAGTGATGGGTAGTTCATGCACGAGTCGTTCATTTTGAACGACTCACTTCAGTGAGCCATGAACGAACGACTCTTTAGTTCTCACAGTACGGCTCAGCTACACTGTAGCACAAGCACACCGCTCTAGTACAGTGGCTCAGCTGAACGAAATACTCTTTAGATTTCACAGTACGGCACATGGCTCTGGCTCAACAGTGTAGCACTCGTTCTCGTGCAGTGTGCTAGTGAGCAAATGAGCTTGAGCTTGAGCTCAGCAGTCACGGCAAACAGCACTCGCAGCAGTACAACACAGTTACAGTTCACAGCACGCATGAAGAGCGCATGTGCATTTGAGTCGTTCAAATGAACGACTCACTTTAATGACCGAAGCAAAATGAACTGACTCACTAAAATTGAACGAACGACACATCGCTAATATATATATAAGGAGGAAAATATCGTGGGTGTGTCAGTGGATTGTGGGCTTTAATTAAAGTTGATTCTTTTAAAATCTGTCAAGCTTTCGTGTATTTAGTTTTTTACACATCATCAGGACAGTTTTGGTGAAGTTGTTTATAAGTCATTGATTTTATAAAACCGAAGAAATTTGACATTATTTTAGTTAAAATTTACAAAATTATTATAAGTTTTATTTTTGTAAATTTTAACTAAAATAATGTCAAAATTCTTCTGTTTTATAAAATCAATGACTTATAAACAACTTCACCAAAACTGTCCTGATGATGTGTAAAAAACTAAATACACGAAAGCTTGACAGATTTTAAAAGAATCAACTTTAATTATAGCCCACAATCAACTGACACACCCACGATATTTTCCTCCTTAACTAATCGAAACAGTGACGATTACACTCCATATATATATATATCCTGTATATAACTTTGAAGCAGATTTCTGGCTAAACGGTACATTTTCCGGTAGAAGCAAGTTTGGTTAAATCGTCTTATTTTAGCCTCAGGAATCTGTGGTTAAGCCATGTCCCCCTATTTAAGAGACACCCTGTGTATATATATAGTGAATCTAGTTGTTTAGTATAAAAGATTGTACGAATTACGTCGAAAGAACATCTTAAAATGACGTCTAAACAACGTCTTAAAATGACGTCGACTCAACGTCTTAAATTGACGTCCACACAACGTCTTAAAATGACGTCTAAACAACGTCTTCATATGACGTCGAAAAAACGTCTAAAAATGACGTCGAAACGTCTAAAAATGACGTCGAAACGTCTAAAAATGACGTCGCACAGCTCCACGCTGAGACGTCGTCGTAAAAACGTCTATGTGACGGAATTTCACACGTCATAGTGACGTTGATTTTAGCTCATTTGTATTACAAAAAGTGTAAAATGAAATGTGATGAGTGATTTGGATGCAGAATCAATTATCTTCAACATTTACTTGAAGCACTTTGCTCTAAAATAAATAGGGAACGAAATATCGCCATATGAAAAAATTTGCATTGAATTTCCTATATTGCATAAATCAATTCACCACCCGGTATATATATATATATATATATATATATATATATATATATATATATGTATATATATAGGGTGTTTCTTAAATAGGGGGACATGGCTTAACCACAGATTCCTGAGGCTAAAATCAGACGATTTAACTAAACTTGCTTCTACCGGAAAGTGTACCATTTAGCCAGAATTCTGCTTCAAAGTTCTTAGGTGTCCCAACATTGATTAGACCGTAACTTTTTAATGGCCAAGCCGATAACATAAAATTAGTTTACTATTGAATATATTTTTCTGAGAAAAAATAATTTTATGTTATCGGCGTGGCCATTAAAAAGTTACGGTCTAATCAATGTTGGGACACCTAAGTTTCATACACTAGTGGTTCGCTAATAATAAGTATCACCTTAAAAGTTGACTTATAACCATATGAAATGTCATACTAAATTTCATCCAAATCGAATAAAGCGTTCTGTTATTATAAGCAAAATTAATTTTTTTTGAAGACCCTTGAAGCAGAATTCTAGATAAATGCTACACTTTCCGGTAGAAGCAAGTTTAAGTTAAATCGTCATATTTTAGCCTCAGGAATCTATGGTTAAGCCATGTCCCCCTATTTAAGAGACAGCCTGTATATATCGAAAACAAAGCTTAATAAATGAAAAGCAATAAATTTGTAGCTAAAATAAATTTTAATTTTGAGTTTATGAAAATTCGCTGGGTTTTGTATATATCATAAGTAACAATTTGGAGCAATCCAATTGCAAAAATAAAAATAGGCTAAAAATAATACATCTAAATAATTATAAGTATATTTTCTACCATGAAAACGCGAACTTAAAGTTAGCGTACTCATTTTACATGTTCGCAACAATTAAAAGAGAAGAACAGAAACTTAGAACCACATAACAATAAATTGCAAAATGAGCAAATATTTTTAGCTCTCAACAATTTAATATTATGCACTATAAATACGCAAATATGAAGGTAGCGTTTGCATTTTATTTTGTTTATAACAAAATTAGGATATTATAGCACAAATTATAGCTATAAATAATTTTAGTTTTTTACTATAAATATGTACGTGAGCGTGAAATAAGCGTACTCATTTTATTTTGTTTATAACAATTGAAGAAGCCTAAAAGACCATAAATTTTTAGCCATATTTTTTTTTCTCTATGAATTCGTAAGCGTAAAGATGGCGTATCAAGTTTGTTTTGTTTATAACAATTGAAAGAGATGAGCACAAAATTAGAACAATACAACAATAAATAGCACAAAATTATAGCTATAAAAAAATTAAATTTTCACTATAAATACGCAAGCGTGTAGTTGGCGTATTCTTTTTAGATAAGCACAAATTTAGAACAATACAGCAATAAATAGCACAATGTGAGCACGAAATTATAGCTATTCAAAAATTAAATTTTTCACTATGAATACGCAAGCGTGAAGTTGGCGTATTGAGTAATTTGTTTATAACAATGGGAGCGTTCACGCCAAACTTTTGCAGGTGGCAGCAGTGGCGGATTTAAGGGGTGTCGCATTTGGCGGAAGCCAGGGGTCTCGGAATTAGTGGGGTCTCCAAAAAGTAAATAAAATAAAATAAATATATCATCTCGGCATATTACCCATTTCTGGGTTTGCCAATCTGCAAAAAGTATATACAAAAATATTGACATTTTAAATTTTTCAATGAATATTAGTACATTTGTATACACCATCAACATAATGGACCATTTTCTTAGTCACTGGTATTGCGCGCATAATTAGAGTGAGAGGTCCGAACAACTGCCCTGTGAAATTATTTACTTGTCGTTGAAGATATGGTCAGCTAACTTCTTAGTTGTTTATGTCAGTCTGTCATCTCAGATTACCAAACTTACCAAATAAGAAATGTTTTTGTCTTTACTAAAATCGTGGTTGGAATACGCTGTTGTATCCCGGGGTGCAACAATGCATACAGTAATGTTTTTATCTTCAATGACAAGTTGTCGGCGACAACTGAGCAGCTGACAGTTCAGTAGTTCAGTACAGGTCATATTGAGGTCGCTTTGTAGTATTGAAATTTGAAGTAACAAAAATTTGCAATAGATATCTTATTCTGAATCTCAAAATGGTCCATAGAACTGGACTGCGCGCGGCAATGTATTGCCGCATTGCCGCGTTAGTGTCGCGTCGTAGACTGTAGAAGCGGGGTGCAGTGACATCACTGCGCAAGAAGAAGAAGTATTCACTGAATAGCACCCTCCGCTCCGTAAATCAGTATGTGCGCAGAATCGTCAATGGTGGAACTACATCGCAGTAAGCTCCAACTCACAAGTTGGATTTAGCAGAGATAGCCATATCTGTCGCTGCATTTTTGAGATGGCGTTGGGAAAAAAGAAGAAAAAAGTATACGGAAAAAAAGAGTTCAGTTGTTGATTTTTGAGAATGAAATGCCATTATATTTTTATAAAGTATTGTAATAGATATTTACATTCGAGTTTGTGTAAGTTGTATTTTACAGCGTGACAGCTTTGTTTAAGGCACGAGCCCTTAAGGCGAGTGCCTTATTAGCTGGAGCGCTGTAAAATACTGTACACACGAGAATTGCATCAAATTTTTTGGCCGACGATATGGAAATCACTTTTTTAATGAGATAGGTTGTACTTCTGAAAAGGGTTAGTTTAAAATACTGGGGTTAAGTCAATTTCCAAATTTGATTGTACTTACCTTCAATAAAGTACTTCTTCTAGCGAAAATTTATTTGTAATAATAGACGTTGTTTATGACTGATAATATATTTATTTGCTCATGTTTTCTTCCTAATAAATAATACGTAGGTGTCGATATTTGATATTTCAGCAATGTTCGCCTCGCGTATTTGACAGGTATATCGATCGGTTACTATGTCGGGAACGGCGGATTTTTAAAATAATGACATGTTGCTGCCGTGGTTTTGGTTTACATAAATTAATTTTAAATATAGGAAATGTTAAAGTAAAAAAATAACTTAAGTAGGTAGTACTTTTTTACACGAACTTTATTATAGTAAAGATGATTTCTTTTCTAAATGCCCATAAACGTCCAGTGTATTTTGATTATTTTACCGCATAGTTAGACAAGTTACAACACAGTAAGCGTAAAATGTAGGTTACACTTGTGTGTACACAATTGTAAAGTTCCCATTACACTTCAGGAGGGCAAAAAATAAATTAAATTCTTTGTGTTCATCTTTATTGTTGATTTTTTTGTGTTTCTCACGAACGTGACTGGTCCTTCTAAGGGGAGTGAATTTTAGACTTTGAGGTTGAAGTGAGATTTTCTGCGGTCAGCCAAAAATAAGAACTCGGCTTCAGATGAAAATTCGTCAAAAGGATAAAGGAACAAATATCCTGACAACATTTTGGTCCTTCGAGCCGGATACGGGCGCTATCGAGTCACAAAAACAAACATTAAGCGAGAGTGATAAAGAGAGTTAATAAAGGCATTAACCCTCGGTTAAATGAGTACGTAGTTGAGCGGCCAACAAAAAAAACTCATGAAACCAGAAAAAACCAAGGCAGAAACGATAAAGATGACCGTATGTGGAGGAAGTAGATATTCGGAGATGTCGCGCAATTCTGTCCGGCAACAAATAATCGAAGCAGAACTCGATGAAGAAGAACAGATTGCGAAACTGGAAAACGAGAAATTAGAAAGGGAGAAATGGCTTTCTACTCTTCGATTACAATTACTTGATGCGCGACTAGAAGACTAATGAGTTACATGTAATCGATGGTGATAACGAGCTGAATCCCTAAATCTCATCTTGAACCAAGAAATATTAATAAAAAAGTGAGTAATAATGAAACAATAGAGCTTCTTATTAACCAATAAAATTCGTTTCTTTATCAACAAACTGCTGCACTATCACAAATGGCTCAAGCGTTAACGATGAATAAAAGTGAGAACACGCTCCAGAGACAACAGTAAGATTTACCTTTCTTCGGAAGAGAACCAGAGGAGTGGCCATGTTCATCGCAAATTTCGCTACGGAGAAATGGATCATCGAAAATTTGGACAACATGGGAAGACTCCAATTATGGAGCTCATGGTGCATCCTGAAAATGTAGAAAGAATAATAGATTTATTAGAAATGCGGTTTGGCAGACCAGAATCTATAATCAAAACAATGATAGAAAAGATGAAGAAGACTGCAAGAATTAGAAGTCACGAGTTAGAGAAAATTATTGAATTTACAAGCCAAGTCAAAATATTTGGTTAATTGTGTTCTTATGAAAGAGTTAGTAAAGTAACTTCCCGTCAGCTACAAAATCAAATGGGTCAAGAAGATGGTACAAGACGAAGACATTACACTTGAAGATTTCGCGATTTGACTTAATCTGCAAGCGCAGTATTTAACCAATCACAATATAACAGACTGCAGAAACTTCCAAAAAGAGTCTAAAGAAGCAAGACGGAAGTGGGTTGCTAAGAACAATATATGTTTTTCGTGTTTGACAACAGGTCATTTTGTGAATAATTGTCCACGTAGAGAAAAATATGGAATTTCGGCGTGTAATAAACACCATCATAGACTACGTCATGCTGCTGGACAGGATTATCAACCTCCAGTCAAATTTCAAAATCCTTCAAAAAGTTATACAAAACAAAGCGAAGAAATTAAATCCGGAAGCAGTCAGTAGAATGCAGTTAAATACAACAATGACGTTTGTGGAACGACAAAAAGACGTACTTCTCTGAATTCTTCCGTAACAGTAAGTGGACCAAATGGCATAATATCTACATATGCAGTGTTGAATGATGCGTCAACAATTACTACGATAGATGAAAAACTGGCGAATGCGATTGGCGCTGGTGGGCCTACGGACACACTGCGGCTAAAATGGATTAATAAATAAAATCCATGCGAGTCACGATCGGAATAAAGAAAAATAATACCGAATTATTTACAATGAAGAATGTAAGAACAATTGCAGATTTAAATCTTACATCACAAACAGTGGATATGAAGAGATTTGTCAAACGGTGGCCACATTTGAACAATGTTCAACTGCAATCTCTTCAAAATGCAAAACCTCGACTCTTGATTGGCAAAACAATATAGAACTAATTCTAACTCGAGAAGTTTTTGAAGAGTCTAAGAATTCTCCAATTTTGACAAGATGCAAGTTAGGATTGGTTGTCCACGGAAATAACTATTGGATGAAAAATAGAGTGGATAATATATATATATATATATATATATATATATATATATATATAATAATAATAATAATAATATATGTGGTAAATAAGAGAGGATGGAACAGCCATTTGATACTACACTTCACATAAATATAGAACAAGACGATCTTCATCAATATGTTAAATCATTCTTCACTATGGAAAGTTTTGGTACAAAACTTATTGGTGATAAGATTAAATCGAAAGCTGAAGAACGAGCGCAGAAAATTATGAATAATACCAGCCGACATATAAACAATGAATGGGAGACTGGATTCTTATGGAAGGAAGATGAATTAAGTTTACCGGAAAGTAAGATAAATGCCTTAAATCGATTTTACTCGATAGAAAAGAAAATGGATCGTGATCAAAAACTTACAAAAGAATATGAAGCGAAGATACAGGAGTATTTAGACACAGGATATGCACGAGAACTTAGCAATTAAAAGGTCCAGATCTACTCAATTCTTTACAAGGTACACTTTTAAGATTTAGAAGAAAGAAAATAGGAATTTGTGGAGATACTACTGACATGTTTCATAGAATAAAAATAATTCAAAATGATTTATATGCTCAGCGATTTCTTTGGAGAGGACAGGAAAATTCCCCCAAAGGAAATGCAAATCGACGTCATGATGTTTGGAGCCATCTGTTCACCTGCTTCAGCTCAAGACATCTAGAATAGAAATGCTCGAGAGCATGATGAAGAATTTCTAGAAGCAGCTGAATCAGTAATAAAAAATCACTACATGGATGACATGCTACATTCAGCAGTTGATGAAAAAAGAGCTTGGAAATTGATTCAAGATGTCTTCGAATTGCATCGAAGAGGAAACTTCAAAATTTGCAAATGGAACTCAAATTCTAAAAAAAAATTTATTATTATCTGGAGAAAAGACCCTTTGGGATTTATTGCGCATTTTATGATAAAAGCAAAGATTTTATTATAACAAGTTCGGAGATCAAGAATTGGGTGGGATGATGAACTTTCTAGCATACTCTACAGTAAGTGGATCTGTTAGTTAAAAGAATTGAATAAAATCATTTTAGTTGGAATTTCAAGATATTACTCATTGAATTTAATAAAGAGTGGCGACATGAAACTGCACATTTTTGCGATGCCAGTGAACAAGCCTATTCAGCAGTAGTCTACATACGAACCAAATATAAAGAAGAAATAGATGTGACATTTATACTAGCGAAAAGTATAGTAGCTCTCATAAACAAAAGTCTTTCAATTCTAAGAATGGAATTATTGGCAGCTGTACTGGGCGGACGTATGGGTAAGATGATCATAGAACAAATAGGAGTAAATTTTACTGAAGTACATTACTGGACCGATTCTCGAACAGTTTTATGTTGGATCAATTCAGATTCCAGAAAATTTAGCAGATTTGTATCTCATCGCATAAGACAACTAGAAGAAATAACAGATTTCAAGAACTGGCATTGGGTATTAAAAAAACAAACAAAATGTAGCAGATGAAATTACACGAGATCAAAGAAAATGTGAGCTTCAACCCGACAACAGGTGGTTCAAAGGTCCTGAATTTCTACATGAACCACAGAATGAATGGTCAACAGAAATAAAATCTCTAAACGAAATAAATCCAAGCGAATTAGAACTCAAAAGCAAATATGTGAACATAGTAACTGCTATGGAGTATCTCATAGATTATAGAAAATTTTCTCGATGGTATTCGCTTGTTCGACGAATTGCATGGATATGTGTATTTATTAGAATGAATTTCAAGTTTACCAACTGCAGTGGATTTTCAATTCAACCTAATGACATAAAGAAGGCTGAAAAGTATAGGTGAAGAATTATTCAAAATGAGTCGTATCCTGATGAAATTTTCCAAATTCAACAAGGAAAACCTGTAAGTAATTCAAGTAGATTGATTAAGTTAACACCATTTATAGATGAAGATGGATTAATTAAAGTTAGAGGCCACACACCGAAATCACCGGAGCTCAGTATTACATGTAAATATCCCATAAATCTCGATAATAATCATTATTTAACGAAATTATTACTTCAAGATTACCATGAAAAAGCGAATCATATAGGCATGGAGACAACACTCAATGAGTTGAGACAGCATTACTGAGTTGTTAAAGCTCCAACTACAATGAAGAAGATTTGGAAGTCTTGTGTTATCTGCAGAAAATGTTGAGCGAAACCACAAGTACCAAGTATGGGAAAATTACCTGCATGTAGAGTAACCAGTTTAGATTATTTTGAACCTATATTGACCAGAGTATCAGAAGACATTGATGATCCCGAAAGTATAACACCAAATAATTTTTTAATAGGAGCGTCGAGTAACGTTGCCCCAAATGGAAGATTTGGTGACGAATATTTTAATTTATTCAAGAAATGGAGGGAGTCTCAACGCCTTGGAGATATCATCTGGCAACGATGGATAAGAGAGTACTTACCTACTTTAATCAAAAGAACTAAATAGTTTAAAGAAACATCACCGCTCAAAATTGGAGATCTTGTTATTGTTGTGGATGTTCAATCACCAAGAAACACGTGGTCGAAAGGAATTAAAGAAGCCGTTCATCTTGTTTCGGATGGAAGAATTAGAGTGGTTGACGTTAAAACTAAAATGGGAATTTTCCGGAGACCGGTTTCAAAAAATGCAACCTCAATACATTAGAAGTCGGATTTTCAAACATACTATCCGAAGGTAGAACAGCTCCCAAGGTGGTTTAGAAATGCACGTCTCTAAACCAGGGGGTGGAATGTCGCTGAAAAAAGTAGGCGGAAAAAAGAGTAGTTCAGTTGATTTTTGAGAATGAAATGTCATTGTATTTTTATAAAGTGTTGTAAAATAAATTAATTTTTTTGTGTTCATCTTTATTGTTGATTATTTAGTGTTTCTCACGAACGTGAGTGGTCCGTCGAAGGGGAGCAAATTTTAGACTTTGAGGTTGAAGTGAGATTTTCTGCGGTCAGCCGAAAATAAGGACTCGGCGTCAGGTGAAAATTCGTCAAAAGGGTAAAAGAACAAATATCCTGACTTAACAATATCTATTTACATAGAGATTTAGCGCGCTTTAATGCAGCGGACACAAGTTAGAAACTGTGATGTGCTTAATTTTTGTCTCTTAACAGTAAATAGAGCAAGGTATTTACTAAACATTTAATATAGGTAAGATATATTTATGGTGGGGCGTTTTTCCATATACCATTTCAATTAAAAGAGATAAAAGATTTAGTACGCCATCAACTGGCGGTAATAATGGTTAGGGTCTTTAATAACTATAAAAAACTTCTCAAAATGTTGCAAATGCTTTTATTGAAATTAAAATGTCAAACAATGCAAATTTTCACTGAGAATATAGGTATTTTATTGACAGCAATATTTCTGACTACTATGCGCAGAGATAGAAAGAGATAGCTACTAAATTGAAAAGGTCTATTATTGCCTCCACTATTTACTTATATTAGTAGAATAAAAATTAAATTTATTCAGTGATTTTATATAGTTAATATGTGACAGGTACTTGAATTTTCTGGTATTTCCTAAGTCCTAATAATCAATATAATATGTGGACTCCTCAAAAAAATAGTTTCTATTTTTGTACTTTTAAGAACACCTTCACTTCATATATTCAACAGTATTATAATACTTTTTAAATTATTAAATAATGGTTTTTGTTTCTTCTTACCAGCTAAAATGAAGAGGGGATTTGACTCAGGAACAGAGAAGAAAAAAAAATCTCAAACGAAAGGAAGAAATTGCAGATAAACAAAAAAATTCATTACTTAAGTTCATAGCAAGAAATGAAGAAACATCGAGTGCATCTACATCTAGTATTACATATGAAAATGAAAATGAAGAATTTGAAGAACAAAACAGAAGAAATGAAGAGCTAGAGAAGAAAATTGGAAATGAACTTAATAAAAGTCCTGATTTAAAAACCAAATATATTGATGACATTGCTCTTTGGCCGAAGATTTTAAGTGAAGAAATAATTAATCGTTTAATTTTTAACGGCCCAAAAAATATGGGCGAAATAAAAAATATTAAATCATTGTATAAAGATAATGACAGAAACAATATTAAAGGTCTTTGTGATGATCATTTCTATAGATTGAAAACAAATGGAATTAGAGAAAAAAGAGAATGGCTTGTGTTTTCAGAAACGAATAAAGCTGTTTACTGTTTCGCATGTAAATTATTTTCGAAAGCGAATTCCAAATTAATTAGTGGATTTCAAAATTGAAAAACGATTGTAAATACCTTAAAAGAACGCAAAGTTTCAAAAGAACATATGTTATCCATTTGTATTTTATATAAACGTTCGTCGATTGGCAACAGAATTTATACAAGTTTATTGAAGTAAATAAAGTTAGACGAAAACTATTGGAAAGAAGTTTTAAAAAGGATTATTTCGACCATTAAATTTATTGCAAGAATGGGATTAGCTTTCCGAGGACATGACAAGTCTAAAAATTTTACTAGGAAGGGAAACTATTTAATGTGTTTGGAATATTTGAGCGAATATGATAGTTTTTTAAAAAGCCATTTAGAAAAATTTGGAAACCGTGATATTGTAACAACAAATTTTCTATCACACCAGATTTGTAATGAATTCATTTCAGTTGTACATGAACATGTCAAAAATTACATATTTGAATAAATTAAATCTGCAGCTTACTATAGTATAATCTTGGACTCTACTACAGATATGGATGTACATGTGGATCAGCTTACTTTCATAGTGCGGTATTTACTACCAGATGGGGAAATAAAAGAAAGATTTTCATATTTTTTACCCATTGAACAACACGATGCGTCATATTTAGAAAATGAAGTAGTAGATACGTTAAAATTACTTGATATAAATATTGAAAGATGTAGAGGACAAACATACGAAAACGCTGCAAACATGTCCAGTAAATATACAGGTTTACAAATGCAAATTTATTGCCATGTGCAAGCCAATCTTTAAATTTGATTAGGTTGCTCAATAAAAATTCATTATTTTATATTTGTACAAAAATTATTTGTATTTTTTGCTGCATCTATTCATAGGTGGAATATTCTTCAAAGTAATTTTAAAGAATGTAATCATATACCAGCAATTAAAAAGTTACGCGATACTAGATAGTCTGCAAGAGAGGACGCTGTGCTATCAGTAAAAAGAGGGTACCAAAAAATAAGAGAAGTTGTTATTGACATCTCTGAAAACATGAGCGAAAAAGAATTTACCAAAGTAGAAGCTAAATCATTGGCAAATTGTTTTGATGAATATGAAAGAGCATTAGTGACAGTACTCTGGAATAGTATATCACAAAGAATAAATGCAATATGTTTAAAGAAAGGATACGGCCAGTAAAAGGAAAGCATTTTTTTGAAGAAAACAGGAGCGAAGATGTTTCACTTACTTCCAGAGAAAATTTTATTTATAATACTTTCTTTGTCGTATGCGATAACATTATCTTAGAATTAAATAGAAGAAGTGAAATATATGAACACACAAAGTATTTTTTTGTTTTGATTTTGAAGAAAATGTAAAACAAAGTAATATAAATAATTTGATTAAAACATATGAAAAAGACATTGATCCAACTAATTTTCCGGAAGAATTGTAACAGTTTTTATTCTTTATTAAGGAAGAAAACACGAATAAAATTCCGTCATTGAGTAATATGTACACCACCGTATTAAATATGAAATCTACATTTCCTTATGTAGAAATTTTGCTAAGAATTTTGTTAACGCTGCCGGTTTCAAACGCTTCAGGGGAACGGTCTTTTTCAACTTTAAAAAGGGTAAAAAATTACCTAAGAAATTCATTGAAGAGGAACTATTAAACAGTATGGCATTATTGTATATGGAGAAGATGGAGATTGAGGGGACATCGGAGACCCTCAACCCTCCACTAGTACTCAGTGGGTAAGTGCCTTCCTAAAGATTATACAAATTAACGTACAGCACTGTAAAGCGACATCGTATGCCCTCAGTGCCTACATGACAAAACACGACATTGACGTGGCCTTATTATTGTAAAATTTTGATACAGGCCACTGTTTTCGAGATAATAGCAAAAAACTAATTTTTTGCACCGTTGTTCCAAGATGGCGCCTCACGCCGAGCTTCCCCAAAGACACAAATTTGAATTTTTCATCCCCGTCTCAACCCAAATAACATATGTTAAAATCATTTTTCCCCACCATTTGAAAGGCAAAGGTCTTTTTTAATCTCCATTGACTGGACTATAAATAAAATAAATAAAATAAATAAAATAAATAAAATAAATAAAATACATAAAATAAATAAAATAAATAAAATAAATAAAATAAATAAAATAAATAAAATAAATAAAATAAATAAAATAAATAAAATAAATAAAATAAATAAAATAAATAAAATAAATAAAATAAATAAAATAAATAAAATAAATAAAATAAATAAAATAAATAAAATAAATAAAATAAATAAAACAAATAAAACAAATAAAATAAATAAAATAAATAAAACAAATAAAATAAATAAAATAAATAAAATAAATAAAATAAATAAAACAAATAAAATAAATAAAATAAATAAAATAAATAAAATAAATAAAATAAATAAAATAAATAAAATAAATAAAATAAATAAAATAAATAAAATAAATAAAATAAATAAAATAAATAAAATAAATAAAATAAATAAAATAAATAAAATAAATAAAATAAATAAAATAAATAAAATAAATAAAATAAATAAAATAAATAAAATAAATAAAATAAATAAAATAAATAAAATAAATAATTAAATAAATTAAATATTAGCGAGCATAATAATCATACTCATACTTCATACTCCTTCAGTAACTTTAACAATTTGCATTTTACCTCTACCGTTATATAATCCACGTTGTATTGCTCTCTAATGCACCTATTTCCTTGAACTTTAACAGTACACACGAACTGATACCTCTTATTCTCAGCTGATGCGGTTTTTCCAGCTTCGCTGTCTTCCTTCTTCAATGGACACGATTCATCATGGTCAGCACCAGTAGTCATCACGCCGAAGAAATATGAAACCGGTGAAGCCAAGATAAGAGTATGCATTAATTTCAGAGGACTGAATAAGGTGACAAAGAAGGTCTATTATCCTGTTGTCAAAATTTATTATTTATTAGTCGTTTGGTAAAATAAATAACAAATAGAAGAAGAATTTGACTGCTCATTTTAAAATGATTTGAGAGGTGTAACAACTTACCTTGGCATTAAAATTAAACAAGACAGACATAGAAAACAAGGTATAAAAACTTGAAAAATGTTCTTAATGGATTTGCTATGATTGACTGCGAGCCTATAGCAACCTCTATGGACCAGAAGTTTAATTTTGATCAATTAAAAAGCTGTAAAGAGAAATTTCATAATGAAGAAAGACGATAAATAGAAATAAAATATCAACAAGCCATTGATCGCTATATATATATATTCTGTTTTATGTTATAAACCAGACTTATGTTTCGACGTTTCAATTTTAAGCAGATATCAAATTCGATCCCGACCGGCGCCAAATATTTCCAATTTTAAATGGCACAAAAGTGACCCCTGTGGCGCACTCTCCACACCAGCTATGAGTGCCCGTGAGGTGACGCCTGATAAGCGCCCACACGGTAAAATATATCGTCATCATTACCGATGTCTACATATGTGTAGATAATGCACACCCAGAAATGGGTAATATGCCGTGATGATATATTTATTTATTTATTTATCAAATTTAACCAAGTTCAAAATTACGCATTTCATTAGAAAGAATAATAAGATATGTCAAGAGAACACTAAATATGAAAGAAAAGTAAATCCAATATGTGGTTATGTCGATTTAAGCTGGGGCGGAGATTCAACTGACAGAAAATCGACTACTGGACACATATTTAAATTATTTAACTGTTTTATAACTTCGTTTTCAAGGAAGCAAACTTCGATTGCTATATCATCAACTGAAGCTGAGTATGTTACACTAAATTCTGCAATAAGCGAAGCATGTTGGTTAAAAAGTATTATTGAAAAATTTGGAATTCCTTTCAAGAATTATTTATTCGAAGATAATCAAGCAGCAATTCGACTCGTTGAAAATCCGGAAAACCACAACCGAATGAAACACATCGATATCAAACAACATTTTTTCCGAGAAAAAATCGCTGAAGAGGTTATTCAACTGAAATATGTTATGACAGAAGACCAGATTGCAGATGTATTTACAAAACCGTTACTTATTTACGCAAAAATTTTATAACGTTTATGTTTGAAAATTGATGTTCAAAATCAATAAAAACTATTGTAAGAAAAATGTAGTTGGCAGAGTGGATTTTTTGTAAGTTAATGAAAATAATTTTAATTGTACTTCACTTGAAGTCAATAATAATGATAAATATTATCATCTATGTGTTGGTTTTATTCGTACATGGTACTTTAACATGGTGACACGTGCATGACATTTGATCGTATGTAGTTTCATTTTATTTTTGTTTCGCATACCTTCGTGAAAAACCTTTGAGTAATTTCTTTTCATTATGGCTTTTAACGAAGAGCGTGACATATTTGTTTTTGAAGTATATTTTCTTTTGAGTAAACGTAAAGGAGCCGGTTCTTGGGATTATTCTCATGACAGCTAGCAAAATTTGAAAGGCATATCCTTGGAAATAGTAACGCTGTCATACTAAGTAACCGACAAATGTCAAAATCATATGGAGTGGCACGGTTCAGTAATTCTTCATCACTCTGTATAACTAAAGACTAAAATATAAATCTATAAGATCATCTTCAAGAAATTGGTACTCTTACAGGAAACGGAAATAGCCGTACATTAATTCCATATTTTTACTTAAAATTATTTAAAGGATAAGTGGTTGAATTATTGAAATTCTTTCGTGGAACACACTGTACTGGTATGATTTTTGAAAAGAATATTTGTATAACAATAATGCATTTAAAATGTAAACAGCAGGAAGTTATACAAGTGTCTCTCAAACAGGGGGACATGGCTTAACCACAAATTCCTGAGGTTAAAATAAGACGATATAACTAAACTTGCTTCTACCGGAAAATGTACATTTAGCCAGAATTTTGCTTCAAAGTTCTTCGAAAAAAATTGATTTTGCTTATAATAACAGAACGCTTTATTCGATTTGGATGAAATATGGTATGACAGTTCATATAGTTATGTCATCTTTTAAGATGATACTTATTATTAGTGAACCACTAGTGTATGGAACTTAGTTGTCCCAACATTGATTAGACCATAACTTTTTAATGTCTACGCTGATAACGTAAAATTATTTTTTCAGAAAGATACATTTAATAGCAAATTTTTCTCTCTCTCTCTATTTAATTTGTGATATCTGTTACGGTTCAAAGAGAAAAAATAAAACTTGAGTGACCGCATTGTGAATTTTTTAAAATAAATTTAATCAAGTAGTATATCCAAATGTCAAACAGCTAATCTCTAATGATAGTAACAATTGTTTATGGGTTGTCAAAAAATTCCTTCGCAATATTCAAAAACTAGTAACATCCGTTTGTTCGACCTAATAGTATTTTACTACCATTATTACAAATTAGACGAATAAATTTGAGAAGATTGCTCGTTACTATCGATAAAAATCAGATGTTTGACATTTAGATAGACTGCTAGACTAAATTTATTTTAAAAAAGTTCACGATGCAGTCACTAAGGTTTTATTTTTTTCTGTCTGAACCGTAACAGATATCACAAATTAAACAGAGGGAGAGAAATGTTTACTTTTGGATGTATATTTTTGAAAAAAAAAAAAAAATTTACGGTATCGGCGTGGCTATTAAAAAGTTATGGTGTAATCAATGTTGGAGCACCAAAGATTCATACACTAGAGGTTTGCTAATAATAACAAGTATCATAATAAAAGATGATTTATAATCATATGAACTGTCATACCAAATTTCATCCAAATCGAATAAAGCGTTCTGTTATTATAAACAAAATTAATTTTTTTTCGAAGAACTTTGAAGCAGAGTACTGGCTAAATGGTACGCTTTCCGGTAAAAGAAAGTTTGGTATATGTATACTATTATCTTCTATTTAGCATTTACTTACATATTTCTTCGTATGAGGAGGAGTCTCCCACTGCAACATATCCATCGAAACGTTGTGGTATACTAACATTTTGCAAAGTAATTCCAGTTTTTCATTCACAGTTATTACATTTAAACGTGGGCCTATTATTGAAGGTGGTGAACGGAAATCATCTGAAAAATAATTTTTGTAATTTCATTCTTTTGTTGATGTCTAGACTAGAGAAAGTCTTATCGATACTTGGCGCGTATCGATTTATCAATTTTTTTTTGTAAATTTTAATTAGTATTATAAAATTAACATTACCAACTTTATAAAATGTAACTCAGATTGTATGTCCTAGTATAGAAATAGATAGTTATTTGAATAATATAAAAAAAGTTAAAAGGAAATATCTGATAACAACAAATTTTTCTTTAAGTTTTTTAAATTTTAAATAAAAGAACTAACATTTGAGAGCCGGTGATACAATTGACCATTATATATATTTTCTAAATTAAAATCTATATTACTACCGTCCGCCACATTAAAGTGAGGAAGGTGTTATCTATGGTCAAATACTTGGTGAGCTTTCAATGAATAAGCACGTATCAGGGTTCCTAGAATATGATTTTTTATTTCTACGATGATGTCTGTAAATATGTTTTTGTGCGTGCAAGTGAGTTTGTGTATGTCTCGACCGTTTCGGATACCATAACTTTAATACTATAATTCCAAAAATTATAATTTTTTTGTATACCTTGATCTTACATCCAAACAAAGAAGTTATATTTATACTTACTTACTTCATCTTGCACCTTTCTACCCTCACGGGTGTATGGCGTTGCCCGGCTTGCGGGGGAGGGGGTTGAGTTCTGGTTCGTTGGTCTTCTCCATATTTCTTTCCACTCTGCTCTATCTTGTGTTGCTGTCTTCGTTTCTTCCTAAGTTAGACCTCTTCTTTGCGCTGCATCCTTTACTTCTTCCAGCCACTTTCTTCTTGGTTGTCCTCGTGGTTTCTTTCTTCCAATTTTTGCTTCAAACACCTTTTTAACTATTCTCTCCTCTCCCATCCTTTCTACATGACCATACCATCTCAGCTGTCCTTCTGCTATCTTATCTTCTATTGATTTTACTTTTAAGTTTTGTCTGTAGGTTGTGTTTTCAATTCTGTCCAGTCTTGTTTTCCCCTCTATTTTTCTCAAGAATCTCATTTCGATGGCCGTAATTTTTTCTTTTTGTCTTTGCGTTAATGTACATGTTTCAGCTCCGTGTATGAGTATAGGTGTCACTACTTTCTTAAATATTTGTACTATGGTCTCTTTCGGTATTTCTTTCTTTCCTAAAAAGCTGTGTTTGATGCTATTGAATTTTCTGCGTCCTGTTGTTCTTCTTTCTTTTATTTCTTCATCAAATCTTCTATCTTCTGAGATCATTGACCACAGCTATTTAAATTTTTGGACTTGCTGTAGATTTTCATTTTTGAGTTATATCGTGTGGTGTTGTTCATTTCTTCCTAGTATCATGGTTTTCGTTTTTTCTTTATCGATCTTCATGTTTAATTTTTGTAGCGCTTTATCATATATTTCTATATTCCTTGTTAACGTTTTTTTGTCTTCTGCTATGATGACCATGTCATCTGCATAGCATAGTTCTGCTATTTCCAATCTTCTCAATTTCCAATGTCCTATGTAGTATTTCTTTACTTCGTTCTTTGTCTCTTTTATTCCTTCGTCAAGAATTAGTGTAAACAGAAGCGGGCTCAAAATGCATCCTTGTCTTACTCCGGCTATAGTTTCAAATGTATTGGAGGTCTCTTGTTTCACTCTTACATAACTCTTAGTCTTTGAATATAGGCTCTTAATTCCTGTTATTAATGTATTTGATATTCCTCTGTTTCTTAGCGTTTTTCATATGTCTTCTCTATTGATTCTATCAAACGCTTTCTCTAGATCAATGAAGTACACATGTACGTTTCTCCCTTCTTTTATTGCCTTTTCCCCTATTTGTCTTAGTATGAATATCGCATCATTTATTCCTCCATTTGGTCTAAATCCAAATTGAGTTTCCTCTAACGATTCTTCCAGCTCTGTTCTTAATATACTCTCCAGGATTTTTGCGTATATTTTGGCCACTATGCTTATTAGGGTAATTCCTCTATAGTTCTGGCACTCTCTGCTATCTCCTTTTTTATATATTGGTGTTATAATACCTATTTGCCATTCTGTTGGTGTTATTCCTTTTAGCGCTTCATTTATTATGTCTTTAAGTTCCTGTAGTGCTGATTCGGGTAGTGCTTTCAGCAGGTCTGCTGTTATTTTGTCATGTCCGGGAGCTCTTCCGCTTTTGGTTTTTCTTATTGCTTCTATTATTTCCTTCAAGCTTATTTCTTCTTCTTGTGTTATTTGTGTTTCCTTTGTTCGTGTGCGATGGCTTTCTTGTTGTTCTTTATTTTTAGTATCCTTTCCCTCTAGTAGGTCTATGAAATATTGTCTCCGTCTATCCATTATTCTGTCTTCTTCTGCTATCGTCTTTCCTTCCTTGTCTTTAATGTTCGTAATTGTTGATGTTTTCTTTTGTCTTATATTTTTAAGTGTACCAAAAAATAATTTCTGGTTTTCATTGTATGCGTTTTTCATTTTTTCGCCAAATTCTCTCCATGCTTTTTCTTTTTCTTCCTTTATTACTCTTTTTACATTTTTCCTTTGTTCTTTATATTTTTCATAGTCAACAGGTTCTTTCGTTTGTATTCCACTTGTTCTTTTTTTCTTTCACTGCAACTTTTACCCTTTCCGACCACCATCTAGTTTTATTTGTGTTTCTGTTCACTATTCTAGTCGTGTCGCAGCTTTTTTCTGCTGCCTCTAGTATTGTCTTTTTGAAGTTCTTTCATTTCTTTTCTGTTTCCTTCTTTTTCTTTTGCTTTTTTGTTAAACTCTTCGTTGACGTTCTGTTGAATTTTTTCTTCTATCTATTGTCTATAAGTTCATGGCATTTTATTTTCTTATTTACAATCTTCTTTTTGGTTTGTTTTTTTGTGATTACTGATTGATTTAGTAGCATTGTTACAAGGAAATGGTCGCTTCCAATCTCTGGTCCTCTGTTTACTTTTATGTCTTTTACTCTATTCCAGCTGTCTATGTTAATTAGGAAATAATCTATAATCGATATTTCATTTCTGCTTATAACTTGTCTAGTTATTTTTTGTATTTCTTTGTGCTTGAAGTGTGTATTTCCGATTTTAAATTCATTTTCTAGGCAAAAGTCTATTATTCTTTCCTCGTTTATATTCATCACATTCTCTCCATTCCTACCTAAGCACCACTCTATTCCATCATTCTTATTTCCTACCCTCCCGTTAAGGTCTCCCATTATTAGTAGTTCTGATTTCGAATCCCAGATAAGGTATGTAAAGAAGGGATATACGAAGAAACTGCAATTTTTGGAATTGTAGTACTGGAGTTATTGACGGATAAATTATCACTACATACTCACACGCGCAATTTCGCACATACACACACACACACACACACACACACACACACACACAGTGTTTGAAAAAATGGATATACCCTTTTATCTTGCTTAACCCTGAGTAGGTCGCGTTATGTTGTGGAAAATGACGGGTCGCAGGGTATTTCGCACATGTGTGAACTTAAAAAGGATATTCTGTAAAATAGTCTGTTGAAATATTGTCATATTAATGAAAACAAACAACTGTAAAATACTTTTATTGAAACAGAAAACAACAAATTTATAAATTCTCAAAAGACCTGCTAGATACAAAAGTCTAAAGAAAGCTCCCATTTCGATTGAATCAGTCAGATTTACATCCCTTTCACTACTATATTCCAACTATTTGCTCTGTATATTCACTTTCATGAATCAGAATTCAGAATAGTTTTTATACCTTTGGCTGACCCAACTACACCGGGTACTTTTCTAAGGATGGTATACGGAATTCATATTTTGGCTTTCGCAGGTACGAATTTTCCCCATTTTATACCGTCTTTCCCTGTAAAGACGTATCCTGTGTAGTTGTTTTCATTGAACTCATCCTCATTACCACTTTCTGGGTCGGGATGAAGAATTTCAGTTTCAATTACGTCATCTTCATCACAATTACTTTCATCCAGAATTACACTGTTTAAAAGATCCTCTATTCTTTAAACGCAAACTTTGTCAAATACTCTACCTCATCGGGGTTTGTAAGATCAAATACTCTTTTAGAACTCATATTTGCAGACCACATATTATAGTCTCACACACATATAACGGAAAAGGTCGCGCAGTATCTGTCAGATGTAAATACAACAAGGGGTTCGGAAACAGCTATTTATGGGTCTCATCGCCCCAGTATCCTAACGTTAATTGTATGGATACGTTGAAGAAACACATATAGTAAGATAGCTAGGCGCAAAGCGCAAGATTCGGGGAATTGCAAATGTAATTAAAAAACATATACGTCATACATCTGTGAGATCGCGCGCGATCCATGCATTAATTGTTACGAATTTATTGCATAACATAAATTATAATACATTAATCTCTCCATATACGTCGCAGATTTACATGCCGAACTAAAACATTGCGATATTAATTCCGATTTCAATGTTCTAGTTCAGTGGATTAAGGACAATGGACTCAGAATTAATCCAAATAAATCAACGATGTTAGTTATAGAAAACTGTGAAGTCCTCTTATAAAGCTTGACGGATTTCAACTTCAGCCTGATAAATTTTGCGAAAGTTTGGGTGTATATTTTGATCCGGACCTTATATCCAAGTTCCATTTACAGGCTAAAATGAAAGGAGCATTGATTAAGTTAAAACACTTGTATCAGTTTCGTGACATCTAAACGTCTGATGTAAAATGACGCCTAATTAATTCACTTATACTGCCTTTATTTGATTATTGTGAATGTACCTAATTTATCACAAGTAGATAACCCTAGTATTCAAGTTTTTCAAAATTCATGTATGTATTTAACTTTAATTGATAAAATTTTAATAACTAGTATCCTCGTTCTTTGTACGATAAACAAAATTTTATAATTATGGTCTACGTATTAAAAATTTATATATTGTGCCATCGTTTTAAAAAGAAAAATTTAAGTATTCATTTTCTTGTTTAGCCCCCACATTACACAACACTTTATCTTTATTCTTTTAAAAGTCCATTTAAGGAAATGTGAAGATTTATGTGCGCATTAATAATTAAGTATTCTCCTGTGATATTATCTGCGAGGCTTTGCTACAGTAGTTATTGTATAAAATATTAGTTTTTATGTCATTATCTGATAGTAATATCGGCGTTCCTTTCTGTTTATTTGTATGATTTATGTATTTGGATGGGTTGAAAAGCAGCCTTTGGCTGAACCCCGCCTTTGGCTGATGTCAATAAAGTCTATTATTATTATTATTATTATTATTATTATTATTATTATTATTATTAATTAATTATTTTCCTTTTGTTTGGTACCTTGGATGATGAATATGTGGAGAGGAAATTGATTTCGCCTTCTCAAGGTTCAATGTAAAACTTAGTTTTTATTTGATATTTGGACGTTTCGAGGGACCCAAGGCCCTCATCATCAGCAGAATAAAAAATTTATTTTAAAATAACAGTTTGCTTAAACATTGACTCAAGGGTCAATTTTAGAGATATGTTTGCATACGAGATTCCTAACTGGGTGAAGTGGCTTTAGCAGTTGGGAATCTCGTATGCAAACATATCTCTAAAATTGACCCTTGAGTCAAAGTTTAAGCAAACTGTTATTTTAAAATAAATTTTTAATTCTGCTGATGATGAGGGCCTTGGGTCCCTCGAAACGTCCAAATATCAAATAAAAACTAAGTTTTACATTGAACCTTGAGAAGGCGAAATCAATTTCCTCTCCACATATTAATTAATTAATTAATAAAAATTGGCAATAATTTGTTAGTATCTGTATCATTTATTAACTAAATAAAATGAAATTAAAGCGGATGAGAGAACTGATGTGCGACGGGGCTCGTATGTTGGCCACATCATATATTTTTTACTAATTGTACCCGGCCACGCGTTCCTGTGGCTTAGTTTGGTTAAATGGAAAATAAAGAAAAGAGGAAGCACATGTGTCAAATATGTTTAATTTGACAATGTTTGTGCTATACAATATTTTTTGTTGTTCCATTGTCTGTGTAAATATAAAGATTGTCTGGTTTGCCGACTCTAGAATACGCAACATAATTGTCCATGTGAGAAGCAGTCAGTGTCTTAATCTAGACCGCATAATTATAATGATTGGCCCTGACCTTTGATGATGGTGATGGCAAACGCCAATCGAATTGAGAATTGTAATCTCTTAAATTGAAATATCATATCCGTTAGAATCATAGGAATGCGAGGAATGAGGACATCTTCATCTTTCAAAGGTCCAGTCAAGTTTTTTGTTCTACGACGTTGCTCATTATGCAAAGCTTCGGCTGGTTGATATTTTGCAACATGATAATTGGAACACCGATTTTCAATTGAGATACGTGCGGTGGTATCCCTGGCAGATCGAGCGAATTCAAAAATTCTGTTCGCCTCATTTGCTTCCCAAATGTTAAGCTCATAGACGCCTTTGTTTTTGGAAGCAAGAATAGTTCGTTCATTCAGGCAATCGTGACTCTTACAATTGGTTTGAATATTAGAAAATACTTTTCAACCAATTCTTCTTTTGACATTACTAATTTGTAGAATTTATGAGGCAATGAAATGCGTCCTAAGGTTTGGTCAACCGGCACCTTTTTGTTCCCAATTTCCCGTATCTCAGCTAATCGATCGTTTTGCACCTGGACACGCATATTTGTAGTTAATTTCAACGTCTTTACATGTCGCCCCAAAGTTGAGTGTTTCAGGCAAGCATTTATTTTGTCTGCTGGTGTTGAACAAGGAATTAACACATAATGTTAGCCTGAAATCTCCGGCACGCAATATTAATGCATTCCCAAATGGTCCGATGTTTCAAAGCAAATCTTGCAATGATCGATCAAGAGCCTCGAGCAATTTTTTATGTGCCATTATACATTCATCCCGAACAATAAGTTTGAATTTCTGTAATACTTTTCCCATACCGGATGCTTTGGAAATGTTGCATATGGGAGTTTCAAAGAATTGTATGTTCAGTATCAATTTCAAAGCAGAATGAGCAGTTGTTTCACCGGGTAGCAATGTCGCAGCTATTCCGAACGACGCAAGAGCTAAGACTATGTTATTTTGGGATCGAATTATTGCCAAAAGTAATCTAATTAGGAACGTTTAACCAATTCCTCCTGGCGCATCTAAGAAGAAGATTTCTCCAACCCCGTTATTGACAGTTTGCATTATGTGAACGTAAATATTTAGTTCCACATACGACAAAAGATCACTTGTGTTGTAATTTTGTTCACGACACAATTCTACATCTAACTAGGCAGCAACAGATTGATTCGGTAATAGTATTTTCTATTGATCCATAACTTTGATGTTCATTTTTTCTGAGACATCCATGTTCGAATTTTCCTCTTCTATTCGACGGAAAATATCTTCAACCATGCGCACTTTATATTTCTCCCATAACTTTGTTAAGAGATGAAGGAGAGCGGCGGCTAACATGATTGCAAACAATGCCGAATTTGACTTGGATGTGACGTGCTGCACGCATCATTAATGCTTAAATCGCAATGTCGGTCGTTCTCCAATAAATTTAGAGCTTGACATGCATTGCGAAAAATGACATGTGTTTCGTCGTTGACAATTCTCTATTGCTGGAACGACGTTGGACCGGGCACATTTACCAACATCATGCGAAGAAAGAAGCATTCATTTTGATTGGGATGCACGGTGTACAGTCTGCCTATCGTAGTTTTTTTTTAATATGCCAGGATATCCGTCGACTGGCTCTTCTCGTTTGCCTCGTTTATGTGATTCTCTACTCTTCCTTTATTCACGTACTTACAATTGTATTTGATCGAGTTAACGGAGTTAAAGTATTCCGCGTTTATTGCGCTTTGTATGTTCTTATAGCAAAGACGACTATGGAACAACACACCGGTTTGTCTACTTCGATGTTATCGGTTTGCATTTGTATGGTTAGCTAATTTACTGCCATCTTCTTCTGATCTTCTATATAAATGATATCAATTTTTCTATAACTGTGTTGTATATTAATATTCGAGGATATTGTTTGGAGAATTTTCCGCCTCTCATGCATGGTGAATTTGGATTCAGTGTACGGCAAGATTCATGTTGCATCTTTTTCGTCGCAACTTCATGCATACCCTTATCGAGGACGGCATCAGGTATTTCAGCGCATATTACCTCTTCGATATCATTTGAAGTGATTTTGTTATATGTAGAGCCAGATTACTATATATGCGTGTGACAATCCTCTCTTTTGCCATTCCACTGAGTATATCCAACAGCGCACAGACCCAAACACTTCATGTTTTACCATGAAATCCATCAGCGATTTCAGTTTCTGTGTGTGCTGCGATATCATGCCTATCTACCGGCGATTGCACAGGATGTAAGAGCTGTTTTATGTCGTCCCACGCTAGATGGTATGTGAATGTAATGAATAGGTACAGACACCCGTAATGACGAACATACGTAATTGCATCTTGAATGTACTCATACAAATGAAGTAGACTGCTTGTATATCAAGATGGCAAAATCGTTAGTCTTCCAACGTTAGTTGTATTACCGTAATGTACAACTGCAGCTCCCAAATCAACGAATTCTTCGGTGCGAAGGTTTGGTCTAATTCAAACGCATGAATATCAAACGTTCTGTTTCGATTTTTGCATACATGTCTACAATGTAATGAGGAAACAATTGACGGCATTTCAAAATGCGGTTGTCTTCATTCTCTCTAATCATTAATCGATATGAATAATAGTACATTGCGCTGCATTTCATATTTGTTTCTTCGCCACTGACTGGATTTATCATTTTAACGTTGAAGTGATATCCATCGGCACTATCCCAAAAAATTATTGGATATTGCTGATAACGAATCTTAAAAGTATTATTATTAATATTATTTATTTAATTTTTGCTTTCCAGCTTGGAATTTTTACATATGCAATTACAACATTAAATTGGTTGAAACGTATTATAATACAATAAATAGTATACATATATGTGATTACTTCATTTCTTCTCTAGTTTTCCTGAGTAGTTTGGCCCATACCTCTCCCACTCCGGTCTCGTCTAGGATAGCGTGTTGGCTGCTGGTTTGTTTTGGGAGGCATCTGCAATAGTACATTAAATGTGTTAGAGATTCTCGTTTATCTTGACATAGTCTGCATCTTCTATCCTCTTCTTTCAGCCAATATTTGTTGTCGTTTGCTTCGCTTCCACACCTTAACCTGGCTATTAGTTTTATTTGTCTTCCATTTTTGTTTCTTAAATACTGTGCGTGCCGACTGGTCTGATGTCTTTACATATCTTGTTATATTTTGAATCTTCTATCTTCGTGTTTTGTTCTTGTTTCTGTATTTCTTGGTCCCTCCAAACTAATTCGAAGTTAATATTAATATTTTGTTGTCTTTTTTTTTCTATTTCGGTTGATGAATATCCATTCTTTTCATAATACTTTTTCCTTTTTGTTTCCCAAGTCGTCAATTTTGCTTTTCTATCTTCTTTTTTCTGAATTTCTTTTCAACACTGGTAAATTATTCTGTGTGAGTCACAGTTTCTTATTTTTTCTTCGTAGTTGGCTGCTTTCAATCCAGCTTGTATTCTTATTTTGTCTCTGTTTGTTTCTTTGAGTACAATATATTGTGGGGTACTTCGTTCTAGTCCTAGTGTCCATTTCAGGTATTTGGTTTGCATTTGTTCTAATCTTTCTATTTCCTCCCACCCCCAGATCTCCGCGCCGTACATCAGTATACTTTTTATAATAGAGTCGAATAACATTATTTTTATTTTATAGTTATTTGTAAATTTCCGTTCTGCGATGCTCCATACCTCTTTCATCGCGAAGTTAGCCTTTTTTTGTTATTTGTTCTATGTGGCTTTGTACGATATTACTTTGTTTGAAAGTATAGCCCAAATACTTAAATTCTTTTACCCTTTCTATTTTTTGTCCTTTCCATGCCCATTGTTCATCTTTTTCTCTTCCACCTCCTTTTTTAAACTTCATAATTTTAGACTTCTCTATATTTAACTGCATTTTCTTTTTTTCTAAGTAAGTGTTTAGTCGTTTGATCATGGATTTCATTTCGTCTTCGGTTTTTGACAGTAGCACTACGTCATCTGCGTAGGCTAGTGTCCAGAATTTTATGTTTCCAACCGTTACTCCTCCCGTTTGCCCTTTTTGGAAGTGTTCCTCTATGTCAGCCAAGTATATCGCAAATAATGTTGGGCTTAACGGGCAGCCTTGCCTTAAACCTGCTACTGTCCAGAATTCTTCGGTATAATTTTGCCCTATTCTGACTACGTTTGATGTTTCTTTGTATATTTCTTGTACTTTCATAATCAGGTGTTTGTTTATATTTTTATTTTTCATTGTGTTAATTAATATTTGTCTATCGACACTGTCGAATGCTGCTTTTGGGTCTATAAAAATCCTTTTTCATTTATTGTTTCTCAATCAGATAGTTTAATACATATATATTATCTACTGTGGTATTGCCTAAACCCTGATTGTGTGTCTAGTAAAACTTGTTTCATCTCTAACTCATCTTGTAATCTTTGATTTAGTATCATTGCTTAGATTTTGTACAATGTGTTTAGTAGTGTGATTCCCCGATAATTGTTTGGTGTGCTAGCGTCTCCTTTTTGTGTATGGGTATAATAACTCCTCTTGTCCACTGTTTGGGAATCTTATTTTCTTTCCATACTTTATTCATTAATTGTGTTATAATATTTACTATCTTGTCTCCCCCATATATCCACGCCTCGTTTGGGATACCATCCTCTCCCTGTGCTTTGTTCTTCTTTAGTTTATTTATTTGTACTTTCACTTTTTCTTCCGTGATCTCTCTTCCCTCGTACGTGCTGTTTTCCTCGTTCATTATTTCCGCTTCTTGGTTTTCATCCAGTCCTTGTAGTAGATTTTTAAAATGGAGCTTCCATTGATCCGTTGTAATGTTTTCGTCCATAATAACTTGTTTCCTTCTCACGTTCTTTAAGAATTTCCATGCTTGCGCTTCTGAGGTAACGTTATATAATTCATTTATGAGCTTCCGTTTTTTTGTATCTTGCTTTTCGTTACATATATTTTTGTATTCTTTTGTTTTAAGTTTGTATATCTCCTGCGTTATGTGCCCTTTTCTAAAGTGTCTTAAGTATCTTCGAGTTTCTCTTTGTTTTTCTCTACATTCTTTATCCCAACAATAATTTTTTGAGATAGTCTCGTTGTTTATCCTTCGTGTTATTTTTGTTGTTGCTTTGTGTACTTCGTTTGTTAAGTATTTTATCTGATCTTCTATTTCTTCAACGTATTGGAATTCTATTTTTCCTATCTTATCTTTATATTGTTTTATTGTTTCATCGTTCCATACAAATGATGTTCTCCATTGACTTATATTCGGCAAGTTTCCTTTTGTATGGTTTAAGGTAATTGCTATTAATTGCTGGTCAGATTCAGTTTGCTCCATTATTTGGAATTTTATCACTTTATCCTGTGCTGCGTTGTTTGCTGTTCCGTAATCTATAACCGATGCCTCGTTTTTTGTGTTTATGAAAGTGAATTCTCCTGTCTCATCACCCGTATGGTTTCCATTTAAAATGTTCCATCTTCTTTCTTCGCACCCTTTTATCAGGGATGAGCCTTCTTTGTTTAAAATTTTATCTTTTGAGTTCCTTTTCTCAATTTCACCAGTAATTATGCTACAAAGGCCGCCTTCCTCGCCTGTCCTAGCATTAAAATCGCCTCCTAATATCAGGTTGTGTTCATTTGTTTCTTCAATGTTTTCATCTAATTCTTTTAGTAAAGCATTATCCTGTTATTATTATATACTGTTATTATTCTCCATACTTCCTTGTCTAATCGTATTTGTCTTTCTTGTATATTTTCTGTGTATTTCTAATTGGTATCTATTTCTTCAATATTTTGGTTGATTCCTGTAATAATTCCTCCCTTCGCTCTTCCTTTTTTATGCACTCTCGTGGCGGGGACACTTTTCCATTTAAAATCTTTTGGTAGTTTTTGTTTTATTGAATTCCAGTTCTTTTCCTCTACCCAAGTTTCTGTAAATCCTATGATATGATAATTTTTTATTTGATCCCAAAAATCTGTCCCCTTCCCTTTAATACACTTCATATTCCAAAATCCTATTTTTATGTTATTTATCTTATATTGACTATCTCTTTTCGCTACTGTACCTAAAAAATTTGTTCCTTTTTTTTGTTCTTGTTCTTGAGTTTCTTCGACTATTTTTTAAAGATTGTTCCAGGTAAACCATTTTTCATTTATTTTAATTTTTTTGTAAGCTACTGTAACTGAGTCACCTCTCGCTCTTTTCTCCTTTGCTATCTTTCTGAGAGTCGCTTGGATTTCTCGTTCTTGCTGTGTGAAATCGTGGTCTATGTAGGTATTAGTGTCTTTAAGTAACCTTTTGTTTTTTTAATATTTTTTGTTTTTCTTCCCAGCTTGACAATTTAACTATTACTGCTTCATTTTCCTTCGTTTTTATTTTATATGCATCTGTAATTGCGGTTTCTATCTTCATATTATCTTGTAGCCATTCTTGTACTGTTTTTTTTTTGTGTTTTCATTTCCAATATTTATTCCTTTGATTATTACATTGTTTTTCTTTTCTCGTTTTTCTCGTAGTTCTTAATTTTCCAGCTTTTCAATTCTTTTTAAAAGTTCTTCTTTTTCTTTTTTCCACTCTTGTTCCTTCTTAATTATCTCTTGTTCCAATTTTCTTATACCATTATTTTCTTTTATATCTTGTATCAATTCTATCTTATTTGCATAGATTACTTCAGTTACCCCCTTGATTGCTTTGAGTATTTCCTCTGTGGCCATGTTTTCCTGATTATTTTGAGTATTGTCTTCAATTTTATTTTTTATTGGAGACCGTGCGATCAATTTACTTCTTTTGAATATATCTTCTTGTGTTTCTTCTTTTTTCTGTTCTCTCTGTTCTCGTTCACGTTTGAGTAGATCTTCTGTAGAACCACCACTTTGAGTCCTCTCTCGTAAATGGTTTTGCATTTATATGCCCCTTTTTGTTGTTTGCACAAAATCTCTAGTGTTTTGTATCTTGCCTAATTTTTGTAATTTTTTTGTATATTATGTCTTGACATGTATGCTCGTGTTAAAAGGTGCCGCTGTTGTATTTAACTATTTGTTGTCTGCTTTAATGGATTTATTGTCGTGTAGCATTGTAACCTCTCGATCAGAGATGCCACTAGTTGTTATAATTTTTTGTACTTTGTTAAGTATATTTCTTTAGCTCTGACTTAACCTTCAAATCTTCCAAGTTTTGTTTTAAAGTACTAATCCTTATTCTAGGTAAGTGATAATGGAAATCTCCTACCTTTTCAGATATCTGTTGATACCTTCTTCATGAGGTGAATCTGGTGGGCTTTTGTTTTTAATATTCTCTCAAATATATGTATTTATCACAGCAAAGTTTCAGGCGCGTACAAAACCAACTTTTGCTGCATAACACTTAATAGTACTATCGGTCCAATAGTTTTATATATACAGGGTACAGCGCCACCTGTTGGGAGTACAAAAAAAGTTTCCGAATAAAACCAACATATTTCTTTACGCTCTTTCCGAATCTGCAATAAAAAATAGGGGTCCCATTTAAGATTTTTAAGTTGACCCTCTTTCCCTCCCCTCCTGGGAGGGACGGGGGGCTATTTTGTCAGAATCTGATGTCCCTCGAAAACTATGAAGGTTTTGATTCGGCACACTTTTTGTTACGATGCATTGTTTTCAAGATATGCAAGAACGTAATATTATATGGGACACCCAGTATATAGAAGACTTGCTTTTTCAAGAGTACACCCGTATCAGCTAGTTACCCCTTGCCGGGTTTTGCAATTTTTTAATTATTTACAAAACAAAGTGCATTGTGCATAGAAAGAGATATGAAAGAAGAAGGATAAGAAAAAGAACAAATATCGCGCCAAAATGCATTTCAAACTGGCAGAAGGAAAGAATAAAGAAGAATGAGATGAAAGATGTTGAAGCAACGAGAGAGGGAGAGAGCCGAACATGGAGGTGGGAATACATAAAGGAGGGAGTATGAGGTTATATTGTGGGCCAGGGGATTGAAGTCTAGTGGGGGCGAACGAACACAGCTGTTGGTTCTAGAGAGGAGATAAGCGCGACAATTTTTAAACAAAATAGGGCTGTTGCAAGAATTTTTATATGATTTCTAAATACTAAATTTTGAAAGATATTGTTCTTTGAAGAGCCTGAAATTTGAAAATATCACGAAATATTCATTAGATACTTTATAATTAAATATTAAAAATTGTGTTAAAGTCACGTGATCTAAAACAGATTGTGACGTCAGAGCACATACAGTTTAACACGTGACAAACTATCGCCTACTTTTATTTATATAAATAACGTAAATTGTTTTCATATTGGCTATGAATGACGTTGATGTATGTGCTCCGACTTCACAGGAGTGGGGGGTTGTTTTTCCAGCACCAATCTTTTTATTGAATTATTCACGAAAATAACAATAAATTAATATTATTTTTATTATTACTATGAAAAATATTGCATAAACTTTCATTTAAAATATTTTTTAAAAAATGTGAAACAGGCTTATTGCTTTATTCGTTCAATAAAATTTTTATAAAACTTTGAATACTTAAAGAAATGTGTTGTACATATAATATTTATTGAAATATGATATTAATGTGTTTTTATACACATATTACTTATTGAATTTACTTAATTAAATTTTGTAAGATTCAAAAAGGACGTGTTTTATTCAAACACTTTTATTTAATTAATAAAACGTATTGAAATGCACTCTAAAACAATACAATGCAAGCGTAAACAAGCTAAACAATATGGTTTTAAGGTCAAAGAAGGTTGACAGATAGACCTGGCCTGGAATGGGAGAAATGGCTTCACCTTTACAGCCACTTGCTCCCTCCTTATTTATTCCTGCCTCCATGGAGCCGAACGTTGAACGACACGAAGAAGGTCGGAAACATACGACTGCGGCCGAAGAACACGCGCGCACAAGTCACACAATACAACACAAATGCATGCAGAACGAAAAACGTAAAATTTACTACTACAGAGAAGAATAATAAGAGATACGAATAAAAAGTTACTAAAACAATAACAAACTGACACTACATAATAACCTCACATAACAATAAAATAATAACTACAGTAAAGAAATAGAGTAAGGATAAATTATAAAATTAGAAAATAGGATAATAAATAGATGGTAAGTAACTAACAGTGTGTTTATATGTATGACAGAAACGAAAATTAGAGCAGAATAAGGAAAATATACACAAAATAACAAAAGACAAATAGGCGTAAGAGTATATCAAAAATAAAAAAAAAAATCGAGAAAAGGTAATTGACAACATATCAAAAATTATTTTTATTCAAATATTCTATGTAGCTAAAATAAACAAAATGTAACAATGAAAAACAACAAAATAAAATAGACATTTAATTGTTATTTGTTCGTCATTTTTTAAATTAATGAATTAATTTTTAAATTTAATTTTGACATAGTCACCTTGAATACTTGAATAAATAACATATTTGAAGTACTTTTTTTTCTATTACTTATAATAAAAAATTTAATGGGGGGGGGGGGGGGGTAGTAGCATCTTTGCCGACTCACCTGTATATATATTGCACCACCGTAGCTTTAAGATTATCAATTTTAAAGTTTTGTAAAAAAAAATAAACTGTTGCCCTTTTTCGAGTTGAAATAAATACACCATCCTAAAACTTTCCATACAATATATATGGCTGTTATACAAACAACGATATTCACTATTCCAAGCAAATATGTCACTATTATTGACTAAGCAAGTACAAGTTGAGCTAAATCGGAAACCACACTTTTAGCCCTTATTTATGAGCTGTGAAATTTTTGTCGATGAAAATCTATATTATTTTCATTATGGTCACATAGTTATAAAACTAAATATTTGAAATTTTCGACTTGTATTACTTTTGTAGCTGGTGTGCGATATATAACCAGTTGTACACGGGCGAGTAGTATTGAGACAAATTTATTTACATTGCAATGAAAGTGATAATGAATTTTACCATTAGAATTATAGAATACGAGTATATTGCATACAAATAATAAAACAATACCTCTGATAATTCGATATTCGAAATAAACAATCTTGCGTATTGGATTCCCATAGGTGCATGAAGATATGAAAAATTTATAATAACTATGTAACAATTGAGGCATTTGCACCAAAAATCCTTTCCGTTCCTCATATTTTTTTATTATAGGTACTAAGGCTTGTTTACTGACCCTAGAAAGAATTATTACAATATATTATTCAACAAGAGCGTAATGAGTGTGATGAGTTACAGCAATTACGCGTGAATAGAATTAGGGCCATATTAGTTATGAAGTAGAAGAAATTGCTTACCGCGGCATATTAAAGGCATGCCCCATATTTGAAAAAATATTGCAAAATTTTTAAAATTACTAACATTTTTTTTTTTTAATAAACTAATTTATTGTATAATTCTGAATAAAAGTTGCACGAAAGGGTTTATTTTATTTATTATTTTAATATATATAAATGGGTATTATAGGTGTGCTCACAACGAACTTATCATATTTTACGAGTAAATATCATATTTATTAAGTCGGCATCCATCAGATGTCTCTGCGTGAAAAGTGAGATACGTTCCTGTTGTGCAACCATGCCGTAATTCTATCCGTGATGCCACTACGTCGCTGAGAAATTACGTTTCGGTAGCATGCCGCTCAAAGTTGGAGTATAGAGACGATTTGCAGTGTCGCTTCGAAGCGAGCGTAATTAAATTATCGGATTGGAATTATATTGCCTCACGCTAACTCGTAAATGTTGTACAAATAAACATTTGCTTGTTGAAAATTTACAGGGATAAGTTATACATATTCAAACAATAATAAAGATGAGTTTGAATATATAATTTATGTATTTTCAAATAAAAGAATGTAATATGAATAACAGAAATTGACACTATTTTTATTTTTAAAACATTTCAGATTAGGGTAACTTCATTGACAGTATATTGTGCGATTTGGTGAGAAAATGAATAGTTTAGAAGGAAAAGATTAGAATATTGCAACATGTGTAAAATAAATATATAAATAAAAAAGTAAGTAAATAAATAAATCATCACAGCATATTATCCAAGAGGGCACCACAGGGTTTTTTGGTGATACCTAAAATTCCATTTTTTTTTTTCATTGCATGTATTTAATTGTGAAAATAAATAATCCATATTTTAATTATAGTAATAATATGCATCAACAAGAAAATATTAATACAGAAAAATGAATTTTGTGCACGACGCTGAACATTTCCTTGAAGGAACACTCTTAGTAGAGTGCTAGAGAACAATAATTTTCACTTTTGTGGGGGAATCGGTGTTACAAGCTGAAATTTTCACACATAAAAGTTAATGACCTAACAAACTAAAATTTCGAATTTGTTAAACTATAAGCCTGGCAAAAGGGCACTAGAATCAAAATTTGAGTTATACACATAACTGTAAAGAGAAGGAAATTCTGAATTTAATCATATTAAAAAAATGTCAACTTTCGTGGCCGGTCTATTTTTAATTATTTTTTGAAATATACGAAATACATTGTGGTTTACGTGTTTAAGAAACTTTAAATCGAATTTACTCTAAAAGAATGACGGAAAAATCAAGCAAAATTAACCAATTTTTATGTTTACACCAGATTATCTCAAAAAGTAAGGCGTAAATTAAAAAATTGTATTCTTTATAAAATTTTCTTTCATCTTTTAGGGATGCGGTGGTATATTTTTTAAAATTTTTGGATCTATGATATTCGAATTATTTAATAAATTATAAAATAACACGTTTTCATGCATTCCATCAGCGTTCGGCGTTGAGCGATCCCCACTTCTCTAGTTATATCTCCCTCTCTGTATCCCTATTGAACTATCTCTATCCAACATTCATTTGTGGTATATTTTAATAATTGTATTACATATGTATTGTATTAATTAAGATTTAAAAAAATAAACGATATATCTACACACATTTATTACCACTTTTTGGCAACAAATTTTTAGTAAAAGTAATCATAAATAATAGTAATTTATTTACATGAAGATTAGACACACCAATATATATTAAAAAATAATAGTGGAGTGTAATACTGCTTTTGCAACCGAGGAATTTTTACAAGAGTGTTTTCATTGTCCATGCATTTACATGAAGCAATACATTTCATTTGATTTTTATGGCAACTATACAGTTTTATATGCACAATCTATAAAAAAAAACGATAAATTTGCTAATTGGGTTGGAAACGGTGGAAGAATTGTTAAAAGTGGTAACAACACATTACCATTTTTGTCAAGTAGCCAGCCATATTGTTTAATATCGGGTAATTTTAATATTGGCAGTAAAGAATTTTTCCAAATTTTCGTTTGAAAAAACGCATTGCAATGATACTGACATATTAGTTTTATTATTACACTTTAGAGAACATCTCACTCCGGAATTGTGAATGAAGATTGGAAAAGGTGTTTCTAAGAGATATATCCCTATTCACAAAATAAATATGCCTGAAAACCTAATTAAGAATTTATCAGCTTTTCTTGCTCTGGCTCTTGCGATTATTTAAATGATGACGTTCACGACTTTAATGACGAAATATATACCAAAATGCATAATTTTGTTATTAAAATGTACTCCAATCATCCAAATATAGAATTACTGGATACATAAGGGGAATTGTGGCTGTTTCAACACCAGACTCTACGTTATCTCCAACTAGAGATGCCCTAAAACATCATTGTTTACGTGCGCTTTTTCAAACGAAAATTTGGAAAAATTCTTTACTGCCAATATTAAAATTACCCGATATTAAACAATATGGCTGGCTACTTGACAAAAATGGTAATGTGTTGTTACCACTTTTAACAATTCTTCCACCGTTTCCAACCCAATTAGCAAATTTATCGTTTTTACCTTCCGTAAAAGGAAGGTATTGTCTTTGGTCAAAAAATTCGTTGGTGAGTTTTTAATGAATAAGCACGTTTTAGGGCCCCTAGAATACGAATTTACTATTTTTAAGATGATGTCTGTATGTGTGTGTGTGTGTGTGTCCGTGTGTGTGTCCGTGTGTGTGTCCGTGTGTGTGTCCGTGTGTGACAAATTTTTCTCCGACGATAACTCCAATATACAATTCTAAAAATTATAATTCTTTCGTATTCCTCTTCTTTACATCCATATGAAGAGCTGATTAGATTTTGGTTATAATTGATCCACCGGAAGTACCCTTATTTGAAGTTTTTAACAGTTTTTCTTGAAAAAACGCAGTTAAATATTATTTTTTGACATTTTGTTATTATATATATTAAAGAAAATACTCTTCTCTATACAGTTTGATTATACATTTTCCTTCATATTCAACAGATGTAAATTTAATGCATTATAAAGAAATTAATTTTCAAAAATTAGTCAGCTATGCTGTTTATCATGGAAACAGCTGACATAATTATTCAAAAAAATTTAATTGACAGATGTCATTTGCAAGTGCAAAACCAAATATGGACAAAAAAAGTGTAGGATCTAAAATTGGTATGTCATAGTGTTGCTCGCAAGTGACACGCAGAGAAAGGCCAAAGAGAAGATGGAAGGACATTACTTAGTGTAGTCACAGGCTTGTCTGTGGTGTAGTTTATGTTATAATTTTATTGGATTTATAGAACCTTTTGAAATGAACTTTGGGTATGGAATTTGTAAAAAATAGTATGTGTTTTTACATGATATTATATAGAATCTGTCCCAAGGACCTTTTGGTATGGGATTTGTACAAAATCCATGGAATTGACGGAAGGTCTTGTGCTGGCTACAACAGATTTTTTTTTATAGATTGTGCATATAAAACTGTAGTTGCCATAAAAATCAAATGAAATGTATTGCTTCATGTAAATGCATGGACAATGAAAACACTTGTAAAAATTCCTCGGTTGCAAAAGCAGTATTACACTCCACTATTATTTTTTAATATATATTGGTGTGTCTAATCTTCATGTAAATAAATTACTATTATTTATGATTACTTTTACTAAAAATTTGTTGCCAAAAAGTGGTAATAAATGTGTGTAGATATATCGTTTATTTTTTTAAATCTTAATTAATACAATACATATGTAATACAATTATTAAAATATACCACAAATGAATGTTGGATAGAAAGAGATAGTTCAATAGGGATACAGAGAGGGAGATATAACTAGAGAAGTGGGGATCGCTCAACGCCGAACGCTGATGGAATGCATGAAAACGTGTTATTTTATAATTTATTAAATAATTCGAATATCATAGATCCAAAAATTTTAAAAAATATACCACCGCATCCCTAAAAGATGAAAGAAAATATTATAAAGAATACAATTTTTTGATTTACGCCTTACTTTTTGAGATAATCTGGTGTAAACATAAAAATTGGTTAATTTTGCTTGATTTTTCCGTCATTCTTTTAGAGTAAATTCGATTTAAAGTTTCTTAAACACGTAAACCACAATGTATTTCGTATATTTCAAAAAATAATTAAAAATAGACCGGCCACGGAAGTTGACATTTTTTTAATATGATTAAATTCAGAATTTCCTTCTCTTTACAGTTATGTGTATAACTCAAATTTTGATTCTAGTGCCCTTTTGCCAGGCTTATAGTTTAACAAATTCGAAATTTTAGTTTGTTAGGTCATTAACTTTTATGTGTGAAAATTTCAGCTTGTAACACCGATTCCCCCACAAAACCGTTTTTTTGACGCTTTTCGTAGCGCTGAGCACTCTACTATCTACGATTGAACCGATAAAAGTCTGAAGAGTGAAATAATGAATTTAGATATAGTGCAACAGATTTCATCTATATATAACCGCCGAATAAAAGAAAAATCAGATTGCTGGAATTAGTATTAATGAATCAATGAATAATAGAAAATGCCGTATAGTAATATTTGCGTCATGACATATTTATTTTGTCAAAATTTATAATTTTTTTCAGACTAAAAAATTCAAGTTTTTATCGAAAACTCATAGAGAACGCATAGTGCTTGAAATAACTGTAACTCATTTATATATCATGTTTTACACTACACTTTTCCAAGTTTCAGCTGTCATTATATGAATGGCGAAGAATAAAGCATCATACAAAAGTAAAATAAAACTAAATGTATCAATTGTTTTTTGAGATAAGCTTGTTACATATTTCATCATTTACTTACCTCTCGAACATTTTTAAAGATATATTGCATTTACTTGATGTGGATATGCAAGGGCAAGGTACATATTTGTATTCATAAGGAAAAGCAGGTTCCCCATACTCGATGGTGATACCTAAAAATAATTAATGAATATTTATTTGTTTCATTTGATCTACAGGGTACATATTATTCAAATTACATATACTAAGAAAAAATGAATACTTGAAAATAAAATAAAAATTCTAATGTGGCCAGCACATGACCTCTCGCCAACTCCATGTTTAAAATAGCAATGAGCTTTAAATAAAGAATCACTTCCGGTTGATCGTTTGTAAACAAAATCTAATTTGTTGTTCCAATAAATGGAAAAGTCTGTAATACGAAATTTTAAATTATATTTTATTATGTTTTCGAAAATCTGCCCAGATCGCATACTTAAGGGGTTATCACACGTACGCACGTATCTGCAACCTGTCAAACATTTTCTGCAACTTCAAGCGTTTCGTGCAACTTTTCACGTGTGATAGTGCGACAATTTTCCTGCAACTAGTTTTACATCTTGTTCGAAAACTAGTCACACGTATCTGCAACTATCAATATACGCATGCGTAGTAAAGGGGCTTAGGGAGTAAAAATCCCTAAACTGACATTTGTTTGTAAACAGCTGGTAAACAGTACGAGATACACGAGATATTTAAAAATGGCTGGAAGAGTTGGCTTCGAAATAAAATCGGACGAATTTTATCAAAATTTGATTGATCTCGTAAGAAAAGAAGAAGCGCTATGGAATACGAGACATCCATATTTTAAATTGAAGAAAAAGAAGAACGAGTATTTCTTAAAAATTTCTCAAAAGTTAAAAGGATTATATCCTCAATATGAATTTGAAGAAGGTAATTATTTTTATGCTTATAAAAGTATATGAAATATGGTAAAACATATAAATAAATTTAAATAATACTTTTTAGAACATATTCAAACCAAATGGCGAAATTTACGGACATATTTTATGAGATTATATCAGAGATCTTTAAATAAAAGCAGTGGGATGTCAGTGGAAGAAGTTTTTGAGGCAAATTGGCCACACTTTAAAAGTATGATGTTTTTAAAAGACACTATCGATGCTGGACCAAGCCGAAGCAATTTAGAATTTATTGATGACGATCATAACTACCACCTCCCAACACCAACATCGTGTCAACCTCATTTGGATGTAGAGAATTCAGATGTAATATTGGTAATTGTTGTGATTATCATATTTTTGAAATATATCTATAATATACTTTGACTTTTAGGAACAATTTGAATTATCGGATGAGGAAGAGAGCCAATCTTTACTTGCTTTTAACAGGTATTTTCTTGTAATATATTTTAATTGTATTATTTGTATCTACTATTTTGTTTTCCATAGAGTACAAAACCGATCAACGTTGAAGGAAACACCAAAAAGAGCAAATAAAGAAAATGTTCCTCCACAAAAGAATAAAAAAAAAATCATCTCATTACGAAGAAATTGAGAGTAGGAAAAGTGCTTATGAGGCTGTAAACAAAGCATTTCAAACTTTGGCTTTACAAGAAATAGAGGAAGATGCGTATGGAAAGCATATAGCAAAACAAATGAATGCTCTTCCTAGAAAACAAAGAGAACGAGTTCGTTTAAAAATCCACTAAATATTTTTAAACATATTTGAGGAAATGCAATGATGATTTTTTGGCTGATTGCTCATAAATTTATATTTTATAGTTTTAAATTTAAGTTTAATATATGTTTTTGTACAGGATGTTATTTTTTTTATATAGGTAATATTTATGTTTATGAAAGACATTTAACTTTCATAAATTCTTACGTTGTGTTGTTTAATAGAAGTTTAATTTATTTTTTATACTTTTTGTAGAATACAAGATTTGTTTTATATATTTTGTCTTCTTTTTATGTTGATTGGATAAATAAAAAATGATAACTTAAACCTGCATTATAAAATAATTTTATTAAGGAAGGAAATACAAATAAAAATACACTACATAACATTTAATGCAAATTATACATTTTCTGTTGCCAGGATACTGCACCAACCGTATTAAAATACATTTTAAAAACATCTCTTATTTTTTTAGCACTATTTGATGCTTTTCTATTAACTTTTTCAAGGCTAATTAAATTATTATTTTTCTCCAATCGCCACTTATTATTTTCCCTGATCCCAAATTCTCCGTATCTACTGTTCCTGGAGCAATATAGTCATTGTTATTCCCCAGATTTTTTGTTCTTAAAAAATTATGGAGAACACAAGTTGCAAGCACTATAGTTTCTATTTTTGATTTAGAATGAATATTAATAGGTTTATGAAATATTTGAAATTTAGAACTTAAAATACCGAAAGCGTTTTCAGATACTCTCCTTGCGCGAGACAATCTGTAATTAAATATTATTTCTTCTGCAGACAGATTTTTGCCACTATATGGCTTCATCAAAAAGTTTGATAACGCAAATGCATCATCGCCGACTATCACGTACGGTACAGTTTCATTTAGATATGGCAAACATTTTTCTTTGGGTAATTTTATTTTATTATTATCCAATGCTCTTTTTAGGGAGCAGTTATTAAAAACTCCTCCATCGCTGACTCTACCGTTTACTCCAACATCCACATAGAGAAACTTGTAATCTGCATCCACTAGAGCCATCAATATAATGCTGTGGAAGCCTTTATAATTAAAGTAATGGGATCCATCAGTCTGTTGTGGTTTAATAGCAATATGCTTCCCATCAATAGCTCCAAAGCAGTTAGGAAACTGCCAATATCTGTCAAAATTTTCAATTATATTCTTCCACTCTTGCTCTGTAGCTGGAAACTTTAAGTATTCTTCTGACAATACATTATACAAAGCATTGCACACTTCTATTATGATGCCAGATATAGTATTCTGTGCAATCCGAAACTGTGCCTCTAGAGATTATTGGGATTCTCCTACAATTATTGAACAAGGTTGATAATACGACTTTTTAATTTATTTCATTCATACCTGTAGCTAAAAAACGAAGCGTTAAGGCTAAACGTAGGTGAACGGGAATCGCTTTTCTCATTACCGTATCGTTCTTTTGAACTTTAGGTGAAATTAAATTTACTAACTCCTCAAAAGTATCACATGACATTCTCAGAAGTCTTCTAAATTTAAATGGATCTTCAAATTTCAATTCTCGAAAAAGGTTATCACCAATACCATGCAATCTTCTTCGAAGTAACCACGGATTCACCCATGTTTTTCTTTCTTTTCTGCGTCTCATAACAATTATATCATTCTCACTATTATCTAACCATAAAAATAACGTAGTAGCAGCTAATAGTTGGTTGTTCATTTCTATTATTCGTCTAAATACAAATCACAGATACAAATAAATTATTTAAACTTTAAAAAATGACAACAGGAATTAAATATCATGTGTACCAACGTCGAGACTGAAAAAATTCTATATTTCTTGCAACTTTGCGTACGTCTGATAACGTAGGTTGCAAGGTTGCAGCAACTGTTCTCAAAAAAGTTGCAGATACGTGCATACGTCTGATACCCCCTTTAGTCTCCAAATAAACCAAATTAGTATATAATTCATTTATAATTAATGAAATTGAGACAGTTTTGTGATAATAAAACTATTTGAGACAAATAAGCTCTACATACTGATTGGTTGTATAAGAATGTTACAAGAATGTTCTTACAGAAAGTTTATAAATAAGTTTTGCAGTATTTATATAAATATTTAATAATCACTTTAATTGCAACTTATACAATTAATTAATCTGCCAAAGGAAAGTTTTAGGTATATAACTGTTATTAAGCACTATTGATATAATGTTAATTAATATTTCTAATATCTGAATTAAAAATTTATACTACGGTGTTATAAACCTTTATAAAGTAACCTTATTAAATACTTACTGCCTATGACACAAACGTTGTGTCATCTGGTATAATGCGTGTTATGCCGATGACACAATGTCTGTGCCATCATTGTATACATTCTTCTATGCGTCAGTATCTCACAGGTATTAGGAACTAACAGTTGCGCTCTTATAGGCACCTCAGTTATACTTTATACAGGTACATAGTTGGTTTTGGGTTTTGGGCACTCTGAGTTCTACAATGGACAATCAATTGCCGGGACCAGAATTACAGAACAAAATATTTGGAGAAGTATTAGAAAACCAAAGCGATAATATAATATAATCAGTATATGTCGGGAGTAAATTGCCAGGACTAAATGCTGACATGCCAGTGAAAGGTAAACCATGAGCTGGTATAAAAAAACTCATAATACATCACACATCACTAATTTCTAGAGTCCCATTACCAAAAATGTAATGACACAAGTGTTATGTCATATGGCATAGTAAAAATAATAGTGATATAGTTAGTTTCCACAACTAAGACCCGGTATAACAGGCAGTAACAGGGCAGATGATCGGCAGTGAACGTGTTAATAATTTTATAGATTTTCTGTATAATCACATCGGTAAATTCTTTTATACAAATATTTTAATATTACTTTAAAAATATAAACTAAATGGGGATTGAAAAACCCTTATTGGATTAATAGATTTTATTTGAGATGAAAAGGCAAGAGTGGTGTCAATTATAAATCAATCTTTTCACGTTACTCAAAAATAAGTATTGTGTTCAAGGGCACATTTAAGAATAAGCGAGTAAGAAAAAGCCATATAAATCATGGAAATTTATAGTTCGGAGAAAATAAAACTTACCAAAGGAGAAAAAATGAAACAAGATAATTAATGAAAATATTGTTTCACATTTCTTATCAAATACCATAATTCTACATGAAATAAAGAAATATGAAGATGCGAGTACCACTGATATTTGGAAAAAAGAATCTAAATGTAACTGGATTAGATAATAGAATTGGAGCATGACGTTCATATTGATGGCGAAAACAAATTGGCGGACATATAAAAGAATTTGTGTTCGTAGAAAACTACATATCTGGGCAACCACCTTTTAATTTAATCAAATGGTTTTCAAAGAGTTGAGCAATATTTGGAATAAACGATTACCAAATCAGTTACCAGAGGATCCAAGAAATATTACTTAGTACATCCAGATTAATCTTATTAGAATGTTGGAGAAAATGGTCATTATTGGCAAAATGTTCCAAATATTCCAAGTAAAATTTCTCTAATTCCAAACAACACATTTAAGATAATTAATATACTCGTACGTGTAAGTTAAGTCCACAAGTTAGGCCACAACACCAAGACCGGTCTTTGTCTCGTCTCGTCTTGGTCTTGTCGAGAAGAGACGAGACTAGCATCAAGTCTTGAGTCTCGACAAGACTCTCGACTTCAGATCAAAGGTTTTTTAAAAAAATATATACTCCGAAAGTGCTTCAAAAACTAATAGTTCAGTGAACGGAGCCTGAAAAAAGAGGGAATCCTACAAAAGGTCGGGTAATTCTGAATTTTTGATATGTTGTATAGGATGGTTGTTTAGTGAAAAACCCAAATTTCCACAATCCCCCTTCACCGCTTCCTCCGCCATCTTGTAAAAACCACCGAAAATCGGTACTTTTTTTAGTTTATTGCCCATAATTTCTTTCTGTGCATTTTAGCACAAAAAATGTTATTTGCCGACTTGCATAGGACAAAATTTCCGGAAAAATAGTAAAGTTATTTTGTACGATTAATAGCAACAGAGCTGTGAAGCTAACAAAAAAGGTTAAAATTGCGTACTTACCAAAATTTTGAATTTCTTTCCACTTTACATCGCAATAACTCCGTAACACATCATTTTAGCGTAAAAGTCCTCATAGCCAATCTTGTAGAGAATTTAATTACCTATAAAATCCAATTTTTTTTACAATCAATGCGACGGAGTACGGGTCAATTTACAAAAAACGATAAAAATAGTTGTTTCTAGTTTAGCGCAACAACTCTTTTTGGTTTATTATTTCTAATTATAAAAGTATTATTCAAACAAAATAATCTGTGTCGATGCAAAATGAACGTAATTATGTGTTGGCAAACGTCAATAAAGTCTCTTGGGACTATTAGATTTGTTTTAAAAAAAACAGCACTTCCTTTCTTTATTTGTTTGCGACTTCTTTCTACTGCTCTTCAACTCAGAATTATGTTCGTGAAATCCGTATTACGTTAATTCCGCATCATAAAATCAAGAATAGTGATGAAAACTGGAGGGACAACGTTGCTGAACTAAACTTGAAAAAAATCACTTTTTCGTATTTTTTTATTGTAAAGTTACCCCCACTATGCTACATTGGTATTAAAAAAATGATAGATGGATTTTGCAGGTAAGTAAATTCTCAAGATTTGTGATAAGTACTTTTACGCTAAAATTAAGTGTTACGGAGTTATTGCGAAATGTAAATTGGAAAGAAACTCAAAATTTAACTAACTTCTGGAGGTTTATAGGTCCGTTCATTATTCCTACAAAAAAAAACTTCGTGGGTCAAATATACAGGAAATTTTATCCTCCAGAAGTCGTCAAATAACTTTTTTGCGTTAAAATGCAACAGAAAGAAGTTATAAGCAAAAAACTGAAAAATTGCCGATTTTCGGTGGTTAAAATGTTAATAAAGCAATTTTTCAAAATAGGTGTTTCGCGGTAATCTGTGTATTCTATATTTTATCCATTCCGTATCTGAAGGAGCTAGGTACAATATCTAAAAGAATATAATGAAATTTGTTGATAATGATTTACTTATAGCTAGGAATAGTTATAAAAACTCAATATTTTTCTAAGATCGTTACTTTCACCATGTTGAGAGCGGCATATCTCCACCCCTATTGGTTTCACAAAAGACGTAATACGCCAAAGTCTTAGAAAATTTAGTGCTATTTGGTAAATAATTCACTCTGAGTTGAAAAGCAGTAGAAAGAAGTCGCAGACAAATAAAAGAAGAAAGTGCTGTTTTTTTAAAAAAATATGTATACATATATATAATAGTCCCATGAGACTTCATTGGCGTTTCCCAACACATAATTACGTTCATTTTGCATCTATACAGATTATTTGGTTTGAATAATACTTTTATAATTAGGAATAATAAACCAAAACGTGTTGCTGCACTAAACTAGAAACAACAATTTTTATCGTTTTTTGTAAATTGATCCGCACTCCGTTGCATTGATCGTAAAAAAAATATTTAAATTTTGTAGGTAATTAAATTCTCTACAAGATTGACTATGAGGACTTTTACGCTAAAATGATTTGTTACGGAGCTATTGCGATGTAAAGTGGAAAGAAACTCAAAATTTTGCTAAGTACGCAATTTTAACCTTTTTTTTCAGCATCATAGGTCCGTTGATATTAATTGTACAAAATAATTTTATACAACTAGTTTGCAGGAAATTTTATCCTCTACAAGTCGGCAAATAACTTTTTTTGTGCTAAAATGCACCAGAAAGAAATTATAGGCAATAAACTGAAAAAAAATACCGATTTTCGGTAGTTTTTACAAGATGGCGGAGGAAGCGGTGGAGGGGGGATTGTGGAAATATGGATTTTTTACTAACCTACCATCTTATACAATATATCAAAAATTCATAACTACCCGACCTTTTGTAGGGTAAAATGCTTCGTTCACTGTACTATAAGAGTATTGCTGTAAATACTGTTTGAAAATTCGAATAAACAAGAGAGCTATTAATTTTTCAAATTTTGTAATTTTCTACTTTCATAGTTGTGTTCCAGAAACATTAATTTATGTAAATATGATATATTCCTTATTAATCTAAATAATCCATTCCAAATGTAAGTTAATGAATTTAAATCACAATGTAGGTGGCATGAAAAAAATGAAAGAAGTATAAATTTAGAATTCTTATGTTATTTTAATGCACCAAAATTTTAATTTAATTAAAATCAACCTTTATTTTATAATATACATGTTTTATACGTATATGTTGATTTTAATTTAATTTTTATTTAATTATAATATGGTACAACTGGGTATATGTAACACTGACTACATCTTGAAAAATATTTCCCATTTTCAAATATCACACAAAGTTACATCTGTGGTGCATTCTCCACGTTAGCATTGTACTTCAATTTTATTCATTAAACTAATTTATTATAACAAAAGTAACGTTCCCTTCAAATATACAGTACTTTTTTTTATATTTATAGAATCTATTGTGATTCTTAGAATTTTATGAAAATGCAGGCAAATATTTTACGATCTTAGGGAAATTCCCTGTTTAAAACAACCATATTCTACATTTTCAACGGATGTACTTCTTATTCACCTAAATAGTTTATTTCATTTAAACATATGAATGCATATCGCATATAGAAATAGGAATATATTAAATGAAAATAATGTAAACTATTAATTCTAACAAATCAGATACATAATTATTTTGTAAAGAAACAGTTAAAATATATAAAACGAAGAATTAATTCTTCTCAACATTTGTATCCATAATTTATGTAAAAATACTTTTCCAACCTATGAAAATAAAATATTTTCTTATCATTAAATGCTGATAAAAAAAATATCGTATTATATAACACAAAAATTTGGGAAATATGTACTTCAAAAGATAAAAGTTTATGTATCTTTTATGTGATGTATAATGAAAGTAAAACTTTATCTCAACAAAGTGAAATGTAAGGGACATTGTTAAAATATGTAGATACAAGAGAACAATTTGGGAAAATTGGTATCAGACATTCTATGAAACTGGTATTAAACAAATCTGGTAAGAACACGTGCAAAATGCAAGTACACTTTCCTCGCCCGGTGCCATTGATCATAAAGGCATTTTCTTTACTTTTCGGCGTATTTTAATCTAAAGTTCAGTTCAACTGGGTATTATAAAATACTGGAATTAGGGATATTCTTGTACAGGGATTGTAATTCATACTTCTTTGTTCATTCATATTTTCAGCTTCGTTGATAAAGATTAGAACAGATGACAGAATGTAAGGAAGTGATATTTTTGGAAAAACCATTCCTTCAGTATTATGGTCAGTGACATCATCATATACCGTTACCTAAAACAAACTTTTCAAATAAAACAGAGGTTCTCAACCAGTGGTACACATACCATGGGATACGTGAAAGGCTAAGTTTTAGTTATCTACCTATTTAACATTTGTTTAGAAAAATATAAAAAAAAAATAGGGAAAAAAAGCTACTTTTTGGGGGATTTTTTTCATTTACTTACTGCTTCATTTAAATCTATTTACCTATTGCTAATAATAGAAATGCATTTCTGTGATCTATTCTGTAGCTAAGGAATTGAAATTACATATTTTATGTTTAGTAATGAGAAACAATACTTGATATATACGTATATTTTCATATTAATTATTTCAAGAGCTCAAGTATCAAGTTGATGATATTCATAGAAAACTTAATAATAAATAGCTCAAATATTATTTGGAATATTTGAATCGCGATTGTACTGTTGTCCTTAGAATTTTATGTACTATTAGATGCGATTATAAAAAAATTGATAAGGAAGCAAAGTCGAGAGTCTTGTCGAGACTCGAGACGAGACGAGACCAAGACGAGACCAATCTAGTCGAGACCAAGTCAAGTCCAAGACAAGACCGACCCCAAGTCTCGTCTCGTCTCGTCTCGGCTTCCGGCAACACTAGTGTAAGTGCTATATAAAATTCTGCGCAGCAAGTAACAATGGCATATAATGTCTGTTGCACCAATAATAATATTAACATGTTGTTATATAAAAGTAATACAATAAATTTAAAATCTCATGTCAAAATATTGTTTTATTAACACCCTGTTATCAGTTTTTATACAACAGATTGCAGTCAGCAAAGGTACAATAAAACCATTATGTGATAATACTTAACAATAATTTCTTGTAATAAGCACTCCAGACCGTGTAGACCCATGTCTTCTTATGTAATTTTCTTCCACACCACTCTGCCCTGTGTTCTTTGTTTCCAGTTTTTTACACTTAACACTTGTAAGTCTTTTGGCACTGATTTTAACCACTTCAGTTTAGGTCTTCCTCTTCTCTTTTTCTTTATAACCCCACTATCAAAAATTTTCTTTATCCCTCGGTCAGGTGTCATTCGTTCCACGTGCCCTAGCCATCTTAATCGGTGCGCTTTAATCACTCTTGTTATTCCTAGTTCATTATAAAGTTACATTAATTCCTTGTTTGTTCTTCTCAGCTATATTCCATCCTCTTTTTTCCCACCATATATTTTCCTCAATATTTTACTTTCTCATATTTCTATTTCTTTTTGATTTTCTATGTTTAGCACCCATAGTTGACTGCCATATAACACTGTTGATCTTATGATTGTTTTGTAAAGTCTTACTTTTGTCTGTCTTGATATATTTTTAGCCTTTAGATTATTAATAAAACTTCTGGTTCCTTTTGCTAATCTAGTAGTTATTTCTGTCTTCTTCATTTGCATTTGTTATTGTAATCCCTAGATATGCAAACTGTTCCACTTCTTCGAAGTTGTTTTCATTTCTTTCATCTATTTTTATTCTTAATGTATTATTTTTATTCTCTTTTGTTCCTTTTAGACACATTTTGATTTGTTTTCATTTAATTTTAGACCCACTATTTCGGCTGTTTAACTAAACCTGTCATTGTTTCTTGCAGTTCCTTCCTCGATCTTGTAATTAATACTACGTCATCTGCATACGCTCAGCATTGATGCTTTTAGTGGTAAATTGTACCCTTAGTGTGTATATTACCGTTCCTCACTATCCATTCAAGTACAATATTGAATAATATCGGAGATAGAGGGTCTCCCTGTCTCAAACCTTTTTTGTAAAGAAAATTTTGGATTTTGTACAATCGCTCATTATTCTGCACTTATTATTCTTTTGTATCATCTTTGTTAATCATATCTATTGATGCCTCAATCAAATACGGCGGAAGGTAATCAGTCGTTTTGTGCTGACTGTAAAATTGAAGTGAAACTTAAAGAAGAACTTATAATTATGTGCAATGGTTTATGTGGGAAATATTTTCATATGACCTGTGCTACATTAAAAAAAAAACTGAATTCAACTGTATAACAACAAATGATAATATAAACTGGTACTGTAAAAAGTGTGCAGTTGTATACAATAAATTCACTTTTTTACAGAACAGAGATAGTGAATTTAAAACAGTGATTGACAAGTGCCTTAATCTAATACTAAATCAGGACGGCATAATAAAATCATTAATCTCCGAAATTAATATTTTAAAAACTATTATAATTGACATCAAGGGTGACCTTGGCAAGTTAAATAGCAATTTAACAAATAAACAATCACAAGCAAATCGGTGGTAAATGAAATCAAGCAAGTTGAATCTGCAATATCAATAAATAATAATGAAGTAACGATAGTTGGAGTCAAGCAAGCGAATTCTATCGTCCCAATGTCAATAAACAATGTTAATAAAAAGGAAAAGAAACAAAGGTAAACAAAACCAAAATTATAACCTACATATTAATAATGAAGCTGAAAATAAAAAAACTTATACTACAAATAAGAAATATATTATTGGATCATCAATTTCGAACTCTTCAGTATCATTATATGCCAGTGAAAAACGTGCTTGGTTATATGTGGGTAAATTACGCAAAGATACAACGCAAGAACAGTGTTATCTAGAAGAAAAATGCCCAGGAAAAACTTTCCTTTTGAAAAAGTGTCTAAAAATAGTGATCATAATAGTGCCTTTAAAGTTAGTGCCGATTTTAGCCTTTTAGATACCCTTTACGATGACTCGTTCTGGCTAAATGGACTTGTAATAAGACGATTTCAGTTTTTTTGGAAAACTAGAACAGAAGGTATAAAAAAATAAACGGTGCGTAGGTACTAATAATACGAATTTCAGCATTATTTATCTCAACATTCAGTGTTTGAGAAATAAAATTAAAGAACTGGAAATCTTTCTCGACAATCAATCTTGTGAAGTTTTGTGCTTATCAGAACACTGGTTGGAAAATGAAGAACAGTCTAGTGCCAAAATCAACAACTTTTGCCTGGCGACGAGCTTTCATCGACAAACTTTCAAAAATGGGGTCGTAGCTATATTTTGTAAACCAAATGTCAATTTCGAAAAAGTCTCATTCATTGAAGAATATAATATAGAGAAAATTTTTGAATGTTGTGCTATTAAATTTAAGCTCAATTCTATTACAACATATGTTTTGACAGTTTATCGTTCTCCAAACACAAATATAAAAAATCATTTAGATCAGCTTAAACACTGTTTAATTTAAATTTTCAACTATGAGAAAAACTGTAACATTTTTATATGTGGTGACTTCAATATTAATATTTTGATAGAATGCAATGAATCGAAGTATTTACCAGACATAATGGCTTCTTTCCATATATATCCATCTATTTTAGAACCAACTAGATTGAAATCGTCTATTGATAATATTTACACAAACGTTAAAGCAAGTTCTTATTCCGCTAATGTAATTCCACATACCCTCTCAGATCATTCCGCTCAAAGTTTAGCTTTATTGAACATTGTGAACGATGATATTAAACAGAACATTGAAAGGAGGATTTACTCGGTAAAAAGAATAGAACTCTTTAATTATTATTTAAATAGTGTTAACTGGAGTCATATTTATTTTATAAATGATGTAAACTCAAAATTTCAATATTTATTGGACACATTATCGTATTATATTAACATATGCTTTCCACTAAACAAAGTAACTGATAAATCTAACAAAAAATGGATTGCTGATGAAATTAAACAAACTTCATAACTAAAAGAAAAGTTTCACTTGTATAAAGCTGGTATTGTTAGTAAACAGCAATATTCATATGCTAAAACCAATTTTCGCAAAAAGATTAAAAATTCAAAAAGAAGATATAATATTCAATTAACACACGACTCGATTCACTGTAACAAAAACACATGGAATATTATCAACAATAATTTCAATAATACTATAAAAAATATTCATGTTAAACCAAAAACTCTTTGTAACGACTTTGAAGTAATCTCTAACTCCATGCATATGACAGATATGTTTAACAATTTTTTTGCTGATACTGCTGGAAAACTTATTGAAAATACTGATTTAAATTCTTCACCTTCAAATCAATACAACACAAATCATATAACATGTAACAATTCTATTTATTTAGAACCTGTAACCGAAAAAGAACTAGTGACTACTATATTATCGGTAAACAACACTTCTGCAACAGGAATTGATGAAATTCCTGTTAAATTGCTAAAGAGTTGCTATAATTTATTTCTTGAGCCACTACTTCATTGTATCAATGAATCTATTTCAAATGGAATATTTCCTGATTTTTTGAAAAAAATAAAAGTCATTGCCCTACACAAAAAAGGTTCCAAAGAACATGTTGCGAACTACAGGCCTATTAGTTTAGTCTCTGTTTTCCACAAATTATTGGAAAAAATTATACTAAATAGAATACTATCTTTTTTAAATAAAAATGAAATAATTATTTCAGAACATAGCTTTCGCCAAGGTCGTAGTACTACTACAGCACTCGCGAACTTGTTAATATTATATATAGTAATTTAGATCATAAAGTAAATACATACGCTCTTTTAATTGATTTATCAAAAGCTTTTGATTGTGTTGATCACAAAAAATTGTTAAATATACTGGAACGCTATGGATTGAGAGGTATTTGTGCAACTTGGTTTAAATCATATCTAAGTGATAGAGAGCAGTTGGTTTATTATGATAACTATAAGTTTAATGTCAAGCCAGTCCCTTATGATGTACCACATGGTTCAATATTGGGTCCAATTTTATTTTCTCTGTATGTAAATGATATAAGAGTTGTTCTTAATACAAATTTCGTTGGTTTTGCTGATGACTTTTCTAAAATTATTCCAGAAAATGAAATTAATTCAGAAAATACTTTGTCCTCGTTAACTACAAATATTTCTGATTGGTTTGCAAGTCTTAGTCTCACTCTAAATGCAACTAAATTTGCAATAATGAAATTCTCAACAACTAAATGTAATACTAGAATTTTAACCAGATGTAACAATCAAATAATACCACAAGTAAGCAACCAGAAAGTTATGGGTATTAATTTAACAGAAAATTTAAAGTGGGATGAACAAATTAATGTTATTTGTACTAAACTTGCTCCACTATGCTTTGCTCTTAAAAAAACTTTCACAAAATACTACAGTAAATACTGCAAAAAAATTTTATTTTGCTAAATTTTATAGTCTGTCATATGGCATAATTTTCTGAGGCTGCTCTCCTAATGCCGTTCGCATTTTTATACTATAGAAGAGAGTCATTAAAAATATTTAGAGTCATTAAAAATATTTATAACCTTAGCTACAGAAGTACCTGTAAACATAGTTTTATAAAAGAAAAGTTTCTTACTCTGCCATGTTTGTATATCTTAAATGTCATTTTATTTATTAGAAAAAATAAAGATCAAATTTTAAAATATGAGAACTGTCATAGTTATAATACTAGAAGTAAAGAGAATTTAGTGCTTCCCCAAACATAAGTTAGATTTAACTCTAAATGATCCATTTGTAATAGGTATCAAATTATATAACCATTTACCAGAACATATAAAGAATACTGATTCGTTTTATTTATTTAAAAGGAAACTATAATATTTATTAATTGATAAATGTTACTATAATATTAATGAATATTTTAGGGATAATTTTAAGTAGTTATTTTGTTTATTGAAACATCATGAAAACTTTGTATTTGTGACTATATATGTATTTTTCACATTCCATATACCGATGTAATTTTGGTCTTACTTGGAGAATAAACTTTTATTATTATATTATTATTATTTTATTATTATTATTATTTACATTTCTCTCTTCTTCAGATTTTTAAATATGCAATTTGCACAAAGACCTTTGCAGGTAAGTATGTACAAAATTTTGGATATGAAAGGTAAATATGTAACATTACATTTCATTTAATGAATACAATACGAACTATCTTCTTTTAGGTGCAGTTGGGCCGACCTCATTTCTTTTTGCCTGTTGGATTGGCATAGGTGAGTCATATTTTACGTATTGTCGGGACTGAATTCCGATGTATTTAGTACTCCTCTCATAATGCTGCATGTGTCCAGTATAACTGCTTTTTGCATAGTTATATATGATCTTGGTGACATTTTTAACACTCTCAGGGGATCATGAAGTTTATTAGGGATTTCTCATAATGCTCCTATAATCACGGGTACAATTTCGACACTGTTAACACCCCATATCTCTTTTATTTCTCTTGCGAGTGGTGTATATGTTTTGATTTTTATGCTCCTAGTAGTGTCGATGTTTGTGACATATAAGATGGTTACGTCGATTATATACACTTTTTTCTCCTCTGTGACCTCGAATAGGATATCAGGCTTATTGTGTTTGATGTAGTGTTCGGTCTGTATGGTTTTGTTCCAATAGAGTTTTCCTTTTCCACTGGCGATGACGTTGGCTGGTTTGTATTTGTGGTACGGTGTTTGGTTTATGGATGATTGTAGTATCGATGCCAGGTGTTGATGGACGATTCTTGCCACTTTATTGTGTTTCTCTGTATATTCTTCTGATGTTAATGACTTACAGCCACTTATTATGTGTTCTGTAGTTTCGGGGGTTTGGTGGCACATCCTGCAGTTATCTGTTGTGTTGGTGTTATCTTTTAATATGGTTTTTTTATAATTACGTGTTGCCATTATTCTGTCCTGTATAGCAAATGCAAACCCTTCTGTCTCGGGAAAGATGTTGGTGTGTTGGAGCCATGCATTGCTAGCTGTATAATCTATCTCTTCTCTAGTTAATCCTGCTATGAATCTTCCGTGTAGTTGTTTTGACTTCCACTGTTCTATTTTCTGCTCTTGACTGTGGATGTTGTCGAGGGGTTGGTATTGCGTATTTTGCATATTTAGTGGGGTGTGGTTCAGATCTGCCTTCATTAGTGTAGCGTACAGGCTGTTAGATTTACTTTTATCTAGAAAGAAGGATCGAAGGTTGTCAATTTGAACGTAATGTGCATTATAGATATCAACTATTCCTCTTCCTCCTAGGTTCCTGGGGAGGTGAAATCTTTCTACTGAGCTGTGGGGGTGGTGGCATATATGTTTTGTGAAGAGAGTTCGAATTCTTCTATTCAGATCTTGTAGTTCCGTTTGAGACCATTTTAAGATGCCGAAGCTGTAGGTAAGTACAGGTATGGCATATGTGTTTATTGCCGTAACTATGTTTTTCCCCGACAGTTTTGTTCTTAGGATGTTATTTACTCTCGTCAGTGTTTTTTCTTGTACATCTTGTTTCATCTGTTTGTGATTTATAGTTGTTGTTTGAAGTATTCCTAGGTATTTGTACGTTTCTTCTTTTTCCATACTTTCTATTGTGTTTCCTTCTTGCTTTCGTAGGATGTAGTTATCCGTTCGCATCCATTTTCCTTTCTTCATTCCATTTATTTTACATTTTTCAATTCCAAACTCCATTCCTATGTCTTTACTAAAGTTTTCAGTTATTTTTAGCATCTTCTTTAACTGGGTCTCTGAGTCGGCTATAAGTTTGATGTCATCCATGTAAATCAGATGTGATATTCGAGCGTTTGTCTTGTCAATCTGGTAACCACATTTCTTTAGTAATATAGACAGAGGATTTAATACTAAACATTATTATTATTATTATTATTTATTATTATTATTAATTATTATTATTATTTATTATTATTATTAATTATTATTATTAATTATTATTATTATTATTATTATTATTATTATTATTATTATTATTATTATTATTATTATTATTATTATTATATATTATTATTATTATTATTATTATTATTATTATTATTATTAATTATTATAAGCTTTGGGTTTATAATGAATTGTTGAAGTATTTCAATCACTTTGCTTCTTTCGATCGTATCATACGCTTGCTTAAAGTCAATGAATAATAAGTGTAAAAGTAAATTGTGCTCATAACTGTTCTCCATTATTTGTTTCAGAATAAATACTTGGTCTATTGTCGATCTATTTTTTCTGAAACCGGCTTGGTATTCTCGTAATATATTTACTGTTTCTTGCATTAGTCTGTCCCTTATTGTCGTTGCAAAAATCTTATAGACAATGTCCAGTAAAGCAATCCCTCTGTAATTTTTACAAACTGTTCTGTCACCTTTCTTGTGTACCGGGAATATTATAGCATCTCTCCAACTGAAGGGGATCTCTTCTTTAGTCCATGCTTCCTTGATTATATAGTGGACTTGCTGTCTAATTGTGTCTCCTCCCAATTTATATAGTTCTGCTGGGATTCTATTTTCTCCTGCACTTTCGTTATTTTTTAGGTTGTTTAATATTTTATTTATTTCTTCCATGTCCGGTGCCTCCATTTCTTGTTGTATTTTTGTATGAGTACTATCTACTTTATTTGGTTCGTAGTTTTCATTTTCTCCTTCCGTGTCCCCATCTACGATTTCTTTGAAATATTCCGCACACCTATTAACTTTTTGATCTCCTGTCACTAATTCACCTTTTTTATTTTTACAGAATAATGTTCTTTGTTGGCGTCATTCTTTATGTTTCTTTGTTTCTTGGTATAGGTTCCTTATGTAATTATTTCTGTAGTTTTCTTCAATTTTGTACATACTTTCTTCTATCATTTTTCCTTTCTTTGCTCTACATATTTCCTTTACATTTTTCTTTTCGTTATCAAAAACTTTATTCTCTTCATTATTTAGCTGACACAATTTAATTATGCTCTGATCTCTTTTTTCTATCGCTGGCCTACAGTCTTCATCAAACCAGTTATTTCTCTTATGTTTTTTTCTTTTATTTATCATTACACTTGCTGCTTCGTGTATAGCTGTCTCTGTGTCTTTCCATTTCTCCTCTAAAGTTATTTTGTCAGTAACACTTCCTATTCTTGCTTCAAGTGACTGTATATATTGCTGTGAATTGTTTTCGTCCTCAAGTATTTCTACGTTATATTTTTGCCAGCCTGCTTGTCTCTTGCTGTAAAATTGTGGAAAATCTTGTTCTATTGTAATTTTTACCATGAAGTGATCTGAATCTATACTCGCTCCTCTTCTGCTTTTTACATCTTTTATTATATTAGCATGTCTTCGATTAGGATATGGTCTATTTGATTACATAATTGTCCATTTGGATGCATCCATGTTCCTGCATGTATATCTTTTCTTTTAAATTTTGTACTTGTGATTTTCATATGCGTTTCCATTGCGAATTCAATTAGTTTTCTTCCATTTTCATTTGTCGTCTCATGTTTACTATTTCCTTCCGTAATTGATTTATATATTTCCTTCCTTCCTACTTTTGCGTTTAGGACACCTATTATGATTTTTATATCATATTTCAGAATTTTCCTTCATACACTCATTAATTCATCATATCATATATCCTTATCCTCTTCCTCTTTTTCGTTGGTAGATGCGTGTACATTAATAATATTCAGCTTTCGATATCTTCCCTTTAATCTTATGCTGCATATTTTTTCTGTTATTGGGTTAAACTCTATTATTGACTGTTGTAATTGTTTTTTAATCATAAATCCTGTGCCACATATTTTTTCTTTGTCCCCTCTGTTACAAAATATGTAATCCTCTACTTCTATTATAAAATTATCTTTTTGTTTAGTTTCTTGTAAAGCTATTATATCAATATTGTAGTTCTTTAGCACCATGGTTAAATTTTTAACTGATCCTATTTCATTTGTTCCCTTAACGTTCCATGTTGCCAATTTCATATTTCCTTCTTTTTTTGGTCTGTTAGTGCCTATCCATTTTCTTTTAAATTCCCTTTGTTCATTGCCTGTTTCGTTTTTCATAGATCCCTCCGGTCTCTTTATTCCTAATCGTTTTTTGGAAGTAGATTTTTTCTTTCGATATCATTCGTTTTCTCATTCCATACCCAACATTCTTCATTTATAAATAATTTCTTATACCCTCATGCGCTACTCTTCCTTCAGAAATTTCCCGTTTGGCCCTTTCTCGGAGTTTCTTTTGTATCTCACTTTCGGTCTTCGTTAAATCGTGATCTATAAATATGTTTTTACCTTTCAGTTTATTTTTATTCTTCATTATTTATTGTTTCTCTTCCCAAGTATTTATTTTTGCCAGTGCCATTTTCTTCTCTAAATTATGATTCATTATACTTTGTGCTGTATCCACTTTTATTTCTATGTCCAGTTTCTCTTTACAAAATTTCTCTATTTCTTTTATATTATTTTTGAAATCAATACCTTTTATTACAATGTTATTTTTCTTCTGTCAGCTCTCTTCTTTTTCTTATTTTTGCTCAATAATTGCTAGTCTTTTCCTTAGTTCCTTATTTTCCTTCTTCAAAGTTATGAGTTCCTTATTTATTGCTTTCATATCTTGATGTGTATGCTGTTGTTTGGCTTTAATGTATTTTAGTTCCTTTAATAGATCGGCAAACATACTTTTTATTTCTTTCTTTTCATTACCTTGGTTTTCGTCATACTCATATCTTTTCCTAGGTGATCTTATTACTTTTTTACTTTTTTTAAAAACGTCTGCTGTTCCTTTCCTTTTCTTTTTTCCGTCTTCTGTAGAAGATAATTAACCAAGCTCATCATCATTGCTTTTAGAGTTGTTTCCTCCACTCATTTTTGTTGCTGTTGCGTCGCTGTTGCGTTTGGGATCGTTGCCACGGCCGAAGTACGCTTATGTCTGACAGATTTATTTAATAATTTATTTCTTCTTGGTGTTAATTTCACAGGATTTTCTTTTCTAACCTCCTACTTTTTCTTTAAATACAAATGTTCCCAGCGTTTTGTAACTGTTACAGGTACTTAGATTTTATTTAAAAGGAAATTTTTGTCACTATTTTAGGTTATTGACACTCCCACTTTTTGTTTTAGCACTTTTGATTACTAATCACTGGCTATTTTAACAAAACTTTGGTCTTTTACAAAAGGATTGTTAACAAGAGCACACTAGACTTTCTCTCGTACGAAAAAAAAAATGCACAATATGCCCTAATTTGGTTACTATATCGTAGCAAAAATTCCGCACTTCCGAGCTCAACTTAATCTCGCAACAAATTTCTTGTATAAAGTAAATATTACAGAAATAATTGTATAAAAATTATATAAATGATCAAAAAGTAGTAACGTCAGAATTTTTTTTTTTTTACTTTTAAATTCAGTAGGACTTTATTATGGTCAATCGAAAAATATTTGGGAAAAAACATTTAAATAACTATAACAAAAACCATTTTCCTAACATGATTTATTAAATATTGAGAAAATATATATTTTAGTAAATATTAATTTCTAATTTTTAATTTTATAAACATTTGTAACACAGTGGAGAATATATGTCGCATAATTAATTGAAAGTATCAACCTAGGTTTCAACAGAAAACTTTTTTTCGCAATAATATTACTGTTTTCTGAATACAATATATGCATTATTTTTATATTCATATATGTGTACATGTTACATAACCAAGAAACATAAGGACACCTTCTAGTCTTTCATACAATAACTGTGAAATACCTATAAAACTACGAATCATGTTAATAATGTGTAGCGCAACAATTATATAGGAATTCACATTGCACTGCTGTACTATTAGAAAGTAAAAAGTTTAATAAAAAATTTAAGATAACTTTTATATGATTTATAATGTTCTGAATAAAGGTTTTATTAAATTATCCATAACGGCTGTAATAACGTAATTAAAAAGTGCTTATTAGCTGCAAAGTGGTTATGTTCCTCGCTTTAATATAACAGTATGGTTTTATTAATCTCTGCCTATTTAGGAGATTTAGTTGCTGTGTTATTCTTTATTATATGTTTTTGCAGTTTCTTTAAATAACTTTAACTTTTATTAGATGGCTCTGTAGCTGTTCTCAATATCTTCATAATGTTTTCTGTGATAATTGGGTGTTAAAAGCTCCAAATTAAGTACCACTTCCGTTTTATCATATGTGTACGAGTTCTAAATACTAGAGTTGAGAAGTTTTGGATCGTATTTTAATATATTTTTTCAAAAAAATCTGTTTAGCGATTCTCATATAATACCACTTGCGATTTATCAATTTTAGAAAAATATGTAATATGTCGTTCTAATTAAAACAAAAGTTGTAAATAGCAAATTTGAAAAGTCTTGGATTATATCATAATATTATATCCAGAATAACAAAGAGCAGATAAAAGATTTTTTTTCAACAGAATTTAAACGTAAAACCAGCAATAAAATAGTAAGCATGTGGCAAAATAAACAGAAAGAGAAGATCTTGCTTGTAGAACTATAAAAATGGGAAGATAAAAGGGAGATCATGACCCATAAACAGGAACTGAGAAAAAAACAACCTCAGGTGTATGTGGAAGGCGATTTAACCAAAAAAGAGAGAGACATACAAGCAAAGATAAGAGGAATAGCAAGGGCAGAGAGGGAAAATAATAAAATAGTGAAAGTTGGATATAGAAAAATAACAATTGATGGACGGCTATGTGAATGGAGTGAACAAGAGCAGGGGGTGGTAGAGTCAAACAAAAAGACAAAAAACTATTAGACCCGGCAAAAGAACGACGACACACAAAAACCGGCAGAGCAAAGAAAATGGACTCGAGTAATGGAAATAAAATTAAATATATGAGATTAGGAACCTGGAATGTAAGAAGTATAACGGGGAAAGAATACGAGATTATAGAAGAAATTCAAAAGATGAGAGTAGATATAGACCAAAATGAAGTATAAGGGACTGAAACAGCTTACAGAGCACTACTGGATGCTTTGGTCAGGAGTAGAAAGTAGTGAGTGGGCTGCAGGAGGAATAGGGTTAATTGTACACAAAAAATACATATGCCAAATGGAAAACATTAAATATATAAACGAAAGGATCATGTCCATGGACTGGAAAATTGAGCATGAGAACGAATACACGTTAATAGTAACGTATGGCCCAATCGAAGGCGATAAAAAAGAGGATTTAGATAAATATTACAGCGAACTACAAGATGCAATGAACAACACAAATAAAAATATAATTATAATGAGAGTTCTAAACGGTAGAGTTGGAAATAATAACACGGGACTAGAGAGAATCATGGGGAGAGAAGAAGAAAAAACCTTAAAAAATAATGGTCAAAGAATAATGGAAATATGTAATGAAAACGATTTAATTATAACTAATTCTTTTTTCACACACAGGGACATTCACAAGTATACACAAGAACAGCTCACAAGAAACGAAAAGTCAATAACAGATTATTTTATCAACTTGAGAGCACAGATAAAAGACGTGAGAGTATACTGAGAGCCAGAAATTGGGAGCGACCACTATATGTTAGTGATGATGAAAGTTTGAACAACGACTATCTGAAGCTCACAACGAGAATAGGAAACTGTTCTACGGAGCTATTAAAGCAAAGCGCACAGAGAAACAAACTACCCTAGGAGTCATTAAACATAAAAAAACGGATTATACTGCAGTCAGAAAAAGAAATAATGGAAAGATGGAGGGAGTACTTTAAAGAAATGTTGGAAGTAGAAAACAGACCAAATGGGATACAAACAGATAAGGAAGCAACAGTAGTAAGAGGCGAAGACACACTACGAGACACAAACCAAATTGCAGAAGAAGAACTTATAACAGCAATAACGAAAATTAAACTAGGAAAAGCTCCAGGGCATGACAAAATCACGGTCGAAATGCTAAAATATATGGGCACAACAGGACAAGAATGCTTGTTAAATATTTATAATACAGTAGAAGAGCAAGGCACACCGCAATACTGGCAAATAGGAGTTATAACCCCAATTTTTAAGAAAGGCGACAGCAAAGAGTATAAAAATTTCAGGGGCATTACTTTATTAAGTGTATCAACAAAACTGTACGCCAGAATTTTAGAAGATAGAATAAGGAAACAAGTAGATAATACGATTGAAAATACAAAGCGGGTTCAGACCAGGACTAAGTGTGCAAGACCATATTTTTACATTGCGCCAATTAATCGAAAAAGCTAGATCAGTGAATAAACGCATGTACTTATGTTTTATTGATTTGGAAAAAGCGTTCTATAAGGTGAATAGGGAACTATTATGGAAGTGTCTGGAATCGAGAGGCGTTGACATAGCCACAATAAATAGAGCAAGAAAATTATATCCACAAAATAAATGCTACGTCAGAGTCAGGAATAACGCATCCGAAATGTTCGAAACAAAAACAGGTCTAAAACAAGGTTGCATATTGAGCCCCCTACTATTTAACTTATACCTCGATGAAGCCATGAAACAAATCAGAAACAAACTAAAGGTTTACAAGGTCGGGTATTGGAATATGGAAGAAATAACTATAAACGAACTAAGCTACGCAGACGACATGGTTTTAATAGCAGAAAACGAAAATTACTTGCAACATAACATCAATTTGGTCAAGGAGGAGTTCGATTCCTGGGACATGATTATAAACAAGGAAAAAACCAAAACCGTGATAATAAATAGTACAGGAAGCACACATAACACAAAAATAGGAAACGTATCTATAGAGCAAGTGAAAGTCTTTAAGTATTTAGGAGTGGCTATACACGACAACGACAACCTCCACCAAGAGATAACTGAGACAGTTAATAATGGCGGGAGACTCTTTAACGCTCTATAAAATAAATTACTTGCAAAGAAAGAAGTACCAACACATACAAAATCGAACTATTCAAAAAGGTGGCAATTCCAGTACTAACGTACGCAAGTGAATCATGGACAACAACACAAAGAATACACAGCAGGCTAAGAAACATGGAAATGAGATTCCTTACGGGAATTGAAGGAAAAACCAAATATGACCGCATTAGAAATGAGACGTACAGAATTATCAATTTTAGAAAAATATTAATATGTCGTTCTGATTGAAACAAAAGTTGTAAATAGCAAATTTGAAAGATCTTGGATTATATCATAATATATTTATTACGAAAATCTGTTTAGAGCTTCAAGTAAAATATCACTTCAGATTTATTAATTTTAGCTAAAATGTAATATGTTGTCTCCCCTTGACACAAAGTATTAAGGACCAAAACTGAAAAGTTTTGAACTATATTCTAAAATAGTTTTTTATTAAAAACCTGTGGGCTTCAAAAGAAGTACCACTTGCGGTCATTAAATTTTACCCATAATCTAATCAACGTTTTATGTTAATGCAGAAAGCTTAAATACGGAAAATATAAATTTTTTTAAAGTTATAAGAGTTATTGTGGAAAATAAAATCGTCACACGCACACGCACGCGTACGACAAACACACACATACAGACACACATATACACACTGTTACATTCCACTTTGGCAATTCATAGTTTGTTTTTTTATTTAGTATTTTTTAAGTAGTCTATATTTGATTGTTATTCTATACGTTTATGGTATTTGGTTTCAAAATTTTGTTAATTACGGATTCATATGTCGCAAATTACAAGATTGAATTACTTGGTTATTGCATTTTGTTGCAATTTGACACATTGTTTCAATTTTAGTGAATCCGCACACTGCGGAATATTTCTAGCCGCTAGCACATAGAAAGATTTCATTGTTGGCGAAAGCTTTCATCGGTTTATTCCACGGTATAAGAAGCTAAGGTAACGCCTCGTGTCAAGGCGGCTCTACAATTTCCCTGAAACGGAAACGAGAACGGTGACGGAAACCTACCGAGAACAAAAACGGTAGCAAGAAACGCTATCAGATGCACAATTGTATGGGAACGTAAACGGGAATTAATACAAATTCTTGACATACAACCTTAATTTTTCTTTCATAGTTTTTTCAGCGCAACATTTGTATTATCTATTTTTCATCTCTCACATAAAATGGATGATTTTTTGTCATACAGATAAGTATTTTGTTCTATGAATGAAATTATTTTTTTTTTAATATCATTTTCCGTACTCTCCATAATTTTAAGCCAGGGCATGGAAATAACGTTTTTTAACTTCTTTATATGCGAAACATAACACAAATATTAAATGAAGCTTGAAGGGAAAACAACTTGAAATAAAGGAATTGTGGGTAATGACATCATATTTTCTTTCTATTGGTTGTTGCAACGTAACGGGATCTAGAAAGTTCAATCTTGGCGAACTTTACCGTTCTCGTTCACGGGCGATGTTTAGCTTCCCGTTCCCGGAATCTGGTTGTGCATGTGTGCATTTAAAACCGTATTATTCATTTTTCTTACCGTTCTCGTTCTCGTTTCCGTTCTCGTTCCAGGGCAATTGTAGAGCCGCCTTCAGTCGTGTGTCAGTGTTGTTTGGCTTTATGGGACACGTATATTTGAAGTCTAATGTTGTGCGTCGTTATTAATTGTGATGTGGATATTTCCATTAGTTTGATCTTGTTCTGCTTCAAAGTTAAGGTAAACAAAGTAGAATAAGTATTTTTTAAGTATAACTCATATCTGAGTAACTAATTTTAATTTAACATAAGTTTGTTACATTTGCATTACAGAATCTCAACTTAACCCATTTGAACTGCAAAATGGCAAAAAGTATTACGCACTTATATACATAAGTATAAATATATGTAAATATTATTAATTTGAAGTGATTAGTTTTTTGACAGTGACATTTATCTCTTTGTTACATACATTTGAAATATGAACTTTGAAACAAAGGTATAATATGAATCAATTTATTTTTGTTAAATAGTTTTATATTAATAAATTTTATTACATATTATGTGTATACATAGTTTCAGAAATATCACAAAAAATACGCTATCTTCTCCGTACTTGTCAAATATAGAAGACATGCAGAGGCACAACAGGATAACGGAGAAATAATTGTATTTCATTTGACATACACATATTCGTTGTATCCTAATCATGTGTTTTTTAAGATCAAAAGAAAATATAGTGCATTTTTTATTACATCAGTGTTTTGATTATTGTAATCAATTTTGTCATTGTTATATTCAAGTATAAAAATGAAATAATTTTCATAGGATTAAGTATGTGGATCTCATTAATATTAAAATATTCTATTAATCTGTGAAAAGTTTTGTGGTATTTAGTTCCAGTATTTTCTTCAAATTTTCTCGATTCACCCCAGTACATTTTCGCGCCATTTTCTTGATTTTCCATGTTAAATGTCAAGGTTTGCTTGGGACACACGGTATATACAGAGTGAACACTGAAAACCGTGACATAGGCGTTTAACATGGGAAAACAGTTTTTTTTTTACCTGTCCCGCAAGAGTATAGTGGGAGTTTTTGATATGGTTAGAAAGATTATTTAATTTGGCATCGAAGAATATCTAAATACTTCTAATTTAATGCTTTATTATTGAAATATTTACGAAAGTATAATGCCACTTGACAGTTATTACTTATAACTTACTAAAAACAGTAATCATGGAAACGTATTCGGTAGCTGACTTGGTTAAATCAAGGCTCCATGATAATTTTTCACTAGTTCAAATCCCTCCCGGTTCAAGTTAATATTTTTATTATCTTTATATTTATTTTGTACAATGTATTATTAAATAAATTACAAAATTAAAACAAATAATTTTTTGGTATATCAAGTATTTCATTGACTAAGGCCTGTTCTACAACTGAGTTGTTTGTCGGTTATCGCTTGTCGTAACTCGTTTGACGTTAGCAGCACCCGACATTGCTTTCTACAATAGTCGGAAGCTGTCGTAGCGTACTGTCACTTTTAAGTGAGGTTATGGATATTTCATCTCTTCCAATTTATTTTAATTTAATTTAATTGTAACATAGCTTCAAATAAGAAAACTAAGACGGCCGATGTAAAAGAGACGAAAAAAAAAATACAAGATGGTGGGTAAAACCTCATATTACCGTTTATGTTAGGCAAAATTTTGGTGCGCACAGAAAATTATTTACATCATAAGTGATCATGAAGACTTTTTTAAATTTACGAGAATGTCTGTACAACAATTTGATCAGTTGCATGATATTCTGAAACCACGATTACAGAAAACCTTTGCCAACTGATATTAAACTTGCTGGTAAGGTTAGGTAGTTAATTTGAAACAAATTGACCGGTAGTATTACTCAAAATTTTAGTCACCGTAACTAACTAATTACCATGGCTACCATTAAAAAATACATTAGAATGATTAAAAAACAACTGAATTTGTTATTTTAATCATAGCTTAATCACCCTTGATAAATACTATCGGTCTATATGATTATTATTTGTCCCCAAATATTTTTTTTTCTTTTTAAATCGTTGTATAATTTATTTATTTTGCCCTACATACTACTGTTTTCGTGCACATAATATATTATTATTACATCCAACGTCATATAATTCATTTTCAATTTTCTGTTGACGTGACCTTCAATGTCGTCGGAAAAGATGGGAAATGACCAATTTGCGTTCCGACTCCGACAGCCGACAACTCCTACCGCCAAATTTCTGCGTAGTGCGCACGCGTACGACATCTGACACCAACTAACGATTTATAGGGCACCTGCACCTACGTCACAACATAGCGGATGATCAGCTGATCTCGGACAATCCAGCTTCAATTTAACATTGCGTCTTATGCAGCGAATGTGTTTTCTGTACAAGAAATTCAGTTTTTCCTAAATTTATACATGCTATTTTAAAATGTAATTAGCCATAATTAAAGATAAGTGTATGAATTATTTACTTATAAAACAAAGCAGTCGTATTTATAAATGTATTTTTAAAAATATTAAATTGAAATAAGTAGCTTGTAGCATCAGGTTGTATTACATTCATTTGAGTTTGTATAAGTTTTTTTTTATGTGTATTGTTAAATGAAAACATGAATATTGGAATTAAAATAAATTGAATTTTTTTAATGTATAGAGAAAATTAAATTTGTAATATATATATATATATATTTATCTTCGAGTTCATTTTTCTTATTGTCATATTGTGTATTTTTATTGTATATAAATGAGCTTATTAATTATAATAAATTGACATTTTTTTGACAAAGATTATAAATGCGTTTTAAAAATCAATATGAAATCAATAATTGATTACCTATCTAATTTTTAAACCTTTGTGAGAAACAGACACAAATATAAATATTTTTTCGGTTACTAAAAAAAACTTCATTCAAAATTTGCAATTCTGTCATGTAAAAAATATTTTTTCATGTTTTTTATACATATTATTAAAGAAAATTACATATATTTAAACATTCATACAATATGTTCCCATCCAATTATGTTTAAATTATTTTATATGCAATAAAAAAATACACAAAAAAATTGGATTGGGTTAGTTTTAATTTAATAACCTGGAACTCATTAAATAATAAGAATGTCCTGACTTATTTTTTACGGAAAACACTCCTCATATACTCACTTTTACTCACTCTAATCTGTTTTTCCCAAATAAAACAATAAGTGCCGTAAAAATACAATAAAAGCTTACGGCACAATATTTCTCCGTAAGACACATTGCAAACTGAAGGTTTGGTTGTCCAAGATCAGCTGGTGGCCGCCATGTTGAAACGTCACGTGCAGGTGCCCTATTGTAGAACAGGCCTAAATGTGTAAATTTAAGTCAAATAAATAATTAAGTTTAGTTTTATGTTCGTCATTAACGCAACCCGTTTTTTCAAAGTCTTGAATTTCTCGTAAACTCATCCCTTGATTGTAAAATTTAGTTATACTAATTTTTTCTTCTAATTAAAAATACATTGGATTTACAAAGTTTTCGGAAAGAATGTATTTACTAATACAAAAATAAATATAAAAATAATAAAAATATTAACTTGAACTGGGAGGGATTTGAACCAGTGAAAAATTATCATGGAGCCTTGATTTAACCAAGTCAGCTACCGAATACGTTTCCATGATTACTGTTTTTAGTAAATTATAAGTAATAACTGTCAAGTAGGATTATACTTTCGTAAATATTTCAATAATAAGGCATTAAATTAGGAGCATTTAGATACTCTTCGATGCCAAATTAAATAATCTTTCTAACCATATCAAAAACTCCCACTATACTCTTGCGGGACAGTTAAAAAAAAAACTGTTTTCCCATGTTAAACGCCTATGTCACGGTTTTCAGTGTTCACACTGTATGTTATAAAATAAGTGTCACAAATTATGAGAGCATATAGTACTGATCAAAATGAATAAAAAAAGTTTGATCAACATGGGTCCGATCTTCAATTGTTTTTGAGAAAGAGGCCATTTTGTATTACAATCGAAGAAAAACTGACTAAGATAGTGGTCGAACCAAATTTTGTCTACGCCAGTAAATCCATACTAATATAATAAATGCGAAAGTAACTCTGTCTGTTACGTTTTCACGCCTAAACCGCTGAACCAATTTTGATGAATTTTGGTATAGAGATAGATTGGACCTTAAAGAACTTGAAGGGGTGAAATAGGGGATGAAAGTTTGTATAGAGAATCCATCATTTCTTCCGCTGAACCAGTTTTGATGAATTTTATTTTAAACATAGAGTGGAACTTGAAGAAGGACATAGGCTACCTTTTGTCGCGAAAATAAAACTTGAAAGGGTGAAATAGGGGATGAAAGTTTGTATAGAGAATCCATCATTTCTTCTGCTGAACCAGTTTTGATGAATTTTAGTGTAAACATAGAGTGGAACTTGGAGAAGGACATAGGCTAGCTTTTGTTGCAAAAATAAAACTTGAAGGGGTGAAGTAGGGAATGAAAGTTTGTATGGAGAACCCATTATTTCTCAAGTTAGGGATATAAAAATTCTTATTTATGCTTTTGATAAGAAATAGTGTTTTAGCGTTTTTGAAAAATCATCCCTCAAGGCGGTATGATGGGGGATGATTTCAATTATTTTTTTATCTTTGTATGTATAGTTAAATTTTAACCGTTAGCAGATTCTCGATATTTGTCGGAGAGATAGCTTGCATCATATGTACATAAGTAAACCCGAGTACCCGAGACATGTTTAGAAAAGGGAGCTGTTAGGTGCGGTGCGGCGATCGGGAGGGCAGTGGGCAGAGCCTGTTACATGTACGATACGAGGCAGGTTGCCGGCTTGCGCATGCCTCCGAAGTAAATGTGAAAAATTACTAGTACACGTGTAGCTAATTGTAGCTTTACCCGTGCGAAGTCGGGGCGGGTCAGCTAGTAGATTATAAAAAACAATAATATTTTATATGAAACATTTTTTTCACTTTCTAATAGTTACGAAGTTATTTGAAAACTAAATATTGTCCAAGGTCGCCACAACTTTTCTCTTAGTGCAAATATTCGATTTTTTTTCAAAAACATAACATATCTAAGATGACCTCTGAAAGGTAAACAAAATATCTCATTTAGGGCCAGTTGTACAATCTCCGGTTAGAATTTTAACTGTCGGTTAAATAAACAAAATTGAAACGAAATGAGCTGTCAAATGACAAATTGATCATTGCTGTCAATAAGCCGATTCAATATTGTTTATTTAACTTCCAGTTAAAATTCTAACCGGAGATTGTACAACTGGCCCTTAATCAAAGTCGTAACTCTTACAGTTTTCGAGATAGCAGAGGTAAACACCGAAAAAACTCATGTTTCATTGCCTTATATCTCGGAAACTATTGAAAATCGGACCGATGTTGATTAAGCTTTTTTTACTCACTTTGGTCAGTACTATATGCCCTCATAATTTGTGACACTTATTTTTTAACACCCTATATATATTTGAGTAATAAAAGTGCTACATCGACACAGCCTGAGTCCCGCAACTGTTAGCCGCATATACTTCTACATGCAAAACTTCCTGCCCCTGCGCTCTCGTCACGAGTGACGGCGAGCTGCCGCGCATATTACGCCACGTCTTGCACACGATTGGTGCGAAAATTACCAATAGCTTGCAATATATTTAACCATCAAAATTTCCATAATAGTTTATATCAGTATTGTACATATTTGACATTTCTGACACATACAAAAACACATATCTTCTTTATATATTTTGATATTTTTAATTCACTTTATTACCGGCAAGGTAGTGGTCCTGGGTTCAAATCCCAATGGCTTACATTATCTTTTCACTCTTTCCTAATTCATTCTGTTCACTCTTATTCTTCTAATGTTAGAGATTCTTTCAATTCATTGATGAATTGACGGTATTTCTGAAGGGTACTTTTATGTAATATATGTATCTATAATTATAAATATTTAATTAATAATATAATAAATATATTAAATGTACATCCCAGAAAAAGTCTTCAGTAATGTCTCTGGCTTTTTGACACACATTTATCTGTCAATTACAAACATTTTAATTTTTCCACTTGTTTTCCATGGGCAGCGAGATTCATTTACAACTTATAATTTTTTTATTTATATGTATCTGTCTTTAACATAGAAGGTATATTAAAAAAATTTAAATATATCGAATAGAGATTTTTATGTTCTTTAATATTATTAATAACAGAAATTTTCAAAAAATAATATTTAGAAGATGTCAGATTGAGGATACTGTAGTTAAATATATATATATATATATATATATATATATATATATATATATATATATACAGGTGTCTCTCAAATAGGGGGACATGGCTTAACCACAGATTCCTGAGGCTAAAATGAATTGGAACTAAGAAAAGTTGTTTGTTTTTGATCAATAATGATCAGACATACGTTTCTGTGTTCATAGCCTACTACGAATTAGGTTTCTTTCTGAACACACTGCACTTATGTAAGTACAGTAAATGAATAAATACTTTTTTTGGGTAGATTGGAAAATAATGTTTATGACAAATATTGTAGTAGATAGTTTAAGGATTTTATAAATGTTTTATTTTCAAAAATCGATGGAGTGGTTATCAAAAAATCGTGTATTGAAATTTTTGATCAATCGCCATTTTGTCATTTTAAAAAATAAAAAATAATTGTAAATGCCAATTAAAGGTAAATCCTAAAAGGTAAATTTGAAAGAAAAATTTTTTTCGATAGTCTTTAAAATAATGGAGTTATGACGATTTTTCGAAAAACAAAAGAACTCCAATAACTACGAACCGGAGCACCAAATCAAAAATTGGAACAAAAAAAAGTTGTCTGTTTTAATGAGTTCTAACCACCATTTTCGGGTGTAACGACTTAGTATTAACACCCTGTATATTTAAATTAGTTAAAAATAATATTGTTACTTAAATGTTGATAAAATAATTTTTATTTTAACTGATAAAAACCAAATGTATAACATTTATTTAAATTAGTTTTTTAATAAGTTCTATGTATGACTTCTGTAGTATCGAAATAAAAAATCCATATGAGTGATATGGAAACAATGGTTTTTGTATAAAAAGGTTTAATATTCTACGATTTTGTTACACATTTTTTTCTTGTTTAATTTACCATATTTCGGGTAAAATAAATTAGTAATTATTTTTCTAATCGTGTCTGAATTAAATCTCACGCTGAATAGTTGATTGCAACGATGTCAGTTTACTTAACACTTCACTACGTACCGGGAGTTTATTTTATCAGTAAACATAGGGTATATCATTGCCATAGTTACGGTATGAATGTTTGACAGCAATGTATTGAAGCGTTTATTTTATGAGTAAACATAGGCGTTTAACATGGGAAGCAGTTTTTGTAAATACAAAGTGTTCGGCAAAAATTCAAGCCATGCTATTAAACATGATAATAGTATATTACATCTTATACATCATTTAATATTAATTACATAATAATATTGCAAAAATTGCAATAAATTACAGAAATTGTCAAATAAATAATCGGTTCAAATTTTTATTATGCAATATGAAAAGATTTACAAATGTTTCCGGTAGCGCAGTGGTTATAACATTGGCGTCCACTAATAATTAAAAAAAACTTTAGACCACAACAAACTTATCAACAATTTAAAGAAAAATGCACTGGGGGGTTTATAACTGAAATTCTCACAAAACACAACGAACATCTTTTTTAACAAACTAGACGACAAAACAAAAATAAAGAACCAACTGATTGACGATGAAATAGAATTCTACACCTACACAGAGAAGAACGAAAAAACTTATGCCTTCGTAATAAAAGGCCTAGACAGTGAACCAGAACTAGACAACATCAAAACCGACCTAGAAAACAATAAAATCCCAGTGAAAAATATTTACCCAGTGAAGAACACAAGACGACCATTGTACCTACTAATTACTAATAACAAAATAACACTGACTCACCTTGAACGCAACGTAAAACACTTGTGCCATACAAAAATCATATGGGAGAGACACACCAAGAAGAGGCTCATCATCCAGTGCCACAAATGCCAGGCTTGGGGGCATGCAACGGCAAACTGTTACGTGAGCTCACGCTGCCTCAAATATGGCATGGATCACCTAACTCGCCTCTGCGAGAAGTCATTGGGGGAACCTCCGAAATGCGCCAACTGCAGTGGGGAGCATCCGGCAAACTACGTGGAATGCCCCACTTACGGAAAATTAGAGAACTCCAGCGTGGACCACAACAGCAGCCTGTGAGCTATATACCAGCTCCAGCTCCAGCAGTTAACGCATGGCAACCGACTAGCAGCGCATTACAGCCTGCCCCACACGTCGCCCGACCCGATGACTTCCCCGCCCTTCCCCCCGTAAGAAACCGCCCTCCATCCCCCCTCCCAACACCATCCACACCCAACACCACACTAAACACTAATAATTTCAATCAACTTTGTAACGAACTCAAACAACTAAATTCATACGTAAACATAAACAAATTTTTAGCAATAATCAAAAATTTAAACTTACAACTGGCACAAGCCACATCAAAAACTGAAAAATGCTTATTCCTATTTCAATTCACCCAAAATTTAGACAGTTATGACTTTTAGGCCCCTAAAAATTGTTACATGGAACTATTCTACTCTTCAAAGTAGAGAAGGCGAGTTAATACACTTCTTAAACACACACGACACTGACATACTACTACTCAACGAAACAAAACTAAAAACAGAGATTAAATTTAGAATAAAAGGTTATGAAATTTACAAAAAAGACAGACCAATAGTTCACTATGCCGCTGGCGGTATAGCAGCCATCATCAAAACAAACATTCCACACTAATACATAGACACACCAGACACTTCACTCGAAACACTCTGTATAAGATTACTAAACAACACCCACATAATAGCAGCGTACAACCAACCACTAAACACATTCACACAACAAGAACTACATTCTCTTCTCAACATTTCACAAAAAGTCATCCTAATGGGAGACTTAAACGCCGTTCACCAAGCGTGGAACAATAACAGGAACAACGCAAATAGCAGGACACTTTACACGTACATACAAGCACAAAACGTACAACTATTATATGCTCCATCACACACACACTATCCACAAAACGGTACAACACCAACTAAAATTGACATATGTATTTACAAATCATAATACATATCTCAGACCTGGGGCCTGTTCCACCAAACACTTTGCAACTTTGCACTTTTCACTTTGCACTTTTCATTTCCAAATCTTGTGCCACCGTTGATATATTTTTTTTTGCAAAGTGCAAAGTGAAAGTATTTGTTTGTTTTTCTTCAGATGATTTGATTATTTTATATTACTATGATATGACTGCATCTGACAATTATGACTGTCATCTTGATTGTCATTGAAGTTATCAATATGTTTTCGAAAAGAGAGGATAAAATCTTAACAAAATTTTGCATTATTTGAGGTAATAAATTTAAAAAATCAATTCTATTTGCTTCCTTTAACGGCAATAAAGTTTCGCACGCCAAAAAACGAAAATTTGGAAAGATGTCTTAAAAAAGCCAAAAATTTAGGTTTAGGCTGTGTCCGACGTCGCATTTTGACATTTAGATTTTAGGATTTAGGTCTTCTTCACATAAATACAACTACGAATGGCACACTAGTGACATCCATTGGCTCGTATGGCAACACTTAAGAATAACGAAAATGAATTATACACTTCGATTTCATTTGATGCTTCAAATTAAATATTAATATTATATTTCATAAAATAGAAGCTAAGAAGCTATTATTTGACGGTAAATTTGACGTTTTGCATAAATTATAGCAAGGAACTAGATTTGTTTAATTATTGCGCGTCAACTTCAAGGCATAATGTGCTCCTGCAAAACCCTTTATATTATCAACAATTATGATTTATTTCGTCACTAGCTGACCCGCCCCGGCTTCGCACGGGTAAAGCTAGAATACCGATTAGCTATATGTGCACCAGTAATTTATCACATTTACTTCAGGGACATGATCCCCATAGGGAGCCGGCAACCTGCCTCGCATCGTACATGTAACAAGTTCCGCTCACTGTCCACCCGATCCCCGCACCACACCTAACAGCGCCCTTTTCTAAACATGTGATGCAAGCTATCTCTCCGACAAATATCGAAAATCTGCTAACGGTTAAAACTTAACTATAGATTCAAAGATAATAAAAATAATTGAAATCATCCCCTATTGTACAGCCTTGTGGGATGATTTTTTTGTTTTTAATTCTAGTAACGCCAATTTTTTCTCAATTTTCTCCTCTTTTTTGGAACACATATTTGACTTGACACTTCTATGACAGTAAATTATTTATAATTGTCAGATCATAGTAATATAAAATAATCAAATCATCTGAAGAAAAACAAACAAATACTTTCACTTTGCAACTTTGCAAAAAAACATATATCAACGGTGGCACAATATTTGAAAATGAAAAGTGCAAAGTGCAAAGTGCAAAGTTGCAAAGTGTTTGGTGGAACAGGCCCCTGGAAAACATGGACATTCTAAGCTCAGACCACACACCAGTCACACTCACACTTAACAATCAATACACAGAAGAATACACAAAAACCATCACATCATACAAACACACTGATTGGAGCGCTTTCCGAAAAGAAATGAACTCATAGGCCACAATAATCACTCAAATAAACACCACAGAAAATATAGACACAGAAATACAGAAACTGTATAAACACTTTAAAACATAAACATACAAAACAAAAAACTATAAACACAAACAAAGACACATTTCCACAACATATTACCCAACTAATAACACGACGGAACAACACACTCAAGCATTGGCAAAGGACACAAAACACACAGTACAGGGACGAAATAGAAGAACTAAACAAAGAAATAAAGAAAGAAATTGCCAACTGTTCAAACGAAAAATGGCAAAACAAACTAAACTACTTAAACACAAAAGACTACTCACTTTGGAAATTCACAAAATCACTCAAAAGAAAGAACATATACATACCAACATTAACACTAAACAAAAACACATACTTTACAGACGAAGAAAAAGCCAATGCCATTGCAAGAACATTCGAACAAGTACACATCCTAGATGCTCGCACAGACACACAACACTTTGAACACGTAACACAAACAGTACAAAACTACATAGACACACCACACACCACAGACAAAAAAACAATACATTCATACTACACAACACCATCAAAATTAAAAAACATAATTAAGAAACTTTCAAGCAATAAAGCCCCCGGTCCAGATCTTATCGAAAATAAAATCATTAAAAATCTGCCCCAAAAAGCTATAGTCCAACTCACATATACAGTATGTCCCATTTAGAGGTGCCACCATTGGGATCTCGAGAACTATAAGAGATACGATGTCGGTTAAATGGAACTTTTTATGCGCCTTTGGGAGGCCATCTCAGATGTGCTTTTATTTTTCCAAAAATTCTCATAGGGCACTAGATAATGACGAAAAACTGAATATTGTTGATTTTTTCTTTTTCAAATAACTTCTAAACTATTAATAATTGAGAAAAAAGTTTCAAATATAAAAGATAGATATTTTTATTAACTAACCAGTGGCGTACGGAATAATTTTTTATATCCGTAAAGTTTTGAGATATAACACAAACTTATTTTTTTTTAATGGAACCCATATCTGATTTTAGTCTCAAAAAAATTAATAATTTTTTCTCTTTTCAACGATGTAAGGGTTATTATGTTTTATATTTGTTTTGCCTTCAAAATTATTATTTTTTCCTTATTTTGTATTAAATTTACAATTATTTTGAAAATATTGGTAGATTTCTATTTGGAAATACTCCTTGTATTTAAATAATTTATTTCGTTAGAAAATTTTGCTCAAAATTCGTATCTAATTAATTTTTATAATATTTTGTATCAGGTCGCCCTTGGCTCATCATAGTGTAATTTGTAATTATGAGTCTAGAATGAAAATATTAAGTAATAAAGGCATAAAACAAATTATTTTGATCAAATACAATATAATTAATAAAAATAATAATGTTTTTTTGAAAAATAATACGAAAATTCAGGAAAATAATGAGAAAAATTAAATTTTAGGAGCAAAATAAATACAAAACATAATAACCCTTACATCATTGAAAAGAGAAAAAATTATTGATTTTTTGAGACTAAAATCAGATATGGGTTCCATTTAAAAAAATATAAGTTTGTGTTATATCTCAAAACTTTACGGATATAAAAAATTATTCCGTACGCCACTGGTTAGTTAATAAAAATATCTATCTTTTATATTTGAAATGTTTTTCTCAATTACTAATAGTTTAGAAGTTATTTGAGAAAGAAAAAATCAACAATATTCAGTTTTTCGTCATTATCTAGTGCCCTATGAAAATTTTTGGAAAAACAAAAGCACATCTGAGATAGCCTTCCAAAGGCGCACAAAAAGATCCATTTAACCGACATTGTATCTCTTATAGTTCTCGAGATCCCAATGGTGGCACTTCTAAATGGGACACACTGTATAATCAATAGCATAATACGTATAAATTATTTCCCTGAAAACTGGAAAACCGCCACAGTAATCCCTATTCTATAACCCAAGAAAAACATAAATCATCCCACAAGTTTTCGGCCCATATCACTTCTAAATTCAATTTCAAAATTAACAGAACGAGTAATCTTCAATAACATACTAGAATTCACAGTAAACAAAAACATTTTACCTAACTTTCAATTTGGATTTCGGCAACAACGATCAACAACTCAACAACTAACAAAAATTTTAAACACCATTCATAATTTTAATAAAAGCAAAGTGACAGTCATGTGCCTAATAGATATAGAAAAAGCATTCGATAAGGTCTGGACTGATGGGCTCTTATATAAATTAATAAAACTGAACTATCAGAAAGACTTAATCATGCTTTTAAATTCATACTTAAAGAACAGAACATTCAATCATTCAAAGTCAAAATAAACAACACCTACTCTACACTTACAAATATACACGCAGGCGTACCTCAGGGCAGCATACTTGCCCCACTACTATTTATAATATACCTACACGATCTGCCTACGTTTGCAAAAACAGAAACTGCTCTATTCGCGGACGACACCGCCATCTACGCGCACAGTCACAGTGCAGAGGTTGCAGGTAGGCAGATCCAAATACACATAAACATCTTGGAAAAATACTGGAAAAAGTGGCAAATCAAAATTAATTGTGACAAAACAGAAATCATTACACTAACACGAAAATTCATAAACACTAAAATTTACACACCAATCAAAATACACGGCGAAAAAATACACGTGAAAGACAGTGCAAAATATTTAGGCATCAATCTGGACACAAGACTAAATTTACACAAACACATCAACACTCTAATACAAAAATTACACTTCTCACTAAAACAAAACTACTCGCTTCTTTCAAAACGAAGCACACTGACATCACAAACCAAAAAGCACATTTATACATCACTCATTCGACCAATTATAACGTATAGCGCACCAATCATTGCACACTTGTCACCCACTACAACAAACCCACTGCAAGTGTTCCAAAATAAAATTCTACGCTTGGTGACTGGCCATGACAGATACATACGAATCACTACACTTCACGAACTCACAAGCATACCATACATCACAGACTATATAAAACTAATAGCTAACAAATTTTATACAAAATAAAACTACTATGCCGACAGCGACATAGTGAAAAACATCTCAAAATACAGAGCAGACAACACAAATTTCAAAATTAAACAGAAATTCACATACCAATTACTAAACATCTTTAACGAACCTTTCGAATACGAAGAAGAGTAGGACAGTTCCATGAAATACATTAACAAAACAAACTAAAATCAAAATCAAAATTTCCAATCACAATTTAATCTATTGTAAATATTGTAAATATGTATATATTAGGATAGGCTTTTTTCTTTTAACTTTTACTTTTACATTAGTTTATAAGTTTTATTGTAAATAAATTAATTATATAAAATTAGTTTCTAATCAGAAACTAATAAATGTAAATATCAACAAGCTTAGGAATAGATTAGGAAATAGTTAACAATGATAGTAATATAAACAATTTTTTGAAACAAAATATATATAAACCTAAACTTTTAGGTAAAATATTGTAAAACTAATATAGGAACTAGTGATGTGTAGTTCATGAACGAGTTGTTCATTTTAAACGACTCACTTTAGTGAGCCATGAACGAACGACTCTTTAGTTCTCACGGTACGGCTCAGCGTTCACGTGCTACACTGTAGCACAAGCAGGCCGCTCTAGTACAGTAGCTCATTGAACGAAATGCTCTTTAGGTCTCACAGTACGGCACATGGCTCTGGCTCATAGTTTAGCATTCGTTCTCGTACAGTGTGCTAGTGAGCAAATGAGCTTGAGCTCAGCAGTCACGGCACACAGCACTCGCAGCAGTACAACACAGTTACAGTTCACAGCACGCATGAAGAGCGCTTGTGCGTTTGAGTCGTTCAATTGAACGACATATTTATAAATATTATGTTTATTATATTATTGTAGTACAACTGACGATGATTGCATTGCAATCGAAATGTACATTTTGAAAATAAAAAAATAATTTGTGGTTTATTATTATATTTGATTTAATTTATATCTTCACGTATACTCAAATAATTATAAGTTATTATGGCTTCTTGGTCAAGTGAGTTAAACAAGTACATGAAATTAAAAACTAAAATAAAGTGTATCAAAATGGATTTGTTCTTCTTGAAACAGTGTAAAATTAATAAAGTATATCCGAAATTCATAAATATTAAAACAAGTAAACATAATAAAGATCTTTCCAAAATTCTGAACAGTGCTAAAACCAAATGGTTACTTCTTGAAATAGGATTTTTATATAACAAACTTTCTGAATTAGAAATGTTAACTTACAGTCTACATTTGAAGTTAGCGAAACATTATAATGATGAATGGGACCCTATTGACAGAAAAGCTAATATAGTTGTCAATGCAAAGTGCAAAACCAAATCTATGAAGTTGAACAAAAAACTAGAAAATTTAGTAAGCCAAAAACAACCACCTTCAAGTGTTAACATAGTGCACAATAAAACGAATTTAACATTCAGCGCTGAAGAAACAAATCTACTCAATAAAGGATTAAAACATTGTGTTACTCCATTAAAACCGCAAATTGAAGAAATTTTAAATGACATTGAAATTGCCATTACCCGTCAACCTATAGAAATTCAGACCACCATAAAGAAGGAAGCAGAAATAATAGTCAAAAAAGAACTTAAACAGAAACCCAAGAACCACAATAATTACCACAGCGCCATAGAACTTAAGAAGAAAGACTGCGTTTACCTCAAAGCTGACAACGACACTGCAAATGTCATTATAGACAAATCTAAATACAATCAACATGTTAAACTATTATTAGAAACTGGACCCTATACAAAATTAAACAAAAACCCCATCGTTGAATATAACACTTAAATTAACAAAACTCTGGAGAAGTGCCCCAACCTCATCACTAATGACCTTAAAAGAAGATTAAAATTGCCCAACCCAAATCTTGCGAGACTTCACTGTTTACCGAAAATCCACAAACAAGGGAACCTATTGTATCTAATATTAATTCTCCTACATACGAGTATTTGCCTGCTAAATGGTTAGCAGATGAATTTAACAAATATAATTTTCCAAATAACTTTACTGTCAAAAATTCTAAAGACGTAACAAATATTTTAGAAAGCATGAAACTAGATCCCTTTGATAAATTTATTTCTTTTGATGTTGTATTACTTTTTCCAAATGTTCCAATACAGGACACCTTAAAAATTTTAAAATCAGAATTAATTAAAAATGAACTGCCAGCAAATATAGTTGATGAATACATAAATTTAACTGATACATGTATGAATTTAAATGCTTTTACTTTTGAAAATGAAATTTATAAACAAACTTTCGGTACTGCTATGGGCAATCCTTTGTCTCAATTTTTAGCTAATTTATTTTTATCAAATCTTGAAAACAATCTTAAAAATAAATGTAAATTATTTCCCAAAATTTGGCTTAGATACGTAGATGATGTTTTTGCTATAATTGATAAATTTTTTAACTTGAATGAATTCCTTGACATCATCAACTCACAGTACCCTTCTATTAAGTTCACTTTTGAATTAGAAGAAAATTATACACTCCCGTTTTTAGATATAAAAATAATAAAAAACAATGATAAAATTTTATTTGACATTTATAGGAAACCAACTAGTACTGAAAATTATATACACTCAACTTCGGTAACCCATTTTAAATATGAACTTGCATCATTTAACTCCATGTTTCACCGTTTATTTAATATACCATACACAATGAATTTTTCAAAAAAGAACTTAATTATATTTACCATTTAGCAGAAATCAATGGTTATCTTAAATCTACAATCACTAAATTATTCAATAAACATAAACGAACACATTTCATTAAAAACCATACGACTTTTACATTTTTACCTAAACAAACCATTTACCGGAAATTAACATATTCTGAAAATTGTCACCAAAAATTTTATAACCTTTTTAAGAAACACAAAATCACTTTAGCATTTTATAACAAATATACCTTAAAAAATCTTTTAAATAAAAACATTTTGTATAGAAACAAATCTGACTGTTCTGGAATTTATTCAATAAAATGTAACCAATGTGATAAATTATATATCGGCCAAACCAAACGGAAAATTAGTACTAGATTTAAAGAACATATTCATCATCTTCAAAGTAAAAACATTTTTAATCCAGCCTTAGCCCTACACCATCATGAAACAGGTCATAACTTCACTTCTGATAATGTTAAATGCTTAAAAGTTAATTATAACAAAAATCTTAACATGTTGGAAGCTATTGAAATGAAAAAACATTCTCAAAATTTATTAAACACTGATTTGTCACCACTACAGAATGCAGTACTAAAATTTGTCAACACAATTGTTAAACATCATTCCTCAAATTAATGTTATCCCTAATTTACTATTTTATTACTTATTTATATTTTATATTAAATTATCAAGTATGATAAAAATATTGTGACTGACATAAAAATTTGAAATAATTTTTGACATATTTATAAATATTATGTTTATTATATTATTGTAGTACAACTGAGGATGATTGCATTGCAATCAAAATGTACATTTTGAAAGTAAAAAAATAATTTGTGAAGAAAGGTTTATTATTATATTTTATTTAAAGAGAAAATAGTTGACAATAATTGATTACAATAATCAAAACATTCATGTAATAACAATGCATTGTATTTTCTTTTGATAAATACAGTAAAAACATAATAAGTACTCATATTTATTATATTTCAGTTATTTTTATTAATATGAAAAGAAAATACAATGCATTGTTATTGTATCAATATTTTGATTATTGTAATCAATTATTCTCAATTATTTTCTCTTTATTTATTACAATGTAATTATTATTTTTAAATGATTGTAATATGGAAATCGATTTTTAAAAGTTCAACAATTTTTACCTAAAAAAAATAAAATAATTACCCCAACGGGGAATCGAACCCCAACCAAAAATTTCAGACGCCACTGTTATAACCACTGCGCCACCGGAGACTTTTGTAAAGCCTTTCATATTGCATAATAAAAAAGTGAAACAATTATTTATTTGACAATTTCTGTAATTTACTGCAATATTATTAAAGCAGTTCATATTAAATAATATACAAAATGTAATGTACTATTATCATGTTCAATAACATGGTTTGATTATTTGGCGGACACTTTGTATTTACAAAATACAGCTTCCCATGTTAAACGCCTATGTTTACTCATAAAATAAACGCTTCAATACATTGCTGTCAAACATTCATATCGTAACTATGGCAATGATATACCCTATGTTTACTGATAAATAAACTCCCGGTATTTGCGTAATAGCGACAAAAACATAATTTTTCCTGAGATTCCAATCGTTTAAGTGCGATTCCTCAACAAATGATTGTGGTGTCTCATAGCTTATATATTTTTTAAATAAGTATCTCAAATATCAAAGAATAACATATTCGTTTTTCATACATGTGGTTGTTCTCATATTAATATTTTCTTATCTGTAGTGAATCTACTGCTAACTTCCATATATGCAATGTATTCCAGTGTCAACTTTAAATTCAATTATCTTCGTTATTTCGATGATTATGTATGATTTCTAATTTACATTTAAATTCTACGACTTTTAATTAATGTTACATATTTGCGTCATATATTGGATTGTGACCGTTAACGAATGAACTACCTTAAGCTGATAATATGTTTCGAATTTTCTACATTAATAACACAAAAAGTAATTCAACACAACTCACCTTGAAGAAGCACGTATGTCGAGTCACACTCATGGGAATTATAATTACAACAGTAAACAGATCGCGGTTTTGTAATTTTCCATGAAAAGTTTGTTTTGTACATTTGTGTTTCATTATCAAAGAAATGGACAGCATGTTTCTTGTGCAAACGACCCTATCAAACATAAATAGTTAATAATTTCAGCATAATAATATTATACAGGATATTAAAAAACAAGTTAACAACTTCTGAGGACATACAGTACTGACCAAAATGAGTAAAGAAGCTTAATCAACATCTGTTCGATCTATATACATAGGCAGTGAAAAATGAGTTTTTATTTTGTTTACCTTTATTGTTTTGTTTTTGAAAAAAATTAAATAATTGTTCTAAGTACAAAATTTTGTGGCGACCTTGTCCGATATTTAATTTTCTTAACTATCGAAAAGGGATAGAATAATTGTCTTGTCTACATGTGCGTATTTTGGTGCAGAAAAAGATAGTTTTGCCAGAGGAAAAACCGTCCCAAAAACTGGCAGAGAAGTGATCTGTATAACTCAGGGACGCACATCGGTAGCGAAATACCGCAGCCGTACCCTTTATTAACAGATGTTAGAAAAAGTTTAGAAAAAATTGTATACATATTACAAATTACAACATATTTAATATTGGAAGCCATGCGCGACTAAGTTCTAATCCGTCACAATGATTGAGATTGATATTTCTTGTTTTATACGAGTATATCTCAATGGCTTTTCTAATTAATCTGTTGTTGAGTCGAGTAGGAAGAATATCCTGCCTACATAAAAGTGTCGCAAAATCCCTTAAGCACTGTTAAATATCAAACTACTAAATTGTTGAAACAATCAAGTTTTGATAAAGATATTATCAAAAATCTTATTTCACAAGACCCTTATGTTCCTCGATTTTATGGTTTACCAAAAGTACATAAGAAAGATGTACCACTCCGCCCGATTGTGAATTGTATTAATTCTTGTACATATAATTTATCTAAATATTTAGATAATGTACTTAGACCTTATATTGGAAAATCATCATCCTATGTCAAGAATTCAAAACAATTTTATTGAAATTATTAAGGACCGACATATCTCGTCTGAAGGTCTTCTTGTGAGTTTTGATGACTCTTCATTATTCACGAAGATTCCTATAAAAGACACCCTAAAGTTGCTGGAAAGACATTTTTCTGAAGACATTGTGAAACTTTTTCGACATTGTTTAACTTCATCCTTCTTTATTTTTAACAAAGAATATTATAAGCAAGTAGATGGTGTTGCTATGGGTAATCCTCTGTATCCTTCCATAGCTAACTATTATATAGAGTTCTTTGAAGAATTAGCTTTGGAATCTTCTACGTTGAAACCTTCTATATGGTTACGATATGTTGATGACGTCTTTGCTATTTGGCCCCATGGGCGTCAAAACTTATCGATTTTCTTAAACCATTTGAATAACATCCATGAAAATATTAATTTTACCGTAGAAGTAAAAGAAAAAGGCATTATTCCTTACCTGGATGTTTTACTGGAAAGAAGAGAAGATGGTTCCTTACTTTATTCAGTCTACAGGAAGCCAACGTACACAAATCTATATATTAATGCTAACTCACACCACCATCCCTCACATAATTTTGGCACTATAAAATGTCTAATAAGAAGAGCTACAGATATATGCCATTCAGATAAATTAAAAGAAGAGATGAGTGAAATTAAAAATATTTTTATGAAGAATGGATATTTTGTGACTTCTATTGAAAAATGTCTTAAAGCTAAAAGAACAACAAACATTGAAGAAGAAAGGAACGTATTATATGCATCGCTTCCTTATGTTAAAAACGTAACGGACAAGATTGGTAGAATTCTTCGTAAGAAGAACATGGAGATTTCGTTTTCACCATATGTTAAACTTCGTCATATGTTGAAACAAGTGAAATAATCATCCCTCTTCAATCATCAGGGATTTACAGAATTCCATGTGTCTGCGGGAGAGTTTACATCGACCAGACTGGTAGAACTGTCTCTACAAGATTGAGCGAACATCATCGATCGATCAGATTGAACCAGCCTGAGAAATCGTCCGTTGCAGAACATGCCTTAGAAGAATTCCACCAAATAAAATTTGAAAATACGAAAATAATTTCAAGACCTACTAGACTTAACAACAGATTAATTAGAGAAGCCATTGAGATTTATAAAACAAGAAATATCAATCTTAATCATTGTGACGGATTAGAACTTAGTCGCCCATGGCTTCCAATATTAAATATGTTGTAATTTGTAATATGTATACAATTTTTTCTAAACTTTTTCTAACATCTGTTAATAAAGGGTACGGCTGCGGTATTTCGCTACCGATAAGCGTTTCTGAGTTATAAAGATCACTTCTCTGCCAGTTTTTGGGACGGTTTTTCCTCTGGCAAAAGAGATTTTTTCCTGAGAAGATGCATGTTCGCCGTCCATGTTATTGCCGGGCATGCATATATTGTCTAGAAAATTGTATACATAAAAAAGGTAGCATTTATGAACATTTTTTGTTACCTTGGTTACTTGTTGTTTTTGTTATTTCACATATTTATGTCAATGTATCCCCTGATGAAGGCACCAGTTTATGGTGCCGAAACGTTGTGTTAAAATAATAAATACAGAACTTAAACTAAAAAAAGGTAGTATTATTCCAATACTTCTACATTCTTAATCCTTATTTATTAGGCCTAATGAATCTAGAGTAGAAGCGGTAATTTATACAATCAATTAGTCGAAGTCATTTTATTCTCTTTTACTAGCGAGTAGTGATGCACCGAATACGGTTTTGGCTGGCTACCCGACTATCGACTATTCGGCCATTTTAGAAGCCGATTTCATACATCACTAAAAGCCGTTCTTAACTGAAATTCGTTTGTTTCCAATGTAGTGTGTGAGTTTGAATAACATTTTTTTATCGCAATTTGCCTTTGATTAATAAATAATGAAATAATTACATATTAATAACGTAATCTTTCCTATATACAAATTTAAAAAGAAAGACTGTTACATATTTTTTTTTTTTGTTTTGTTTTAGATCTCTTTTTGTTATATTAGCCTCGTAATAAATAAATATTTTTACTAATTAATTTACTCTTGAAAACTATTTATTTGCCTTAGTACAGCTTTTCATAAACTAACTCGATTAATCGGTGTTTTTCCGACTATTCGCCGATTAATCGCTGACTAGAAAAGTGGCCGGATAGTCGGCTTAACCGACTAATAGTTGGTACTCGCTACATCTCACTAGTGACAGTATATTTATCTTAAATAAATAATGAGAGGAATATTATTATTATTATTATTATTATTATTATTATTATTTATTTATTTATTCAATTAATTGTTTCAGGAATAACCAATATATATATATATATATATATATATATATATATATATATATATATATATATATAGGTTAGAAATGATCACGACTGACCAGTTTAGTAGAAAAACAAAATGTTTCACAGGTATAGCAGTCCGGAGTATGGGAAAAAGATGTTAAATAATACTCTTTAAAGTTACATGTCAAGCTTTCGGAATTACTTTATTCCTTCTTCAGGACAGCTGGAAGGTACAACAACAACGTTCATGTTACAATTTTGAAAAAGTAAATAATTGAACACAGTGCTTACTACTTTGTGAGGTTAAATTTTAAACTGAACAGTCATCAGAACAGTGAAAATTATTTGTTTAAATAGTTCAAACATTGATAATTAAATTTAGAAACTAAATTGTCCACAAGGTTTAATAAATATATGTTACAGAACCCAAAATCAGAGCGATTAGGTTCAGAAAGTCAAGTTGTAAAACACGTGTGAAACACAGTAAAAAACAAGTTCGTACTTTGAACAAATTACCAAAAACGACAGAGAACAACAAATGTGCAAGTGAGAGGGAGAAAAACTAACCGGAAACACGAAAAGTTCCCCGCACGGAATTATGTTGGGCAGACTTCCAGATCTCTCAAATCTAGAATCTCTTCCCATAAAAGTGATTGTAGACTAAGACCTAAAGCATGTGCTTTATCACAGCATTTCAATGAGTTTTCTCATCGGATTGACTATAGTAACTCATCTGTATTAGATGTAGAAACTAATTCAAACAAAAGAAATTTCCTTGAAATGGTTCACATTAATAAAACTAACTATACTATGAATAAAAAAACAGATGTTAGCGGTCTGAGCTCTATTTACAATTACCTTTTGAAATTTAAAGAATTACATAATTCTAATAATAATGAAAATTCTGATCCAACATAAAAAAAAAATTTTTTTTGTAATTTGTATCACTTTTTTTCAGTATTTTAGTAGGGTTGTACTAAAATTTAAAAATGAAATGATAAAAATTATTTTTGAATTTCAAGAACTTTTCGTGTTTCCGGTTAGTTTTTCTCCCTCTCACTTGCACATTTGTTGTTCTCTGTCGTTTTTGGTAATTTGTTCAAAGTACGAACTTGTTTTTTACTGTGTTTCACACGTGTTTTACAACTTGACTTCTTCTGAACCTAATCGCTCTGATTTTGGGTTCTGTAACATATATTTATTAAACCTTGTGGACAATTTAGTTTCTAAATTTAATTATCAATGTTTGAACTATTTAAACAAATAATTTTCACTGTTCTGATGACTGTTCAGTTTAAAATTTAACCTCACAAAGTAGTAAGTACTGTGTTCAATTATTTACTTTTTCAAAATTGTAACATGAACGTTGTTGTTGTACCTTCCAGCTGTCCTGAAGAAGGAATAAAGTAATTCCGAAAGCTTGACATGTAACTTTAAAGAGTATTATTTAACATCTTTTTCCCATACTCCGGACTGCTATACCTGTGAAACATTTTGTTTATATATATATAAATACAATATTCAGCAATACATAAAGAGCATGTTATAGTATACGAAAGACATTATGATAAACCGTAACGGTTAATAAACCATAGTGTAAATTACACAAGAAATTAGCAATACAGTGACAAATACCAAATAACAAAGATGATCTAATACAATACAAAATAAGTATTTATAAAACATTAGTGAAAAAAGTCTAAGAAACCAATCCAACGATTTATAAATATAGAGGGGATTAAATAATTAAAAAGGCACAAAAAGAAAAAAAAATAATTTGCTAATTTTAGTACAGAACCCTAATAAATTTACACAATTAGTATCACAGAACCCTAATTATCTTACACAATTTATATTTTATCATTGGATGGAGAAATTAAATAATTATTAGAAGGTGTCCACATACAGCATTTCACGCATAAGTGAGAGGAATAAGGAGTCAAAAATAACCATTAATTTATCTATCAGCATAGAATAATAAATGAAACAATTACCGGAGCATCAACTGTGTACCAAACCATGCGATTGGGTCCCTCACAGCTTAACATAGCAGTTTCACCGTATTCTGTCCAAATCGGTTCCATATTTTGAAGTATGCGGGGACTTCTTGAAAATTTTCTCTCATCTATTTTTAATTTAAAATAAAATTTAATTGACCATAAAATATAGTGATGTATAATTAAAATTATTTACCATATACATTCAAAAATATTGCCGTCCGAAGGGCCTCATCTAAAAAACATAACATCTCAATAGATATACAATAAAAAAAATTGGTCTAATGTTCAATTTATTATATCGCAATCAGTTAATACAAGAGGCATAAATAGTAGGAAATTAAGTGTTAGTTATGAGTTTCGTAATAATTATACAATGATGGCTGAATTTAGAAAGGCGATACAACCATTTTAAGAAATCTGTTGAAAATGAATTTTTAATCATAGAAAGTAAAAATTCTAGTAAAGCTCATTCTCAAACTTTCAATTATGTCTGAATAGTATATATTAACTAGCTGTGGTATAAAAAAATTTAATATCGAAAAATTCAGAATAAATATTTGTATAAAGCTCCCGCTAAAAGATTTGAAAAAAATTCTGTTTTCGTTTGTTAAAATTGCTGTGTCAAGAACTGCTTGTAGTGGAGTGCTGGATATACGTATCCGCATCTGCGGATGATCCTCTGAAAATAAGAATCTGAATCTTGATGAAGGTTAAACGGATATAATATATATATATATATATATATATATATATATATATATATATATATAAATCGATTATTTTTATTTAAACTTACGTTCAAAGCAAGGTTCAAAAATATTTTAGATTAAGTTAGTTCATTTAAATAAATGCAATTACATTAATTCTTTTTTGAATGGAATTCACAGAATTGACAACAGTCTGACATATGAAAGTATCATCATCGGTTTGGAGGTCAAGCTACTCTGTGTACGATGCCGTGCTCCTACAAGCCGGGAAACGATCTCAGCAGTCAATAGCAGTGCCCAGTAACTGCTCCAACATCCTTGGCCATTTATTTGTTATTGTTAAGTCTGCAACGTAGCAATTTCTCGTCGATAACGGTTCATATTTAAGCATATACCCGCGTTCTAGAATCCGGGAGCATAGAACTGAAACCGACTATGAACTTTTTGCAGCCAATATTAAAATTATATTTACATATGGATGAATCGACCGTCGTCTAAACTTGGGACTTCAGAGGGATTTTTATTGGCGCTTTGTTGTTAATGAAGTAACAACTCCTATCATATGTGTCGATTTGTTATTTTTCTCAACTTTCAATATTTGCAGCAAGCTATTGTATCAAAAACCAGAGCCAGGAGCTAATCTTCCTTCATCTTTTCTGGGATCGGGGTGACTCCGAAGGTCTTTGTTTGTAATGTGATCCATTCGTGTGATACCAGCGACTAACGCAGCAACCGTATCTCCATTGCGTTGAGCGTCTGCTCATGCCTTTTCGTTGCTGGCCAGCACTCCGCTCCAAAGAGTATCACTGGCCAGTAGACCGCCCGGTAAATCTTTGATTGGAGGCGAACCGGAATCTTCCGGTAGCATACGACATCTGTGGCCTGGCGTCATTTGAGCCAGGCGACACTAACTCGTGCTCGGGTGTCCAAGAGCGCGTCGCCGTCGAATGTCATGCGGGATGCGGGAGTCGAGGTATCGGAAATAATTGGAGGCTAGAGCGGTGTACCCTAAATTAAAATCGTGCAGGCTATCTGTGTGCCGCATTCCAAATATTCCGTCTTTGTGAGGTTGAGTCGCAGTTTGTCTAGTCGATCGTTCCAATGGTTGACCAGTCGCCCAAGTCCATTCCGGGTTTTGCCAGACAGCATGACATCGTCGGGGTAGAGCAGGGTGTAAGAGTGGGGAATTTGCAGGCTGAACGGCTCGGTTATGGCAGCGGTGCAACGGACGGAGCAGGTGGCGTTATTGTAGTTAACCTACATCCGGCGCACATAGGCCTCCGGGACGTCATAATAATAATATTTATTGCACATAAAAGTACAATAGGATTTGTTTCAGCTACAACAGCTGATTTTCAAACAAACCCTGAAGTGAGTACATTACACATTATATATAAAAAAAACACTAAGTTGTTGTGAGCAACATATGGTACAAATAGCAATTTGGCAATGTGAACATAGAGAACAAATTACATTACATATTGATAAATAATTTACATAAACAGTACATTATAAAATAATAAATAGATAAAATCAGATAGGTAAAAAACACATCACGAATAAATTTTTTACACAAAGAAAACAAAACATTTGTACATGACACTATAAAATAATAAATATGTGATAAATAAATAAAATCAGATGGGTGAAAGACACACCACGAATAAAATTTTTAAACAAAGAAAACAAAACATTTGTACCGATCACTATAAAATAATAAATACATAATAAATAAATAAAATCAGTTGTGTAAAAAACACACCACGAGTAAAAAATTTTTTAAACAAAGAAAACAAAACATTTGTGTTCACTATAAAATAATAAATATATGAAAAATAAAATCAGATGAGTAAAAAAAACACACCACGAATAAAATTTATAAACAGAACAAACAAAACATTTGTACAGATCAGACTAGCTTCACTCTTGTTATTAGTCGAGCGTCAATTCAATTGTGTGTTTATTAAAGAAAGAGGTTATTAGTACAGTCTGCAAAAAAATCTTGAATGTTATAGTACTCTTTGGTAATTAATATCAGTTTTACAGCTTTTATTATTGAATTGTGAGATCCACTTTTTAGATTTACAGGTAAAGCGTTGTAAATTTTAATGCCAACATATTCACAAGTATATTCATAGGCGGAGGTTCTATGTTTGGGTACACGAAGAGTTGTATTTGTTTGTCTAGTGGAATACTGTGAATTGAGGGTGGTGAAATTGCTGAAATTTTTCAAGACAAACTTAATAATTTCTAGAATGTAAATTGAAGGTACAGTTAGAATGCCTAATTTTTTAAACTGACCTCTACACGAACTCAAAGGATGTAGTTTTGAAATAATACGTAATGCTCTCTTTTGTACAATAAATACGTCATATATAGATGATGGAGTACCCCATATGATGATGCCGTATGTGACAATTGAATAAAAGTATCCGTAATAAATAATTAGAAGACTGGGTGTGTCAAACATAGAAGTTAGTGTTCGGAAACAGTAGCAGCACTTATTAAGTTTATTTATTACGTAGGAAGTTTGCGTATTCCACTTGGTATCCTCATCGAAGAAAACGCCGAGACATCTAGTAGAATCAACTTGGGAAATATGAAGTTCTGCCGGAGTTACATCCACTTTGCTAGAGGCTTTCAAGAAGAATTGAGAACATGATGTTTTAGTTAGATTCAGGGATAACTTATTGTTGTCACACCACTGGATGATGTCATTCACAGTATTATTTATGAGTTCACTTGAAAAGTCACTTTTTTTACAAGACACTAGAAAGTAGGCATCGTCTGCATATAATACACAAGATGTGTTTTTCACTGAGGATGGAAGATCATTTATATACACTAGGAAGAGAAGCGGTCCGAGCACTGACCCCTGTGGTACACCGCGATGGATAGAGCCCTTAGATGATAGTATAGGGGTGCAAGTGTCTTTTGCCTTTAATTTGACACACTGAGTTCTTCCAGAAAGATAGGATCTGAACCATGATAATGCAATACCCCGTATACCCATGCACTCTAGTTTTAATAATAATATATCGGGGCAGACAGTATCAAATGCTTTCGACAGATCGCTCGATATACCGAAGACAGTATGGTTTTTGTCAAGGTTATTTATTATGGTATTTAAGACACATGTGAGTGCAGTTATCGTTGACTTTTTCTCCAGAAATCCATGTTGAGAATTAGAGATGGTATTGTTTCTTATTAGAAACGCCATTAATCTTTTGTGTATTAACTTTTCCAACATTTTTGAAAAATTGGTAAGCAAAGATATAGGTCTGAAGTTTTCGAGTACGTTTACATCCCCTTTCTTGAAAACAGGAGTGACGATGGCGTGTTTAAATGCACTCGGAAATTCGCCCGTTGATAGGGATAGATTAAAAATGTGGGTAAGTGGCTTAGCTATGACATAGCCACAAAGTTTAATCACTTTGCTAGGTATGTGTTCATATCCGCAGGAATACTTATTCTTCAGAGAATTAATGAGCGACATGATTTCTTCTTCTGTTGCAGGGGTAAGAAAAATTGAGTTCTGTGTTTGAGCAGTGATTGAGATGTGTTGGTCATTATTCACTGAGGAATCCTTATGTTGCAGGAGGAAGTTTTTGTAGTTATTTGCTCCGGCAATAGTAACATCAGGAAAGCTATGGGCCTCGGTATTGCGGTTGGTTACATCTTTTACAACTTTCCATGTGGACAGTGCAGTGTTGTTAGAAGTAGCAATGTATTTTGAGAGGTATTTTTTCTTAGCTAATTTTATCACTGATGTTAATGTTGCGCAGTACTTTTTGAAGTGAAGACGAAGGATTGGTGAATTATCTTGCCGGAGACGGAGACGTAGTTTGGCTTTGGTACGGCACGATATGCGTATACCTTTCGTTATCTATTGGTCACTGCTTTTATTAGACTTTATGTACGTAGGAGGAAACGATTCTTCAAATATGGATGTGAACTTGCACAAAAACAATTCAGTGGAGAGATTTATGTCTACTTCTTGTTTCACGTCATTCCATAATGTACGTTCAAGTTCATTATAAAACTTCGACATATTTTTTTGTGAGTATATACGTCTGCAGGTTTGAGTTTCAGTAGGTTTAGTTACTTTTTCAACATTGATGTTACAGACTATACCCTCATGATCAGAGAGAGGATTACTCACTACGTGATATGTGCCATGAATGTTTGGAGACGTTACTATATTATCAATGCATGTAGATGACGTAGACGTTATACGTGTAGGTTGGTTGATATTTACGTTTAAATCGAACGATGATAATAATGATAATAATTTTTGTTTTTCAGTAGATGAAGTTAAAAAATCGATATTGAAATCACCACAAACAAACAAGTGGATGTTGGGTTGATAAATTGCTTCTAAAATATGTTCAAAAAGTTGCAAAAAGTTCTGCAAATTTCCACTTGGCGATCTGTAAAACACCAATACAAGTAAAGATGTTGTTCGACTTTTAAGTTTTATGAGCGAGAATTCAAAGTCTTTCTCTTGAATAAGTGTATTGAAGGACAATATTTCTACAAACTCCAAGTTTTGTTTAACAAGAATACAAGTGCCCCCGCGTATATGCTCATTCCTACAGTAGACAGAAGCAGTTATGTAGTTTGGAATTCTAAAAGTATTTATTTCTTCGGAATTTAGCCAGTGTTCACTGAGCAATATGATGTCTGGATGATAACTGTAAGTTGCAAAATAGGCTTCGAGCTCTAGCATTTTATTACGCATTCCTTGGATATTTAGATAATATAACTTAAGATTGAGATTTCTGTTGGCCACGAAAGTTATAAGGTTTTCCGGTATTGATCTTTGCTGCCTGCGAAGATTTTTTGTTTGGCGTTAGGCTGTTTACTAACGTGGCCATTTTTACCAGCGAGGAATTAGCTGAGGCGATATCCTTACCAATGGCGGTAGTATTAAGTACAGCTTCGCACTCATCGTAGTCAGTATCACTCAGGGATTCTATTGAATTTAAATTTGGTAAACTGTCATGTGAGTATAGTTTCCCGTTTATTCTAAGTTTGACATTTTGTTGTCTAACATTGTATCCTAAGTTTTTAGCATCTTGTATTCCTGTAAGTTTTTGTTTATTTCTTGTTCCTGGGTAGTGAGGTCATTGTTGATAAATATGTTCGTACCTTTTAATTTAAATAAATTTTTCATAATTTTAAGTTTTGTGTCATATTTTATAAATTTAACTATTATTAAAAAATATAATATTTCTCGAGCGCAAAATTTGTAAGGAATTCTTTTTTCTCAGGATTATCGCTCAAAAGCAGCTGTAGACACGTGTTTCGCTCTTATTAGAGCTCATCAGTACAGCATAGCTAGTTAATAGGTGGACATTAACTAGAGGTAGTAATCGAAAAAAACCAACACAGTGTAACAGCACTAGTAAGCAGCCAAATACACCCATGTTGCCTCTAATAAGAGCGAAACACGTGTCTACAGCTGCTTTTGAGCGATAACCCTGAGAAAAAAGAATTCCTTACAAATTTTGCGCTCGAGAAATATTATATTTTTTAGTATTTACTTTTGGGGGTCCAAGTAACGGGTCTGGTGGGTGGTTATAAATCACCGCCGCTGCGACGTTGTGTTGATCCACAAGTGTGTGGAGATGCTGACCGAGGCAACATGGGTGTATTTGGCTGCTTACTAGTGCTGTTACACTGTGTTGGTTTTTTTCGATTACTACCTCTAGTTAATGTCCACCTATTAACTAGCTATGCTGTACTGATGAGCTCTAATAAGAGCGAAACACGTGTCTACAGCTGCTTTTGAGCGATAACCCTGAGAAAAAAGAATTCCTTACAAATTTTGCGCTCGAGAAATATTATATTTTTTAGTATTTACTTTTGGGGGTCCAAGTAACGGGTCTGGTGGGTGGTTATAAATCACCGCCGCTGCGACGTTGTGTTGATCCACAAGTGTGTGGAGATGCTGACCGAGGCAACATGGGTGTATTTGGCTGCTTACTAGTGCTGTTACACTGTGTTTTTTTTTTTCGATTACTACCTCTAGTTAATGTCCACCTATTAACTAGCTATGCTGTACTGATGAGCTCTAATAAGAGCGAAACACGTGTCTACAGCTGCTTTTGAGCGATAACCCTGAGAAAAAAGAATTCCTTAACTATTATTGGTCTTGTTTTATTTGATAAGAGGGATTTGCTGCCAAGTCTCCTTATTTGACTAATATCATTAGCATTTATTGCTAATGAGAGGTTGGTAGTTAAAATATTTAAAACAATGGTCAACAAATCTTCATTTTCTTGCTCCATCAGACCAGTAATTATTATGTTGTTAGCTTTTACTTCTCTCTCCAGATTGTTCAATTTAGTTTTGAGAATTTTATTTTCGTCTTTAAGATGTTTCAATTCTATTGTAGTGTTTTCAGTGAAATTATGAAATGTGGTTTCTAATCCAGTAAATTTGTTATTTATCTTTTTGAATTCTGTTTGCAAGTATGCCATTATATCCTGATTAGTTACATCGTTCTTTTCTGCCATTTTTAATACACAACAGGCGAGACAGATATGTAGAAAGGGTTGCCAAAATTATAATGCAAGTTTCTAAAGAACTTGTTGCAATAATGAAGTGACGTAGGTATGCAGAAACTTGTTTAATTAAGATTTAAGTAATTTTGACTTAAGTATTACAACTATATTTTTAGAAAAGCCAAAAATATCACAAAATACAGAGAAAAACACAGGTAAAACTATATATTCACATTGACACAACTAAGAACTGTAGTATGATCCACAATTGCACATTTAAAAGTTAATTTAAACCACATAAAAAACACACACAATATACTCGAGCAATAAAACACGTGTTGCACATTCGATAATAGGAGAGGAGCGAGTAACAAATCAGCTTATGTGGGACCCGATCGAACGCCTTCTGCAAATCCAAGAAGGCCATATAGACTGGCCTCCTCTTCCAGCAGTCGAGCAGTGTGGATTGCGTTCGTCATCCTACGGTCTTCCACGAACCAACATTGGTTAGGGGAGTCAATGTTTTCAAGGTGTGACAAAAGAGGCGGATTAGGCGATAGTTGGAGCAGACGGTGACATCACCCTTGAGCGTCTAGATGGGTACTGTGACACTAGTCTGCCAGGCGGGTGAGAACTTATTGTCCTCAACGAGGAGAATATGATTATGTATATGGGGGAGAGTTTAGATAGGGGAGAATGTTCAGCCTTGGAGGCAGAACGGGATGGACAGGGGCCAAGAGTGGATAAGGGGGAAGTGGGAAGGGAGGGTTTGCTGGCCAGGGGATAGGAGGGTCGGTTAAATTTGGGAGAAAGGCGGGAAATGAGAGAAAAGTCACCAGGTACTCTAGTTACGCATCTTAGGGCTGACAACGACGCAGAGTCACAAGAAGCAAACGTGATTAAAAAGGAAAATTTTAAAAACTTGGTCTAAAACCGAGCCACCTCATAAAGTCGGATCTAAAATTGTTATCTGCGACGTTCCTAATCTTGGGAGAGATAAAGTTATGGAGGAATTGTACATGAAGAATTTAGCTGATACTATTGCAATACCCGAGTTTCTTCTGGCGAGAACGAGAATCATATCAGAGCAGAAAGGGCGACTTGTGTTGGAAGTATCGAACGCGACAATGGAGATTCTTTGCGCTGCGGGCCGCGAATTTATTGGATGGAATTCGTGTTGGGTTCATAAAGTCATAAATGTTAGGGGGAAAACTAGACATGATCTCGACTACATCCGCAGAATGACTAAGGTACTCCGTTAGAAGTGTGCATAGATGGCAACACCGTTTTGCCGTTATGGTTCAGCATGGGGATAAATTCGAATGCGATCGGTTAATCGAAGATTTTATTAACGAAACGAGTTTGATCGTGTTAAACTAAGCGAGTGATGTCTATAAGTATTGCAGACTGGGCGGAATCAGCGACATAGGCATATCAATTTTTAACAGGACGGGAGATCGGTATATTTAAAAATAGGAAGCTTTTGACGGCTGGGGCATCTCAAACCATAACGCGGTTTTACTAACGATTTCGGAACGGGGCGACGGTACACGCAACACGGTTGACCATTTGGGATGGGCGACGAAGTGTGTGTACTGAAACCTGCATAAGACTGAATTGAAGAGCGTTGTCGATATCGAACAGCGCACTGATTGTCGTTGGTAAGGTACTCGAGCGAATGCACGTGAGGAGACTTGCGCCCTTGTTAGACGACTTGTTTAAGCACCAATTTGACTTCCGGACAGGAAGGTTGACTGAGGACACGTTGGGCCTGGTCTAAGAGGCAGTGTCGGGCTACACAGGGAAATACATGTTGGGGGTTTTATTGACTTTAAAGGCGCGTTCGATCTCTTATCGTGGAACACGATTTTAGAGCGGTTCCGGGAGTTGAGTTGCGTGGAGATTGGGTTATGGGCGGATTTTTTTCGGGAGAGACGCGTATGTTTAACGGGTAGAAGGCGTATTGCATGGAGGTATGTTAACGTGGTTGTCCGGTATTATAAGTGGACCTGTATGCTAGAATGTTTGTGTGGATGTGCTGTTGTGGGAGCTGGAGGCGACAGGCCGTAAATTTGTAGCCTATGCCGACGATTTGCTTTGTTTCGTGTTTTAGAATTTGGTTATGGAAGGGAGTTAATTAATCGTTGTGCATTTGTCGCGTAATATTCGTGCATCCGGGTATGTAAAACTGTTAATACGAAGGCTATGCAAGTGCTAATGGTGGAGTTGCCATGGTGGCTTAAGACGAAGAGGAAGTTAGGGGTCTGAGCCTGTCCCAGGTGAATACTCAGTTTGGGGGAAAGGCCAACGAGGCTTGGTAGCGGGAGTAGGGTAGATTGGAGAAAGGTGGGCCGGCCGATGACGAAGGTTCGCTCCCAGCCTGAAGCTAAACTTTCTGCTGACAGGTCATGGGAAACAAAAATCTAATGCTATTGGTGTTAATGGTATTTCTTTAAAAATGATACTAAGGTTTAAGTGTCCATGTTACAAAACACATCATCAAATTTTAGTATGTAATGTGGTTTCCCACAGGGTTCAATTTTGGAACTAATATTATTTTTTTTATACGCTGCAGATATGCAATCTGTTTTAAAATTTTCTTCTGCTCATTCACATGCAGACGACAAACCCTTCAAATCTAAATGAACAACTAACTATTTTAAATAGTGATTTAGAAAAACTATCTCTTTGCATAAAAAATAAAGGTCTCAAATTGAATGCTACAAAATCTTCTTTCCTTGTTGTTGGTAATATTGACTTACAACCAAATGTGACTTTAGACGTCTCAGTCCCTCAGTTGCATTAATAATTTAGGTCTCTTGTTGAAAGAAAATTCATCTTTTAAAAACCATTTGAATAAAAAACCTTACTGCAGCAAGACTCTACTACGTCATCTATATCAATTTAGATATGATTTTAGTACATTTTTAAAATTACAACTTGTTAATTCACTTGAAAATGAATTTTTAATCATAGAAAGTAAAAATTCTCGTAAAGCTCATTCTCAAACTTTCAATTATGTCTGAATATTAACTAGCTGTGGTATAAAAAAATTTAATATCGAAAAATTCAGAATAAATATTTGTATAAAGCGCCCGCTAAAAGATTTGAAAAAAAAATCTGTTTTCCTTTGTTAAAATTGCTCTGTCAAGAACTGCTTGTGATGTGGACAGTGATCGTCGTAGATGATACACTGGACGTCATGCAAATCCCTGAACTGATCATACCACGGGAGTCTGCATAGCTATAGTTGGGCCTTAGGGAAATTTTTAGTTTGTTAGATATATTGTCAATTTAGGGGGAAAACTAGACATGATCTCGACTACATCCGCAGAATGACTAAGGTACTCCGTTAGAAGTGTGCATAGATGGCAACACCGTTTTGCCGTTATGGTTCAGCATGGGGATAAATTCGAATGCGATCGGTTAATCGAAGATTTTATTAACGAAACGAGTTTGATCGTGTTAAACCAAGCGAGTGATGTCTATAAGTATTGCAGACTGGGCGGAATCAGCGACATAGGCATATCAATTTTTAACAGGACGGGAGATCGGTATATTTAAAAATAGGAAGCTTTTGACGGCTGGGGCATCTCAAACCATAACGCGGTTTTACTAACGATTTCGGAACGGGGCGACGGTACACGCAACACGGTTGACCATTTGGGATGGGCGACGAAGAGTGTGTACTGAAACCTGCATAAGACTGAATTGAAGAGCGTTGTCGATATCAAACAGCGCACTGATTGTCGTTGGTAAGGTACTCGAGCGAATGCACGTGAGGAGACTTGCGCCCTTGTTAGACGACTTGCATGAGCACCAATTTGACTTCCGGACAGGAAGGTTGACTGAGGACGCGTTGGGCCTGGTCTAAGAGGCAGTGTCGGGCTACACAGGGAAATACGTGTTGGGGGTTTTATCGACTTCAAAGGCGCGTTCGACCTCTTATCGTGGAACACGATTTTAGAGGGGTTCCAGGAGTTGGGTTGCGTGGAGATTGGGTTATGGGCAGATTTCTTTTACCGTCGAATCTACAACACCTGTACAAAAGTTTGAACCTTCTAAGAGACATAGTATTTCTGAATAACTCAACACCCATGCCATCAATTGACCATAAATCTTCTAAAGATTGTCTGCCACTTTTCAAAATTTGAAAATTGAATTGAATAATTCGGTTGCATGTTCTCTATACTCAGATTTGTGGAATTCACTATAAGATCTATCATTTTGTCAGAACAAATAAACACTTCCATGATCCGAGAGCGGTTTCTATACCTTTGGCTGGCGCAACTATCCCTTATACTTTTCTGAGGATGTTATGCGGCATTCTTTTTGTGGCTTTCGTAGGTACGAATCTTTCCCATTTTGTATTGTCTTTCCGTATAAAGGTGTATCCTGCACAGTTGTCTTCATTGGACTCACCCTCATTACCACTTTTAGTGTACGGAAGAAGAATTTTAGTTTCAATTACGTAATTTTCATCACAATCATTTCCGTCTAAAATTTCACTGTTTATAAGTTCCTCATCCTCTTGAAACATAAACTGTGTTAAATATTCTACATCATCGTTTGTAGGATCAAATATCTTCTAAGAATCTATATTTGCTGAAGACATATAGTCCCACACAGTTAGAACGAAATAGGTCGCGCAGTATCTGTCAGATGTAAATACAACAAGCGTTTGGCTATTCACAGCTCTCACTGTTGCGGCATCCTAACATAAACTACATAAACACGTGGAAAATATATGTATAGTAAGATAGCTAGGCGCGTAGCGTAAGATTCGGGGAATCAGAGACGTAACTGGAAAACATATACGTCATACATTTGTGAGATCGCGCGCGACCCACACAAGGTTAAACAAATGACTACAAAATAGTTAAACACCCAAAAAGAATTTCAAATTAAAAAAAAATTCTTTGTGTCACTTAATTTTTCCTAAAACTCAATGTTACTAAACATTGCAAGTGATAACCTTTTTCTTATATATATATATATATATAAAATTATATTTACCGATATAGCTGCTTGGCTCACAAGAATATAGTCCATTATGTCTTGTAGATACTTTATGTATGGTTAATTCACTTCGAATTATTAAATTGTTTTTCACTGAAATAATCTGATTTTTTATAGTTATCCAGGTATCCTACAAAAACAATATTTATATTAGCAAAATATACAGTATGTCCCAGGATTAAGTTTACAAGAGGGAAAAAAATCTTTATTTTTTATTTTACAAAAAAATGTTAAAAAAAACTTTTTTGCTTGACATGGAAACACTTCTGTCATTTACACCTTTAATTAGTGATATATGAATTAAATTTTTTTAACATTTTTATCCTCGATATAGAAAAATGTCAAGGGTCATGTTGAATCTGGAATGTGTCGTAATCTTTCATACTGTTAAAGTAATATCGCAATACTTATTTTTCATTGTAATGTTTGTATGATTGTACATAGCTTAATAAGGACAGTATTGACAATATTTGTACAATAAAATGTTAACGTTAGAATAGAAAATTTATTTAATACAATGTTATACAAGGTTGAAATATATGAGAGGAAAATTAGCAGCCGATTTTAGCAGCCGATTTTTTTTCCAATGTAGTTGTGAACAAACATTTCAATTGTAAAAACAAGGCCAACTATGTTTAGTTTTAATATCTATTTTATGAAAATACATCATTCTAAATAATTTTGATTTATTTTACTTCCCTTTTCATCATTTATAAATAAATTTTAACATACTCGTAAAATAATTAAATTAAGTTTCAAACATTGAACAAATAACATTAACGATAGAGATATAGGAAAAATATAATAGATGGCGCTAATTTCACATTATAGAAGATAAAATTAAAATAAATTGATAAACAACAAACTAATCTGACAAATATATCTAACTTAGCGACATACTGGTTGAGTATTCATTTAGACAAAATAAAATTATATATGCATAATTAGAAATATACAATCAACCAGGTACTTAGTTTAAATAAACATGTCCGTTAATAATAATTTATTTATAAATATATTGTTATATACTTTTAAATTATATTTAAATTATCCTTCAGTACCCTTTAGGACACGAATAATAAAGTTATGTATGTTTAGAAGTATACATTTTCTAATTCATTCCTTCAATTAATTGTTTTAATAAACTTGTCCGTTAATAACAATTTATTTATAAATATATTATGTTATATACTTTTAAATGATATTGAAATTATCCTTCAATATCCTTTAGGACACGCATAATAAAATTATGTATGTATAGAAGTATACATTTTCTAATTCATATCTTCAATAAATTGTTTAAATAAACTTGTCCGTTAATAATAATTTATTTTTAAATACATTATGTTATATACTTTTAAATTATATTTAAATTATCATTCAGTACCTTTTAGGACACGCATAATAAAGTTATGTATGTTTAGAAGTATACATTTTCTAATTCATACCTTCAATAAATTGTTTAAATAAACTTGTCCGTTAATAATAATTTATTTATGAATACACTATGTTATATACGTTTAAATTATATTTAAATTATCCTTCAGTACCCTTTAGGACACACGTAATAAAGTTATGTATGTTTAGAAGTATACATTTTCTAATTCATACCTTCAATAAATTGTTTAAATAAACTTGTCCGTTAATAATAATTTATTTATGAATACACTATGTTATATACGTTTAAATTATATTTAAATTATCCTTCGGTACCCTTTAGGACACGCATAACAAAGTTATGTATGTTTAGAAGTATACATTTTCTAATTCATACCTTCAATAAATTGTTTAAATAAACTTGTCCGTTAATAATAATTTATTTTTAAATACATTATGTTATATACTTTGAAATTATATTTAAATTATCCTTCAGTACCCTTCAGGACACGCATAATAAAGTTATGTATGTTTAGAAGCATACATTTTCTAATTCATACCTTCATTTAATTGTTTAAATAAACTTGTCCGTTAATAACAATTTATTCATAAATATATTGTGTTATATACTTTTAAATTATACTTAAATTATCCTTCAGTACCCTTTAGGACACACGTAATAAAGTTATGTATATTTAGAAGCATACATTTTCTAATTCATACCTTCATTTAATTGTTTAAATAAACTTGTCCGTTAATAACAATTTATTTATAAATATATTATGTTATATACTTTTAAATTATATTGAAATTATCCTTCAATATCCTTTAGGACACGCATAATAATATTATGTATGTTTAGAAATATACATTATCTAATTCATATGTTCATTTGTTTAAATAAACTTGTCCGTTAATAATAATTTATTTGTAAATATATTACGTTATATGCTTTTAAATTATATTCAAATTATCCTTTAGTGCCCTTTAGGACACGCATAATAGAGTAATGTATGTTTAGAAATATACATTTTCTACTTCATACCTTCAATTAATTGTTTTTAAATAAACTTGTCTGTTAATAATAATTTATTTATAAATATATTTTTTTCACGACATGCATAGAAAGCTCAATTTTCTTCTCCCGAAATAGTAATGTAAATGTGTTTTCCTCTCCAGAGAGGAAAATACAGAAATGTTACTTCCTTCTCGCGAAATAGTGAGGAATAACACAAATCCGGGTAGCTAATAAAAATAAATTAACTATATATTATAAAAACATAAAATACGAAATAAACACGACAGAAGAATGTACAACTGCAACCTCCACCAGCAAGAAAACTTGTCTCATTTCTTTTTAACTTGCCCTATTTATTCACCAATCAGAAAGCACTATTTACGCAAATATATACCAAACTTATCTGAAGAAAACATACAGAATTTATTTACTAATCTATGCCCAGAAAAACTGTCTAATATATTTTACTATACTGTAAATGCATTAAAACTAAGATACTTCTGTATGAACGAATAATACTAAATTTAATTTTAAAAAAATGTTTTGCCCCCAATACAAATATGTATTAAGATGTATTATATAAGTCATATCAATAAAATTTGTGTGCATGTATATAATTAGTGAGAATTATTAAGTAGTTATATGTATGTAAATTAAAGGTAAATATATTCACTCCTAATTTTGTAATAATCTAATCGTGTTTTAAATCATGTCGTGAAAGAAATATGTGTCTAACATGAGAAGAAAGCGCTTTTTCCACTTTCGCGCATGAGGTAAACTTCGAGCTCGAGTGGGGGAAAGAAGTGCTTTCCTCTGACAAATAATTATTATTATATGCTTTTAAAATATATTTAAATTATTCTTCAGTACCCTTTAGGAAACGATTAATAAAGTTATATATGTTTAGAAGTATACAATTTGTACTTCATACTTTCAATTAATTGTTTAAATAACTTGTCCTTTAATAATTTAATATTTAATAATAATTTAAGTAAAATTGTGCCATCATTCAACAGTATTTTTACTGCAGAATATTGTGCTATTATAACAGCTCTTGAAGAAATAATTAATATACTGGTATCACCTAATAACCAACAACAGACTATAAAGAAAATTATCATATTTATACTCTTTAAGCTCTATACGATTTATTGAGAACACAGAAGAAAACTACTACTCAAATAATTTTCAGTACCTGCTAAAAAGTTTAAACGTGCTAAATGAAACTTTAGACATAAAAGTAACCTTTTTTTGGATACCAAGTAATGTAGGCATTCCCGGTAATGAGGTAGCCGACCGAACCGCTAGCAGCTTACTGAGAAATCAAAATATTGAGCAATCATATGATCCCCACTTTGAACCTATTACAACACTCAAAGATTTACAACATGTTAAAAATACCTTCCACAACAAAAAGATATTAGCTGGAATAACTTCCAAGGATCAAATCATTTGAAAACTATTAAAGCTGACATATCTCCGTGGTCAAAAATGAGATTCGAAGGTCTATCTCGCCGAGAACAAGTTATAATAACAAGGCTTACAATAGGACACAGTAATCTTACTCATAATTACATATTTAATAATTCTGAACCTCCTATGTGTCAAGAGTGCGACACCAAATTGTCAATCAAGCATATTTTTAATGACTGCCTTATAATTAATATTCATCGCAATCGTCATAATATATCGCTTGACAGCCTACGCGATACATGTGGATGCGTAGTTCACCCTGGAACTACTGATATAAACAATTGTCGTGCAAATAATAATATACAAAATAATATTCAGAGAATATTCTCATTTCTTAAGTACATAAATATGTACAATAAAATATAAAGAACGTGCTAATAAACTATTAATAAAAGTAAACAAATATATGTGACTGAACAAAATAAAAGAACTCTTTCAATGGACGTGATGACCATAGTAGTTACAAACGCCCCTAAACAAAAAAAAAAATAATAATTTTTTTGTAAATAAATTAAGTTATATGCTTTTAAATTATATTAAAATTATCCCTCAGTATCGTTATTTATGTAATAAGGGCATAAAGAATCTTTTATGGTATGAGACGTAATTTTCAGCACGAGACGGTAGCCGAGGGCTAAAAACACGTCAAAAACCATAAAATCAAATTACGCCCATGGTACGTACATAACTTTATGTACGGTCGAAGATTTGCTTATTATTAGAAAAAGTATCTCTAAACTGTTTGCATTATGACATTTTTATTTCACGTTTCATTATAACCCGGCGGACTATTTGACGTTTCATTATATACCAGCAGACCATAATGACGAGGGTTATTAAAATTTATATATTATTATTATTATTATTATTATTATTATTATTAAAAGGCGATTATGTGTAATTGTCAAATTATGATATGTCCGTGCTTAAAATCTATTAAAGAAGAGTATACTTTAGTTTAATTTCGACAGCCTTTAATATGTGCGATAAAAAGAAATCTATAAGGTATCCTATTTGTTATACATTATAAATAATTATCCATTAAATTTCATTTTATCTAAGACGAATAATGAAATGTGTAAAGGTGCCTGGTTTTAATAAAAATAAATTTACATTAACAAATATATATGTTTAATCTTATTATTTTACCAAAAATGACAGACAGTTTCCTTATTTAAAATACAAAGTTATAATAAGAGCCCCTCGTCATAATAGTTCATCCTAAGATCAAAAATCCATGTTCATATTTAAATTAATTTATACAAATTTAAGATGTAAATTTTGTTATAATGTTGATAAGTGTAATATATAATACTCACTTTACTATATCAGTATACAATTTGTCGAATATTAAACCCAAATGATACGTACTTTAATTTGAAACTTCGACGATAAAACGCATTTAGGACAAACTATTATGACGAGGGGCTCGTATACGTAACATTTTTTGGTTTATAAATAAATTATATCGTATAAAATTTAGTATAAAAATTAATATATTGTAGATATGTTATTTTTTGTGTTGTGTTGAAACAGACGAAAATATTGGAATAAATTTTTAACAATCTTTTCCTTTTCAAAACATATTTTTGGAATGGGTGGACATAAAATAATTAACACCGAGCTTTTCCGTAAGACGGAAAATAAAAAAATTGCCAATTCCATAAATACTTGCATTTTCGTCTATGTCACTGGCATAAAGGACATAAAAATTGCTTCGGTATTCTTCCTTTCTTGTTGACGCCAATACAAGTCCTATGGTACCAATCGCGACATTGTTCTTCGCAGAATACCATGTCCTCATTAGGATTACAACAAAATGACGCAGAACAACAAGAATTTGTAGCTGTAAACAAATTTCTTCGAATCCATGTAAAAAATTTAAAGTAGAAGTAAATTTCTCCGGTGGTCCTTTAGCAATTTTAGGATTTCCTTTCAATCTTTTAAATGTGGCCGTTGAATCGTCGTTTAGCATTAAATCTTTTTTTTTTTCCTTTTTGTTTTTCGTCCGGTAAAGTTCCATTTGCCTGTAAGAGACAATCTGCAATCCACATGCGAATTTTCGGCATATCCATTTCCGAAAAATTAATTTCTTCTCCTTTACAAATTACATAGGCCCATGTGCACAAATGTACCCCACAATTACTTCCAACTTCTCCATTTAAAATTTGAGATGGAATATCGTGGCAATTAAAAATTGTCCATTCATCAAAATTTGGGAAAATTTGAAATTTAATAAAAAATTGACTATTTATAAAATGTAGAATCCTTTGTAAAATATTATGAGGTATAGCTTGATGAAGAGAATCTAAGTACAATAAATATTTACATTTAATTATAACAACTATAAGTGCCCAATGATTGTTCTTGATATTTGCTGGAATAATCCAAATATCACTACTTAGTACATCTAAAGCACTTCCCCATTTGTTTAATGAGAAAATTCTAGTGTCTAGTAAAAGTTGTGTTAAGAAATAAGTGTTAAAGTTTAAAATTTGTACATGCTCGTTTTTACAAGTCTGACATACGAGCGAAAGAAATATGTTAATTATTTGGTCATCTAGCCACTGTTTAGGTTGTAATGTTTGTAAAGATTCTTGATTTAAAACATAACCGTTTATGTTATATTGCGGATAAATTAAGTCCGGATAAGTAAGATAAGTTTCCCAAGGTTTGGGTGTCCGAATATCGTTTTTGTGTTTTGTTGAAAAAGATGAAGATGAAAGTTCTGGACAAACAATTTTACTGGCGGGTGTTAAATTCACGAGTGCATGCGGCACTATCTGATTACTAAGGCAATCACTTAAATTTATAACAATTTTATTATTTTCAAATTTGATTTTTGGTATAGGGGAGCATACTGGTGGAGTAATCTTATTTGGATTACTTTCGGAGGGTGTACTATGATAAAAATTGTAAGAATTTAAGTTTAATGTTTTTATAGGAGTAACTGTTTCATTATTATTGTATGGTAAGTAACCAGAAAATTGATTAATTTTCTTACTTTGTTTTTCCTTTTTTGCCCACATTTCTTGAGATTGGGTAATATTCAGACTGTCATTTAAAGCTAACTTTTTCTTTTGTTTAGTTGTTTTTAAACAAATTTTGTGGTCTCTTAATCTTCCTTTCAATAATTTTTCCATCCTGTATATAAATCTGGGTAACCTTTTTCTTATTTTACCTTTAAAAGTATCTCTCTTAACTACTTTAAACCAGTACTCAACTGGTACGTTACAATCTTTTGTAATACTAAATTTCTTTATAATTACTCCTGTAACAATTGGAAAAAAGGGAAAAAATTCACGCAATAAATATTCCAAAAAATCAGGTAAATAATATATATTTTTTTCACCTGCACTAGGTATATCTGAAGTTACTTCATCGTAAATTATTTTAAATAAAATATAAAATGGAGATTTCTTTCTTAAAAATGAATTCTCGTTAAAATAGTTCTTCAGTTCTAAATTAAAGTTGGGCTTTAAAATCTTCTTAAAAATATTATTTTTACATTGCAAAAATTTTAAAGAAAGCTCAAAGTCGTTGCAAACAAATGGAAAACCAAATATTTTAATTATTTCTATCCAATACTCGGACGCAGCGATTAAATCTGTGCTATGAATTAAAGTAGCAAAAACCCTTTTAGCTAAAATTCGCAAATGTCTATATTTTGTCAACAAGTTAACCTTAGTAGTAGCTGCATGAAATACATGCGTTGAACAAACATGTATAATAACTAAATGATCTATGGAATCATAGAAATTTATATGGTCCCACATTTTATTTAGATATGCTAACAAGTCTAACTTATTAAAAGCTATTAGAGAAGATTGAATTAACGCTAAACTAAAGTCTGTTTCAATTTTAGATATTATGGGTATTTTTGATGAATATATATTTTTTAAATCTCCAACAAACGACATAAGGAAATTAGTAATAGATGGTATATTGTGACTGGAAGATATATATTCAGCTACTGGTAAAGGTGATTTGCGTTCTCCAGGTAGAACAAGTGAATAATAAAAGACTTTCTTGTCAATCCATGTAGGTTTAGAAATTATGCTTCCTGTTGCATCCAAGTATAGGAAAATTGTTTTTTTTTTTTTTCCTTAAAGATACTAAGTACCGCAACTGATCTTCTGTATAAAGATGAATAGATAACGGAAAGTAACCAATTTGTTGGATATATCCCGGTATCACTTTTCCTTTCCACACATTCGAATTATTTTGAACATTTTTCAATTTCACTAAATCGTAAAATACATCTTTATCTAAATCATTTCGTTTGATATTTTCACTGGATATTTTTTTTAATATATCCAAAGAAGGGACATTATTTAAATTTCCATCCTCAAGGATATCTAAATTAGCAGAAGCAATTTGTTCTAATTTCACAACACTTGGATAGTCTACTAAAAGCCGATTAGCATATGCATCTCTATATTTTCCTTTAATAAAACGTCTATGCTTTTCACCTGTATGTTTAATAGTACCTATTTGTTGCACAGTGACTGTTACATCTACACCCAGCTCAATTTTTTCATTTGTGGAGAATTTAAAATTTGCGCACTCTGAATGTTTGCAAATAGCTTTTGCCACAAATGAATAACGCATCTTTTTTTGAGACTTTATGTAGCATTTGTGCCACTGGAACTTAAGTACATAGGAGGGATATAATTTTTCAAAATACTTGTTAAAGTCATCTGTCCAGTTTCTTTTCAGTAGTTTTTTATTTATATAGTATTCAGCCCAGAATGAAGCAGGAATAATTATTTTATTGCTTGTTTGCATAGAAATAATTTTGGGTTCATCTTTCAAATCATCTAAATTATGTACTGATTTACTTTGTAAGATATCGTAAACTGATTCATTACTTTTTTGATATGCTAGTTGTGTGTTATTACTACTGTTTGTTTCAAATTCTGATAAACAGCCATGAGCTATATTTTGAAGTTCAAAAGAACTATGCGAAAAATTTACATTTATACTTATATTGTCATTCTCCCTTTCTTTTAATTTATCTTGCTTATTTTCCTTTTGACCTTTCTAATAAATATTGTTTTCATGCATAATTTTATTCAAAAAATTATCAGAAACAATATTCTTATAATGTCGTGAGAAATTTTTTTTATACTTATGTCTATTTTTTATGTTATTCTGGACTTTTAAATGGCGACACAAATCTCCATAAATTGACTGGGTGGAATAGTAAGATTCTTCATGAAATCGTGTTATTGTTAAATTTGAATCTAAATCCGATATAAAAGTTTGAAATATTTGGCATGTAGTAGCAAAATCTCCGTTTTTCGTTTTACGACCAATACAATACATAATAAAATCAGTAATATGTTGATTCGAAATAAAATATGGAGAAAGCAGATAAAATAAGTAGAATCTAAAACATAAATTAATATATTTACTTTGTAAATAAATCCATATAGAGACACAAATTACCATTAATAGAATATAAATCATTAACTGGAAAACAAACATGTAGATCAGAAGAACCTAATACACATTACTGAACACTTCTAGCAGGGTCGGTTTACTCATAAGTCTTTTGAGAACACTTCTTAGAAACTTTAATATTTATAGAAAATAAACTAAAATGTTGCAATATACGACGCAGCAAACTGCGAAAAATCTGTTGTTCGAACGTTATAACTTTACCTTCTATTGGGATTTTCGAGTATCAAGAGATGGCGTTGATCACATTAAACAATGGTACACTTTTTGTTGACAATTTATAAGCATTGTATTGCTGTCAATTGTGTTTCTTTAGTTTTTGTATTATTTTCTCATTTATTAGTATTTTTATTTATAATTCAAGTATGTATAATAGAGTTTGTAGTTCTAATATTCGTCGCTGAGTTTTCTTATTTGAAAGTCCGAATATACATTTATTCGGAACATAACACGTAGTCAAAAACCACGCCGCTCCAAATTTAATATAAATTTTCATTCACAGATGGCGACAAATTTTAAAGTTTATTTAAAAAATTAATTTAACATATGAAGAAGAAAAAATAAAGTTAATGTTCGTTTAGTTATACAATCCATTGAGATTTATAAAACCAAAAGTTGTAATCTAAATATCTACGAAGGCTTAGATTTCAGTAAAGCATGGTCACCTATATTAAATTATTTTTATTCAATTTTGACGTTTTAAACTGCCATTATTAACTCCATAGCAACAACTATAAGTAACACTTTTTTCACAAGTGAATTAAATTTTTTTATTCAATTTTGACGTTTTAAACTGTCATTATTAACTCCATAGCAACAACTATAAGTAACACTTTTTTCACATGTGAATTAAAAAAAATTTAAATCACTCTCACAAAATTTTAACTCACTCTGCAACAAATAATGCATTTAAACTAACATTAGGTACGAAAATAACACTTACCATAATATTTATCAGACATTATCAGCTATTTTCATTATTTTTCACAGCACAAATGACAGACAATAAAGCATTTGAAATACATGGCTTGACGTCTATATGCGACGATTGTCATTCTCAGCCTACTACCTGATCAGTTTTTTACTTTGTCAAAATTAAATATTATAATGGTTTTTATTAGTATTTTGTCAAAATTGAATAAAATATTGTACACACCACGTGAGCTAAGAATGTTTATTCACTCGAAGAAATTAACTCACTCGTCCTTACGGACTCGTGAGCTAAACTTCCTTCTCATGAATAAACATTACCTTAGCTCACTTGGTGTGTAAATATCTATTAAATCACTCTCACATTTTTTTTAATTCACTCTGCAGCAAATAATGCATTTAAAATAACATCAGGCACGAAATTAACACTTGCCATAGTATTTATCAGACATTATCAGCCATTTTCATTATTTTTCACGGCAGAAATAACAGACAATAAAGCTTTTTAAATAGATAACTTGACATCTATCATCGACGATTGTCATGCACAGTCTACTAACTGATTAGTTTTTTGTTTTGTCAAAATTAAATATTATAATGGTTTTTATTACTATTTCGTCAAAATTGAATAAAATAATGTACAAACCACGTGAGCTAAGAATGTTTATTCACTCGAAGAAATTAACTCACTCGCCCTTATGGGCTCGTGAGCTAAACTTCCTTCTCATGAATAAACATTACCTTAGCTCCCTTGATGTGTAAATATCTAGTAAATTTTATCTTACTTAATTTGTAATCTTGTTCTATGTATTTTTTTCACCCTCAAGAAGGTACCAGTTTATGGTGCCGAAACGTCGAGTTAAGTAAAAAATTCAAAACTTAAAAGTTTGTTCTTAAAGTTAAGGCCGATTTATTAAGAAATTTAATGCTAATATAAATGTACTTGTACAGTAACATTTTTAGGTTTTATCAAAATGCATATCGTTTTAAATTATTAGATGATGGTATTATCATTGCTGTGAACTATTCGATTGTCATTTGGACGACTCGATAACAATTTACCATAAAGTAATGGGTGGATTCTGTTCACATCTGTAAGTCTTACAGATCTGTAAATCTATAAAAACCTGACAAAAACACATCTATTTTTGTGATTAATATAAAATTATGCATAAGAGTGCAAGTTTCGTTGCGATTTTGTTCATCATTTACAAATTTATAGATCTGTAACAGATGTGAACAGAATCGACCTAGGGGTTTAAGTGAGTATTACATTTGTTTTTAAACCGGCCCTAAAAGCATATAATTATTATTAAAGGACAAGTTTATTTAAACAATTAACGGACAAGTTTATTTAAACAATTAATTGAAGGTATGAATTAGAAAATGTATACTTCTAAACATACATAACTTTATTATGCGTGTCCTAAAGGGTACTGAAGGATAATTAAAATATAATTTAAAAGCATATAACATAATATATTTATAAATAATTTATTATTATTAACGGACAAGTTTATTTAAACAATTTATTGAAGGTATGAATTAGAAAATGTATACTTCTAAACATACATAACTTTATTGTGCGTGTCCTAAAAGGTACTGAATGATAATTTAAATATAATTTAAAAGTATATAACATAATGTATTTAAAAATAAATTATTATTAACGGACAAGTTTATTTAAACAATTTATTGAAGATATGAATTAGAAAATGTATACTTCTAAACATACATAACTTTATTATGCGTGTCCTAAAGGGTACTGAAGGATAATTAAAATATAATTTAAAAGCATATAACATAATGTATTTATAAATAATTTATTATTATTAACGGACAAGTTTATTTAAACAATTAATTGAAGGTATGAATTAGAAAATGTATACTTCTAAACATACATAACTTTATTATGCGTGTCCTAAAGGGTACTGAAGGATAATTAAAATATAATTTAAAAGCATATAACATAATATATTTATAAATAATTTATTATTATTAACGGACAAGTTTATTTAAACAATTTATTGAAGGTATGAATTAGAAAATGTATACTTCTAAACATACATAATTTTATTATGCGTGTCCTGAAGGGTACTAAAGGATAATTAAAATATAATTTAAAAGCATATAACATAATATATTTATAAATAATTTATTATTATTAACGGACAAGTTTATTTAAACAATTTATTGAAGGTATGAATTAGAAAATGTATACTTCTAAACATACATAATTTTATTATGCGTGTCCTGAAGGGTACTGAAGGATAATTTAAATATAATTTAAACGTATATAACATAATGTATTTATAAATAAATTATTATTAACGGACAAGTTTATTTAAACAATTTATTGAAGGTATGAATTAGAAAATGTATACTTCTAAACATACATAACTTTATTGTGCGTGTCCTAAAAGGTACTGAATGATAATTTAAATATAATTTAAAAGTATATAACATAATGTATTTATAAATAAATTATTATTAATGGACAAGTTTATTTAAACAATTTATTGAAGGTATGAATTAGAAAATGTATACTTCTAAACATACATAATTTTATTATGCGTGTCCTGAAGGGTACTGAAGGATAATTTAAATATAATTTAAACGTATATAACATAATGTATTTATAAATAAATTATTATTAACGGACAAGTTTATTTAAACAATTTATTGAAGGTATGAATTAGAAAATGTATACTTCTAAACATACATAACTTTATTATGCGTGTCCTAAAAGGTACTGAATGATAATTTAAATATAATTTAAAAGTATATACCATAATGTATTTAAAAATAAATTATTATTAACGGACAAGTTTATTTAAACAATTTATTGAAGATATGAATTAGAAAATGTATACTTCTAAACATACATAATTTTATTATGCGTGTCCTGAAGGGTACTGAAGGATAATTTAAATATAATTTAAACGTATATAACATAATGTATTTATAAATAAATTATTATTAACGGACAAGTTTATTTAAACAATTTATTGAAGGTATGAATTAGAAAATGTATACTTCTAAACATACATAACTTTATTATGCGTGTCCTAAAAGGTACTGAATGATAATTTAAATATAATTTAAAAGTATATACCATAATGTATTTAAAAATAAATTATTATTAACGGACAAGTTTATTTAAACAATTTATTGAAGATATGAATTAGAAAATGTATACTTCTAAACATACATAATTTTATTATGCGTGTCCTGAAGGGTACTGAAGGATAATTTAAATATAATTTAAACGTATATAACATAATGTATTTATAAATAAATTATTATTAACGGACAAGTTTATTTAAACAATTTATTGAAGGTATGAATTAGAAAATGTATACTTCTAAACATACATAAATTTATTGTGCGTGTCCTAAAAGGTACTGAATGATAATTTAAATATAATTTAAAAGTATATAACATAATGTATTTAAAAATAAATTATTATTAACGGACAAGTTTATTTAAACAATTTATTGAAGATATGAATTAGAAAATGTATACTTCTAAACATACATAATTTTATTATGCGTGTCCTGAAGGGTACTGAAGGATAATTTAAATATAATTTAAACGTATAGAACATAATGTATTTATAAATAAATTATTATTAACGGACAAGTTTATTTAAACAATTTATTGAAGGTATGAATTAGAAAATGTATACTTCTAAACAAACATAATTTTATTATGCGTGTCCTGAAGTGTATTGAAGGATAATTTAAATATAATTTAAACGTATATAACATAGTGTATTTATAAATAAATTATTATTAACGGACAAGTTTATTTAAACAATTTATTGAAGGTATGAATTAGAAAATGTATACTTCTAAACATACATAACTTTATTATGCGTGTCCTAAAAGGTACTGAATGATAATTTAAATATAATTTAAAAGTATATAACATAATGTATTTATAAATAAATTATTATTAATGGACAAGTTTATTTAAACAATTTATTGAAGGTATGAATTAGAAAATGTATACTTCTAAACATACATAACTTTATTATTCGTGTCCTAAAGGGTACTGAAGGATAATTTAAATATAATTTAAAAGTATATAACAATATATTTATAAATAAATTATTATTAACGGACATGTTTATTTAAACTAAGTACCTAGTTGATTGTATGTTTCTAATTATGCATATATAATTTTATTTTGTCTAAAAGAATACTCAACCAGTATGTCGCTAAGTTAGATATATTTGTCAGATTAGTTTGTTGTTTATCAATTTATTTTAATTTTATCTTCTATAATGTGAAATTAGCGCCATCTATTATATTTTTCCTATATCTCTATCGTTAATGTTATTTGTTCAATGTTTGAAACTTAATTTAATTATTTTACGAGTATATTAAAATTTTTTTATAAATGATGAAAAGGGTAGTAAAATAAATCATAAAATTATTTAGAATGATGTATTTTCATAAAATAGATATTAAAACTAAACATAGTTGGCCTTGGTTTTCAATTGAAATGTTTGTTCACAACTACATTGGAAAAAAAATCGGCTGCTAATTTCCCTCTCATTTGAAATATTCATTAAAAAATTTTCAGATATTTACGTATCCCGTATTGGTGCATAGAAGCTTATTGGGAAATTTTTAAGAAATGGCTCAGTAAGGAATTAAAAAAAGACAAATAGATTTTATAATGCTGCAACTGTTTCCTCGCTACATGTTCGATATTGGAATGACATTAATCTTTATTTTAAAATCACAAATAATCGCCAATATTTTGTTAAAATAAATGCATGGTGTGTTATTTCGTATTAAGGAATCACAGGGCCATGTTTATTTGAATTTTTTTGGTTAAAAAAATATCTAATTTAATCTCTGTATTTCTGATCACGTGTGCGAAAGTAACCAATCAAAACAAACTTACACTGATATTTATCCTAAGACATGTTATGAATTAGGGTAGACTAGGAACGTAAATCACTGTTTACTACTACCTTGACTTTAACTATTATTTATTTACGCTCTATTTAACATTTATATACATAACCGTTGACCGCCAACTCAGCGCTCGTATCACAGACAGTGTTACCAACAGTCTGTTGTTAGTTTCCCCTAACTCTTATTTACTAGTCGTATATATAACATTCCCTTTCTCTTATTTATAAGTTTAATCTAATAGGGGGTTTTCTAATTCTATTGGGTCGGCGTAAGATAGGAGTGGATGATGGGCTTGTTTGTTTAGGTGACAGTTTGGCATCATTGTCAGAGTAGACATTATTATCCGTTCTCTCTTCTATCTGGGGTGGTACTTCAGAAGGTTTTTCAGCTTCTACGTCGGTACGAATACTCGGTGTATCCAGTTTAGCATACTTCCACTTTAAACCATTTGGTAGGATAACGAATTCTATCCTTTACTAAAACTAAATAAGAATTTTTCTTACGCATTTCATTATTTTTCCTGGTGACCATTTTCTCTCTCTCTCTCTCTTTTCCCATACTAAAACCTTGTCTCCTTCTATTAATATTTCTGTTTGTACTCCTGGTTTCTTCCAATTTTCTATTTCTATTCCCCCGTTCTCATATTCGAGTTTGAACATATTTAGTTTGGTTCTTGATCTTTGTTTCAACATCATTTCCGTGGGGCTTGCAGAATGTTTGAAACTCCTTTGAATTGAATAGTGGGCCGTTATCGGCTACTATAAATTCGGGTATTCCAAATACGGCAATAATATTTCTTATCTTAGATGTAGTGCCATAAGCATTTGTATTATTGGAATAATATTACCTTTTTTTAGTTTAAGTTCTGTATTTATTATTTAAACCCAACGTTTCGGCACTATAAACTGGTGCCTTCTTCAGGAGATACATAGACATAAATATGTGAAATATGTGAAAAAAAAACAAGTAACCAAGGTAACAAGAAATGTTCATAAATGTTACCTTTTTATGTATACAATTTTCTAGACAATATATGCATGCCCAGCAATAACATGGACGGCGAACATGCATCTTCTCAGGAAAAAATCTCCTTTTGCCAGAGAAAAACCGTCCCAAAAACTGGCAGAGAAGTGATCTGTATAACTCAGAGACGCTTTATCGGCAGCGAAATACCGCAGCCCTACTCTTTATGAACAGATGTTAGAAAAAGTTTAGAAAAAATTGTATACATATTACAATTTATGTTGTTATTTGTAATATCTATACAATTTTTTCTAAACATTTTCTAACAATACATAACAATTACAATTTGTTGTAATTTGTAATATGTATACAATTTTTTCTAAACATTTTCTAACATCTGTTAATAAAGAGAACGGCTGCGGTATTTTGCTACCGATAAAGCGTCTCTGAGTTATACAGATCACTTCTCTGCCAGTTTTTGGGACGGTTTTTCCTCTGATAAAAGGAGATTTTTTCCTGAGAAGATGCACGTTCGCCGTCCATGTTATTGCCGGGCATGCATATATTGTCTAGAAAATTGTATATGTAAAAAAGATAACATTTTATGAACATTTCTTGTTACCTTGGTTACTTGTTGTTTTTGGTATTTCACATATTTATGTCAATGTATCCCCTGAAGAAGGCAGCAGTTTATGGTGCCGAAACGTTGGGTAAAAAATAAATACAGAACTTAAACTAAAAAAGGTACTATTATTCCAATTAATAATATGAGTTCTGAAAGATATTTTAATAATTTGTATTGTTCATTATCTGAATATCTAACCACTTCTTAGTACTATCTATGATCAGTAATAGTTGTTGTTTTTCAAACGTTAGAAAATCTAAATGGATTCTACACCAATTTCGCGTAGTTTTTGGCCACGAAATTAAAGTTTTATCTAATTGCGTACGGGCAAAGGTTTGACAATCTAAATAGTTTCTTACCCATTCTTCAATGTCTTCCGACAATTTGGGCCACCATATATCACTGCGAGCCTTTAATTTCATCCTAACTACACCCGGATGTTCTTCGTGTAGTAATTCGAGCATCGATTCTCTTAGCGTCGTTGGTATAATGACTCTGGATCCCCAAAGTAATAGATCGTCTTCCACACTTAAATGAAATCTTCTGTCAAAATATGGTAATTGATCAGCCACATGATTTGGCCAACCTATTTTAGTTAACTCTATAGCTTTATTTAATGTTACATCCTTTTTAGTTTCTGCTTTGACCACTTCTAACGAAATTGGCATTTGCAATTCTTCTGGACGAACACAGAGGACTTCTTCGTTACTTACTTCCTTGATGCATTAGCATTAGTCAGAAGTTCGTCCTTACGGTACTGAATTTCGTAATTATATGCTGACAGTTGTATTGCCCAGCGTTGCAAACGTGAATTTGTCGTGGTAGGCAATCCTTGTCTCGGGTTGAAGATGGTTTTCAGGGGTTGGTGATCTGTAACTAATAAAAACATTCGCCCATAAATAAATCTGTGGGATTTCTTAACCGCAAATACGATGGCTAAGGCTTCCTTTTGAATATGAGCGTAATTCTTTTCGGCTGTTTTTAAAGTACACGATGCAAACACAATAGACCTTTCTACTCCATCTTCTACTTGACTGAGGAGGGCTCCATACCCATACGGTGAGGCATCAGCTGCTACCACTAGCTGTTTACTAGGATCGTAATGTGTTAAACACTCACTATTCATCAGGAGTTTTTTACTGGTTTCAAAGGCTCGCTGGCACTCTGCTGTCCAAACAAATTCTTTGTTTTTCCTTAATAATTCATTCAATGAATGAATTTCTGTTGACAACATCGGTAAGAATTTTGAATAAAAATTCAACATACCTAAATAGGACTTCACTTGGCTTGCATCCTTTAGAACTGGCGCATCGACTATGGCTTGTACCTTTGACTGGAATGATCGAATTCCTTCCCCACTTATACTGTGACCAAGAAATTCCACACTTGCCTGAAAAAACTTACTTTTTTCAATGTTTACTTTAACGTTATAAATGGAAAGCCGCTCAAGCACTTCTTCTACGCGTCTTTTACATTCATTTGTATCTTCACCTGCTACGATAATATCGTATATGTATACCGCTACACTCATAATTCCTTTTAATATTTCCTCCATGGTTGCTTGGAAAATAGCTGGCGAGCTTGATACATCAAACGGTAAACGAACATACTGGAAAAGTCCAAGATAGGTATTTACTGTCAAATATCTCTTAGAATCTTTATGCACTGCTAGTTGTAAGTAGGCATTACTAAGATCTAAAACTGTAAAAATTTTACCCTCAGAAATTCCTTGCATAATATCATCTAGTGTAGGAAGAGGGTAATGATCAGTCATCAGCATTGGATTTAATGTTTTTTTGAAATCAACAACAATACGCACTTTTCCTCCCTTCTTTGGAACACTTAAAATAGGGCTGGCCATCTCGCTGTGTTTTACTGGAACTATGATGCCATCTTCTTGTAGTTGTTCTAACTCTTTTTTTATGATGTCCCTGGTTACGTAAGGTACGCTATACGGTTTACAGAAAACAGGTACATCTCCTTCCTTGAGTACTAGTCGTGCTTTGAACTCTTTAATACATGTCTTCCGGTCGCCATCAAAAATATTCAGGTATTTCTTCACTAACATATCTTCCGCTGGCACCATTTGGGAAATAGTGACATTATGGTTGGTATTTGGATTTGCTACAGGATCGAAAGGAAAGCGGCGATTCCTGAAAACAGATTTCCAATTTGGACATAACACATCTAACCAACTTATTCCAATTAAAGGACAAATTTCATTTTTTGTATCAACAATAACTAAAGGTAATTTTTGTACAATTGATTCTACTTTGGCATAAATTTTTCCTTTAACTGGCAGGATTTCCCCAGAAACAGTCTTAATAGTATTTTTGTGACGTTCTAATTTCACAGACATTAAATGTTTTTGATAATACTTATAACTCATCACACTTATGCTGGCTCCCGTGTCCACTTCCATTGGCACTAGTAGTTCATTCTCTTTCACATTCATCAACATTGGTTCATGCAGAGAATACAGTTCCTGACTTATTTCATGTAAATGCGGGATGCAATCTTCATCTTCTGTTTCTCGGCCTCTCCGGTTTCTTCTACTAATTTCACTTTGGATTTACACATTCTTGAAGTGTATTCCCTTTTATGACAGGCGAAACACTCCCACTCCTTGGCTGGACAATTATTAGGATTATGGATACGACCACATCTCCAACAAGATTTATGAGATTTCTTGAACTGCTGCGATTGATTTTTGCTATGTTGAGTATGATTACTCTGTTGGTTCATATTTCTTTTTAGCTTATGTACATTTTCCGTTGTAGATGGATCATGTTGCAGAACTTTGCTGTGATCGGACGCTAGCTCCATACTAATAGCAATTTCACACGCTTCTTCAAATGACATTTCTGCTTCTGACAGTAATTTCCGCTGACTAGCAGTATTTTTTAGACCACACACTAGTCCATCACGCAGAGCATCGTTTAAAAACTGACCAAAATTACACGATTGCGATAAACTCTGAAGTTCTTCAATATTTTCACTCATGGTTTCCTGTTCTCCTTGATCTCGCTTGTTGAACTTATATCGTTCAGCTATTACTATACGCTTTTGAGAAAATCTAGCTTTTAGAGCGTCAATCAGTACTTTAAATGGTTTGTCACATGGATTATTTGGAACAAGAATGCTCTTCAAGACACTATAAGCATCTGGACCAATTAGAGTTATGAATAAGGACGTTTTCATATCCTCTTGGACATTGTTGACTTTAAAAAATTGCTCCATGTGTTCTAAATACGATTCAATATCATTACTTTTGACATTGTAAGGCTCAATACTTCCTATTAAAGCCATTTTTTTTGGTTATGACAACACGTGTTTTTACTACTTTCGCTCTAATATCTTGTTTTTCTCGTCGCCAATTATATGTTATGTATTAGGGTAGACTAGGAACGTAAATCACTGTTTACTACTACCTTGACTTTAACTATTATTTATTTACACTCTAACATTTATATACATAACCGTTGACCGCCAACTCAGCGCTCGTATCACAGACAGTGTTACCAACAGTCTGTTGTTAGTTTCCCCTAACTCTTATTTACTAGTCATATATATAACAAGCATGGAGGTAGAAATAAATATGGAGGGAGCAAGTGGCTGTAAAAGTGAAGCCATTTCCCCCACTCCAGGCCGGGCCTATCTGTCAACCTTCTTTGACCTTAAAACCATATTGTTTAGTTTGTTTACGTTTGTGTTGTATCGTTTTAGAGTGCATTTCAATATGTTTATTAATTAAATAAAAATATTTGATTAAAGCACGTGCTTTTTGAATCTTATAAAATTTAATAAGTAAATTCAATAAGTAAAATGTATATAAAAACACATTAATATCATATTTCAAAAAATAATATATGTACAACACATTTCTTTCAGTATTTAAAGTTTTATAAAATTTTAATTGAACGAATAAAGCAATTTTGTTTAAAAATTGCTGCGCTTATCCCCTATCTAGGACGGTCCAACAGCTGTGTTCGTCCATCCCCACTAGGCTTCATTCCCCTGGTCTACAATATAACCACATGCTCCCTCCTTTATGTATTCCTACCTCCATGATAACAAGACAATTATCACTTATGTCATTAAGTTGCTTAGTAACAAACACTTTTTGACAGATAATTAAAGATTCATTGTTTTAATTTGAAAATGACGTTTTGACGGTATAATAGTGAAAATAACGCTTCAATTATTAAAATACACACACTCACAATAAAACATGCATTATAAAACTGAATGGCTGGTAGCACAAGCGTGGTTCTAACACCGGTGTTAACTAGAACCATGTCAACGATTTGACACATACTTCAGGTTTGTTAAGAAAACAAGTGTTGCCAATATATTGATCAAGTTGAAAATTTACTGACAGCCATATTCAATAAATTTGCCGACACTATTTAAAATTATTTAATTTGATTTGTTTTTTAACTTGTTTCTAGGAAAAACAGTTTTAAATAACGAGCGTTGTCCGGCGCATTATTTTCGAATTGATGTGAATTGACTAAATCGTAAATTTGTAATCGTTGGACAGATAGGAATGGTCCAATTTTATGGCCCTCAAGGTTCGCAGATTTGATAATTGTAGATCTTTATTCGTTGGAACGTTTAAAACAACTAGTGTATGCAGAAAATTTACCCAATGATGATCCGCTTTAAAAATTGAGGAAATCCAGAATAGCTTGAAAGAGCTGCGTCGGAAAATTAAATTATCTAGCGACAAAGGTGAAGGATTAATAGAATAATTAATGATTTAATTTTTGCTTGAAAGATTTAATAGAAAAAATCTAATATTTTTTGTAGTTTCAATTGCAGATTAATTTTTTTAAAGTCCAGCAAAAAACGTTCTTCTTTTAACATTTTTTTGTAAAATCAAAAATAAATATATTTTTTCCCTTTGGCAACACAGTCCTGGAACATACTACATACTAGTTTCATCAGTTAAGCGTAAGGTGACCATTTATCTTCAAGGAATATATCAGACATGCAAATAGAAGTAGTGGCATCGGTAAGAACGGTTGTTCTAGGCAAGAGTAATAATTAATTTTTAAAGCCAGAAAAATTTTCAAAGTTTGATTAACAAAAATTATTTATTATTTAGAATTTTTCATTTTTAGCGTTAATCGCCAGAGTAATGAGAATAAACACGTACTTTTCATTTTCCCTCAAATCTATCTTTAATATCTAATGAAAAAATCGCAATTAAAAATTACGTTGTTTAAAACGCATCAACGACCATTTTGATATTCACATTAAGTTCTAACAGTCAAAGTGACATTTAAAGGTAACCTGAAATTTACAAAAGTAAACATGTCGATGAAACGTTGTCAACGTTCGTTTGGCCATATTCTGCAATATACCCAATGCCTCACGTGCATTTTTACTGGACTTCCAAAATTACAATACGCCACTAGCGGTAAAAATCTGAACTAAACGTAAAGTACATTCATAAATTTTTTGATAGCTAACTGTCTGTAAAATATAACTTTTACTGCCTGTTGTTGTAGCAACCGATAAACAAACGCATAGCAACCTTTCGACAAATACATAGCAACATATTTCGATGGCGATAACTTTCAAAATACGTATCAGAAATAATCTCTAAATTGATTTTAATTCTAAAATCGGCAAATCAGAGTGCTATAATACTTTTATTTCAATAAAATATACAAATTACAGCTAAAATAATAGATCCATTTTTATTTCAGTTAAAATTACTAAGTAACATAGAAGAAATTTCATTTGTTACTGGTTTATGTCATTATAAATTTATTATCTAAGTAAAACTATACTGTATTTCAGATAGGAATTGAGTTAAGAGTGATAGGGCTTACAATTCCAGCTTCCTGATTAGCGTAAACGCCAACCAAGTTTACAATAGTAAGATATGTAAGCAGGCATATTATTTACTTCATTTTGTCTTTATAATATATCTTGCAACTTTAAGTAGCTGTTTATTTACTAAAGAATGAAAAATTATCAAATTTTGACGTTTTGGGCTGTCAAACATGCCTTGCAGAAACAAAACTAATTCATAAATTTTGTGTGTAAAACAGACTGCCTCCGCAACGCCACCAACTCTATTCCTATCTGGAATACAGTATGGTAAATATATAAATAGAAAGATTCAAATTATTTTTATGTATAACTATGGCAAAAAAATTACATACTAATATCTCAACTACAATCTAAAATAAATGTCAAAAACTAAAATGAATTAAACTAGAATACCGTTAACCTGCAAATAGTTATTATTCTTATTAAAATTATTCAGAAAGAAAATTGGAAAATAATAATAATATGTATATAATAAACAAACTCATGGGAACATAAACAGGACATACTTAAAAATAAAAATCAACTTAAGGGGAAGAAAGTATAAATATATAGAAAGTGAACTTACAGATAACGAAACGAGAAGAAGATTAAAAATCAAATCAAAAAAATAACTGAAGTAGAACAAGAAAAAAGAAAATCAACTAAAATAGGTTTTCGTAAACTATATATAGAAAAAGAATGTTACGAATGGTGTGTAGAAGAAAATGGTCTAATACCAGTTCCAAAAAACGACCAATAGATACAAAAACCTCAAAAAGGAAAATCGACACGACAAAGAATATGAAAAGGTACACGAATAAAATAAAATAATTTAATGTGGGGACCATCGAATGTTAGAAGCATAAGAGACAGGGATTTAGAGATAATAGAAGAAATGATATTAGGGAAGATAGAAATTATGGGTATATCCGAAACAAAAAAGAAAGGAAAGGGACTAACTTACAGATAATTATTGGATGTACTGGTCTGGTGTTAATGAAAATGAAAGAGCGGCTGCAGGTGTAGGAATAATTCTGAAGGATAACATAATAAACATGGTTGTAAAAGAAAAATATATAAATGAAAGAATCATAAAAATAGATATAAAATTCCAAGTACCGTAAAGTGGGGCTACTTTGATTTCGTGGGGTAACTTTGATTTTCTCCGGGAAAGTTTTTTGTTCACAGTTTGCGTCACTGTGAAGTTACGTAGTGATTTTGTTCTCAATATAGTTGGTAGTAGTGGTATTCAATTCTTGTTTACAACTGACAGCAGCAAGGTTAGTATTGTATTTTTAATGTTATTAATTATTAAAACTGATGCTGGAAAATGCTTGAAAAATGAGGGCGTTATACTTTCAAGTGTACACAAGTATGTAAATTGAAAATAAGCATGATTACATAATTTTTGCATAATTTAAACCTTACTAACTACGTAACCTAAAATTCACATCAAAATTTTCATTAAGGGTAGTTTTTATTTTATGTTTTATATTGTGGGGCTACTTTGAGCGTTTTTTGGGGTGACTTTAATAAATAAATTAAGTTTGGCTTTTCAATTGTAGATTAATCGCAACAATGGTCAGAACTTATAAACGGCTGTTAGGAACGAGAGAGTATAAAAACTATACCAATGCAAATTTAGAAGAAGCTCTTGAGAAGATAGTAAATGGTGCCTTGACAATCAAACAAGCTGCTGTGAAATATAAAATACCGTATGGTACATTATTTAATAAGTATCATGGAAAACATGCAAAAAATCCGGGTGCGCAACCAGTGCTCTCAAAAAATGAAGAGCAAGCCATTATTAAAGCTTGTCTTCAATGTGCAGATTGGGGATATCCATTCACTACGACAGATTTACGTACGGTTACAAAAAGCTACTTAGATAAGCGCGGATTGAAAACAAAATTTCCAAATAATTTACCAGGCGTAGAGTGGGCACGAAACATATTAAAAAGGAATAAAAATATAGCTGCACAAAGACTGGCAGCAAACATAACCAAAAAACGTGCAGATTTAAGTGTTGCCGAATTAAAAAAATATTTTCAAAATTTAGAAGTTACGCTAGAGGATGTCCCCCCCGAAAACATTTTTAATTACGATGAGACGAACATGTCGGATGATCCAGGGAAGTTGAAGGCTATATACCGACATGGTACAAAGTATCCTGAAAGAGTGATGAATCATTCCAAATCGGCAACAACAGTTATGGTTTGTGCTTCAGCGTCTGGAGTGCTGTTACCGCCTTACATTGTATACAGAGCTGAACACTTATGGGATTCGTGGACGACTGACGGTCCAAAAGGAAAACCGTGCTGTGAAGATCGGTGCTGCAGTCGCGGAAGTTCTTACAATAGAACTAGCCACGGGTGGATGGAATCCAACTGTTTTAATGATTGGTTTGTACAGGTATTTTTGCCACATGCGAAGAGGCTTCCAAATAAAAAAGTGATAATAGGTGATAATCTTGCTTCTCATTTTAATTTAAATGTAATATCATTGTGTCACGATAATGATATAAGTTTCGTTTGCCTACCACCAAATTCGACACATATTTGTCAGCCGCTTGATGTTTCATTCTTTCGTCCAATGAAAATTGCGTGGAAAAAGAATTTAACAGAATGGAAAGCTAGTCATCCTAGAGCAGCAAGTTTGCCGAAAGAGAGTTTTCCAAATTTATTAAAAGAATGTATAAATAAAATGGATACCATCCCAAATCAAACCCATCATAAAATTGGTGATCAAGAAATATCTGCCATTAAGAGAAATATTATGAACGGATTTGAAGCTTGTGGAATATATCCTTTTAACGCTGAGAAAGTTATCGGCAGACTGCGAAAAGAAGATCTTGGAGAAGTTGGTGAAATAGTGTCTGAAAGTTTAACAGAATTTTTGAAGAAAACAAGATTTGATAAACAGACACGTGTCAATAATCGCAGAAAAAAGTTAAATGTAGAACCTGGAAAGTCAGTAACCGGATATAACAATAGCAGTAGTAGTTCAGAATCAGCTAGTGCAGAGGATTCAGATAGCAATAGTTCCTCTTGTTCTATTTCTGAAGACGAAGTTCCTGTAAGTGCTGTTAAAGCTACGCAAAATGACGATACTGTTCAAGATATTGCAGTTAATTCGTACATTTTAGTGAAAGTTCTATCAGAAAAAAATAAGATGTACAAATACACAGCAATTGTAAAAAACATTATTTCGGATGAAGAATTAGAAACAGTGGGATTGAAATCTCTTGACACAGCAAATAAAGTATTTAAGCTACAAGAAGAGGACTGCTTTACAATTAAGAAATGTGATATCTTAAAGAAACTTCCCAACCCAGACATAATTCATAAAAATACTCGACGCCAAAGATATGTATTCCAAGACCCTGTACCTGTTTTTGAAAAATGAAAAACCAAATATTTAGCTACTTATTATTTTTTTATTATTACCTAATTATAAGTAAATATAATTATTTATAGGTAATTATATATAGGGTCTAAGTACCTATTTTGTTATATTTTTTTTACGATATTTTATGTAATACTAAATACAAATAAATATATTTATATTTAAACCATTGTATCAAGTTACCCCACAACATTAAATTGTTTATAACAAAAAAACTGCTGAACATTTTCAAGTTTTTTTTTCACTTTTGTGTACAACTTTGGGGCTACTTTCATATGGTATAATAAAAAAGAGGAGTATCAAAGTAGCCCCACTTCAAATGTAACTTTGAACCGACAAAAAAAAATTAATTTCTCCATGTAGGAGTAATTATTTTTTTTTTTCTTTTTGTATTCATTTCGTCTAATAAAGATCTTTCTAATAAATTTTATTTCACGTCGAAATAAAAATTGGTTCAAAAGTAATCGATGGAAATATGTAATTTAGTTTTTAAAGTAGCCCCACTTTACGGTAGATCGAGAAACATACACATTGTTAAGTGTATACGGCCCGAACACAGACGAACCAAAAGAAGTCAAAGATAAATTCTATGATAAACTACAGACAGAGATTGATGCAACAAAACACAAAGTTATAATATTCGGTGACTTAAATGGCAGAGTAGGAAACAATAGCAAAGGCATCGAGAGATATATGGGTAAGGAAGTGGAAACCACATGCAATCCAAATGGCTTAAGAATAATAGAGCTATGCTCAGAAAATGATCTATTTATAAGAAACACAAAATTCATTCATAAAAACATACACAAGTTCACGAGAGAAGAACCAAGCAGAGGAGAAAAATCAATAATCGACTACTTTATAATAAGTAAAAACACAGAGAGAAGAATTAAAGATATCAGGGTAAAAAGAGGACCGGAAATTGGTTCAGACCATTACATGCTAAACATGAAAATGTTGCAAACCAAACGCACAACCGAAAAACGGAGAAAAACTGTGATGAAAGAAAAAATTAAATCTTACATGCTGGAGAAAGAGGAGTTAAATGAAATGTACAACAAAAACTTAAATAATCGACTAAAAAATATTTCATGGAAAAATGACCTAAATAATAACTGGGACAAATTTAAAACATGCATTCTAGAAGCAGCGAAAGCGACATGCAGAACTGCAAAAATAAATAATAAACAATCAAAGAAAATACGCTGGTGGTCAGAAGAAATAAAGGAGCTGTTAAAAGGAAAAAAATAAGTGGAAAACTATTCAAATAATAAAAATAAAGAAATCTACGAAATATACAAAATAGAAAGAAAGAGAACTAAAGAGTTAGTTGATGAAGCAGAAAAAAAAATGGATGGATACATTTTGGCAATAAAATAAAAGAAGCTTACCAAGAAAATAGGAAAATGTTCTACGGAATGCTGAAACAAATGAGAAAGAACGAGGCTTCTACACTACTTAATATTAAAGATAGCAACGGAGACATTCTCAATAAAGAAACAGATATTATGGAAAGATGGAAAGATGGAAAAATTACTTTAAGGAATTGATGGAAGTACAAATAAACAAAGGAGCTAAAGAACTACATAGTACCACAGATATAAAAGTAGAGAAAGCACGGCTTAGACAAGCTAAGAGAAATGAATGAAGTTCTAGAACAAGGAAGAACATCAAAAGACTGGCAAATAGGCGTAATTACACCGATCTATAAAACGGGAGACACAAAAGACTGCCAGAACTATAGAGGGATCACCCTTCTAAGCGTTCCAGGAAAAATATACGCAAGTATCCTAGAAAAGAAAATAATAAAATAGAGGATATTCTGGAAGATACACAGAGCGGTTTTAAGGAAAATAGAGGACTGCAAGACCACATATTTACTATAAGACATAATAGAAAAGGCCAATCAAAATAAAAGAATAATATTTATGTGCTTTATAGATCTGGAAAAAGCATTCAATAGAGTGATAAGACAAGATATTTGGAGATATCTAGAGGTCAGGAATGTTAATCCAAAAATTATTAAAAGCAGTGAAAAGTTTATATGAAACAAATAAAAACTATGTATGCCCGAGAAACTCAACATCCAGTACATTTGAATCCTCAATAGACCTGCAACAAGGATGCATTCTAAGTCCACTTCTATTCAACCTTATACTCGACGAAGCAATAAAAGTGTGCAAAGGAAAATTAAAACCATATAAAATAGGATACAGAAACCTGCAAATCATCAATATAACAGAACTATGCTACGCAGATGATATGGTTATCTTTGGTGAATCAGAAAAAGAATTGCAAAACAATATCAACGAAATAAATAACGAACTAAAGAAAAGGAAAATGAAAATCAATACAAGCAAAACAAAATATATGACAATAAATAATACAAACACAGAATATGAGCTAACAGTAGACGGAAATAAACTAGAACAAGTTAAATCATTTAAATACTTAGGAGTAGTGATTCATGCATGTGGAAAAAAAGAAGAGGAAATTAGGGAGAGAAGAGCAACCGCAGGAAGACTATACAATGCTATAGCCAACAAATTTCTAGGAAAGAAGGAAGTACCGGAAGAGACTAAAGTGGAAGTTGTCAAAAAAGTAACAGTCCCTATTCTCACATACGGTTGTGAATCATGGGTAACAACTGAAAAATTAAAAAACAAAGTAGAAGCCACGGAGATGAGATTTCTGAGGAAAATTAAGGAAAAAACAAGACTAGATCGAATAAGAAACGAAACATTTAGGGAACAATTAAACATTAAACCAATTGAACAAATAGTACAAGAGAACCAGTTAAGGTGGCTCAGGCACCTACACAGAATGGATGAAAACAGGCTAGTGAAAAGAGTATTCGAAACAAGACCACTAGGCAAAAGAAGAAGAGGCAGACTGGTGAAGAAATGGATAGACGAAGCCAAGAATGCTCTAGAAGAAAAAGGGATAGCTTGGCGAGACTTACAAGAGTTTGCACAAGATCGTAAAATGTGGAGAGATAAACGAACTTTGACAACGAATGTAACTACTCAACATATCATATTTTTCCCAACGAGAAAAATTCATTTTTATTAGTCATAATAATCTACTATTGTCAAGTAAAATTCAGAAATTCAATTGTTGCCCTTTTTGTTGTTCGTTGTTTCCATAGCAGCCTTCGATTTACTTTTTTCAATTAAATTTTAGTATAAATAACAATTTTTGTTCATTGTTCTGTTAATTATAAAAATTAATTATTATTGTTTTATATCATTGTAAAGCAATAAAAAATCTCTATTTAAAAATGCCACAGCTTAATATGACCTCCATACGAAAAATAAAAGTTGCTATCAGTAATTCGTAAATGGTTAGATATAAAAAATTTTGAGTACTTCTACAAATTCACCATATAAAAGTGCCTTAAGAAAGTGCAAACCATAATCTCGTATTATTTCACATAACAAAGTTATAAGTAAAAAAAAAAAATCGCTAAATTTACATTTTCACCTGTATCTAGTGACCTATGCATTTTTTCTCAAATAACAAAACACCATTAAAATAGCCTCCTAATGGGGCAACTTTTGTCTAATTTAACCAACCTTGTAGCTCTTACGGTTCTCGAGATACCAATGCATTCGTACCTTAAATGGGACACCCTGTATATATATATATATATATATATATATATATATATATATATATATACATGTCCCTGGATTCAGTTTACAAAAGGGAAAAAATCTTATTCTTGATTTAATGAAAAAATGCCAAGGGAAGAAATATTTAAGTTTAATAAAATGTATGGTTCTTTTATTATGACGTTTTTTCGTATTTTGTCCTCCTAATAATACAGTTATTACATTGAATCTAACATGATTTTAGTTAGCTTTGAAATATTGACAAATGATTATTAATTCTAATTTCAGAAAAAAAAACGGCGAAAATCAAAATCCTTTCAAATTATTCAATTAACTCTTTTTTTTATTTTAAATTAGAATAATAATCATTTGTCAATATTTCAAAGCTAACTACTATAATGTTAGATTCAATTTAATAATTATATTATTAGGACAAAATACGAAAAAACCTAATAACAAAAGAACTTTGCATTAATTAAAAGTTTTAATAACTGAAACATGCGTTTTAATTCAAGCAAAAATTTTTCTTTCGGTGGAATTTTATCGTAAAATTAAACATATTTTTTTTTTCCTCTTGTAAACTCAATCCGGAGACACACTATATACAGGGTGTTCATTTTAAATGTGCCACCATTGCTATCTCGAGAACTATAAGAGCTACAAAAACGGTTAATTAGGCAAACAATTTCTATTATACAAGACAAATTTAGAGAACAGAAAAAAATTTTTTTTGACCAGTGGTTCTCAAAATACGGGACTCAACTTTTTTATTTTAAATGTGAACATGTTTTTTTTATTTGCTTATTCGATAGAGAATTTAATTCTGAATTTAATGATATAATATTATCATATCCTTACATAACGATTTTTTTGAGTAAAATAGATATAAAGTTTTAAATTAATTTGATTAAAATATGATATTACTAAGAGTGCCATGAATGGAAAAACTGAATACAAGTAATTTTTTAATCTAGAATTAGAATGTTCTGAATGAAATAAGTGAATATTTTGTTTTGTTAAGTGATCATAACTGTCAAGTGAAGTTCAAAATCATTTAATTTAATTTTAAAAATGTATAATTTTACTCACATTGAAAAAGTTGAGATGTTTGAAACATACATTTTATCAAGAAAAAATTTGCGAGCTGCAGTTAATATGTATAGGGAACGATATCCTGAAAGAGTAGTACCGTCGCGGAAATATTTCCGAAAACTTGACCTAATATTACGTGGTAATACTACTGCATTTATACATAAACCCAGAAGACCGGTGGATGAAAACAATGAAATAAATGTTTTGGCATATTTTAAAGCCAATCCAAGAGCTTCTGTACGAATGGCCTCTGATGAATGCAGATTAAGTGTAGGGACGGTGCATAAAATTTTAAAACGACACAAGTATAAGCCATACAAATTCCATAAAGTTCAACACTTGCAACCTGGTGATTATGACCGCAGACTTGAATTTTGCCATTTAATCATTAATGAAGGAATTGATATTTTAAAATGTGTTATTTGGACGGATGAAGCAAATTTTTCCAATAATGGAATGTTTAATGTAAAAAATAAACATTATTGGAGTTCCGAGAATCCTATTATGGTACGTGAAAGAAGTTTTCAAAGAAAATTTAATATAAATGTATGGTGTGCAATTTTGCACGATACAGTGTTTTTTTTACATGTATGAAGGTACTCTAACTGGAGATCGTTACTTAGAATTTTTAAGAAACAGACTTGATGATATATTGAATGATCTGCCATTAAATGTCGTTAGAAATCTACACTTTCAACAGGATGGAGCACCAGCCTATAATTCTCGTCAAGTAACCGCGTACCTGAATGAAACATTTCCAAATCAATGGATTGGTACCAAAGGACCCATTGCATGGCCTGCAAGCTCACCCGATTAAAACCCTTTAGACTTTTTCTTATGGGGTTATTTAAAAGATAAAGTCTACGATACTGTGCATCAGAATCTACAACAATTAAAAAACAGCATTGAAAATATTTTGAACAATATTAACGGAAGAAAATTAAGATTAGTTAGAAATAGTTTATTTCATAGAGTACAGTTATGTATAAATGAAAATGGAGGCAATTTTGAACAGTACTTATAAATTTATAGAAGTTTATTTTATTTTTGTAAATATTTCTTCATTATAATTAAATATTAAAATAAAAATTATAACAGTTTTTTTCATTCATTATACTTTTATTCACTTCTTTCTATCATGGTACTCTAATTGTGCGTAAAAAACACATGTACATATTCAGTTTTTCCATTCATTGCACTCTTAGTAATATCATATTTTAATCAAATTAATTTAAAACTTTATATCTATTTTACTCAAAAATATCGTTATGTAAGGATATGATAATATTATATCTTTGAATTCAGAATAAAATTCTCTATCGAATAAGCAAATAAAAAAAATATATTCACATTTAAAATAAAAAAGTTGAGTCCCGTATTTTGAGAACCACTGGTCGAAAAAAAATTTTTTCTGTTCCCTAAATTTGTCTTGTATAATAGAAATTGTTTGCCCATTTAACCGTTTTTATAGGTCTTATAGTTCTCGAGATAGCAATGGTGGCCCATTTAAAATGAACACCCTATTATATATTATTTTATATACGGGGTGTAACATGATGAATACCGGGCCATAGGCATTTAACAAGTGGCCTATTAATTTTAGATAAAAATGCTTTAAATATATATTGTAGGGAATTAAATTCTACATCTAAGTCAATAATCAAATTTTCTTTTGCACGTTTCGTAACCGTAGAAATTGAATTTAAAATTTAATAAAAGTTACTTCTTTATAGTGTTAGCCACGGTATTGAAATAAAATTTCAAACAAATTTTATTATATTTTGTCTGTCAGATATTATAAAATATAGTTTTCATCAAAATAATACTACTCAATGATTTGTATCTTCTCTTCCTGTGCATAATTCTCTATTTTCAATAATGATAATTCAAACAGAACTTTTTTGACAGGTAAAATATGTCACAATCTGACAGATACGTGTCTGACAGGTAAAACATATCACAATCTGTCAGTTTAAGTTTTTTATGAATATAAATAAATTTATATTACAACTGGTGCATTCGGTAGGATTCTCAGCGAAATACAAAATTGATTTCGCTCGTTTCAACGATTTACTGAGATTTCGAACATAGAAGATTGTCCGGTCGCGTCACGCATCAGCTACGAAGACTTTGGTGCCCGAGAGAACATCGAGCTCCATCTTCAAGGACAACATAGCCCAGCAGCCGTTGCAGGCCAAGTGACTTCGAGCGAATATCGATCACAGACAAATGGACATTATCTTCTTACTCTTGTAAGTACCTATGTCAGTTAGAGATTTTCAAAGCGATACAGAGTTAAGTAACACAGATACAGAATCGGACTCTGGTGACTCACTAACATCATATACCAACCCCATTAACCAAACAGACCTTCAAGAAATTTTAATGAATCCTATTAGTAACTTAACAATGGCTGTACCACCCGCGATTAAGAAGGAATATCTGGACATGATCCCAGAATTCTATGGGGACAATAGACACTTACCACGTTTCATAGAAATTTGTGAAAAACTGGTCAAAAAATTTTATAACGCAGTAGATATCACAGACTTTCAAAATGAGTATCTCATGTCAACAATACTAGCAAAAATTAAAGGCGAAGCTGCCAACAATCTCGCAACGTCCACTATAACTTCTTGGGATGATGTTAAACAGGCTTTGTTGAACTCTTTTTGTGACAAAAGAGACTGTTACACACTGGGAATGGAAATGACAGAGATGAGGCAAAAAGTGATACTCCATTCAAGTATTACAACAAAATTCAAGACATATTACACTTACAAATATCATATGTAAATAATAATAAAGCTGACAAAGCCGCAGTACTCTGAATACTTTCGCGAGTACGCATTGAGAGTTTTTCTCAAAGGGCTAAAAGAACCCCTTGGTACCCTAAGCCCCAAAGACTTAAATGCTGCATTGAGCATGCTAACTACCGACTTTAATATCGAATCGACAATACGTGGTCACCACACACACCACGCATACCACATACAAATACAACACTCGAAACCTAAACCATTACCACCACCACCACAAAAATATATATACCAAAGAAATATACCACATTTAACTTACAGACCAATCCCCAACAATCCAGGTCAACAATCAAATTATAGACCAACTCCCAGCAATCCGCCACAACACAACAATCCTTTCAATCAAACAAATGTGTTTAAACCTAATAACAACCAAAGGTTCCCTAAACCGACGCCTATGAGCGTTAGCACAAGGCAGTCCGCATTTCCCAGATCCGGCGCATTCAATAATACACAACAATACCGTCCGCTGCAACACGTGCGTAGACCAGATTTTACATTTGAAGAAATGCACAACACAGAAGTACAAGACATAAACATAGACGAACAAAGTTACAATGTAAAGGAACCGAATGAACTCGAATACGAACAAAATTATGATAATAATGTAGAATACGAGCAAACCATGCTCTAAATTATTTAAACAAACAAATTTAATATTAAAATATCATCTGTTTGACTTCCACAATAATTTTGATATTTTACTCGGCCTTGACAATTTAAAATTACTAGACGCAATCATAGATCTCACAAGAGATAAAATAATAACGCCTACTCACGATATTAACATACACTATCACAAAATTATACCAATTACTAATTATATTAACATCCCTCCGGAAACGGAAAAATTTACCAAACTCTATGTCCATAACATCGAAAACGGAGAAGTTATTATTCCCGAATAAAAATTAAATAATATTATTATACCAGAAGGAATAGCAAAAGTTGAGAATCATGAAATATTATACCCCGCTATCAACACAGAGACTAGCGAACAAATCTTTACATCAGGACTCCAAATTACCGCGCAACCTTTAGAAAATTTTGAACTAAATAATTTAAATTTCAATATTACAAATTCAGAAAATGAATTAGATATTTCAAAAATTAGAACTGATCATATTAACTATAAAGAAAAATGCGAAATTACAAAATTCTTAAAAGAATATTCTGATGAATTTCATACCGCTGATAAATCCCTTAGTTTCACCAATAATATTAAACATGTCATAAGAACATCAGACGAAATCCCTGTCTATACTAAAACTTATAGATACCCAGAAATCCACCGTAAAGAAGTTGAAAATCAAACACAAATAAATAAATAAATATATCATCACGGTATATTACCCATTTCTGGGTGAGCCAGTATCTACAACACATGTAGACATCGGTAATGATGACGATATATTTTACCGTGTGGGCGCTTACCAGGCGTCACCTCACGGACACTCATAGCTGGTGTGGAGAGTGCACCACAGGGTCACTTTTGTGCCTTTTAAAATTGGAAATATTTGGCGTCTGCAGGGATCGAACCCGGTTCCCCCAGGTTCGCGACTAGACACTCAGGCACGCGGCCACGGGACCCCATGAAAATCAAACACAAGAGATGTTAAACCAAAACATTATTAGACATTCGCATTCTCCATGGTCATCCCTAGTATGGATTGTGCCCAAGAAATTAGACGTCTCCGGAAAACGGAAGTGGCGTATTGTTATCGATTACAGAAAAGTAAATGACAAAACTATTAGTGACAAATACCCGATTCCCAATATTAACACCCTTTTGGACAAATTAGGCAGATGCCAATATTTCACGACTCTTGATCTTGCATCTGGTTTCCATCAGATCGAGATGCATCCCGATAATATAGAGAAAACAGCATTCTCTACTGAAAACGGACACTGAATTTCTCAGAATGCCGTTTTGGTTAAAGAACGCAACGTTCCAGCGCGTAATGGACAATGTCCTTCGTGGCCTTGTAAATAAAATTTGTCTTGACTACCTAGACGATGTCATAATATTCAGCTCTAGCTTGCAAGAGCATGTTCAAAGCTTGAGAGCCGTATTTGAAAGATTTAGAAAGGCTAATTTGAAAATTCAATTATTCAAGTCGGAATTTTGCAAAAAAAAGAAGTTACATATTTAGGACACGTCATAACACCAGACGGAGTCAAACCGTACACCGACAAAATTATAGCTATTAAAAATTACCCAATACCCAAAAATACAACTGAAATCAAAGCTTTTCTCGGACTCCTCGAATACTATCGTAAATTTATAAAAGATTTTGCAAATATTACAAAACCATTCACGAAAAGATTAAAGAAAGGTATAAAAATAAATGTAAAAGATTCGGATTACATAAGTTCTTTCAACGCGTGTAAAGACCTCCTGACCAATGAACCCATCCTACAATATCCCGACTATACAAAGATATTCAACTTGACAACCGATGCCAGTAATGTAGCGTTAGGCGCTGTACTTTCTCAAGGCCCTGTTGGCTCAGATCTCCCTATAGCATATGCCAGCCGTACTCTTAACAAATCCGAGCAAAACTACTCGACAATTGAAAAAGAGCTATTGGCAATAGTATGGGCTACTAAATATTTTAGAACTTATATTATTGGCAGAAAAATTAATATTATCACTGATCATAAACCTTTAAAATGCTTTGTTTCACTAAAAGAACCAAACAATCAATTAATAAACTACACTTTGATAAAATGAGAATTCATTTACAAATTTCAAAAAACAATTTTGAAGACGACATCACTAAATTCGTTAAAAATTATATTGCACCTAAAGTGAAATACTACCTATATTTTGAACATCCTATATATGAGAAATTTAGCAATGTTTTACAAACAAATTTTAAACATTCAGAGTTAAAATTTATAAAATGTTATAAGAAACTAATTTACGTCGAGAGAGAAGGCGATATTTTAGAAAAGATTAGGAATTATCACGAAGGTAAATTAAACCACCGTGGAATTCACGAAGTTCACAATCAAATTAGAAAAATTTATTATTGGCCAAATCAAATTAAAACTATTACCGATTATATTAATCAATGTGAAATATGTCTAGCTTCCAAATACGAGTGTAACCCCGTAAAACCAAAATTTAATATAACACCCACACCTTCGAAACCATTCGACACTCTTCATGTTGACACACTCAGTTTGGAAAATTCAAAATTTTTAACTATAATAGACGCCTTTTCGAAATATGCCCAGGCATATAAACTAAGTTCAAATAGCGCCGTAGAAATTAGCAATAAATTAATTCATTATTTTTCACATCATGGTACACCTAGACAAATTGTCTCCGACAGCGGTCTAGAATTCAAAAATAATGTAGTAAAAGAATTACTAGCTTTACACAAAGTAGAAATTCATTTTACAAGTTCTCAACATCCCGATTCAAATGGCTTAATAGAGAGGTTTCATTCGACCCTAATCGACCACATCCGATTATATAACCTTCAAGACAATTTTAAACGCGAACCTATTGATGTAAAAGTATGCTATGCAATCCTTGCATATAATAACACCACATATTCCTTCACTATTACGACCTCACATCATTATTCGAAAACTATAACAATTTAAATATTCAATACTTTAATTTGAAACAAAGTATTACAATAACAATAAAATAATTAACTACATACAAAATTCTATTGACAACAAAATAAATCATTTAACATTAAATTCAGACAAATTAGCACAAAGACAAAAACGAGGTGCAATAAATGGTCTTGGCACTATTATAAAAGCAATTAGTGGAATCTCGATGCTGAAGACGAGAAACGTTATAATGAAATTTTAAAACATTTAGAAAATAACCAACAAAATTTAAATAAACAATTAAAACAACAATATTCAGTCAATCTTAAACTCAAAGAACAGTTCAACAATACTTTAGTTACTATTAAACAAAATGAAAACATTTTGAAAGATAAAATAGAGCTGTTGCTGCACATTGTAGTCAGTGGAACCTTTAATCAAAATAAACTTTTTATTCACGATATTTACAACCAGTTTAACAAACTTTTCACAATGATATTAAATACCCTACAAGATATTGAAAATTCTTTAACTTTTTGCAACTTACACGTTTTACACCCAAGTATTATTCAAAAGCATGATCTTTTGGCAGAATTAAACAAAATTCACAAATATTATAATAGCGAATTACCCTTTGAACCTATCCCTGAAAACGTACCAAAATTTGAAAAATTTATAACAGTAAATTGTAAATTAGAACCTACAAGAATAATTTATTTTATTGAAATTCCTCTTAACTACGAAACAGAATCTGAATTACTCCATTTCATACCTATCGCTACAAAACACCAAGACGATTATGTAACTGTTATACCAAACAAAAATTACTTTTTAAAATCAGTTGATGGAAAAATTATTTTTCTAACTGGCTTATGTACCAAAGGAGATAAGTACCAATGTCCAAATAAGGTCAACCAGGTCAAAGAAAACACCTACGAGAAGGACATCATCTTGAAGAACAACGTAGAAAACTGCCAATACATCAAAACTAACATCGAAAAGAACCACGTCGAAATATTAGAGGAAATAAACCAATTCCTGGCCGTATTTCCCAAACCAGAGACCATCCACATATTTTGCAACGAAAGCGACAAAAACAAAAACCTAGAAGGAATATTTTTAATAAAGGAAGATAATTGTAAATTAAAATTCAAAAACGAAATATTAACATTTAATCAAAAGTCTTTTGGCGAACCAATTATACTAGACAACTACAAAATTAACCTAAAAGAAAATCAAGCACCAAAACTAACCATCGACTTGAACACCATCCAAGAACTACAAATACCAATCAATAAATTCGAAGACATTGACAATTTCGCATCAATCAACTATCCTGTAGTCATTTTATATGTCCTACTTTTAATAATTGTATTCAGTTCAGTTACAGTTTACATTCTTAAAAAACTTGAACATTCCAAGGCAAGGAACCAAGCTCCAAACCAGGGCATCGAACTAGGGTCTTCACTTAGCCAGTCCATTCGACTACCCCATGAAGCCCACTTTTAGAGGGGAGGTGTTAGCACATAGCAATCCCGTATTCCTGCTGACATAGCATCGGAATATTCCACATCCGTGGAAAACGCCATCATACAAGGGACGTCGACCCAACCATCTCAGGGGTCTTCCTGCAAAGCCGAGACACACAGCACCGGCAGTCTAGTCCAGAAACTCTATCGTACAACATTTAACTCTTATGTATTATTTTGAATAAAATCTGACTGTACTTATAATTTTTGTAATAATATAAATAATTTTTTTTTGGAATATAAATAAATTTCTATTAAAACATATATACAGAATGTTCCATTTAAGTATGCCACCATTGCTATCTCGAGAACTATAAGAGCTAGGAGGTTGGTTAAATTAGCAAAGAACCACCATTTTATAAGACTATTACAATGAGCAAATAAAAATTTTTTTTCGACCAGTGGTTCTCAAAATACGGGACACAACTTTCTTATTTTAAATGGGAACATTTTTTTTTAGGTTATTCGATAGAGTATTTTTTCTGAATTCAACGATATAAACATCTTTTATACTAATATAACAAAATAACAGAAAAACGCATGTTAAAATTAAGTGTATTTCATTTATATCTGGGCTGAAACAAGAGTACTTTGGATACAAAACAATTGAACATATTGTTATGTCTAACATTGTTTCATTATTTGTTGTAAAATTTTTTGTTCTTAAACTGTCAGTTTTAAGAGGAAAATGAATAATTTTACTCACGATGAAAAAGTTGACATCTTCGAAGTGTACATTTTGTGTCATAAAAATGCTCGGGATGCAGTTATCATGTACAGATAACGGTATCCTGATAGAGAAGTACCTGGACGACATAAAATTATTCATTTTCTACTTAAAACTGTCAGTTTAAGAACATAAAATTTATCAACAAATAATGAAACAATGTTAGACAGAACAATATGTCCAATTGTTTTCTATCTATAGCACTCTTGTTTCAGCCCAGATATAAATGAAATTTAACATGCATTTTTCTCAGTTATTTTGTTATAGTATATGATATGTTTATATCGTTGAATTCAGAAAAAAATACTCTGTCGAATAACCTAAAAAAAATGTTCCCATTTAAAATAAGAAAGTTGTGTCCCGTATTTTGAGAACCAATGGTCGAAAAAAAAAATTATTTACTCATTGTAATAGTCTTATAAAATGGTGGTTCTTTGCTTACTTAACCAACCTCGTAGCTCTTATAGTTCTCGAGATAGCAATGGTAGCACACTTCAATGGAACAACCTGTATATATAAATATTGTCCCAAATTTTGAGAACCGCTGACACAAATTTTATTTTGTCTACATGACCAATTTTTTAATACAAAATGGCACAATTTTGCTCATTTAACCAACCTCGTACCTCTTCAAATAAAAAAGTTACCAATAGTGAGCAAGCTTATTGATATATATATATATATATATATATATATATATATATATATATATATATATATATTGTATTAAGTGTTATACTCGTTATGAACATTGGGTCCCAATGTTGTTGCATATACAAATCTAGAAAGTAAAAAAAAAGTTATACACATATATATTAGAAATTTGATCACTTAATACTAAATCAAGTGTTCGGAAATATTAACAAATATTTTTTGAAATTACTACAGGTAATAAAGGAAATATTTTAATTGATACTTACATGAATATTTTCTTTATTGTGTTGCCAATTAATGTTGAAGACAGAGTGATATGCATAGGTATAGAAAGGCAGAAATATAGCACATGTTAGAGTAACATTTTCATTCACATAATATACTTCATCCGGTCCTTCCAAATTGATTTTGTTGGGGTAAAGATAACCTGTGGAAACAAAAATATAAGTTAACGTTAATAGAGGAATATAGAGGATGTTGGTGGTTAGATATGAACATAGAGATTTAACATGGGAGTTTAGTTTTACGAAATTTCTTACCCTCTTGTTCATTTTACGGCAAGAAATGTGCAGTGCCAAGTTGTTTAGAATTAAAAGTTGCATACAAAACTGTTTTTACATATGTTATTATATTTTTGGCAAAAATAATATAGTGATAAAAAAGATAAGATGATTTTATTGTAATGTTAAAAGTATGAGTTGTATTTAACAGAAATAAAATATTAAAATCGCTATAGCTCTGAAACTAGGCATTTCCAGATATATGTTTATATGAACTTTGTTATTGCTTTGAGATGTATTATCCACTTTCAAATCCGTGACCTCTATTTTTTGAACAGCCTGTACATCAAATTCTATTTTATTCATTATGTATGAACGCTAAACAGCCCTCATCTCATTAGGTAACATCTTTTTGATAATTGAACACAATTGTTTATCACTGTGCACAAAGTACTTACCTATTGAAGCACTGAAACCGATTTGAAATGACGTGTTACCTCTTGAAAATTCACATACAAAGTCCAGTGAATAAAAATAAGTTTTCACTACGAATCCATAATATGGATGAAAAAATACCTAAAATAAATTATTATTAGTTATGTATAATACAGATGATTAAAAATAACTGATCCAGTTGAAAAATACCGTTACCGTTACACAAAGTAGTGCGTAATGACAATGAAAGCAACGCCAGCAACGAAACGTAGTATTGATAACACGTGTAGTACTGAAGACATCTTGAGTGGCTCGCTTTGCTATTTATAATAACTACAAACAATAGTCCCAAATATGTAACATGTCATGCTTTACGTGGGGTCCGGGAAGATTTTTTTTGTAGGGAAGTGGAAAGATATATTAGAGTTCAGAATTTCAATATATTAGTTATTTAAACTATCTTGTTACGTTTTGAAATTTTTAATACTTATAAACAACATTCCTTAGATTACAAGTTTACAACACATGCGTTACGAGGCGTATGGGATGAACTACTATTTTTTTTTTCACGACAGTAGATGGGAATAAACCAATATGATATTATTTAAATTAGTTATTTAAACAGCTGTGTAACGTTTTGAAACTTTTAATAATTATAAACAGTAATCCTCAGAATACAAGTTTACAACCCATTACGCGTTACGGGGCGTAGGGGATGAACTACAACTTTTTTCCCCGGAAGTAGTTGGGAATAACACCAATAAGAAATTAATTAAATTAGTTACTTAAACAATTGTGTAACGTTTTGAATTTTTTAATAATTATAAACAATAGACCTTAGAATACAAGTTTACAACCCACTATGCCTTACGAGGCGTAGGGGATGAACTACGCATTTTTTCCACGGAAGTAAGTAGGAATAATACCAATCAGAAATTAATTGAATTAGATATTTAAACAATTGTGTAACGCTTTGAAAATTTTAATAATTATAAACATTAGTCCTTAGAATACAAGCTTGCAACCCACTATGTGTTACGAGGCGTAGGGGATGAACTACGATTTTTTTCCACGGAAGTAAGTAGCAATAATACCAATCAGAAATTAATTAAATTGGTATTTAAACAATTGTGTAACGCTATGAAAATTTTAATAATTATAAACAATAGTCCTTAGAATACAAGTTTGCAACCCACTATGGCCCCTGTGGTGCACTCTCCACGCCAGCTATGAGTGCCCGTGAGGTGACGTCTGGTAAGCGCCCAGACGGTAAAATATATCATTACCGATGTCTACATGTGTTGTACATACTGGTACACCCAGAAATGGGTAATATGCCGTGATGATATATATATATAACCCACTATGCGTTACGAGGCGTAGGGGATGAACTACGATTTTTTTTCCACGGAAGTAAGTAGCAATAATACCAATCAGAAATTAATTAAATTACTTATTTAAACAATTGTGTAACGTTTTGAAAATTTTAATAATTATAAACAATAGTCTTCAGAATACAAGTTTATAACCCACTATGCGTTACGAGGCGTAGGGGATGAACTACGAATTTTTTTCCACGGACGTAGTTAAGAATAATGCCAATCAGATATTAATTAAAATAGTTATTTAAACAATTGTGTAAAGTTTTGAAAATTTTAATAAATATAAATAATAGTCCTTAGAATACAAATTTGCAACCCACTGTGCGTTACGAGGCGTAGGGGATGAACTACGGATTTTTTCCACGGACGTAGTTAGGAATAATGCTAATCAGAAATTAATTGAATTATGCCCGGTTGCATCGCCGACCCTTAAATTTTAAGTGTTCCTTAAATTGACAATATCGTATCAAAACGAAACGTCAAATGTATAATTGAATATCGCTGTCAAAATTTCGATTTGCAATTTTTTGTTTAAGTCTAACTTAAAATTTAAGTGTCAGCGGTGCAACTAGGCATTAGGTATTTAAACAATTTTAATAATTATTAAAAATAGTCCTTAGAATATATGTTTGCAACCCACTATGCGTTACGAGGCGTAAGGGATGAACTATGCATTTTTTCCACGGACGTAGTTAGGAATAATGCGAATCAGATATTAATTGAATTAGTTATTTCAACAATTGTGTAACGTTTTGAAAATTTTAATAATTATAAACAATAGTGCTTAGAATACAAGTTTATACCCACTATGCGTTACGAGTCGTAGGGGATGAACTACGCATTTTTTCCACGGAAGTAGGTAGGAATAATACCAACCAGAAATTAATTAAATTGGTTATTTAAACAATTGTGTAACGCTTTGAAATTTTTAATAGGTATAGACAATAGTCCGTAGAATGTAAGTTTACAATTCACTATGCGTTACGAGGCGTAGAACTAATCAAGAACTATTGGCACTTGCTGGACAAGAGCCGATAGATAAACAAATAAAAACAAGAAAGTGGGTATGGATTGGCCACACCCTGAGAAGTGTCAATCCATTAACCAAGGAAGCAATAGATTGAAATCCCCAAGGCAAAAGGGAGCCGGGAAGACAAAAAAACGACGTGGAGACGAACAATTACAAAGGAACTTGCAGAAGTTGGTATGAACTGGAAAGAAACTAAAGCCATTGCACGGAATCGAGTCCTCTGGAGAAATACTGTGGAAGCCCTATGCTCCAACGCCGGAGTCCATGGATATATATATATATATATATATATATATATATATATATATATATATATATATATATATATATATGTAAGAGGTTTCACATTCACGCAATAAAACTTCTTACTACGCTTTTTACGTTTTTATTGCTAAACTATTTTTAATCTGACAGTACATTTTTATTCATAAAAACATTCTATTTCTAAGACTACGTGTTAAATATTATTCATCGCTATGGTTTCCATATAACGCATGGATCGCATATGCCGTGACTCTTACAGTTCGGCCATTCTGACACTAGCGTCGTCCTCGACGCTTTGGTTATAGGTTCGGTCATTTTCGAGGAGATTCGGCGGAAAGTGTTTTCTTTTTTTTTCTTTTTCGTCCACACTACTTTCTTCGTCTAAAGATTTGTCAGTTGGGAAATTTATTTTTTCCAAAAGAACTCGAGGCGAAGATTTAAGTTTTCTTTGCGAAAGTTTAATCTCTTCTGATTTATTTTCTTGTTTTTCCACCATAGTTTCTTCTTGTTTCAAGGTGAATTTTAAGTACTTCTTAGGAATTTTAACGTTTTTACGTTTAGCTAAAGCTACATCATAATCTTCGCAGATAATGGACTCTTTTTCTTTCATTTTTTGCTCATTTAGATCGTTGTATAATCTTTGGTCTTCATGTTCTTTCATCATTCGGCACATTCTATTACCACTAGCTGTTAAAACTCTGACAACTTCGTTCTTGGCGATCTCTTCTTTCCTGTTAAGTTCTTCTTGCTTTATAGATTCAATTCTTTGTATCCTCTGAACTACTTTCTTTTCAATTTAATTTTTTATACTGTCTTCTTTGTAGATTTTTATGTCACCTTCTCGTTGTATCACGACGATTCCAGGTTTATTTAATATACTCTGTCCCAATATCATTGGTGTGATTTGAGAAGAATCTGGTACTATGAAGACTTCTACTTCTTCAAAAATTTGATCGATTTCTATGAGAAGAGTTCTCTTTCCGAGTGTTTTACATTTACCACCACCGAATCCATAAATTTCTATGTGCTGTGGAAGGTACTTCATGCACAATTTTTTAAAATCACTTTCTCGCATTGTAACGCATTTACTTCCCATATCAATGAAGGTTCTCACTTGATGTTCATCGATTTTTGCGGTTTTATAGTATCCGGTTCCTATATTTTCGGACGTGGCAATCATATTACACTGGTTCGATTCCATCTGACGTTTGCAGTGTTCTGTTTGATGACCAACCTGGTTACATACTTGACATCGTGGACGTTTTGATGGCAATGTGCAATTTCTAGAAATATGTCCTACTTGTTTGCAATTGTAACACTCAATTATTTTGCTCTTGTTTTGAGAAGTAATTGATTTTGCTTGTGTACGCAGATCTACTTCGGATTTTTGCATTTGTGGTTTTTGAGAGAATTTATGTTGTTTTGCTTTCTCGTCCTTTGCTTCTCTGATTCGTAAAAGTCTGGTTTGATGTACTCTTTCAAAATTCTTCATATCGTGTAGCATATCATCTTCATCTTGGTGCAATTTTGCCATCAAATGCATACTTAATTCCTTCGACCACAGTCCTTCTATAATTTGTTCTTTTGTTTCATTGAAATCAAGATGTAAGTTCCAACATAGCTTCACCTTCTCGTGAAAATATTCACTAACATCTTCTGATTTCCTTTGAACTCTTGCTTGCATGACTTTCCACTTTTCGGTCAAACTTTCTATACCCACAAATGTTTTTCGAAATGCGTCTCTGAAACATTCCCATGTCTTCAATTTACTATGTCTAGCAACATACCATTGTCTAGCTGCTCCTGACATATGAGAACGAGCAGTTTCTAGCAGAAAACTGTCAGGCCATTGATGTAATTCTGCCATACTCTGTAATGTACTGATCCATGATTCAGCTTCGGCACTAGATTCTATGCCCCGAAAATTTTCAATTCCATGTGTCAAGTCTGGCATAATGTGAAATGATTTTGATTCTTGTTTCATAGTTTGTGTTCGTAATGTTTCCATTAACATTTTATTTTGCTCCATCATCATGTGAAACATATCTTGCATATTCCACTCCGATGAAATTTCTTCAGGAGTAACATTCATATTTTCCTCTTCTACTGCTGGAGCTTCATTAGTATTTCTTAAGTCGAAATTATCATCCATTTTTCGACTTATCGCTCTCCAAATCGAATTCTCGCTTACGATTTCACAATTTGAGAATTTTACCATACGTAAAAACAGTAATCTCCTATTTTTCACCTTGTTTCCACACAATATCCCACTTCTGAATACTGTAAGAGGTTTCACATTCACGCAATAAAACTTCTTACTACGCTTTTTACGTTTTTATTGCTAAACTATTTTTAATCTGACACTACATTTTTATTCATAAAAACATTCTATTTCTAAGCCTACGTGTTAAATATTATTCATCGCTATGGTTTCCATATAACGCATGGATCGCATATGCCGTGACTCTTACATATATATATATATATATATATATATATATATATATATATATATATATATATATTCGCCTTTAACGTCCGAACTGTCTTACTCAAATTTGGACTTAACACGCTTTCACTTACAGATACCGGTTGTCTATTTGAAATTCCTAATATAGAGAATACAATGTTATTCTTTCATTTTCCTGTAGTTTCTGACCAATTAATTTTAGAGAAAGTTGTACATAAAATGCATAATCTAACAGAGCATATGTTTCAGTGTCTGGCGTGTTGAGTGATCTTCTGGTGTTTTCTTTCAGAATTCTCTCCAGGTTTTTCTATCAGCTGTGAGTTTCTTGACATATTTCCAGAGTGCCTCCTCTATTTTCTACTGCTTATTTAATTTCTTGATCCCAGGTTTTAATAGGTCTCCTTTTACTTCCCGGGTTAGCTTCATATATTTGTTTTGCTATTCTACGTTCTCCCATTATTTGTATATGTCGGAAACCATCTTAGTTGTCCCTCTTGGATTGTATGTGATATATAGACTTTATTTTGATGGATTCTCTGACTTTTACATTTTTTATTTTGTCTAGACAAAATAAAAAATGTATATATATACAGGGTGCGGCAACGTAACTTCCTTTTTTGAAATGTGCGCCATTTAACGAAGGGCTACTTACCTGTGCACACACAAAGGGCTCTCCGAGCTAATAACGGGTTTGAGTGGAAGCTAAGATCGGGGTTCGAACGATGAACTTGTGGTGGATGTAGCCCAAGTAAAATTAAATTGACTTAGGCCAATGCCGGAGAAAAATTTACCATTACAAATTAAATTTATTCTTCGAGCGCCAACACCTTGAAAGAAAGGAGACCCAAGGAAGAAGTACAACACAAGTAAAATGGCGTAACAAGTATAATTATGACTCGAAATTTATACATTAAAAAAAAATATGATAAAAAAATATGTACCAAAGTAAAAGCGGCAATACGGAGGCGTCGTTTATCTAAGGCTGGGGGCACATTAAGGCGACATGACAGAGCCCTCGGCCGTGACGCAGCTGCAGGAACCTTGGAGGCGCCCTGGCGGTAGTGCTCGACGGGAGTCTAGCCTTCTTAGAAAGTTTAAGCGAGTCTTTGAAGAAATTACCTGTCATTCCCTTAGCGCAACGAAATCACTGGTAAGTGGTAAGCGTTGCAGAGGTCTTAGGCGACCTTCGTGTCTCGTTCTCCTTTCGGTCTGCGTCAGCTGGTCTCTTGACCTTCGTCAAGTACCGAGAACCACTGCATGGCCACCAAAACCACTATTGTCCCTAGAAAAAGTTGTCCTCAGTACACTATCACTAGACTCAATAGAATAACACGTTCGCCTGAAGAGCTTAGTTATTACACAGATAGCATTTTTTTTTTTTTTTTTTTTCGAAAGATGATTTATTATACATTCAGGTTTTTCAAATCTTTTGCGGAGCATTTTAATGACTTTTTCGACATTTTGGGGCATAATTAATAATGATTGAAGAAATTTTCCCTCGAAAAATTTCTGTAAAGGATGTGATTTTCTTCATTTGAAAATTCACATACTTCGTTGAATTTTCATAATAGGTATTAAATCTTGGCCACTCTGAAGGATTACCATCGAAAATAGGTATTTTCTTTAGCCGATATCCTTTGTCTTCATTTTAGTCTTCAAATTCATCAATAACATTTTCTTCATTTATTTCTGCTAACTTTAGAGCGTATTACAGATTCTCTTCTTGCTACTCCAATTTCTGGGTCATTAACTCTTCTTGCTGCTACGGTTCTTCATTTTCTATTTGTACTTCTAATTTCTTTCTTTTTATTACCGCAACATGAAGGATTGTTTTCGACAGTTGGGCACACGTGTATCCCACTCAGTCTTTTTTTGGTGCACAATTTCTTTTGCATACGTAAAATATCAACTAGAGTACAGACAGACGTTGTGTCAAAAATTATGTTGTAAATCAATAACAAAAAAGAAAAGATAAACAATTCTAGTAATTGTAGCTAAAAAATATACGGTCATCTGTGGTCGTGCGGCTATAGTGCTCGGCTGGCAACACAAGGCTACTCGTGTGGGACAGCGTTCAAATCCCGCACGAGTCAGTTTTTAATAAAAAGCCGACACACCCAGATGAGTCCGAGTGGCAGCAGAGGTCACTATAAGCTACTCTGCATGTAACGAGGGTGGCAGTAGAGGGCACTAAAAATGTCTCTACAAACAAACTGTAAATATATATATATATATATATATATATATATATATATATATATATATATATATATATATATATATATATATATATATGCAAAACATATAACAACTATGTCAGATAATTTGTATAGGTCAAAAGACCTGATAACAAATAAATAAATAAATTATTATTATTATTATTATTATTATTATTATTATTATATTATAGCTAAAAAATATTTCCTGTAAGTGACAACAAAAAATATCACTTTTTTGTACAACACAGTTGCACCCCGCTTGATCTTATGAAGGAATATGTGTGTAACTGAATTTAGGGTGATAAATTATTTAAACATCCATCATTGAATACCATTTATGTAGCAATTCACTAAGGCTACTGGTGCCTTTCACTTATCATTGCTAAAACTATCAATTACAGTAATCTAACCTAACGTAACTACGTCCGTGGAAAAAAATACGAAGTTCATCCCCTACGCCTCTTAACGCATAGTGGGCTGTAAACTTGTATTTGCAGGACTATTGTTTATGATTATTAAAATTTCAAAAATTAACCTAACCTAACCTAACTACGTCCGTGGAAAAAAATATGAAGTTCATCCCCTACGCCTCTTAACGCATAGTGGGCTGTAAACTTGTATTTGCAGGACTATTGTTTATGATTATTAAAATTTCAAAAATTAACCTAACCTAACCTAACTACGTCCGTGGAAAAAAATACGAAGTTCATCCCCTACGCCTCTTAACGCATAGTGGGCTGTAAACTTGTATTTGCAGGACTATTGTTTATGATTATTAAAATTTTCAAAACATTACACAATTGTTTAAATAAGTAATTTAATTAATTTCTGATTGGTATTATTGCTACTTACATCCGTGGAAATAAAATCGTAGTTCATCCCTTACGCCTCATAACGCATAGTGGGTTGTTAACTTGTATTCTAAGGACTATTGTTTATAATTATTAAAATTTCCAAAGCGTTACACAATTGTTTAAGTAACCAATTTAATTAATTTCTGATTGGTATTATTGCTACTTACTTCCGTGGAAAAAAAGGTCGTAGCTCATCCCCTACGCCTCGTAACGCATAGTGTGTTGCAAACTTGTATTCTAAGGACTATTGTTTATAATTATTAAAATTTTCAATTTTTTACACAATTGTTTAAATAATCAATTTAATTAATTTCTGATTGGTATTATTTCTACTTACTTCCGTGAAAAAAAAATCGTAGTTCATCCCCTACGCCTCGTAACGCATAGTGTGTTGCAAACTTGTATTCTAAGGACTATTGCTTATAATTATTAAAATTTTCAAAACGTTACACAATTGTTTAATTAACTAATGTAATTAATTTCCGATTGGCATTATTCCTAATTACGTCCGTGGGAAAAAATGCGTAGTTCGTCCCCTACGCCTCGTAACGCATAGTGTGTTGCAAACTTGTATTCTAAGGACTATTGTTTATAATTATTAAAATTTTGAAAACGTTACACAATTGTTTAAATAAGTAATTTAATTAATTTCTGATTGGTATTATTGCTACTTACTTTCGTGGAAAAAAAATCGTAGTTCATTCCCTACGCCTCGTAACGCATAGTGGGTTGCAAACTTGTATTTTAAGAAATATTGTTTATAATTATTAAAATTTTCAAACCGTTGCACAATTGTTTAAATAACTAATTCAATTAATTTCTGATTGGCATTATTCCTAACTACTTCCGTGGAAAAAAGTTGTAGTTCATCCCCTACGCCTCGTAACGCATAATGGGTTATAAACTTGTATTCTGAGGACTACTGTTTATAATTATTAAAAGTTTCAAAAAACAAAAAACAGCTGTTTAAATAACTAATTTAATTAATTTCATATTGGTTTATTCCCATCTACTGTCGTGAAAAAAAAAAATAGTAGGTTATCCCATACGCCTCGTAACGCATAATGGGTTGTAAACTTGTAATCTAAGGAATGTTGTTTATAAGTATTAAAAATTTCAAAACGTAACAAGATAGTTTAAATAATGAATTTATTTGAATTCTGAACCCTACTATATCTTCCTACATCCCTACAAAAGAAAATCTTCCCGGACCCCACGTAAAGCATGACATGTTACATATTTGGGACTATTATTTATAGTTATTATAAATAGCAAAGCGAGCCACTCACGATGTCTTCAGTACTACACGTGTCATCAATACTACTTTCCGTTGCTGGCGTTGCAGGGTACCTACTCTATAACTTTTTCAATTTTACCAAGATCTTGATCTTGGTATACGTCATCGTTTGATTTTCTCCCTCTCTAACGACAGATTTGTGAGTTATACTAGTAATTTTAGTGTCCTCATATTGTTGGTGTTTTGAGAATGGATTGGTAATACATATATAAATCAAATCTGACATTTACAAATTAATCTTATATAAGTTGTTATGATGAGATAATAAGCAAAGGTTTCAATGTATCAGTAATATATTATTCATATTAAATAATATCATTTAAAGTAAACATATATATTTATTGGGTACAATATGAATAAAACAGGATTTTTATTAAGTGATTTTCTTCAATTTCAATCAGAATATGATGACTATATTCGATTTCTAATGAATCTAATTAATGTATCAGCTATACACTTAATTGCGTTCTTGCATAATTAATAATAACAATAATAATAATAATGTACAACTATTGCATGTATTTATCGTTTGCTTTGAAATAGTGAAAAGGGGATGTAAGAAAATAAAAGAAAAACAAATTATATAAATTTATTCTTTATTTTTTAGAAATAGTTTCCATGTTGACAGCTATACTTTCCAAAAATTCATTTGTTTTCGCCAATTCACCTCGCAATTCATGCGCATCTTGCACAGTTCCCATCCCGAATTCTTTGAAATCCACTGCGTGGCGTAGCATATTTCTTGATCTTCCTATAACACAAAACAAAACTAATGTATACCTAATATTTATGTACATTCTCTTTGTATTTATCTATCTTGACATCTGTTTATATCTTTGATGATTTAAAATGAATTTGCAAACGAAATTGACTCGTAAAATTTGTACTTACTACTCGTACTGGGTGTAACTCCACCTTTTGTAGCTGTGGAAGTGGCAGATGATGTAGCACTTATTTAATCTAAAATTTGATAGAAATTCAACATCGGACACGTTGAATGGATCCTGCATATCTCGAATGTGCCTTCGAAACAATCTATCTTGCTCTCCCAATTCCTCATCGTTCCACACCACCTCCAACTCTTCCTCCTCTAAAATTTCTAAACCAGCATATAGTAATGTCATTTTATCTGAAAAACAATAAATATTTCCAAAAATAAAATATAATATAGGTAAGATTTTCAAACATCCATCATAGTATATTTAATGATATGAATGAATGCGACGCGATTTTTTATCAGAATTGAATAGAATGTCATTGGCATAAGGAGATTTATTTGAATTGAAATTGTATATTTTTTAAATTTACCGTAAAAATATTTTTTATTAGACGATTATAAAACTGATTCAAATATATTAAAATTGTACATACATATGTGCTAATTGAATTTAATAATTTCTTCAGTAATAAATTTTAAATATTATATATTTATATTCTATAAGTATAAACAAATGCATGTAAAATGTTAAAATAAAATAACAATAGTATAGTTTCAACTCACCTTCAGAAATTAAAATTAAAAACCACTTAAATTCAATACAAAAATCCAACGATTCAATGATGGCGCCGAAACAACTGACAGCTTCGATCTGGATAACTATATTCCAAGATCCTATGCGGTCTTGGAATCCCGTTTCGAATTCTCCGTTGGGTGTGACGTCATGTCTCGCATATCGGTTATGACCTCCGGTGTTTGACTATATCCGCTGGAGAATATACCAAGATTGATCGCATATATCAATATAGGGATTTCCAGCCCAACAATACGCACTCTGGTGGCGAATTTTAGAAACCCTGCGAGAGACATTCAGAGTTTATAACCTATGTTTACAACGTACGTGTAACTGCATTTTTTTCATTTTTCTTATTTTATTTTAAGTTCTAGTGGTGTATTTTCGTAATTTTTTATTGTTTCATTAATATATCAGTTTGACATTTACCAAACAGTCTTTAATTTTCGTGTGTTTATAGTTTCTTTTATCATATTATTTCTTATATACCTTTGCATCTATATTTCTTTTGCAATATATCTAATTAATATTGTTGTGTATCGATGTCGAATTGAGTAAATTTTCACTACATAACCCTGTCAGATTGTTAAGAGATTTATCGTCATTTACTATATTACATAAAGTTAGTTTTTGTGGACAATGCACAATAATTGGTCGATTTTGTCAATTAGATGGGCCAGGATCTTCTACATTACTGGTAAATTTAATGTCGGTATTGTGTTTTTCTTTAGAAATTTACGGTTACTGGATCTTGCTTCTATAAATAATTGGCATATCAAAAGATTGGACTCTACATAATGAAATTATTTGTACACACTTACCTCTAGAAGCAAAAATGTAAGGAGCCCACTTTTATGAAAGGGCTCACTTTTTTTTCTAATTTTCAATACGTCTATCCACACTTTTTCCCGACTGACCAATTCGTATTTGTCAAAATGATTTTTTATTTGTACTTTAGAATTATCGGTTGTAAATTGAAAAAGTGTAAATCTGGAGTACGTTTTTTCCATGAATTGCACATCGGTACACCAAAATATGAATTACATATATTGCAAAAGAAATATAGATGCAAAAGTATATAAGAAATAATATGATAAAAGAAACTATAAACACACGAAAATTAGTCTTAAAAAAGACTGTTTGGTAAATATCAAACTGATATATTAATGAAACAATAAAAAATTACAAAAATACACCACTAGAACTTAAAACAAAATAAGAATAATGAAAAATATGCAGTTACACGTTCGTTGTAAACATAGATTATAAACTCTGAATGTCTCTCGCAGGGTTTCAAATTTTATCCGCAGTGGCGCTGAGATCTAAACTTTAAACGCCTATTGGTAAAAGTTTTAGAATAGGCCTCCTGGTTCATTGTCATTGCGCACTACTTTGTGTAACGGTGCGCTTTCATTTACTCGATGCTGCACTCTTTTGACCGTTGCCGTTGTTGTTTTCACACAGGTTAATCTGGAGCAATACACTCGTCGAAAGAATGTTCTTATATTTGGTTTACCAAAAGACCTTAGTGAAAACGTAGATAACAAAGTTATAAATCTGTTTCATGACAAACTAAATGTGAACATTTCTATGCAAGAAATTGATCGATGTCATATACTTGGTAAAATTGGTGCAAGTGGAAAGAAAAAAATTGAGTAGTGAATGATAAATTCACTAGTTATCGCTTCCGCCAAAATGTATTTAGCTCAAAAAATTTTGCAGTATATTGTCCTTCATCGAATCTACTGTCTCTTACTGTTTAACACGTTTCATTTCGTTTTTGTATTCAAATAAAAAATATTTTGTAAATGTTAGAATCAGCTGCATTTACCTATTATGAAAATGACCCGAATGATAAAAAATTCTCTTTATGCCAGATAAATGTACGATCTATTAATTCATGTTTCTTTAAAGTAACTGAATTTATTAGTGGTAACAATTTTGATATCGTAGCAGTAACAGACATGGATGGAGAAAATACGCCTTCACACTTATTTCACATTAATAATTATAATTTAATCAATATTGATAGATCAGATAAACGAGGCGGAGGAGTAACTTTCCGTATTCGTGATTCTATTAAATTCAATGTAATTGATACTTCATTTGTTTCTAATAATAACATTGAACACTTGTGGATTGTATGTAACACAAATTGCTATAAAATATGTTTTAGTGTTGTTTATAATCCGCATGTAAAGTTCTACAAAGACCTTCTAAAACTTGATACTATTTTTTCGGATTTTTCGCTGCAATTTGTTCATTTAATTTGTATGGGAGATATATACTTAAATTTACGGAAAATTGATTATAAGACATGAGTTTTTCAATTACATATTTATAATTACAAATATGTATCAAATAATTAAAATATATACTAGACCTGCATCTAAATCTTTAATTGCCGTTATTTTGTTGTCAGATTATAGCGAATTTTCAGATTACAGTGGCGTATTTGGTACTTTGAATTTAACGAAAACATCTATGCAAAATAAATTGTTCTTTTATTGAGATTGTAATTCTTTCAGATTGTGAATTAATTAACTGGAACCATATTGCTGATATACAAAATATGAATGATAAAGTTAAGATTCTTAATGAAAATATAATATCTATTTTTTGATAAGCATGCTCCTTTGAAAACAATTAAAACCAGTGAAAATTACACACCATGGATTACACCTGTCATTAAAATTATACAACGAAAACGATATAAAGCCCACAAGGACTACAAAAAGCATAAAACTCTATCTAAATGGGACTATTATAAATAATTAAGAAACTTAACAACTAGTGCAATTAGAGGAGAAAAATATGCTTTCTTAAATTATATTATAAATAAGAACTTGAAAGATTCCAGTAAATTATGGAAAAGTTTAAAAAATGTTGGTGTGTATAAAACTGTGCCCAATACAGTAGATGATTCTATTATTAAACCAGAAAAATACGGTCAACATTTAATTGATAAAATTGTAAAATTTCCTATAAATCCTGATATCGATGTTTTTGCATGATTCTTATTCAAATAACAAAACCGAAGCACTTAATTTTCACTGTGTTGATAGTTCTGATGTAGAAAAATATTTTTTAACTTGAAATCAAATGCTATAGGTACAGACGCTGTCCCGTAAAATAATATTATTAATTCATCTAGTTATTGTGGATCATACCACACACATAGTAAACACCGGTTGCGATATATTAAGTATTTTGCCAGTTTTGTCAAAAATTCTGGAAAAAGTCATTCATAATCAAATTATGTCATAATATTTTGGATTCTTTTGTAACTAAGTTTGATCCATCACAAATACCAGTTCTTATACAAATAAATTGCTCTAAGGCATTTGATATGGTTGATCACGAATTATTACTAGCTATGGTGTAAGAATTATTTAATAAACAGAAAGTTCTATGTCATTATGCACCAAAATGGTTAAACAATTAACTCTGGTACGTTTGTTATTAATCGAGGAGTACCACAAAGATATTTATACTTTACATTTATGTTCTTCCAAAATCCATGGTTAGTTGTGAAATGCAATCTTACGATGATGATACACAACTGTTAATTTCAGACAAACCGAACAGATTATACGAGATATGTTCTTCAGTAAATGCGGATCTTAATAATTTAGTAGTATGGGTAAAAGAATAATGGCCTCAAAATAACTTCTGATAAATCTTTTATGATGGTATTCGGCTGTAACTATATAGTACCAGATATTATACTCGATGGAGAAGTTTTAGAACGTACCACAAATATTTTAGGTGTGCATATTGACGAGGATCTGAAGTTGAGAATATACCTTAAGAATAAAATGGAGTCAGCTAAAGTAAAACTCCGTCATTTGTATCAATTCCACCACATTCTTTCAACAGAAGTAAAACTAAAACTAATCAACTCGCTTGTACTCTCCATATTAGATTATTGTTCCTGGGTATATGTGCTGAATTTGATACAAATCGACAATAATAGAATAAGAGTAACTACAGAACTCTTGTCTTAGGCCAACGTTCTATTTGTTGTTTATTTTTTTACCTCCAGCTACCCTTGGTAAAGGAGGGATTGAAATCGTGCTAAAATCGCATTTTGGTAAATAACTACATTTGAAGGTTCCTACAATCCGATATTAACATTTTTACAATAATGTCTGTGGGTGTGTATGTATATGTTAACAATATGAAAAGAAGTCATTAGATTTTGATGTAAATCAGGTAACTGAATATGGCACTTCACTTGAAGCTCAAAATAATCATTTGTTACAGGCTAGATTCGAATTTGGTTTAATATTTATTAAGACCAGTTTGGGAAGAGTTTTGGTGTCTGGCATGCAAAGGATTTGAAACCTCACCCTGAGGATTCGTTCGAAATGGCTAGTCCGTGACTACCCATTCTTCTTTTAGGAAAGGGGGAGTTGTTACAGGCCAGATTCGAATTTGGTTTCATATTTATTTTTTTATTGTTTCAATGGACTATGGAAGCCATCTGTGCTTATAGTTCTTAATTGTCTTTTAGTTTATTGTGAACGGTTCGCTTCCGACAGTAATGAAATCGAGGTCTTGACTGGTTCGCGCGAAATAATTCTAGCTTCCGACGATTGATTCGTGGAGTGATAGTTGAATGGTTAACATATCTTTAGTGTTTGGTTGTGTAGAAAGCATTGTTGGCTTGATTTTGTTCACCAAAGTGACACGCATTATTGCGGAATGATCTCAGCTGTCGGCACTAAAAGATTAGTAAAATCTTAAAAGAGTTTTATATCTCTGAACGTGCGTTTTTCAACGAATCATTCGAGGGGTTAGGAATTCCTTCCGTGAGTATAACAGTACGATTTCTCAATTATTGTAACAATAGCTGATTGTTAAACTTTACTTTTAGCCTGTTTGACGTGGGTTATTTTAACCCCAATTATATCTAGAAGAGGATTTTCTTTATCCAAATTCTTGAACTTCGACCACGTGGGCAGAGAACATTCTTGTTCCTGTATAATTACTTCGTCCTTGACTTGGAGGATTTACGATCTTGGAGGACTTAGGATCTTTGGGATTAATCATCGAACCTTTCGAGGGAAGGTATTTTCTACACCTTGAACGAATTCTGAAGAGTTTTGGTTAATGTTCATACGTCAGCCTGACGTCATCACACTACGTCAGCATCTGTGACGCAATCCGGTGAGCCTTCTCCAGTTATATTTTATTCTTCAAGTACCCACTGAAGTTAATCAGCTGTGTACGTCACACATTTTAATCGTCAGTTATTGTAGAACATTCACGATTTTCATTCTGATATCTTGTTTTGTGTCAAGCTTTCAATATTGTTATTGTACCTATTGTTGCATAGTGTATTCTTTCACTAATTTATTTTCAATTCGAGTTATAATATTGCTAATTTTGAATATGCAATATTTTGTATCTTAGACAATTTTTACTTTATTATTCAGTAAATTTTGCACATACTTATTTCAACGAAGTTAATTGTTAGTCTTAGGCCAGGTTGCACCAACGGTACTTAAAATTTTAATGAAGGCTTAAATTAATGAAAATTAAAAATTATATAATTTCGATGCACCAAACAACATTTATGTTAATGATCCATTAAATTAAACATTAAATTAATTCCCCGATCCTTTGTACTTAAATGTTTAATGAAGCATTAAAATTCATTTTTTTGTACGTCTTTTGACGTTTATAATCAAACAAGGCAAGGTAAGTTTTGAAAGAGATATTAATGTATATTTGATTTCGAGCATTACATAAAAAAGGTGTGATTGTTTTAGAGAAAAAGTCATCGTCTTCTTCGTCCTCATCGGAAGATGAAATGACACGGTTCCGGATAACGATAATTCCATTGCTTGTTCATTTTTTGATAGTGATGGTATATTATCACATGAAATTTCATTTATTTTTGGAGTAGATGAATTATAAAGATTTAAAAATAACTAATAAATAAAATTAACATAATACCTCAAGCTCAAATACTAAAATATCATCGTATTTATCATTTTTTGAAGTTGATGGCACTTCATTACAATTTTTTTAACTAAAATAATCAGATGCGCTGTCATATAGATTATTTAGGAGGGTAAATTGTTCTTCTTTCAAATTAGATAACAAACTTGTTCATTGTCGTCTAATTTAGATTTTTTGTACGGTTCACCACTGGATTCTCTCCAAGCAATTTTCTCCAACACCGCATTTTTCGTCTTTAATGATTCTGAATCGCTCTTTTTATTTTCGATAATTTCTTGTTACTTTTCTATTATATTAATAATCATTTCTTTTTCTTTTTACGTGCAATTTTTTGCTCTTATTATTTTTTCTTTAGAAGTCATGTTTTAAATAATATATTTCAATTAAACCAAATGTAATGTAATTTGCGATAAAATGTTATATTTGACATTGACACATTATTTTTTCGTCTGAACAAAATTGAATGTAGATACATCATTTGAAATCAGTACCAACCTAAATTAAATGCTTCATTACTAAATGACACATTAAGAATCAAAAAATATATTTGTGCAACGCTAATTAATTTAATGTTACGTTAAATTTTAATGCTCCATTTGTTAATAATTATTAAATTTCTTGTTGGTGCATCCGGGTCTTAGTCTATTTGAATACTTTAAATTACCTTAGATTAATATTGTTTTATATTTATAGTATTACAATTATAAATTATATTAGCTTTTCAACATATGTTTGTTAACTTTGGAAATTATTTCGAGCGATTTCGTACCTACATTGTTAAGCAGCTTAATCTCGTTAGAGAGGTTAATTTTTAAGGCATTATTTTTGTCGTGACTAAAAGTTTCGTCTGTGAACACACGGTACTTAATTTATTATATTTCACCGCCAATATTTTTGGACATTTTACAGATTGCAAAGCCTTAGGCCTTACAACGTCTCGCTTAAATGTGATTCGCTCGCAGTATATTAAACTATATTTATTTAAATGACTTTATACCTTCACATTATACATATCATGTTAACGGCATATCTGTTTTCATTATTAATATTAAACGTATTTTATGTCTCGAAGTGGATGGGGATTCGTTGTTTTACTTTGGAAATCTTGTTCCCTCCTAGTAAATATTTCTGGTTTTGTAGCTTGGGATACAAATTCGGTGGCCCTTATTTTGACAGCTCCGACCATTACTAAGTAATTGATCTTGAATACACCCCCCCCCCCCCCCCCTGCAATCTCAGAGCAAGTCTACCCTGAACTAGAGGCTATCCCGGCTACGAACATCTTCCTCTGCGAGTTTTTCGAATTATCGAACAGAGTGACTGAGCATATTTCGCTATTGGAGACTAGTTACCTTTAGTGAGTCAGTTTATTTTTTTTATTTATTTGAATCTAAAAGTGCCAGTTACGTAACACTTTTTTATAAATCCCGGAACTTATGTTTTAAAGACACATATTTGTATCCTCCTTGGTAACACCAGGTTAGGGATTCTAACTGCAAGCATGGAGCTAAGCGGCGAGCCAAACAGAGACCGTCGAAGCACACGGCACATAGTAGGGCGTCAAAAACAATATTATTTTCCATGACCACTTGCAAAAATGAATTCGACTAATGATCACGATGACATTTTATTTAATAGCCTAGGATTACAAGTCTTACTTCTACTGCCCAGCAAAGAGTGAATAATACATCAGAAAAATAATAATCGCCAGAAATATGAACAATACTTTTTTAAAATTAGGAATGATCCCGAAATATCAGTTTATAGCATCGAAAGAATTATTTTGTAAACACCTACAATTTGTCCAGGCTGTTTCTATGATCATCATGTGACTGATCCCAGTGGAATTACTTGAATTAATTTTTGGCGCCTAATGCCTAAATAGTTTTTTTTTTTGCATACTTTGGCAACCGTAAAGAGTAGAGTATCACTTCAAATTTTAATTGTCAGTGATCACTTTACGGTCACATTTACTCCACGGCCGCTTTTACTTTAAGGCTATGTTTACGGACTCAACTGTCAATCATTTGTTCAAATAGCAACTAAATGAAGTGTTGCATTACATATAGATTCATAAATTTTAAGTGAATTATTATAAAATAGTCATTTTTAAGCCGTTATTCGCATTCTATAAGTTACATGAATAAATCAGATATGAAATATCGTCTTAAAAGTTCTTGTTTTTAGCCTTATATAATAGGCTTGCCGCAGCCTTCGCCTCGCCTGCAAACTTGAGCTCCGGTTAAAAAAAATCACTCATACAATCTTGATACATAATTAAAAACGTCCAATTTTTCATTAAAATATTTTTCATATAATAAACGTAAAAATTTATTATTAAAATATCGTTCAGAACTCATATTAATAATTGGAATAATACTACTTTTTTCAGTATAAGTTCTGTATTTATTTATTATTATAACCCAACGTTTTTTTTTTTTTAATATTTTAATAATTTGAAAAACTTCTATGGTGAGAATATTTTTAAGCTTATGAAGATCTACCAGAACATTAGCAAGAAGAAGATGTTTAGAGTTTGCGATCTTGTGTTTTTGAAGAGATGTAGTGATAAAGATGTTATTCCCAATTTTCTTCATCTTAAATGTCAATTTGACAGTTATCATGCAGAACGTATATTGAATACTTCAAGCAAACTTTTTTTGAAGGAACGTATACATTTTATTCGTAAAGAACTTGCTGCTCTGGATAGACATCTTAATGAGATCATTTTTTCTTTAAGTCGTTGCATGAGTGAAGAACATTGGACTTTCCTCAATGAATTTATACAATACATAAATAAAAATCTGCATGACTCTGTGAGTAGTAAGCAAAAATCTAAATTTGACAAACTATATAATAAACAACATCCCAAGCAGACATCTAACACATTTAATATAAATAAATTAGTAATAAATTTAAGCAATGAGTTGCTTTCGGATTCTGCTCTGTCTGTTTTGTCAAAAGGTCTGGATTTTGCGATTACTCCCCAACCATAGACAAAGAAAGATATATACTAGACCGAGCTTCCATCATGGCGGCAATGTCCAGCTTTGTGCCGAATTGAATAATATTGAGACGCTAATTCTAGTGTAAATTCTACAACATAATGAAAAAAAGGAACTATGCAGTAACTTAAAATACGTATTTTACATCATTTCTTCATTTGAAAATAATAAAGCTCAGTCGCTCAATAGAAAATACGAACAATATTTAATTCACATTATTTTTACAATAATTATAATAAATATTTTCTTCAGTTGTAGTGAAATTTATTTATTTATGTTGGCAGCCCAGCAATCTGTCATTTCTGTTAGTGAGAGTTTTTCAAGTTTATTTCTTTGGTTAGTATTTGTTTACAAAGCTTGTTTCGCTATTTGTTTCATGTATAATTATATTTTATTATTGAATTTGATTGTTTTCAGCCTTTACGGTATACATATGTCTATATTTTGTTAGTTTCAGAAAACATACTTTTCCTATTTTTAAATTTTCCGCCTTTCTATTAGCGTCTCGTTATGGCGCCCATCGATTCTATTTGGCACAAACTCCTAACATTGTAAACTCGGTCTAGTATATATCTTTCCTTGTCTATGTCCCCAACGTATTCCTATTGAAGATATTGTAACTGCCGTCGAATCAGCTGCTCAGATGTTACCAGAAGAAAAAGCTGAAGAAGTTCGAGTAGAAACTGCTAAGATTTTGAAAAAGTCATGCCCTTTAAAAAATAATCTGCCGAAGAGTGAACTTAGAGCATTAAAAGATTTACGTAACAACGAAAATTTGATAATATTACCTGCAGATAAAGGATAAACAACAGTAGTCATGAATAAAGATGATTATATTCAAAAAGCCTACTTTGTATTAGAAGATCCTGCCTACATAAAAGTGTCGAAATATCCCTTAAGCACTGTTAAATATCAAACTACTAAATTATTGAAACAATCAAGCTTAGATAAAGATATTATCAAGAATCTTATTCCACAAGACCCTTATGTTCCTCGATTTTATGGTTTACAAAAAGTACATAAGAAAGATGTACCACTCCGCCCGATTGTGAATTGTATTAAATCTTGTACATATAATTTATCTAAATATTTAGATAATCTACTTAGACCTTATATTGGTAAATCATCATCCTATGTCAAGAATTCAAACAATTTTTTGAAATTATGTATAAAGGACCGATATATATCGTCTGAAGATCTTCTAGTGAGTTTTGATGTCCCTTCATTATTCACGAAGATTCCTATAATAAGACACCCTAAAGTTGCTGGAAAGACATTTTTCTGAAGACATTGTGAAACTTTTTCGACGTTTAACTTCATCCTTCTTTATTTTTAACAAAGAATATTATAAACAAGTAGATGGTGTTGCTATGGGTAATCCTCTCTCTCCTTCCATAGCTAATTATTATATGGAGTTCTTTGAAGAATTAGCTTTGGAATCTTCTACGTTGAAACCTTCTCTATGGTTACGATATGTTGATGACGTCTTTGCTATTTGGCCCCATGAGCGTGAAAACTTATCGATTTTCTTAAACCATTTGAATAACATCCATGAAAATATTAATTTTACCGTAGAAGTTGAAGAAAATGGCATTATTCCTTTCTTGGATGTTTTACTGGAAAGAAGAGATGGTGCCTTACTTATTCAGTCTACAGGAAGCCAACGCACACAAATCTACATATTAATGCTAATTCCCACCACCATCTTTCACGGAAATTTGGCACTATCAAATGTCTAATAAGAAGAGCTACAGATATATGCCATCCAGATAAATTAAAAGAAGAGATGAATGAAATTAAAAATATTTTTATGAAGAATGGATTTTCTGTGTCTTCAATTAAAAAATGTCTTAAAGCAAAAAGACCATCAAACAATGAAAAAGAAAGGAACGTATTATATGCATCGCTTCCTTATGAAAAAACTGGGCCTGCGCACTCAGTGGGTAAATACTGACTTTCGATTTAGTTATCTGTGCACTCACTTTGGCGCTAGTATCACACAACAATTTGAATTGTTTCCCCCGTCATTTCTTAAATATTTGAAGATGCAAATCGTGCGAATGTCAAACCGGTGTGATAAACGAAAAGTGCGATATTGAAAATTAATACTTTAGTATCATTCATTGTGTTAACATTGTTTTATTGTGTTTTACGTTATTCTTAGGATTATTGGTGTTCATTTTTATTCTATAATTTTTTTGTACTAATATCCGTACCCGTGTTATATACTCCAATAATGAAAGTAAAAAAATTAACCTTGCCTCCTAAAAATCGAAATCGATGTTGTGTTCCGTTTTGTGATAAACTGGATCCAGTTATTCATAGATTTTCAGTTTATTATGAAGAACTATTTAATACTTGGATAGAACGTATTTCTTCGAAGAATTTGCAAGATATGGACCCGAAAAATATTTATAATATGTCATACTATGTATGTATGAATGTAAAATATCAGGGACTAAGATATTAAAAGTTTACTCAGTTCCTACTCTGTTTTCAACAGGTATGTTATTTTTCTTTCATGTGAATTTAATCATTATTAACTTCATATTTTATGTTTAAGGTGGTCCATATCAGCCTTATCAGCATTGTTTTCCTTTTCCAAGTACTAATGTAGAACGTACTAATACAGCGACTGCAGGTAAATTAATAATCCAAAATTTATTTTCTCAGGAAGGTTAATCTTTAATTATTTATAGAAGTATCCACGCAAAATGTTTGTATTGCCAGCAGCGAACACAGTAATATTGAGTATGAGGAAACTCTAAAGGTATTGTTTATATTTAAATATATTTTTGCATCAATTATTATCACTTTGTGTAATTAGTTATTTTCATTGTTGTAATCAAATTTTCTTTATTGTAATTAAGCATTTTCATTGTTGCAATCAAGTCATTGTATGACAAATTTAAGTGAAAATTCAAGTTGTTTAATATGTTTTTATTGAATCTGTTTATGAGAAATAGCAATATATATTCCATCGAATAGATTTATCTTACAATATTGCAGATTTCAATAATTGCACGACTACTTCTTCAGAGTTTGCGTTTCTCAATACAGAAGAGACTAATTCTTCAAGTGAATTTTTCGACTTTATGCTTATACTCATCCATACATATATAACAAAAGCTCAGTAAATATACATAATTGTTATATTTTTTTAATAAATTGTATTTTTCCGCAGAATTACTTTCTATGTAAGTCATAAACTAAATACAATTTTCGATTTCAATTTCAAATATTTGTGTTTTTTATTAATATTCCTAAAATCCTAAATAATATTATTTATTTATGAAATATGTGTGAATTATGACTATTTGCATATACATACTTTAGTGAATTTGAAGTAACTTACGCAAATGGTCAGTATTCATGCATACTTTATAAATTTATGTAGTAGTATTTAATACAAACAAAAATTTCAAATATCCCGCCTACTGTGCCGCCATCAAAATTTTAGTTCCTTGTGCAACCACCAAGCGCTTACATCGCTGAGTTTATAAAGTCCCATGACAACGATAGAGTTCCCAATCTATAACAGGGTGTCTCAGGACGAGCTTACGGTATCTATATTTTAAATACTATTTAATATAATTTAACGACATTTGGTATCTCAAATTTTACGTATGAAGCAATAAAAACATTTTACTCATGATCAACTACTTCCGGCGTTATTCAACTTGTTTTGATTTTTTGTCTGAAATCCGGCACATTTTCAAAACTCTGTATCTCGGGAACGAGATCGAATTTTTATAATCTGAAAAAAGCCTTTTATAAAGGAGACTTTAAGCTACATTATCCATAGAAGAATCCTCGATTATTTATAAAAATGTGACGGGTACGTTACACCAAAATTACAGTTGACAAACTTCGGAAAAGACAATTTTTTTAAATGGAACCCCCCCTTTTTTATTACATAAATATGTTCTACGGCAAAAAATAAGGGTACTTTATGTAACATGTCCTATGTTGAAAGTTGATAGAATTTCAGTAAATTAGAAAAAATGTAATCTGGGTATAATTATTTTATTAATACGGATAAGTAAACCATGGAAAAACAATGTTTTTACAAACTCATCTACTTGATTTCTTAGATAATTTACCGTTGGATCAAAGGAATTTAATATGGTACCAGCATGATGGCGCTCCACCCCACAATAGCCATAGAATAAATACTTTTATAATTATACTCAGATTACATGTTTTTCTAATTTACTGAAATTCTATCAACTTTCAACAAAGGACATGTTACATAAAGTACCCTTATTTTTTGCCGTAGAACACATTTATGTAATACAAAAGGGGGGGTTCCATTTAAAAAAATTGTCTTTCTCGAAGTTTGTCAACTGTAATTTTGGTGTAACGTACCCGTCACATTTTTATAAATAATCAAAGATTCTTCTATGGATAATGTAGCTTAAAATCTCCTTTATAAAAGGCTTTTTTTCAGATTATAAAAATTCGATCTCGTTCCCGAGATACAGAGTTTTGAAAATGTGCCGGATTTCAGACAAAAAATCAAAAAAAGTTGAATAACGCCGGAAGTAGTTGATCATGAGTAAAATGTTTTTATTGCTTCATACGTAAAATTTTCCGCTGCATTCAATGGTAAAATAAAATATAGCGTATTCCATTTAAAATAAGAAAGTTGAGGTCAATTTCCGGTCAAACCGGAAGTGCTACAGCCTTGAAAATATTTTACTTAAAACAGGCATGTTGGATAACCCCTAGATACCAAATTTCGTTAAATTATATTAAATAGTATTTAAAATATAGATAGCGTAAGCTCGTCCTGAGACACCCTGTATACGTAGTATATGTATCTATTGTCTATGTGAAAAAATCTGATGTGGCCAACACAAAACCTCCCGCTATTTAATTTTTATTAATTTAAATACATACCTACCTACGTATTGACTAACGCTGCAAACTGTTCCATTGCAGAAAACTATTACTTTATTTACTATTTTCTTTTTAAAATGTCACTTTTATTAATTTGAAGTGATAAGTTTTCTGACAGTGACATTTACTGTCAGTTACATTCATTTAAAAAATGAACTGTGTAACAAAGAAATAGTTTTTATCTTAGGCTTCGCGACTAATAAAAAAAATTATTTTTAAATTTATCTGTAAAATATATAGAAAAAGTATCAATGTATTCCTGTAGAAAATTCAATAATCTTTAATTTTCATAAGACATAAAATTCGAAAAAATGACATTTAATGGTATTTTTTGAAGAAAAACCATTATGAGCTTCAAGTAAAGTACGATTTCCGTTTATCCGATTTACACCAAAATCTAATGGCTTCTATTCCTGTTAGAATAGGGTAAAAATACAAGGTTTCAGAATTTTCTGAATGATAGTATTTGAGTTAGAGTGCAAACAAAATTCGTACACATACACACATACACACATACACACACACACACACACACACACATACACACATACAGACATCATGGTGAAAATGTTAAAAATGGATTCTAAGGACCTTAAAACGTGGTTATTTACTAAAATCTCGATATGAGATTTTTAGCACGATCCCTATACCTCCCTTACCAAGGGTAGCGGGAGGTAAAAAACGTAACGGACAAGATTGGTAGAATTCTTCGTAAGAAGAACAAGAAAATTTCGTTTTCATCATATGTTAAACTTCGTCATATGTTGAAACAAGTGAAAGACGTCATCCCTCTTCAATCATCAAAGATTTAAAGAATTCCATGTGTCTGTGGGAGAGTTTACATCGGCCAGACTGGTAGAACTGTCTCTACACGATTGAGCGAACATCATCGATCGATCAGATTGAACCAGCCTGAGAAATTCTCCGTTGCAGAACATGCCTTGGAAGAATTCTACCAAATTAAATTTGAAGATACAAAAATTATTGCAAGACCTACTCGACTACAGATTAATTACAGAAGCCATTGAGATTTATAAAACAAGAAATATCAATCTCAATCATTGTGACGGATTAGAACTTAGTCGCGCATGGCTACCAATATTAAATATGTTGTAATTTGTAATATATATACAATTTTTTCTAGATTTTTTCTAACATCTGTTAATAAAGAGTACGGCTGCGGTATTTCGATACCGATAAAGCGTCTCTGAGTTATACAGATCACTTCTCTGCCAGTTTTTGGGACGGTTTTTCCTCTGGCAAAAGGTGAGTTACTCCTGAGTAGATGCATGTTCGCCGTCCAAGTTATTGCCGGGCGTGCATTTATTGTCTAGAAAATCGTATACATAAAAAAGTAACATTTACGAACTTTTCTTCTTACCTTGGATACTTTTTTTGTTATTTCACATATTTATGTCAATTTTTTCCCTGAAGAAGGCACCAGTTTATGGTGCCGAAATGTTGGGTTATAATAATAAATAAATACAGAACTAAAACTAAAAAAAAGGTAGTATTATTCGTAAAAATTTATGTATAAAAGTAGAGTAAAAAGTATCTTATTTCACTCATAGAACTATACTTTTTACTCATGTTATATAAATAACAATATCTGTATTATTTTGACGCCTTATAGTTAATGAAAAGATATCATGATTTTAAATCGTACATCGATGCTATGCTACCATCGTTGGATTAAAGCGCTGCTTGCGTCCTTACTACGTGTAGACCTTGTATGAAACATGGACATAAATCGAGGCTCGCCGCAAAGCTCGCTGCTTGAAACCAGACCCCTATGTTTTTTTACCCAAAGTTCATATTTGAAATGCATACAACTGACAGAAAAATGTCACTGGCAAAAAAAAAAATCATTTCAAATTAAAAATAGGAACATTTTAAAAAGAAAATAGTAAGTAGAACAATAGTTATATGCAAAGAACAAGATAGTTTGCAGCATTAGAAAATATGTAGGTATATATTTAAATTAATAAAAAAAAAATAGATGGCGGAAAGTATTGCGTTGGTAACATCTGTTTTTTTATTCACGATATAATCTACCTGTATACAACTGAACAATCTAAAATTCTCGAAATACTCGACGTGTTGGTGTTGCCTATAGGAAATACCATTCAACCTTCCGTCTCATTTCCAGTCAACTGTTTCGTATAATTCAGAATTTTCAATCGTGTTGTATAATATGTATATGAATATTGCACTTACTTTGATTCCCTTGTTTTCTCCTACTATTTCATATTGATGCGGTTTTAATTCATAATATTTATAATTGACAGTGTTAACTCTGCCGAGTAAGTCTCCATGAATCCATAACTCAATATTTACATTTGGTGATGTCCCTCTACATGGTAAAGGTTTATGTGGAGAAGGTCGATAATCATTAGCCTTAGGTAAAACCGATAATTCGTTGTAATCTAAAAATATATTTATACATATATATATATTAATAAAGCTGTATAAAATTTATTGATTAGTGAAATATATATCAAATTGCACATTATTATTAAGTAAAAAGTATGTTACAAACATGGACAAAATGTTAATCCCCCCTCTTAAACCGAATTAGATTAAATTATTTCGAAATAATTTTGACATTATAAATATTATGTTCTTATTTTTAGTACAACTAATGATGACTGCTTTGTAGTTGAAATGTACATATTAAAATAAAAATATTTTGTGAAGAAAGGTTATTTATTATTAATATTTTACATAGGATATGTGGGAACCTATAATTGGTTTGTTAAAACTGTTGGTTCTCCAAATTTATAAATAAATAAATAAATTATGTTGTTATTATTATTTAATAGAGTACCCAACAGACAAAAGTCCAATTACAGGGAAATGAGGAAATATTTGCAAAAAGAACCTTCGTCGGGAGAGAAAAAGAAAGAAATGTCTATGGTAATCTGAAAGTACAATACTTGGTATATTTGATACTATACGAAATAAGTCTTTTATATCATATTCAATGGTGCAATGAGTAAAGTAAAATAAATTTAGTAAAGTCTGGTGCGAAAGTGATTTTAAAAGAAAGGTGGATTTAGCTAAGTTTTCATAAAGTGTCGTATTTTGCTGGTGCACTATCTTGGTAAATGAAAGAATATTGTGTGTTGAATAAAAGACAGTCGAGTAACAACCAAAGTTATGAAGAAGCGGGAACACTGCAAAGCAAGATACAGGGTGGGTAGAACGGAAAAAGCTGAGCATCAGTCCATATTTATTTAACGGCAAGTACAGTACAGCGTCCTTGATGAAGTGAGAGTAAGTCAAAATGATGTAATAAGTCTATCTGTGGTAGTCCTCTGACATGGTAAGTACCATTCGTAATATAACTGGCCCATTTTTAAAATCTGCGTTGTACTTCTTCCATATTAACTATGTGAGTAGTATAAATAGGGCTCCAAAGGACAGAGCAATATTACAAAAGGGGACTAACGAGTGACGTAAATAATAACTTAAAAATATCGGTATTATTAACATAGTTATCATTACGAATTAAAATACCGAGACATTTGAATGATATAGCAGTAATTTCATCATAGTGTTTATGAAATGTTAATTTTGGATCAGAAGTAACTCCCAGAATTTTTACAATAGCTGGCCTAAGAATGTTAATAATGTTATCTATTTCGTATTGATAAATTAAATCAGTGGATATCTTGGAAAATAACACGAAATTTTTCTATGTTTAACAAGAAACCATTAGCTTGACACAATTTGTGAAATTGATTAATATTTCTCTGGAGGTATCTACAGTTGTTTACTGATGAGATCGTAGAATAAAATTTCTCATCATCCGCATACATTAAAAACTCAATATCAATGTATTTGGAAACATCATTCTGATAATATGGAACGATAGTTGTCCCAATACGAAGCCCTGAGGAACACCAGATTTTTGAAAAACTAACGAATTGATGTCGCTTACTCAAAAAAGAAGCAATGCGAGTTACTAAAGAATTGGAAAGGAGAAAGTCCATGAGCTTGGATATCAGGATCTGATGGATCAGTGAATCAAAGGCTTTTGACAAGTCTGTGTATCACCAACTTGACCTTGTGCTAAAGTTTCGTATAGAGGGTGTTTATTTTAAGTGGTAAACTATTGCTATCTTGAGAATTACAAGAGCTACGAGGTCGGTTAAATTAGCAATCAATTTTTATTTTACAAAGGCCTGTGTCCACGATGCTAGAAATCCTGTCCCATTTTTTCATACAAGTTGCAAGCTTCATTTACATGATACGAACTTAAAATTTTGACGCCTAATGTTTGATAAGCTTGAAAATTATAAGGTTATAAAATATTACTTAATTCTACTCATTTTTAGTAAGTTATGATAAATAATTACTTATAAATAAATTAATACACTCGTATTTTATATACAGGCTGTTAAATAAATAAATGTTACAAATTATGATGGCATATAGTACTGACCAAAATGAGTAAACAAAAGCTTAAACAGCATGGGTCTAATCTCTAGTATATTCCGAAGTATAAGACAGTGAAAAATGAGTTATTTCGAGGTTTACGTCTGCTATCTTGAAAATTGTAAGAGTTACGACTATGATTAAATGAGACATTTTGTTTACCTTTCAGAGGTCATTTTAGATGTGCTTTTGTTAAAAAAAAAATCGAATAATTGTACTAAGATAAATGATGTGGCGACCTTCGCCATTATATAATTTTGATGAGGATATTTAATGGATCAAATTTGTGACACCGTTCACAATAATTTATAAAAATTAAAAAGTAGGTAATAATGAATTTGTTCTTAATAATGTTAACGGAAGAACACTGCAATAAGTGAAAAATAGTTCATTAAGAAGTTTAAAACTTTGTATTCATGTCAATGGTGGCAATTTTGAACAATTTTTATAAATTATTTGTGATTTCATTTGTATTGTTTTTTTTTCATCAAATTAGAATTACTCACAACTTAGTGAAAATTATTACATTTTCAAAAAATATTTCTGCATTTGATTTATTCGTTTTCTTTTACAACAGAGAGTCGTGTGCTGGTTGTCAAATTGTCAACCGAAAAATCGCTCTGTGTATTGTTGCATTTTTATCCTAACTTGGTGCTGTTTATACGTCATGTATTATATTAAACTGTGAGTTACTGTGCGTACTCTCTTACATTTTATCTATTTATTGAAACTTCTAACTCGGTGCATATGCTAAAAATTTTTGTACTTTTTCAAGTTTACTTCATTTGCGATTTAAGACATGTCCAACTAACCACAGCTATCACCTGCGTGAGGTCTTTGAACTTTCGTTTGTTTTTATCCAGTGACTCTAAAACAATTTTAATGCTTTATTTTTTATTTATAAATACGTAAACTTATAATGTCGGAGTGCGGCAAGTGTAAAGCTAAAAAACGTGATCCACTTGTGGGCTGTGTATCCGCTTGTCAAAAATGGTACCATATATCCTACATAAACTTTAATAAATATGAATTCAAAGTGCTAGAGAAATCTAAAATTCCCATTTTTTGGTGCCCAGCGTGTAAAAAAAATTATGAAGTTACAGATAAATCAAAATTTTGTAATGTTGAATTAATGTTAACTGATGTCCAATCCAAAATTTCAAATTTAACTACTCAGTATATTACGGTCCAGTAGTAGTGTTCAACCTCCTAGTCTAAATTGTTATTATCAGAACATTGTTACAGGCTAGATTCGAATTTGGTTTCACATTTTTTTTTTATTGTTTTTTTAATCCAAATTCTTGAACTTCGACCACGTGGGCAGAGAACATTCTTGTTCCTGTATAATTACTTCGTCCTTGACTTGGAGGATTTACGATCTTGGAGGACTTAGGATCTTGGGGATTAATCATCGAACCTTTCGAGAGGAGGTATTTTCAACACCTTAAACCAATTCTGAAGGGTTTTGGTTCATGTTCACACGTCAGCCTGACGTCATCACACTACGTCAGCATCTGTGACGCAATCCGGTGAGCCTTCTCCAGTTATATTTTATTCTTCACTTACCCACTGAAGTTAATCAGCTGTGTACGTCACATATATTAATCGTCAGTTATTGTAGAATATACAAGATTTTCATTTTGATATCTTGTTTTGCGTCAAACTTTGAATATTGTTATTGTACCTATTGTTGCATAGTGTATTCTTTCACTAATTTATTTCGAGTTTTAGTATTGCTAATTTTGAATATTTAATATTTTGTATCTTATACAATTTATACATACAAAGCTTGAATTTGAAACTTGATAGGCTATATTCAAATTGTTCGTCATGTGATTATGATATTATTTCATTTTCTGAAACTTGGTTAAAAAATGATGTTATGGATTCCGAGTTATGTGATAGTTCCTACAATATCTACAGATCTGACCACGACTTATTAGCCTGCAATGTCACTCGTGGAGGCGACGTACTCTTATTAATTAAAGACAATATTGTATCACACCATGTAGATCTCAGGAATTACATACATATTCTACCAAGTAATGTAGATATTGTATGTTCTAAAATTAAATTTAACAATAAATGTTTATACATTTTTGTAACATATATTCCTCCAGCGTTAGACTCAGCTCACTATAATCTTATTTTCGACTTTTTCGAGAATTTGCCTTTTCTTTTTTTGAATAATTTCTCAATATTGGGCGAATTTAACTCACCTGACTTAGTCACTAAAACTAACAATCCCAAACTTAACATGTTCAATGCCTTCTTAGAGCTCACTTGTGCAAAACAACACAATTCTATCAGTAACAATAGGCTTCTTGATGTCATTGTTTCTAATATTGAGTGCATAGTTGACCATTCGAGTAATCTGATACTTGATGTTGTATATAATCATCATCTTGCTCTTGATTTTAAAATATTAACTTATGAAATTGCTAAACAAAATAATATTAAATACGCAGGAAAGTCATATAATTTTAAAAAAGCAGATCTTGTAAAACTGTATCAACTTATAGATGGCTTTGACTGGAACATTCTAGCACAGTACAATGACGTGAATTCAGTATGTGATTTTTTTTATGAAACCCGTTACGGGTTTTTTGATGAATGTGTACCTTTAAATAAAACAACCAACCGACGATATCCACCTTGGTCTAATTCTGAAATTAAAGCTGATATCCGGCGTAAAGAACGTCTTCGCAAGCTGAGTATGAAATTTGTAAATAATATTCATTACGTTAATTGTTATAAAGAAATACGTGCTAAACTCAAACATGACATTAAGAAAGCACATAATGATTATATTAAACACTGCGAGTCTAACGTGCGATATGACCCCTGTTCTTTTTGGAAATTTATTAATTCTAAAAGGAGTACATCATTTCCTAATAACATGTTTCGACTTCTGAAGACATTGCAAATGGCTTCGTTTCACATTTTAAATCTGTCTACACTACCCCTTCTACTAGTCCCATTCCTTCCTCAAATGTTTCTTGCAACAACCTCATTTCACTCAATCATGTGAGCAGAGATAATGTGGAATCATCTATTTCGGAACTTAAATCAAATTTTTCATGCGGCCCTTACTTGATTCCCAGTTTCCTTATAAAAGACTGTGCCTATCCCTTTAGTCCAGTCAGTAGAGGTTTTTATCCTACTAAGGCAGGTCTTTTTTGGTCTCCATTAACTGGACTACTTGTCGAATGCTTTAACCCATATTATCAACTTATCCTTAAAAACAAATACTTTTCCTATCCAATGGAGGGTCACACGTATAACACCAATATTCAAGTCTGGCGATACCGCCGATATAAAAAACTATCGTCCCATTGCTGTATTACCTAATTTTATTAAGGTATTTTAGTAGTTAATTTATTCATCAATTTACAGTAAAGTTAAAAATCATATCCGATTTGCAACATGGGTTTATGGATAAGCGTTCAACAGCTCTCTTTCACGCATGCTGCCTCCTCCATTTTGAATTGTAAAGGCCAAATGGATTGTATTTATACCGACTTTCCCAAAGCATTCGACAAAGTGGATCACTCTATATTTATCCAGAAACTTCATTCCTTCTTATTATCATCATTAATTGATCTTCTTTCATCATACCTCTCTGATCGCCAACTATTTGTACATTTCCTTGGTCGCAAATCTTCATCCTTTAAATCCACATCTGGTATTCCGTAGGGTTCTAATCTCGGCCCACTTTTATTCCTTTTATTTATTAACGACGTTACTGACATTTTAATTTCCAATAAACTTTTATTTGCCGACGATTTAAAATATTTTATTCTATTAGTGAGTGACACTAAAATTCTTCAAACAGACTTAAATAATTTACACATTTGGTGCACCCTTAACAACTTAAGTTTAAATTTTAATAAATGCTTCGTTATGTCACATATTCGAAAATCCTCTCCGCTAAGATTTAACTAAAGAATTAACAACTTTCCTCTTACACGATGCTATATCATTGATGATCTAGGTGTTGCTTTTGATTCCAAACTTACTTTAGTAAATGATATTACACGCATATGCAACTCTTCTCTTCGTATGCTTGGTTTCTTTATCTGCAACACTAGTTCCTTCCATAACATGGCTTCTCTCCTTTCCCTCTATTATGCTTTCGTCCGCTCCAAACTAGAATATTTGTCTATCATATGGAATCCCATCTACGAAACTCATCAGCGTATTGAACGTCGCGAATTCCAGCTTATGCATTATCTCTGTAAGCTGATTCATGCTGAAATTGATGATCCTCAATGTTTAAGTCTTCTACTCTTTCATACTCCTTACATTCATACACGTTATTCCCAAACCTTTTATTTTTCCACTCGCCGAACTAATGTTTTATCCCTGTCACCTTTATACCGTATGTGTCACCTTTACATGCTCAAATTTTCAAATGTTGATGTATTCCTTCTTCCTCCAAAGAAATTCTTACTTGCGCTAAAACGCTAGTTTTAATATGTTGTATATCTATGTTATCTGTTATGTACCTAATTTTGTCCCTATCTAGTATTTTTTTTTTTGTATATGTACGTTTTCCCTGCCCTCTCACTAAGTTTTTTTTCCCTGTTGGGCAGTGTATTTTTAAATAAATAAATAAATAAAACATTCTTTGTGCGGTTATATTTAAATAAAAATGATAAATATTTAAAATTGCATTTTTCTCAAATATTTTGTAATATTAGAGTATTTCACATGGATGTCGCGGAGTTCAGAAAAAAATACTGGATTGAATATGTAAAAAAAAAAATAGATATATATTTAAAATAAGAAAGTTGCACTCCGTGTTTTGAGGCCCACTTCTGTAAAGAAAATCTTGTTTCGTTCATTAAAGTAGTATTATAAAATAAAAATTGTATGCTAATTTAACCAACCTCGTAGCTATCTCCAGATATCAGTAGTGTACCACTTCAAATGAACGACCTGTATATACGGTGTTTTTGTTATTAAGTTTGTAAGAGTGGATCTCTAACGACACCATGTTGATTTACAGAAAGCTGAGTATAAACGTAATTATAAATATCGTACAAGGTGATTTCGTAAATTTTACTAAAGTAGGATATTAATACTACTGGCCTATAGTTGGTTAAATTATTTCTATACCCTTTTTACCTCTCGCTAAGAGAGGTATTGGATTCATGCTAAAAATCACATATCGAGATTTAAGTGAATAAGCACGATTTAAGGTCCATATAAACCGATTTTAACATTTTTACGATGTCTGTATGTATGTATGTATGTATGTGTGTGTGTGTGTGTGTGTGTGTGTGTGTGTGTTTGTGTGTGTGTGTTTGTGTGTGTGTGTGTGTGGATGTGTGTATGTATGTGTGTATGTATGTATGTATGTATGTATGTGTGTATGTTTGTGTGGATGTTGGAGGGACGATTACTCAAAAACTATAAGACAAAAACTATGAATTCCTCAATCTGGCATTCATGGGAAGAGCTGAAAAGGTTTTGGTAACAACCGGAAGTAGTAGTTTTTAAAAAAACTCTTCTAAATATCATTTTTTGAAAATTTTTGATATACTAATATTGAAGAACATAATATTCTACATCTGATACATTTAAAATTTTTATCATAACTTCTATAAATTTAGAGATAAAGAGGCTATAATATATAGAATATCGGGATGTAGTTAGTCGAGTAAGCTAAAATACACTAAGGAAATAAGTTGACAAATTTAAATGTTTATAACATAATTTGTAAGTAACAAATGTCAGTGCCAAAAATCAAAAGTTTTAATTACACTCTGAAAGCTTTTTCTGGGAAGTACATTTAATCTTTCTCATTGTTTTATTAATTAAATATTTAAAATTATAGGTAACCTGCATATATTCATTAGAAATACCGCCAATCTTGTTAATGAATTGGAAGAATCTCTGACATTTAGAAACTTCCTCATACAATGAAAAATAGATATAATTAGAATTGTATGTGTGCAGAAGTACAACAAAAAACAGTATTTGGGTATAGTTCTGTAATGATTTTGTTATAAAGCGACGGTTCGACAGCGAAGTGCTATACAATACTTTTATAACATAAAATGGAAATGGCGAGAGGTCTTGTGCTGGTCGCAACAGATATTTTATAAGTAGCATTAACACATGAGAACTTCCATTCATCAGGCAAGGTTGCCGTTTTTAATATTAGAATAAAAATTTTATATAGTGGCTCAACAAAGACAGGAAGACAATTCTTAATTAGGAATGTTGGTATATCATCTGATCCTTTTGTCATATTATTTTCCAGCTTATAAATGGCAGAATAAATGTCAGCAGTAGATATGGAATGTATCAAAGGAGGAACTTTGGTATTTTATGACGTAAAATTATTATTTTCATTGTCGCTATATGTCTTTAAAAACTAGTCTGTGAGGTTATGTACAATGTATTGAGGATCATTTATAATATTCTCGTTATATTTTGAAAGCGCTGGAATTGATGAAATGTTAAGTTTATTATTTATAAAAGACCAGAATCTTTCAGGATAATATTATTACAATATTCTTTATAACGTTAATTTACATCGATTTTGATTTCTGAACGTAAACGATTAAATTGTTCTTTGTATATATTCTTTAAAATGTTTCTATGTTTTTGTCTGATTTTGGAAATGATATGACTTGTGTATATTATGATGATTGTTTAAGAATCTCCAATCCATGTTTGATAGTTCGTTGTAAAGTGTAGGAAAGTTTGAATTTTTGAAATTATATACGTCCTTGCAAATATTGTGAAATTTCTCTGATGCTGAGTGTAGTTCCATCAACGCAAGATGATGTATGTTTTCCTCGATCATTATATCAGGAGCACGTGAAACTATACACTGATCGTTGCTTACGATTAGATTTTAAAAGAACATTGTTGTTGTCAGAGCTGAAAAATACTTAAAGTAAAAATACTGGAAGTACTACTTTAAATACTTCCAGTATTTACAATGCTTTACTTAAGTACTTGTCAAAATTAGTATTTAGTACTGTACTTAAAACAATTTTTTCTCTTAAAAAGTCCTTAAAATATTTTTTGGTACTTAAAGTAACTTAAATACTTTAAATACTAAATACTTCAAGCATGTACAAGAACATTGCTGTGTTTTACGCTCTCTTGTCTACTCGGGTTTGAAAAATTATCGGTATTCGGTAATAAAGTTTTCGATATCTACAGTTTATTATCGAACAGTGATTGAAGAAGAAAATAAAGGTAAATCATGACACCATGCAGTAAGTGAGCATTTTGTACAGCTTGTTTATTAAAGGGTATTTCTCAGGGATTTGTTAACTACTGGATGGAGCAAGTGTATATCGATATATGTATTTCTTGTGTACCCCGCTAGATTAAGAGAGAATACAGGAAGTGTGAGTGAGAAAGATATAGATAATTCCACTTTAGACAAGTGAATTTGATATTCATATCTGTCATATTCACATCTGTCAAATTCACGTCAAAAATTAATTATTATATTTAAGTATATTTGATCATGAAACGTGAAATAAGTACGAATACAACTAATGCAACGCTAAATTAGAACACATATAAGAGTATGTCATATTTATTTGTCAAATTATTTTTTAGAAGAAATAATTTTAATCATAACTTACTATTGAAACGACACAGAACCGTTCATCGCATATTTTGATACACAATTTTCAACACAACACCTTCGAACCATTGTCATATAATAAAATAATTATATTTTAATGATGATATCAAGAATAACCTAAAATCTGTCAAACCTGTCAAACCAAAAGATATGACAAGTAACGGAAACAAAGACAACAAATCGGAATTATGTATGACTATCTCTGTCGATCTGGCCGGGTACATGGTAAAGATTCACTCGCTCCATCCAGTAGTTAACAAATCCCTGGTATTTCTACTTGCTCATCAATAGTACAAAGCTAAGTCTGATTTTAATAGTGATACCTAAATTAAATTTCTTATAGTGTTTATGTTAAACACTACGCTTATACCATACTTTTTTGAGTACTATAAAATTAAATTGTTGTAGATTAATAAGATTTGTAAAATGTAGGGCAGAATTATATAATGAGCATACACTTAAATTATTATGAGAGCTCAAATAATTCGAAATATTCAAATCGACAAACATGGTAATATTTGAGTTAAACAGAAATTGCAAAGAGGAAAGGGCTTCAAAAATAATCTCATAATCATTATCATTACAGGAAGAGGAAGGCACAATATAGACATTGAAAACATACAGATGATGTTGAATTATTACTTTAACCTGTAGTAGAGGAATCTAATTTAGTGTGGGACAGATTGAATGTATATAGATTTTTGTTACCTTAGACGACGTTGAGAGGGCAATTAGAACACCTTCTCCCTGTTTAATTATGCTAGTTTTTCATGAACTTCCAAGAAGTCGTTATTCTAATAAATACCTGGGACGGGTGGTCTGAAACATCCTGTACTTTACTTACCGTTAACATATATGTAAATGTTGTTTGAACGCAGTGGAGTGTTATAGGGCACTTGTTGTCCATGGCAGTAATAGAAACCAACATCCGTGTATCTCATTTGCTCCACTTTGAGTATAGCTTCGAATTTATAGTTCCGGTTGTTCTCGTTGATTGAGTAGATTATTGTAAATAAATTATTACGCTGAAAAATACATTTCAGTTTTATGTAAATGTGCATTTAAAGTAATAACAAAAAAAATTGTTCTGGCCAACACAATACCTTCCGTCATTTCTTGTATGGCGACGAAGTAAAGATTGCAATATTTATGAAAATTAAATATCTTCATAAAATTTTATCTTTAAAACTTTGAATATGAAGGACATAAAGTAAACATATCGTATAAAGAATAAAATATTCTAATATTTATTTATTCGGAATTGAAGTAGGTATTGAAGTTATCCCGGCCGAAAATATCGTCACACACACCCACAGTCAATTTGTCTGTCATAGCTTTTTTAAACAAATATAGCATCTTGTCACCAACCCAATTTGGTTTTGTACCAAATAAATGCACTAAAGATGAAATTTATAAAACAATGACATATATTAAACTGTCTTGATAAAAAGGAAAATGTTGCAACTATATTTTTTGATATGAGCAAGGCTTTTGATGTACTAAAACATGACATATTAATTGATAAATTACAATATAAAGGCATAAGAGGTATACTCCATGGTTTGACTCCTAGTTGGAAGATTGCTATCAATATGTGTACTTGCAAGGAAAAGTAAATAATTAAAAAAATTTTGAAGAATCAAATCCTAGAAAAATTATACAGGTCGTACCACAAGGCTCTGTATTTGGACCACTCTTATTCATTTTGTACACAAATGACTTAAATAATAACATAAATAGTAAGTCTATGTCAGTGCTAGGACAAGTATGGAACTCTGGGAACAGTGTACAAATGTAGTTGCTCAAATGTCAGATTTGTGTTGTCACAACGGTCTAGATTTAAATCATTCTAAAACAGGAATACTTTTATTTAATAGTAAAGCTAATGTTCAAGACAGCCTACTAGTAAAATTATATAATAATAATCGATTCCCTTGTCTTTAGATATCAAGTTCCTAAGTTTATATATATGGGGTCCCGTGGCCGCGTGCCTGAGTGTCTGCTCGCGAACCTGGGGGAACCGGGTTCGATCCCGACTGTCGCCAAATATTTCCAATTTTAAATGGCACAAAAGTGACCCCTGTGGTGCACTCTCCACGCCAGCTATGAGTGCCCGTGAGGTGACGCCTGGTAAGCGCCCGCACGGTAAAATATATCGTCATCATTACCGATGTCTACATGTGTTGTAGATACTGGCACACCCAGAAATGGGTAATTTGCCGTGATGATATATTTATTTATTTATTTATAAGTTTATATATTGAATCGTGTCCAATGTGGTCAAAACACACTAGTAAATTGCATTCAAAACTAAGTACAGCCTTTTTTGTTATTTATAAACTCAGAAACAATCTAAGCCTTGACACCCTTAAAACATACTACTTTGCACATGCTTACAGTAGATTGATATATGGTATAATTTTCTGGGGTGGAGCCAAGGAAGTGAATAAATGATTTGTGTTACAAAAAAGAATAGTTCGTTGTATGGTAAATGCTTGTAGCAGAACTCATTGTCTGCAAATAGTGACAATTGTTTCTATGTATATATTTGACGTAGTCTTTGTAAGTAAACAAATACTATTTTATACTTCTTTATGACAATAAATCTATTATTATTATTATTATTATTATTATTATTACAAGGAAAGTATTTTTAATAAGAAGCAATTGCAATAATAACAGTAGTTAGCATTAGACATTAAATGAAACTATTTATTATTAATTATTAGTGTGATTAGGTAATAATAATTGATTGATATGAATCTTTCACAAGAAGAATAACTAATCACTAATATTAGCTTGCATTTGTCCGACTTGCTTCACTCGTGCAAACTTCCACGCTCATCACACTCCTAACAACACTTGTCTATTCGGATGTTCCCCTCCGAACCATCAAACATTGATTCGAGGCGTTTTCTGATCGGATGCATATTTCTCGAGTTACGGATTAAAGCTTGGATAATACATCTCAAAACAAAGAAAGATCATATAAACATATATCTGGAAGTGCCTAGTTTCAGACCTATAGCGATTTTAATATTTTATTTGTCATATACAACTCATACTTTTAACATTACAATAAAATCATAGTGGACTTTTACAATGGAAAACAGTCAATAATAAATTATAAAACATGTTCAAAATATTCATCTTGAACTTCAATACAACATTCTAATCTTCGTCTCATGGACTGGCGAATACGTTCGAAATATCCGAGTTTATTGCAAATTGTATTGCAGCTATTAATAATTCTTTGACGTAAGTCATCAAAGTTATTGACTGGTGCTGAATAAACTAAACTTTTCGAATGACCCCAAAAATAAAAATCCAGAGGATTTAAATCAGGTGACCTCGGAGGCCACCGTATAGCAGCCCCTCTACCAATCCACCAATCATAACAAAATATTCATAAATTGACTCACATCTCGAGTGAAATGCGACGGTGCTCCGCCGTGCATGAACCACATTCTTTGTCTTATGGCAAGTGGAGTATTTTCTAATAATTCTGACAACGCATTTTCTAGAAAATCTAGAAATGTTTCCATTTAACCCTTCGGGCAAGAAATGGGGTCCAATAAGTTCATCACCAATAATGCTTGCCAATATATTCACACATGATTTTAATGCCTACTTTGGAAAAAACTATGAGGATTTTCCTCCTACCAGAGATGTATATTGTGAAAATTTGTTATTCCATTCCTATGAAACCCGATTTCGTCGGTAAATAGAACCGATAATGTGAAATGATGAGTAATTGCACATTGTTGTAAAAACCACTTACAATATTCTGCTCGAAGTTGTAAATCATTTGGTAATAGATTGTGAACGCACTGAACCTGATAGGAATGCAATTGTTGCCCATGTAAGACATTCCATACTTGTGAATTATGAACACGTAATGCAAAAGAAATACTTCTTGTACTTGTAGAAGAATCTTGATATACGCTATTCAAAATATCTTCTTTCATCTGCGGTGTTAAATCACTTCTAGGTCTTCCTCTGTCACCTGAATGAATCTTGAAGTTCCTAAATTCTCTTTGGCGACGATCAATTGACCCGAAGGATCCTATTGGGTATCCTCCAAAATGGAAAATTCTCGTATAAACGTTTAGCTTCTACCGAATCACTGTGAGCACGACCGAACATTAAATGCATATCTGCTAATTCGGAAAAAGTGAAATTATTCATGATAAAATTGTATTTCTAACAAACAATATCAATAATTATTATGACAAATAAGGAAAAACAAAAGACTGTCTTCCATTGTTTATTAACAGAAATAAAATATTAAAATTGCTATAGCTCTGAAACTAGACATATCCGGATATATAGCCCATTTTATAAGTTGGTAAATATTAGCACTTTAAATCGTATAATCACAGTTGGTATAAGAGCAAAACAAAATTTTAAATATCAAGACACTTAAGAAATATTTGTTTATATGAACTTTTTTTTATTGTTTCGAGATGTATTATTCACCTTCAAATCCGTGACCTATATTTTTTGAACGCCCTGTACATATATATATATATATATATATATATATATGTATATACAGTGTGTTAATTAAAAATATGGCCATAGGCGTTTAACATGGGAAAACAGTTTTTCGTTGCGCAAGTCCCCAATTAATTTTAGACAAAATGTTTCAAATACGTGTTGTAGATAATTATATTCTACGCCTAAATCAGTAAACAGTTTTAATTTTGCACGTTTGGTAACTTGTAAAATCCAATTTGAAATTGTATAAAAATATTGCTCATTTCTAGCGGTACCCAGGAAATTGAAACAAAGTTACAAAGAAATGCATATCGTTTGAACTTTCAAATTAAATCTGTTTAGTGATTTAGGCGTAGAATTTTAATATCTACAACATTTATTTGAAACATTTTTGTCTAAAACTAATTGGGGACTTTTGCGCAAAGAAAAACTGTTTTGCCATGTTAAACGCCTATGGCCAGGTTTTTAATTAAGACACTGTATATATATATATATATATATATATATATATATATATATATATATATATATATAAAATAAAAGTTTAACGATATGGAGGGGGACATCCAATCCGGTAAAGAAATTCAACCCCCTACCCTCAAAGAAGGCTGGAGAGGGGGTAGTTTAAAAATTTTAAATGGTAACCCCTATTTTTTATAGCAAAATCGGATAGAGCGTGAAAAAATAAATAGATTTTATTTGTTTTTTTTTTGCAGACACAAACACAAATACACATACACACGAGAAGCAAATCCGACCGAGCAACCTCCTCGTGGTACGTCTCGGGTAATGCTAATGCCGGCGGTAAATTGTTGTCAGGATGTCCTCACCAACACACACACACACACACCCACAAACACACATACCCACATCCATACTGCTTTGATTGTTTCCGGAAAATTATGTATTGAAAACAATTTTGTTAATTGCAGCGCCATCTACTTAAGTCACAAAAATTTTTTTTAGATAAAATCTACTTATTTTTTCACGCTCTATCCGATTCTGCTATAAAAATAGGGATTACTATTTAAAATTTTAAAACTACCCTCTCCCCAGCCTCCCCCGGAGGTGGGGGGTCGAATTTATTTACAGGAATGAATGTCCCCCTCCAAATCGTTAAATTTTTATTTGAAACATTTTTTCATATGATGCATGATCCTGAAGACATTCCAGGTGGTACATTAAAATGGGACACTCGGTATATATTTACAGGTGTATTAAGATAATAGAACAGTGCCGTTTATTCGTGTATGTGAAAAGATACAGAAAAAAATTATAAGGATACTTTGTAAGGGATAGAGGGGGACACATTTTAGCATAAACTTTATTATCATAAATCCAGTAGTACTCAAACTGTAGGTCAATATTATATATTTTTAAATGGCATTATATATATTTTATTAACTCATTAAATAGAGAATTTTGTTCTGAATTCATCGATATAATAATATCATACCCTTACATTGCGAAAAAATTTATAAAAATTAATTCAAAGTTAGTATTTCAAAAGTAATCTGAGCATACTTTCAATCAATAAAACAAAAAAATTATTTTAAAAGTTGAATTTATTGACAAAATCGTAGCTTACATGAATGCAATAAAACTAAAATAAATTTTATTTTGTTTTATTCAGTGAATGCGCAAATTACTTAAAGTAGAAATGAAATATTAACTTTGAATTAATTTTTATCAAATTTTTCGCAATGTAAGAATATGATATTATTATATCGTTGAATTCAGAACAAAATTCTCTATTTAATGAGTCAATAAAAAATATATAATGCTATTTAAAAAAATATAATATTGCCCTGTAGTTTGAGTACCACTGGATTTATGATAATAACGTTTATGCTAAAATGTGTCCTCCTCTATCACTTATAAAATATCCTAATCACTTTTTTCTGTATCTTTTCACATACACGAATAAAATGCACTGTTCCATTATCTTGATACACCTGTATATATATATATACAAATATGTACATACGTTTCATAGAAAATACATTTTTTTTTCATTGTGCCGTTGTTTCTGACATTAATTTTAGCGAAAGTTTGTAAATAAAAAAGTTGTTCAGAATTAAAAACTACATACATGGCTAAAACTAATTATCATTTAGTTGTATTTTACGAAAAAACGCAAATTAAAATTTGCAATTTACGTTATATTTTATATCGGTTTTTATTTGACATTAAACTTTTGACATATTATTATTATTATTATTATTATTAATATTATTATTAATTCTGAATGTTATAATAATTTAATCTTGAATCATTTTAGACTTTGTTTTTTTGTTCAATTACACTTTTAATAATTATATAAAATTATTTTTGACAAAAGCAGAATTATGAGACGTGAAACAAAAAAATTAAACATCAGTAACTCAATCGCTCTTTGAAATTTACTGTAAATTGCAAACTTTATTTTGCGGTTTTTCCGTAAATTAAAAAAGAATTTTTGATTAATTTTAGTTTCATATTGTGTGGTTTTTAATTCTGAACAACTTTTTTATTTACAACTTTTCTCTAAATTTAATAAGTCAGTAACTACAGCAAAATGGAGAAAATAATACTGTAATCCCTATACCGTGAGTATTTTCTAACGTGAAACATTACGAATGAATTTGACATTTGACAAGACGTCAGTAGAGGTTAATTTTGTTTAAATAATTATACCTGCTTTCTAAATTAAATTTAGTTGTAGAAAAAATGTGTGCACCTTACACTCTAGTGATTTTCCGACGACCAAATTTCTTACAATATTTAAATATAATACTTCCGTCAAATTCATTCCCTCAAAATACATTGCTGTCAATCAAATTTCAAGTCGTAACTTAAAGCAAAATTCAGCAGTTATTTCTCATACTGACAAGATGTCATTAGAGGTTAATTTTGTTTAAATAATTATACCTGTTTTCTAAAAATTAAATTTAGATATAGAAAAAATATTGTGTGCACCTTGTGCTCGAAATATGTTTAGTTCTCCTGAGTGGTTTTCTGACTTGACTAAATTTCTTATGTCAAATTCGTTCCCTATGTTTCATTTTAAATGGGACACGCAAATACATTGCTTTCAATCAAATGTCGAATCATAACCATGGATATGACAAACCCAATGTTTCACGTTAAAAAATACTGACGGTATAACGGATTACAAGTAGACACACGGTAAATTAAATTGGCATTTACCGGCTTGTTATGTTCATCGTAGAACGTCCAATTGAGCAACTCCGAGCCCCGACAGCCCAGCGTGAGGTCGGATTGTGCATCCACTACAAGATCAAACTGTTGTGGGTATATCACCGGACTCTTACTCTCCAACTCCCACAACCACACATCTGAAATTAGATTACAAAAATTCATTTTAACTTAATTTGATGAATAAGACTGTAGGTATGTTATTATTGTTGAAGAAAACAATATTTAAAATTTTCAGTAATTTATGTTTTATAATAAAAATGTCATAGTTATCCATGTCATTGTAAATAAATAATATAAAAACATATTTTCAAGGAATTATTATTTATTAATAGTGTTAGCAGAGCGTAGTTCTAGTTAACCCACTGCATTATAAGAAATGTAATAGAAGAAAACAATAATTCAACATTTTGGGGTTTGTTCGCGTGTTGAAGTAAAAATGGAGAACATGTAAATAATGTTCCACGGTTAAAGGAAAGGAAGGACTATGTAATATGGAAAAGAAAAATGACAATATTTGAAGTAAATAATATTGAACTTGAAAATATTAAATAAGAAACAAAGCAAGTAAATTGGTAAAGGTGTTCAATTAATGTTTGAGTGATGTTTTGATATGTGGGAACCTATAATTGGTTTGTTAAAACTGTTGGTTCTCCAAATTTATAAATAAATAAATAAATTATGTTGTTATTATTATTTAATAGAGTACCCAACAGACAAAAGTCCAATTACAGGGAAATGAGGAAATATTTGCAAAAAGAACCTTCGTCGGGAGAGAAAAAGAAAGAAATGTCTATGGTAATCTGAAAGTACAATACTTGGTATATTTGATACTATACGAAATAAGTCTTTTATATCATATTCAATGGTGCAATGAGTAAAGTAAAATAAATTTAGTAAAGTCTGGTGCGAAAGTGATTTTAAAAGAAAGGTGGATTTAGCTAAGTTTTCATAAAGTGTCGTATTTTGCTGGTGCACTATCTTGGTAAATGAAAGAATATTGTGTGTTGAATAAAAGACAGTCGAGTAACAACCAAAGTTATGAAGAAGCGGGAACACTGCAAAGCAAGATACAGGGTGGGTAGAACGGAAAAAGCTGAGCATCAGTCCATATTTATTTAACGGCAAGTACAGTACAGCGTCCTTGATGAAGTGAGAGTAAGTCAAAATGATGTAATAAGTCTATCTGTGGTAGTCCTCTGACATGGTAAGTACCATTCGTAATATAACTGGCCCATTTTTAAAATCTGCGTTGTACTTCTTCCATATTAACTATGTGAGTAGTATAAATAGGGCTCCAAAGGACAGAGCAATATTACAAAAGGGGACTAACGAGTGACGTAAATAATAACTTAAAAATATCGGTATTATTAACATAGTTATCATTACGAATTAAAATACCGAGACATTTGAATGATATAGCAGTAATTTCATCATAGTGTTTATGAAATGTTAATTTTGGATCAGAAGTAACTCCCAGAATTTTTACAATAGCTGGCCTAAGAATGTTAATAATGTTATCTATTTCGTATTGATAAATTAAATCAGTGGATATCTTGGAAAATAACACGAAATTTTTCTATGTTTAACAAGAAACCATTAGCTTGACACAATTTGTGAAATTGATTAATATTTCTCTGGAGGTATCTACAGTTGTTTACTGATGAGATCGTAGAATAAAATTTCTCATCATCCGCATACATTAAAAACTCAATATCAATGTATTTGGAAACATCATTCTGATAATATGGAACGATAGTTGTCCCAATACGAAGCCCTGAGGAACACCAGATTTTTGAAAAACTAACGAATTGATGTCGCTTACTCAAAAAAGAAGCAATGCGAGTTACTAAAGAATTGGAAAGGAGAAAGTCCATGAGCTTGGATATCAGGATCTGATGGATCAGTGAATCAAAGGCTTTTGACAAGTCTGTGTATCACCAACTTGACCTTGTGCTAAAGTTTCGTATAGAGGGTGTTTATTTTAAGTGGTAAACTATTGCTATCTTGAGAATTACAAGAGCTACGAGGTCGGTTAAATTAGCAATCAATTTTTATTTTACAAAGGCCTGTGTCCACGATGCTAGAAATCCTGTCCCATTTTTTCATACAAGTTGCAAGCTTCATTTACATGATACGAACTTAAAATTTTGACGCCTAATGTTTGATAAGCTTGAAAATTATAAGGTTATAAAATATTACTTAATTCTACTCATTTTTAGTAAGTTATGATAAATAATTACTTATAAATAAATTAATACACTCGTATTTTATATACAGGCTGTTAAATAAATAAATGTTACAAATTATGATGGCATATAGTACTGACCAAAATGAGTAAACAAAAGCTTAAACAGCATGGGTCTAATCTCTAGTATATTCCGAGGTATAAGACAGTGAAAAATGAGTTATTTCGAGGTTTACGTCTGCTATCTTGAAAATTGTAAGAGTTACGACTATGATTAAATGAGACATTTTGTTTACCTTTCAGAGGTCATTTTAGATGTGCTTTTGTTAAAAAAAAAATCGAATAATTGTACTAAGATAAATGATGTGGCGACCTTCGCCATTATATAATTTTGATGAGGATATTTAATGGATCAAATTTGTGACACCGTTCACAATAATTTATAAAAATTAAAAAGTAGGTAATAATGAATTTGTTCTTAATAATGTTAACGGAAGAACACTGCAATAAGTGAAAAATAGTTCATTAAGAAGTTTAAAACTTTGTATTCATGTCAATGGTGGCAATTTTGAACAATTTTTATAAATTATTTGTGATTTCATTTGTATTGTTTTTTTTTTCATCAAATTAGAATTACTCACAACTTAGTGAAAATTATTACATTTTCAAAAAATATTTCTGCATTTGATTTATTCGTTTTCTTTTACAACAGAGAGTCGTGTGCTGGTTGTCAAATTGTCAACCGAAAAATCGCTCTGTGTATTGTTGCATTTTTATCCTAACTTGGTGCTGTTTATACGTCATGTATTATATTAAACTGTGAGTTACTGTGCGTACTCTCTTACATTTTATCTATTTATTGAAACTTCTAACTCGGTGCATATGCTAAAAATTTTTGTACTTTTTCAAGTTTACTTCATTTGCGATTTAAGACATGTCCAACTAACCACAGCTATCACCTGCGTGAGGTCTTTGAACTTTCGTTTGTTTTTATCCAGTGACTCTAAAACAATTTTAATGCTTTATTTTTTATTTATAAATACGTAAACTTATAATGTCGGAGTGCGGCAAGTGTAAAGCTAAAAAACGTGATCCACTTGTGGGCTGTGTATCCGCTTGTCAAAAATGGTACCATATATCCTACATAAACTTTAATAAATATGAATTCAAAGTGCTAGAGAAATCTAAAATTCCCATTTTTTGGTGCCCAGCGTGTAAAAAAAATTATGAAGTTACAGATAAATCAAAATTTTGTAATGTTGAATTAATGTTAACTGATGTCCAATCCAAAATTTCAAATTTAACTACTCAGTATATTACGGTCCAGTAGTAGTGTTCAACCTCCTAGTCTAAATTGTTATTATCAGAACATTGTTACAGGCTAGATTCGAATTTGGTTTCACATTTTTTTTTTATTGTTTTTTTAATCCAAATTCTTGAACTTCGACCACGTGGGCAGAGAACATTCTTGTTCCTGTATAATTACTTCGTCCTTGACTTGGAGGATTTACGATCTTGGAGGACTTAGGATCTTGGGGATTAATCATCGAACCTTTCGAGAGGAGGTATTTTCAACACCTTAAACCAATTCTGAAGGGTTTTGGTTCATGTTCACACGTCAGCCTGACGTCATCACACTACGTCAGCATCTGTGACGCAATCCGGTGAGCCTTCTCCAGTTATATTTTATTCTTCACTTACCCACTGAAGTTAATCAGCTGTGTACGTCACATATATTAATCGTCAGTTATTGTAGAATATACAAGATTTTCATTTTGATATCTTGTTTTGCGTCAAACTTTGGAATATTGTTATTGTACCTATTGTTGCATAGTGTATTCTTTCACTAATTTATTTCGAGTTTTAGTATTGCTAATTTTGAATATTTAATATTTTGTATCTTATACAATTTATACATACAAAGCTTGAATTTGAAACTTGATAGGCTATATTCAAATTGTTCGTCATGTGATTATGATATTATTTCATTTTCTGAAACTTGGTTAAAAAATGATGTTATGGATTCCGAGTTATGTGATAGTTCCTACAATATCTACAGATCTGACCACGACTTATTAGCCTGCAATGTCACTCGTGGAGGCGACGTACTCTTATTAATTAAAGACAATATTGTATCACACCATGTAGATCTCAGGAATTACATACATATTCTACCAAGTAATGTAGATATTGTATGTTCTAAAATTAAATTTAACAATAAATGTTTATACATTTTTGTAACATATATTCCTCCAGCGTTAGACTCAGCTCACTATAATCTTATTTTCGACTTTTTCGAGAATTTGCCTTTTCTTTTTTTGAATAATTTCTCAATATTGGGCGAATTTAACTCACCTGACTTAGTCACTAAAACTAACAATCCCAAACTTAACATGTTCAATGCCTTCTTAGAGCTCACTTGTGCAAAACAACACAATTCTATCAGTAACAATAGGCTTCTTGATGTCATTGTTTCTAATATTGAGTGCATAGTTGACCATTCGAGTAATCTGATACTTGATGTTGTATATAATCATCATCTTGCTCTTGATTTTAAAATATTAACTTATGAAATTGCTAAACAAAATAATATTAAATACGCAGGAAAGTCATATAATTTTTAAAAAGCAGATCTTGTAAAACTGTATCAACTTATAGATGGCTTTGACTGGAACATTCTAGCACAGTACAATGACGTGAATTCAGTATGTGATTTTTTTTATGAAACCCGTTACGGGTTTTTTGATGAATGTGTACCTTTAAATAAAACAACCAACCGACGATATCCACCTTGGTCTAATTCTGAAATTAAAGCTGATATCCGGCGTAAAGAACGTCTTCGCAAGCTGAGTATGAAATTTGTAAATAATATTCATTACGTTAATTGTTATAAAGAAATACGTGCTAAACTCAAACATGACATTAAGAAAGCACATAATGATTATATTAAACACTGCGAGTCTAACGTGCGATATGACCCCTGTTCTTTTTGGAAATTTATTAATTCTAAAAGGAGTACATCATTTCCTAATAACATGTTTCGACTTCTGAAGACATTGCAAATGGCTTCGTTTCACATTTTAAATCTGTCTACACTACCCCTTCTACTAGTCCCATTCCTTCCTCAAATGTTTCTTGCAACAACCTCATTTCACTCAATCATGTGAGCAGAGATAATGTGGAATCATCTATTTCGGAACTTAAATCAAATTTTTCATGCGGCCCTTACTTGATTCCCAGTTTCCTTATAAAAGACTGTGCCTATCCCTTTAGTCCAGTCAGTAGAGGTTTTTATCCTACTAAGGCAGGTCTTTTTTTGGTCTCCATTAACTGGACTACTTGTCGAATGCTTTAACCCATATTATCAACTTATCCTTAAAAACAAATACTTTTCCTATCCAATGGAGGGTCACACGTATAACACCAATATTCAAGTCTGGCGATACCGCCGATATAAAAAACTATCGTCCCATTGCTGTATTACCTAATTTTATTAAGGTATTTTAGTAGTTAATTTATTCATCAATTTACAGTAAAGTTAAAAATCATATCCGATTTGCAACATGGGTTTATGGATAAGCGTTCAACAGCTCTCTTTCACGCATGCTGCCTCCTCCATTTTGAATTGTAAAGGCCAAATGGATTGTATTTATACCGACTTTCCCAAAGCATTCGACAAAGTGGATCACTCTATATTTATCCAGAAACTTCATTCCTTCTTATTATCATCATTAATTGATCTTCTTTCATCATACCTCTCTGATCGCCAACTATTTGTACATTTCCTTGGTCGCAAATCTTCATCCTTTAAATCCACATCTGGTATTCGTAGGGTTCTAATCTCGGCCCACTTTTATTCCTTTTATTTATTAACGACGTTACTGACATTTTAATTTCCAATAAACTTTTATTTGCCGACGATTTAAAATATTTTATTCTATTAGTGAGTGACACTAAAATTCTTCAAACAGACTTAAATAATTTACACATTTGGTGCACCCTTAACAACTTAAGTTTAAATTTTAATAAATGCTTCGTTATGTCACATATTCGAAAATCCTCTCCGCTAAGATTTAACTAAAGAATTAACAACTTTCCTCTTACACGATGCTATATCATTGATGATCTAGGTGTTGCTTTTGATTCCAAACTTACTTTAGTAAATGATATTACACGCATATGCAACTCTTCTCTTCGTATGCTTGGTTTCTTTATCTGCAACACTAGTTCCTTCCATAACATGGCTTCTCTCCTTTCCCTCTATTATGCTTTCGTCCGCTCCAAACTAGAATATTTGTCTATCATATGGAATCCCATCTACGAAACTCATCAGCGTATTGAACGTCGCGAATTCCAGCTTATGCATTATCTCTGTAAGCTGATTCATGCTGAAATTGATGATCCTCAATGTTTAAGTCTTCTACTCTTTCATACTCCTTACATTCATACACGTTATTCCCAAACCTTTTATTTTTCCACTCGCCGAACTAATGTTTTATCCCTGTCACCTTTATACCGTATGTGTCACCTTTACATGCTCAAATTTTCAAATGTTGATGTATTCCTTCTTCCTCCAAAGAAATTCTTACTTGCGCTAAAACGCTAGTTTTAATATGTTGTATATCTATGTTATCTGTTATGTACCTAATTTTGTCCCTATCTAGTATTTTTTTTTTTGTATATGTACGTTTTCCCTGCCCTCTCACTAAGTTTTTTTTCCCTGTTGGGCAGTGTATTTTTAAATAAATAAATAAATAAAACATTCTTTGTGCGGTTATATTTAAATAAAAATGATAAATATTTAAAATTGCATTTTTCTCAAATATTTTGTAATATTAGAGTATTTCACATGGATGTCGCGGAGTTCAGAAAAAAATACTGGATTGAATATGTAAAAAAAAAAATAGATATATATTTAAAATAAGAAAGTTGCACTCCGTGTTTTGAGGCCCACTTCTGTAAAGAAAATCTTGTTTCGTTCATTAAAGTAGTATTATAAAATAAAAATTGTATGCTAATTTAACCAACCTCGTAGCTATCTCCAGATATCAGTAGTGTACCACTTCAAATGAACGACCTGTATATACGGTGTTTTTGTTATTAAGTTTGTAAGAGTGGATCTCTAACGACACCATGTTGATTTACAGAAAGCTGAGTATAAACGTAATTATAAATATCGTACAAGGTGATTTCGTAAATTTTACTAAAGTAGGATATTAATACTACTGGCCTATAGTTGGTTAAATTATTTCTATACCCTTTTTACCTCTCGCTAAGAGAGGTATTGGATTCATGCTAAAAATCACATATCGAGATTTAAGTGAATAAGCACGATTTAAGGTCCATATAAACCGATTTTAACATTTTTACGATGTCTGTATGTATGTATGTATGTGTGTGTGTGTGTGTGTGTGTGTGTTTGTGTGTGTGTGTTTGTGTGTGTGTGTGTGTGGATGTGTGTATGTATGTGTGTATGTATGTATGTATGTATGTGTGTATGTTTGTGTGGATGTTGGAGGGACGATTACTCAAAAACTATAAGACAAAAACTATGAATTCCTCAATCTGGCATTCATGGGAAGAGCTGAAAAGGTTTTGGTAACAACCGGAAGTAGTAGTTTTTAAAAAAACTCTTCTAAATATCATTTTTTGAAAATTTTTGATATACTAATATTGAAGAACATAATATTCTACATCTGATACATTTAAAATTTTTATCATAACTTCTATAAATTTAGAGATAAAGAGGCTATAATATATAGAATATCGGGATGTAGTTAGTCGAGTAAGCTAAAATACACTAAGGAAATAAGTTGACAAATTTAAATGTTTATAACATAATTTGTAAGTAACAAATGTCAGTGCCAAAAATCAAAAGTTTTAATTACACTCTGAAAGCTTTTTCTGGGAAGTACATTTAATCTTTCTCATTGTTTTATTAATTAAATATTTAAAATTATAGGTAACCTGCATATATTCATTAGAAATACCGCCAATCTTGTTAATGAATTGGAAGAATCTCTGACATTTAGAAACTTCCTCATACAATGAAAAATAGATATAATTAGAATTGTATGTGTGCAGAAGTACAACAAAAAACAGTATTTGGGTATAGTTCTGTAATGATTTTGTTATAAAGCGACGGTTCGACAGCGAAGTGCTATACAATACTTTTATAACATAAAATGGAAATGGCGAGAGGTCTTGTGCTGGTCGCAACAGATATTTTATAAGTAGCATTAACACATGAGAACTTCCATTCATCAGGCAAGGTTGCCGTTTTTAATATTAGAATAAAAATTTTATATAGTGGCTCAACAAAGACAGGAAGACAATTCTTAATTAGGAATGTTGGTATATCATCTGATCCTTTTGTCATATTATTTTCCAGCTTATAAATGGCAGAATAAATGTCAGCAGTAGATATGGAATGTATCAAAGGAGGAACTTTGGTATTTTATGACGTAAAATTATTATTTTCATTGTCGCTATATGTCTTTAAAAACTAGTCTGTGAGGTTATGTACAATGTATTGAGGATCATTTATAATATTCTCGTTATATTTTGAAAGCGCTGGAATTGATGAAATGTTAAGTTTATTATTTATAAAAGACCAGAATCTTTCAGGATAATATTATTACAATATTCTTTATAACGTTAATTTACATCGATTTTGATTTCTGAACGTAAACGATTAAATTGTTCTTTGTATATATTCTTTAAAATGTTTCTATGTTTTTGTCTGATTTTGGAAATGATATGACTTGTGTATATTATGATGATTGTTTAAGAATCTCCAATCCATGTTTGATAGTTCGTTGTAAAGTGTAGGAAAGTTTGAATTTTTGAAATTATATACGTCCTTGCAAATATTGTGAAATTTCTCTGATGCTGAGTGTAGTTCCATCAACGCAAGATGATGTATGTTTTCCTCGATCATTATATCAGGAGCACGTGAAACTATACACTGATCGTTGCTTACGATTAGATTTTAAAAGAACATTGTTGTTGTCAGAGCTGAAAAATACTTAAAGTAAAAATACTGGAAGTACTACTTTAAATACTTCCAGTATTTACAATGCTTTACTTAAGTACTTGTCAAAATTAGTATTTAGTACTGTACTTAAAACAATTTTTTCTCTTAAAAAGTCCTTAAAATATTTTTTGGTACTTAAAGTAACTTAAATACTTTAAATACTAAATACTTCAAGCATGTACAAGAACATTGCTGTGTTTTACGCTCTCTTGTCTACTCGGGTTTGAAAAATTATCGGTATTCGGTAATAAAGTTTTCGATATCTACAGTTTATTATCGAACAGTGATTGAAGAAGAAAATAAAGGTAAATCATGACACCATGCAGTAAGTGAGCATTTTGTACAGCTTGTTTATTAAAGGGTATTTCTCAGGGATTTGTTAACTACTGGATGGAGCAAGTGTATATCGATATATGTATTTCTTGTGTACCCCGCTAGATTAAGAGAGAATACAGGAAGTGTGAGTGAGAAAGATATAGATAATTCCACTTTAGACAAGTGAATTTGATATTCATATCTGTCATATTCACATCTGTCAAATTCACGTCAAAAATTAATTATTATATTTAAGTATATTTGATCATGAAACGTGAAATAAGTACGAATACAACTAATGCAACGCTAAATTAGAACACATATAAGAGTATGTCATATTTATTTGTCAAATTATTTTTTAGAAGAAATAATTTTAATCATAACTTACTATTGAAACGACACAGAACCGTTCATCGCATATTTTGATACACAATTTTCAACACAACACCTTCGAACCATTGTCATATAATAAAATAATTATATTTTAATGATGATATCAAGAATAACCTAAAATCTGTCAAACCTGTCAAACCAAAAGATATGACAAGTAACGGAAACAAAGACAACAAATCGGAATTATGTATGACTATCTCTGTCGATCTGGCCGGGTACATGGTAAAGATTCACTCGCTCCATCCAGTAGTTAACAAATCCCTGGTATTTCTACTTGCTCATCAATAGTACAAAGCTAAGTCTGATTTTAATAGTGATACCTAAATTAAATTTCTTATAGTGTTTATGTTAAACACTACGCTTATACCATACTTTTTTGAGTACTATAAAATTAAATTGTTGTAGATTAATAAGATTTGTAAAATGTAGGGCAGAATTATATAATGAGCATACACTTAAATTATTATGAGAGCTCAAATAATTCGAAATATTCAAATCGACAAACATGGTAATATTTGAGTTAAACAGAAATTGCAAAGAGGAAAGGGCTTCAAAAATAATCTCATAATCATTATCATTACAGGAAGAGGAAGGCACAATATAGACATTGAAAACATACAGATGATGTTGAATTATTACTTTAACCTGTAGTAGAGGAATCTAATTTAGTGTGGGACAGATTGAATGTATATAGATTTTTGTTACCTTAGACGACGTTGAGAGGGCAATTAGAACACCTTCTCCCTGTTTAATTATGCTAGTTTTTCATGAACTTCCAAGAAGTCGTTATTCTAATAAATACCTGGGACGGGTGGTCTGAAACATCCTGTACTTTACTTACCGTTAACATATATGTAAATGTTGTTTGAACGCAGTGGAGTGTTATAGGGCACTTGTTGTCCATGGCAGTAATAGAAACCAACATCCGTGTATCTCATTTGCTCCACTTTGAGTATAGCTTCGAATTTATAGTTCCGGTTGTTCTCGTTGATTGAGTAGATTATTGTAAATAAATTATTACGCTGAAAAATACATTTCAGTTTTATGTAAATGTGCATTTAAAGTAATAACAAAAAAAATTGTTCTGGCCAACACAATACCTTCCGTCATTTCTTGTATGGCGACGAAGTAAAGATTGCAATATTTATGAAAATTAAATATCTTCATAAAATTTTATCTTTAAAACTTTGAATATGAAGGACATAAAGTAAACATATCGTATAAAGAATAAAATATTCTAATATTTATTTATTCGGAATTGAAGTAGGTATTGAAGTTATCCCGGCCGAAAATATCGTCACACACACCCACAGTCAATTTGTCTGTCATAGCTTTTTTAAACAAATATAGCATCTTGTCACCAACCCAATTTGGTTTTGTACCAAATAAATGCACTAAAGATGAAATTTATAAAACAATGACATATATTAAACTGTCTTGATAAAAAGGAAAATGTTGCAACTATATTTTTTGATATGAGCAAGGCTTTTGATGTACTAAAACATGACATATTAATTGATAAATTACAATATAAAGGCATAAGAGGTATACTCCATGGTTTGACTCCTAGTTGGAAGATTGCTATCAATATGTGTACTTGCAAGGAAAAGTAAATAATTAAAAAAATTTTGAAGAATCAAATCCTAGAAAAATTATACAGGTCGTACCACAAGGCTCTGTATTTGGACCACTCTTATTCATTTTGTACACAAATGACTTAAATAATAACATAAATAGTAAGTCTATGTCAGTGCTAGGACAAGTATGGAACTCTGGGAACAGTGTACAAATGTAGTTGCTCAAATGTCAGATTTGTGTTGTCACAACGGTCTAGATTTAAATCATTCTAAAACAGGAATACTTTTATTTAATAGTAAAGCTAATATTCAAGACAGCCTACTAGTAAAATTATATAATAATAATCGATTCCCTTGTCTTTAGATATCAAGTTCCTAAGTTTATATATTGAATCGTGTCCAATGTGGTCAAAACACACTAGTAAATTGCATTCAAAACTAAGTACAGCCTTTTTTGTTATTTATAAACTCAGAAACAATCTAAGCCTTGACACCCTTAAAACATACTACTTTGCACATGCTTACAGTAGATTGATATATGGTATAATTTTCTGGGGTGGAGCCAAGGAAGTGAATAAATGATTTGTGTTACAAAAAAGAATAGTTCGTTGTATGGTAAATGCTTGTAGCAGAACTCATTGTCTGCAAATAGTGACAATTGTTTCTATGTATATATTTGACGTAGTCTTTGTAAGTAAACAAATACTATTTTATACTTCTTTATGACAATAAATCTATTATTATTATTATTATTATTATTATTACAAGGAAAGTATTTTTAATAAGAAGCAATTGCAATAATAACAGTAGTTAGCATTAGACATTAAATGAAACTATTTATTATTAATTATTAGTGTGATTAGGTAATAATAATTGATTGATATGAATCTTTCACAAGAAGAATAACTAATCACTAATATTAGCTTGCATTTGTCCGACTTGCTTCACTCGTGCAAACTTCCACGCTCATCACACTCCTAACAACACTTGTCTATTCGGATGTTCCCCTCCGAACCATCAAACATTGATTCGAGGCGTTTTCTGATCGGATGCATATTTCTCGAGTTACGGATTAAAGCTTGGATAATACATCTCAAAACAAAGAAAGATCATATAAACATATATCTGGAAGTGCCTAGTTTCAGACCTATAGCGATTTTAATATTTTATTTGTCATATACAACTCATACTTTTAACATTACAATAAAATCATAGTGGACTTTTACAATGGAAAACAGTCAATAATAAATTATAAAACATGTTCAAAATATTCATCTTGAACTTCAATACAACATTCTAATCTTCGTCTCATGGACTGGCGAATACGTTCGAAATATCCGAGTTTATTGCAAATTGTATTGCAGCTATTAATAATTCTTTGACGTAAGTCATCAAAGTTATTGACTGGTGCTGAATAAACTAAACTTTTCGAATGACCCCAAAAATAAAAATCCAGAGGATTTAAATCAGGTGACCTCGGAGGCCACCGTATAGCAGCCCCTCTACCAATCCACCAATCATAACAAAATATTCATAAATTGACTCACATCTCGAGTGAAATGCGACGGTGCTCCGCCGTGCATGAACCACATTCTTTGTCTTATGGCAAGTGGAGTATTTTCTAATAATTCTGACAACGCATTTTCTAGAAAATCTAGAAATGTTTCCATTTAACCCTTCGGGCAAGAAATGGGGTCCAATAAGTTCATCACCAATAATGCTTGCCAATATATTCACACATGATTTTAATGCCTACTTTGGAAAAAACTATGAGGATTTTCCTCCTACCAGAGATGTATATTGTGAAAATTTGTTATTCCATTCCTATGAAACCCGATTTCGTCGGTAAATAGAACCGATAATGTGAAATGATGAGTAATTGCACATTGTTGTAAAAACCACTTACAATATTCTGCTCGAAGTTGTAAATCATTTGGTAATAGATTGTGAACGCACTGAACCTGATAGGAATGCAATTGTTGCCCATGTAAGACATTCCATACTTGTGAATTATGAACACGTAATGCAAAAGAAATACTTCTTGTACTTGTAGAAGAATCTTGATATACGCTATTCAAAATATCTTCTTTCATCTGCGGTGTTAAATCACTTCTAGGTCTTCCTCTGTCACCTGAATGAATCTTGAAGTTCCTAAATTCTCTTTGGCGACGATCAATTGACCCGAAGGATCCTATTGGGTATCCTCCAAAATGGAAAATTCTCGTATAAACGTTTAGCTTCTACCGAATCACTGTGAGCACGACCGAACATTAAATGCATATCTGCTAATTCGGAAAAAGTGAAATTATTCATGATAAAATTGTATTTCTAACAAACAATATCAATAATTATTATGACAAATAAGGAAAAACAAAAGACTGTCTTCCATTGTTTATTAACAGAAATAAAATATTAAAATTGCTATAGCTCTGAAACTAGACATATCCGGATATATAGCCCATTTTATAAGTTGGTAAATATTAGCACTTTAAATCGTATAATCACAGTTGGTATAAGAGCAAAACAAAATTTTAAATATCAAGACACTTAAGAAATATTTGTTTATATGAACTTTTTTTTATTGTTTCGAGATGTATTATTCACCTTCAAATCCGTGACCTATATTTTTTGAACGCCCTGTACATATATATATATATATATATATATATATATATATATATATATATATATGTATATACAGTGTGTTAATTAAAAATATGGCCATAGGCGTTTAACATGGGAAAACAGTTTTTCGTTGCGCAAGTCCCCAATTAATTTTAGACAAAATGTTTCAAATACGTGTTGTAGATAATTATATTCTACGCCTAAATCAGTAAACAGTTTTAATTTTGCACGTTTGGTAACTTGTAAAATCCAATTTGAAATTGTATAAAAATATTGCTCATTTCTAGCGGTACCCAGGAAATTGAAACAAAGTTACAAAGAAATGCATATCGTTTGAACTTTCAAATTAAATCTGTTTAGTGATTTAGGCGTAGAATTTTAATATCTACAACATTTATTTGAAACATTTTTGTCTAAAACTAATTGGGGACTTTTGCGCAAAGAAAAACTGTTTTGCCATGTTAAACGCCTATGGCCAGGTTTTTAATTAAGACACTGTATATATATATATATATATATATATATATATATATATATATATATATATATATATATAAAATAAAAGTTTAACGATATGGAGGGGGACATCCAATCCGGTAAAGAAATTCAACCCCCTACCCTCAAAGAAGGCTGGAGAGGGGGTAGTTTAAAAATTTTAAATGGTAACCCCTATTTTTTATAGCAAAATCGGATAGAGCGTGAAAAAATAAATAGATTTTATTTGTTTTTTTTTTGCAGACACAAACACAAATACACATACACACGAGAAGCAAATCCGACCGAGCAACCTCCTCGTGGTACGTCTCGGGTAATGCTAATGCCGGCGGTAAATTGTTGTCAGGATGTCCTCACCAACACACACACACACACACCCACAAACACACATACCCACATCCATACTGCTTTGATTGTTTCCGGAAAATTATGTATTGAAAACAATTTTGTTAATTGCAGCGCCATCTACTTAAGTCACAAAAATTTTTTTTAGATAAAATCTACTTATTTTTTCACGCTCTATCCGATTCTGCTATAAAAATAGGGATTACTATTTAAAATTTTAAAACTACCCTCTCCCCAGCCTCCCCCGGAGGTGGGGGGTCGAATTTATTTACAGGAATGAATGTCCCCCTCCAAATCGTTAAATTTTTATTTGAAACATTTTTTCATATGATGCATGATCCTGAAGACATTCCAGGTGGTACATTAAAATGGGACACTCGGTATATATTTACAGGTGTATTAAGATAATAGAACAGTGCCGTTTATTCGTGTATGTGAAAAGATACAGAAAAAAATTATAAGGATACTTTGTAAGGGATAGAGGGGGACACATTTTAGCATAAACTTTATTATCATAAATCCAGTAGTACTCAAACTGTAGGTCAATATTATATATTTTTAAATGGCATTATATATATTTTATTAACTCATTAAATAGAGAATTTTGTTCTGAATTCATCGATATAATAATATCATACCCTTACATTGCGAAAAAATTTATAAAAATTAATTCAAAGTTAGTATTTCAAAAGTAATCTGAGCATACATTCAATCAATAAAACAAAAAAATTATTTTAAAAGTTGAATTTATTGACAAAATCGTAGCTTACATGAATGCAATAAAACTAAAATAAATTTTATTTTGTTTTATTCAGTGAATGCGCAAATTACTTAAAGTAGAAATGAAATATTAACTTTGAATTAATTTTTATCAAATTTTTCGCAATGTAAGAATATGATATTATTATATCGTTGAATTCAGAACAAAATTCTCTATTTAATGAGTCAATAAAAAATATATAATGCTATTTAAAAAAATATAATATTGCCCTGTAGTTTGAGTACCACTGGATTTATGATAATAACGTTTATGCTAAAATGTGTCCTCCTCTATCACTTATAAAATATCCTAATCACTTTTTTCTGTATCTTTTCACATACACGAATAAAATGCACTGTTCCATTATCTTGATACACCTGTATATATATATATACAAATATGTACATACGTTTCATAGAAAATACATTTTTTTTTCATTGTGCCGTTGTTTCTGACATTAATTTTAGCGAAAGTTTGTAAATAAAAAAGTTGTTCAGAATTAAAAACTACATACATGGCTAAAACTAATTATCATTTAGTTGTATTTTACGAAAAAACGCAAATTAAAATTTGCAATTTACGTTATATTTTATATCGGTTTTTATTTGACATTAAACTTTTGACATATTATTATTATTATTATTATTATTATTAATATTATTATTAATTCTGAATGTTATAATAATTTAATCTTGAATCATTTTAGACTTTGTTTTTTTGTTCAATTACACTTTTAATAATTATATAAAATTATTTTTGACAAAAGCAGAATTATGAGACGTGAAACAAAAAAATTAAACATCAGTAACTCAATCGCTCTTTGAAATTTACTGTAAATTGCAAACTTTATTTTGCGGTTTTTCCGTAAATTAAAAAAGAATTTTTGATTAATTTTAGTTTCATATTGTGTGGTTTTTAATTCTGAACAACTTTTTTATTTACAACTTTTCTCTAAATTTAATAAGTCAGTAACTACAGCAAAATGGAGAAAATAATACTGTAATCCCTATACCGTGAGTATTTTCTAACGTGAAACATTACGAATGAATTTGACATTTGACAAGACGTCAGTAGAGGTTAATTTTGTTTAAATAATTATACCTGCTTTCTAAATTAAATTTAGTTGTAGAAAAAATGTGTGCACCTTACACTCTAGTGATTTTCCGACGACCAAATTTCTTACAATATTTAAATATAATACTTCCGTCAAATTCATTCCCTCAAAATACATTGCTGTCAATCAAATTTCAAGTCGTAACTTAAAGCAAAATTCAGCAGTTATTTCTCATACTGACAAGATGTCATTAGAGGTTAATTTTGTTTAAATAATTATACCTGTTTTCTAAAAATTAAATTTAGATATAGAAAAAATATTGTGTGCACCTTGTGCTCGAAATATGTTTAGTTCTCCTGAGTGGTTTTCTGACTTGACTAAATTTCTTATGTCAAATTCGTTCCCTATGTTTCATTTTAAATGGGACACGCAAATACATTGCTTTCAATCAAATGTCGAATCATAACCATGGATATGACAAACCCAATGTTTCACGTTAAAAAATACTGACGGTATAACGGATTACAAGTAGACACACGGTAAATTAAATTGGCATTTACCGGCTTGTTATGTTCATCGTAGAACGTCCAATTGAGCAACTCCGAGCCCCGACAGCCCAGCGTGAGGTCGGATTGTGCATCCACTACAAGATCAAACTGTTGTGGGTATATCACCGGACTCTTACTCTCCAACTCCCACAACCACACATCTGAAATTAGATTACAAAAATTCATTTTAACTTAATTTGATGAATAAGACTGTAGGTATGTTATTATTGTTGAAGAAAACAATATTTAAAATTTTCAGTAATTTATGTTTTATAATAAAAATGTCATAGTTATCCATGTCATTGTAAATAAATAATATAAAAACATATTTTCAAGGAATTATTATTTATTAATAGTGTTAGCAGAGCGTAGTTCTAGTTAACCCACTGCATTATAAGAAATGTAATAGAAGAAAACAATAATTCAACATTTTGGGGTTTGTTCGCGTGTTGAAGTAAAAATGGAGAACATGTAAATAATGTTCCACGGTTAAAGGAAAGGAAGGACTATGTAATATGGAAAAGAAAAATGACAATATTTGAAGTAAATAATATTGAACTTGAAAATATTAAATAAGAAACAAAGCAAGTAAATTGGTAAAGGTGTTCAATTAATGTTTGAGTGATGTTTTGATCATTGAATTTGATTCTAAGCTAAATGATATTTTTTTAGCCATATGGGAAATACTTAATGTCTATTTCACAAGTGTTTTAACTACCGAACGTGTTTATATTAAAAAAAAATTAGCTGCTCTTATATATTGTAAAAAAAAGTTGGATGAGTACTTTAAACTGTTTAATCAAATTAATAATGAATGTAAACAAGTAAATAATTGATTTATTAAAATCCCTCCAAAATATTGTTAGAAGTAAAGCTACAATAATTGTCAATTATTGATGCAATGGGAATTGAAGTTAAATGATCAACATTTATATATATATATATATATATATATATATATATATATATATATATACATATATAAGTGAGACCATTGCACTCAGTGGTAATAGAAGAAAGTGTTTTACTGTGGTAAATACGGACACGTTAATAAGGTCGATTTCCACGCATTCGATTGCTGATTGTTATCATCTGTCATGTGTTTTTTTAAGGTTATAAATTCTGTCAACTTGTCTAATCGAGTGACCAATACAATCAATATGACATCAATACTTTTATAATTAGAAATAATAAACAAAAAGGTTTGCTGCACTAAACTAGAAAAAACTATTTTCATCGTATTTTTGTAAATTGACCTCCACTCCGTTGCATTAATCGTAAAAAAAATTGGATTGTGTAGGTAATTAAATTCTTTACAAGATTGACTATGAGGACTTTTACGCTAAAATGAAGTGTTACGGAGCTATTGCGATGTAAAGTGGAAAGAAACTCAAAATTTTGCTGTATTTAATGTAAATTTGTTACAGAAAAATTATATATTCCCAGTAAAATTATTTCTCCATATTATTATTATTATTATTATTATTATTATTATTATTATTATTATTATATATATATATATATATATATATATATATATAAATAAATAAATAAATATATCATCACGGCATATTACCCATTTCTGGGTGCGCCAGTATCTACATCACATGTAGACATCGGTAATGATGACGATATATTTTACCGTGTGAGCGCCTACCAGACGTCACCTCACGGGCACTCACAGCTGGTGTGGAGAGTGCACCACAGGGGTCACTTTTATGCCTTTTAAAATTGGAAGTATTAAGCGTCTGTCGGGATCGAAACCGGTTCCCCCAGGTTCGCTACCAGACACTCACTATATATATACAGGGTGGAAACAAACTTAATGTTATAAATGTAAGGGTGAGTAGTATGACATGTGAAGAGTATGAAACAGAAAGAATTTTTTAAATATTCGCATATTTAAGTGTAGTTCTCATTAAACTAACATTTTTGGTACCACTGGACCACTGACAACTCTGTGGTCGGCAGGCAAAATGTCATAAGTGTAAATAAGCACATTCGAGAAAATGACAAAAAACTTTTATTTTTAAAGCCATAAATCAGAAATTAAAGTATAAATTTCATAAATTTTCCAAAAATTGGCAAAATTGTTTTATTATTGAAAAATATACGTTAAGAAAATATTGTTTTTATATTTTTGAAAATAATGTCCACTTATACCCTTTTGATTAATAATCTTAAAAAGTTGAAAGAAATGCAAAAAGGTACACATATGCATATGTCTATTAGGATGCTTACATATTTCGACTTACAGGTAAAATACTACTAAATAAAAGAACTTATGTCAGTTTTTATACTCATCCAAAATAAACTTTATTGTAGTAAAGTATAGTTTTAAATTCATAACAAAAACAATATTATATTATACTCCAAGGTTGAGAAGATAATAACCAGGCGCCTTGTATCCCTCGGGCTGCGCCCTCTGGTTACAATAACGGCGCTGGGTCAATAATGATCTTCTCAACCGTGGTTTATATACTATATTTTTTTTCACTACTAGCACATAAATCGTATTTGAATATTTTTATTGATAATAACAATCATTTTGACATGAATAATTGCTTTACTTATTTGTTAATATTCACAAAGTAAAGTAGGCTGCATTTGTTTTTATTTGACGTTTCGCTCATTTCGTTGGTTTGATAACCTCACTTATGGGCCTTGATTTGAATTTGATTTAATTATTTAATAAAAACACTTTGTTCTGTTAGTTTATTATTATTTTTAAATAAATCTATTGAAATGTATTTACCCACAAATGCAAAAAAAAAATAGTTATTTATTCATTTATACATCTACACATGTTTCACATTTTCCAAAACAGCACAGTGGCCGGGGTGGGCCGGGGCCGGGCGAGGAGGCAGTGTAGGTCAATTTAAAATTAAGCGGCAAATTTAAATTATATACTTAACACCTTCCTTGAGTTTAATGAGTTCAATAATATTTGGATTTGGAGGCTTGAGTTTGATTGAAAAGTGACAGTTTGAATTATAGATCAAGGTTAATAATAAATTATTATTGACCTAGGTTACCATGGTTACAAGCAAGCGGTAGTGAAAAACAATTTCTCATGTCAAATAAAGGTAAATAATAGTAGGTTCCTAGGCTAGTAGTGAAAAAAATCAATTATCGACTCTAAATAACTTATTATTGAGACCGTGCGCGAGTACAATCGGCGCCACGTAGTGGCAAATTTTGTAAGTAGCAACGGGAGAGCGCACGTCTGTCTACGGTAAATTGCTGCATAACAGATAATTGTCATTGTGGCAAATAAAGGAGAGAGAAAAGGTAACAATAATTGTTGTGTAGTGGGATGTAATAATACTTACAGAAATACTTCCAAAAATATCAGTTTTTACAAATTTCCTCGAAATAACGAAGTACAAAGAAGTCGTCGAGAGCAATGGATAAGTGCTGTAAGACGTGAAAAGTAAACATATTTTATTTAAATACATTTAAAGTTGTTCAATAATGAAACTGTTCAAATTTTAGCCTAGATGGTACACCGTGGAATCCAACAAAAAATACTATTATATGCAGTGAACATTTTGTCGGGGGGAGAAAATCTGAACACCCCCATCATCCAGGTTATAATCCAACTATTATTCAGTACAGAAAATCAATTGCACAAAATGATTCACGGTTTCAAAGACAACAAAGGAGACATAACAGAAAAAATATAAATTCGGAAGTAATCAGACATAATACCGTGAATGTTGTAGATTTAGAAAATAATATTAATAATACATATGAACCAAAAGAAATTAGATGTCAAACAGATTTCGAAAATTATATGAAGAATGGTGAAATTTTTGAAAAAATTTTTATATGTTCCTCTTACGAGAAAGAATTTTCATCATATGTTGATTGTGCAGTTCAAACTACAATTTTAGAAAAAGAGCGCATAGTTAAAACAAATAATAAAAAAGTTGGACCCGATTTAAATGAGCAAAATCTACCAATTAGTAATAACAGATGTTTACTTGAATGCAATAGTTTTCATGGATATGATTCATTAAAAGAAAACGAACATTTTCTTGATTTAGCAGGAGTCTCAAAAGAGGTGTTCAATTTATTATTAACAATGCTAGTAGCACGTAGAGAATTTAAAATATCAAACACGAATAGACTGTTAATATTTTTAATGAAAATCAAAACGGATTTAACATTTTCTGCATTAAGTGTTATTTTTTCGCTACACTGGTCATCTATATCTAGAATATTTTTTGATGTTTTGGCTAATTTAACAAATGCAACAAAAACTTACATATATTGGCCCAGTAAAGAGGCAGTAAAAAACACAATGCCAAAATGTTTTAAAACTAATTATCCTCAATGTAGAGTTATAATCGATTGTACTGAATTCAAATTACAACAGCCATAAAAAATTTCAGATAGAATTAATTTGTAATCGCATTACAAAGGATCATATACTGCTAAGGTTTTGATAGGAATTAGTCCTTCTGGAGTAATTACGTTTTTATCCCCCACTTATGGAGGTAAGACAAGTGATATACAAATTACTACAGAGAGTGGTATTTTGAAATTAAGAAAGGGGTATTAATAGTGATGCCTCCATTTCTTCACGGCGGTCTTTTAACGGAAGATGAAGTTTCAGACTGTTATAACGTTGCTAGTGTTCGTATTCACGTGGAACGTGCCATTGGGAGAATAAAAAATTTCCACATTCATCAAAATAGAATACCTGTTATCTTTCTTCCATATCTAGATGATATTGTACACATAATTTGTGTATTAGTAAATTTTATGACGCCACTTATTCAAGAAAATAATACACATACATAATAATAATAATAAGAATAATGAAGTATATAATTTTTTATTGTTTAATTGTCTTTGAACACAACATATGTAAAACTATTAATTTATTAAAAATAAATAAGCATTATATACAATACTATTTTATTTTGTTTATTAAGTGCCGAAAATACATTGCACGTGTAACACACTACTGTTTCTATTTCTATTTTTTAGGCATATATGTACGTATTTTTGTGGTATACATTATTACACCATTTTGTATTAGGTATCACTAAAAAATTTATAGTAATATTTTTCATTGTAATAGTTTTCTTTGTTGTAATTACACACTAATGTTTATGACTGCATCAAAGATTCTTATTAGCTTAGTTTTTTCTTGCTATTTTGTATACGCTCGTTTTGGAATTATGTAAAGATGAGTTAAAGGTTGGTAAGATTTATTTTTTACTTTTAATTGAATTTTGTTTTACAATTAGTGGTAAAAACGTTTCAAAATAAAAAGTTTCTAATTTCGGTAATATATTTTTGATAAATTCATTATCTTTGTTAATTTCAATCGTGACAAACATAATGATTTGACTTTGAGTATAATATTGATGTGTTTTTTTTTACTTTAAATTTTCCTAGTTCGTCATTCCGTTTTACATATTGTAAATTACTTTTCTTAGTGTTTTCGTCAAATATTCTATTTTTTGCCGAAGACGGGCATTTTATTTCCAGTACATATGTTGGTACATATATATCACCAACTTTTTCTATAATTATGCCATCACGGCTTGCACAGAGCCATGGGAATTCTGTAGATATTATTAAACCGCATTCTAAAACTTCAACATTGTTTATATTTTTGTATGTCTCCCTTGCAATTTTCTCATTCTTCAGACCATATTTTACATTAGCCATAGCTTTTCCTATTAATTTTCGTGGATTTAAAAATTCTTCCGCTAATTTTAAAGAGCTTTTTCTTTTTAGAGTTTTTATTTGGTGTGCTTTTGAACTTGCGTAAATTCTTATTTGTCTCTCAGAAAACCATCGAGTGCATTCTGATTGCATATTAGTTTCTTTAAATATAGCCCTCATTTCTATTATAGATTTATTTAAATATTTGTTGTAGAACGTTTTTGCTTCCTCATTTATTTTATAATTATTATAATGTAAAAGTGTTTTATTATTAATTGCAAATAAATTATTTAAAATATTGTCTGTCTGGTGTCTCATAATATCATCGAACACCAAATCTTTGGGACTATGTTTTCAAATCTTCCTGGAGTATTTTTTTAAGGTCACAATTTATATTTGATTTAAAAATGCTAAACACATCAGATTTTACACTACCTACTTTTGTATAACTTTTTGGAAAAAGATCTTGTAATCTTTTACCTTTGGAGTATTTTTCTTTGGCATAAGATGCTGGCTTAATCTAGTCGCATAGTTTATCCGTTTTTGATAATGGTGGGTCATAATTTATGTATATAATTAAAGCTGAAATATGTTTACATGCTGCCCCAGAACCAGCTGGACAGTTACATATGGCACTGATAACTTCTCTATTTTCATTTATCTAAAAACAATTATATTATTTATATTCAATTATTAATTTTATTATAAATAAGAGGACCTGGGTTCAAATTTCAGTAATTATACACTACAATAATTTATGTTTAGTTTGGTATTCAAAAATACTGGTATAAGTACTACGCGAAAAATGTATTACTAAATGTTATAGCTTCAATTTTATTTTATAAAAAAATATGTACTTACAATTAATTTAACATCATATGGTGCCTTATTAATAGATGTTTGTCTTATTATTTTTGCCGTAATATACTTTTCAAACGGACTTGTATATTTTTCGGGTTTAATATATGTCCACTTTCAAACAATTTTTTACCTTTGTCAAGACTTGACTGTTAAATTAGTATAAAAAATATTTTTAAATCCACATTTTATTATCTTGTGGTTCATTTTGGTTACACACTGTTTAATCAGTCATATCTGAAGGCACATGAGGTTGGCAACAGTGAATGAGAAGTGATTTTGTTCAATTAGTTGCAAAGAAAAAATTTAAATATACACGCGAATATAAGAAAACAATTCGCTAAGTGTTAAAAAACTGAATTTAGTATCTTTAAACATAATACAAAAGTAAAAACTTCATCTAAAAAACGTGAATTAAACTAATAGTGTCAGTTGGTGAATAAAAAACACGTGGAATCGGGCGCGCCGCGCAAGCCGCTTCGCGCAACTCTATCTTAAACCAGATTCAAATCAGTGTTGCCAACTATAGAAGAAATTAATTCACAGTACAACAATAATTAAACAAAAAATTGAATATGTCGCAAGAAAGTGGAGGGTATAATATCCCAATAACTAATACTTTCACAAATGTGATAAGTTCTATCAGGTCACAAATACCAATAACATCCCAAATGGTTCGTAACTCAATTTATGCTAGTCCAACAATGCAGTCAACAAGCGGAGGATTCAATCTGACGACACATACTACTATAAACGTAACAACTATTGCAACGTCATCACGCAATACTCAATCAGTTACATGCCAAACAACACCAATAACCACCACACTAGTGTCCAGCCCAATTTATTCAATTACTGGAGAAAATTCTTATATGACGCCAATTGTACATATACGTACACCAGATAACGACATGGACGACACACAATCAACAACTAGTGAACCTAAAAATTGGCAAGTGATACATACAAGGCGTGCAGGGAAAAGATATAGAGAAAATGAAGCCAACCCATCTCAAGGAATCGCAAAAAAACCAAATAATAAAAACAAGTCAAACACTACATCATCCATACTTGAAAATAATAGATACGCTGTTTTAGTGAACGAAACCAGCGGTGCTCAAACAAAAACGGACCCAAAACCTCCTCCAGTCTTTGTGCAAGACGTTGCTGACTACAGCCTAATGTTGATCAGCCTTAAAACTGTGCTCAAAGAAGAAGAATTCTTTTGCAAAACCCTAGCAAACCAAGGCGTCAAAGTAAATACCACCACCCCCACCGCATATCGAACATTAATACATATGTTAAACAATAATAAAATAGCATACCATACTTATCAACCCAGGCAAGAGCGAGCATATAGAGTAGTGATTAAGAACATACATCCGACAGTGCCAATAGAAGACATAAAAGAGGCATTAGAGGATCTAGGCTTCTCTATCCGAAATGTCTCCAACATAAAAAGTTGGAAAACAAAAGAAGCCCTACCTATGCACTTCATCGACCAAGAACCCGGCGAAAATAATAAAAAAATTTATGAAATTAAACATATACTGGGTACTAAAATAGCTATAGAAACCCCAAGAATCAAACGAGAAATACCTCAATGTATGAGGTGCCAAGACTACGGACATACAAAAAGGTACTGTACGAAATCATACTACTGCGTTAAATGTGCAGGCAACCATCCAACTTCTGCCTGCACTAAAAACAAAAAAGAGCCACCCTTATGCATACTTTGTTCAGGCCCACATCCTGCCAATTACAAGGGCTGTCAAGTCTATCAAGAACTGCAAAAAGCACGAAATAAAACAAACTTAACTAAACCCCCCACAAAAAGTACTGTCATTAATAATTTGCCTCTAAGGCATAACGAAAATTTAAGCTATGCTACGATAACAAAAAATCCGACAAACAATCTCACAATTAACACAAGCCAAACAAACAAAACCGAAACAGAATTATTTCTAACACAGTTTTTAAATAAATTTGAAACCATGTTTAGCCAACTTATGCAACAAAATACAACGATAATTAATCTGCTCACTGCCTTCATCAATAAAGCAAATGGATAGTTCAATTATAATTGCACTATGGAATGCGAATGGGCTGGTACAACATCGCCAGGAAATAGAAATATTTCTAAATCAACAAAAAATTGATATCATTCTTATAACAGAAACTCATTTCACTGATAGAAGCTTCTTCAAAATTCCGAGGTATAAAACCTATCATACAAACCACCCCGACGAGACTGCGCATGGAGGTACCGCGATACTAATAAACGAAAAATTCAAACACTACGAAATGGAAAAATACAATAAAGAACATTTGCAAGCAACCAGTATAAAAATCAAAGAAACAACCGGTACGCTTGTTATCTCTGCAGCATACTGTCCACCAAAACATGCGATTAAACAAAAGGACTTCGATGAATATTTCAACACACTTGGAAACAGATTTATATCGGGTGGTGATTACAACTCAAAGCATACTTATTGGGGCTCAAGATTAATAACTCCAAAAGGTAGGGAACTATATAAAACAATCTCGACAAAAAGATATAATTGTGTGAGTACAGGAAAACCAACTTACTGGCCCACCGACCCAAACAAAACTCCCGACCTATTAGACTTCTTTATCACAAAAGGAATATCTCAAAACTACATTGGAACTGAACCAAGTTACGAGCTATCATCAGATCATTCGCCAATAATAATGACTTTAAGCTCAAGCATAATACATAAACAGAAGAACCCAACTTTGTACAATAAACTTACAAATTGGGAACTATTTAGGAAAAACCTAAACAACAACACAAACTTGCAAATGCAACTCTCTACTCCTGACGACATCGATGAGGCAGTCGAACAAGTAACAAAACTTATCCAGAGGGCTGCGTGGAACTCCATTCCAAACATTGCTAACGACACAAGAAACGTAACAAAGTACCCAAAGTTCATAAGAGAAAAAATTGCTGAAAAGAGAAATCTGCGGCATAAATGGCACTACACAATACACCCAAGCGATAAAAACAAACTAAACCGCTTGTCCAAGGAAATAAGTAAACTAGCACGGGAAATAAAAAACGAAACTTTTCAAAACAACTTAAGACGATTGTCAGCACTCCCAGAAGATGACTATTCTCTATGGAAAGTGACCAAGAAGCTTAAGAGACCAGTGCAATTCATATCTCCAATCAAGAAGGATGATGGCTTATGGGCCAGAGAAGATTTGGAAAAAGCTGAAACATTTGCGAAACATCTCTCTGAAACATTTCAACCAAATCCATCAACGCTGCTAGTCGATGAAGAGAAAGAAATAGAAATTGAGATTGATGATTATTTAACGGCTCCACTTCAGCTATCAATGCCGATCAAACATGTAACTCCTGGTGAAATAATAAATGAAATCAAATATTTAAAAGACAACAAAGCGCCAGGTTACGATCTAATTACTGGAAAAGTCCTAAAAGAATTACCCAAAAAGACTATTCTACTCCTAACATATATCTTCAATGCCATGTTGAGACTATCCTACTTCCCAATACAGTGGAAACTTGCCCAAATTATCCTTATACATTAAACAGGAAAATCCACTACTGAAGCATCATCTTACAGACCCATCTCCCTGCTACCCCTCTTATCCAAATTATTTGAGAAAATATTGCTAAACAGGATAAAGATAATAATAGAAGAGGATAACATAATTCCACCACATCAATTCGGGTTCAGGGAGCAACACTCCACAGTGCAACAAGTGCACCGAGTTGTAAACGAAATAGAAGAAAGCCTACAAAGTAAAAAAATATGTACTGCAGCTTTTATAGACATTAGCCAAGCATTTGATAGGGTATGGCACACAGGTCTACTCTACAAAATTAAATCCCAACTACCGCACCAATATTTTCTTTTACTAAAATCCTACCTAAACGAGAGGTATTTTCAAGTTCGATACGAAGACTGTACATCGAAACTATATCCAATTAGAGCTGGAGTACCTCAAGGTAGTGTGTTAGGGCCTTTTCTTTACCAACTGTTTACAGCAGATCTACCCTGTCAACAACAAGTCACAACCGCTACATATGCAGACGATACTGCCGTACTCGCATTACATGATGATCCAAACGAAGCAGCCAATCGTCTACAAAAATCCATGGACGAAATACAGAAATGGGCGGAAAAATGGAAAATAAAAATAAATGAGGAAAAGTCAACTCACATCGTCTTTACCAACAGAAAAGTCACATGCCCACCATTACAAATAAACAACAAAGTACTAGAGACAAAAGAAGATGCTAAATACCTGGGAATGCACCTGGAGAAAAGGCTTACGTGGCAAAAACACATAAAAAAGAAAAGACAACACCTGGATTTAAAACTAAGAAAAATGTACTGGTTACTTGGGCACAAATCTCAACTTTCAACAGAAAATAAACTGCTCCTGTACAAAGTGATACTAGTACCAATTTGGACCTACGGCATCCAACTTTGGGGATGCGCAAAAAAATCGAATATAAATATTATACAACGATTTCAAAACAAAACCCTACGAATGATCACTAAAGTGCCATGGTACATCAGTAACCACACAATTCACAAAGACTTTAAAATAAAATATGTTCATGAACACATTCGGGACTCTGCTATCTCATACGAAAACAAATTAAATTACCATCCCAACGAATTAGCAGTCAACCTACTAAATAATGAAAATGACATCAGAAGACTAGACAGAAATAAACCATTAGATTTAAGATTCATATAAATCAATAATATATAGAGGTAACCCCGATGGGGGTCATCCTCCTGCATGTTATGTTATGTAAATACTACAACAATTTTGCTTGTTGGTCGCCAAAGACCAGTTGTAAAATAAAATATTGATAAAAAAAAAATATATCTGAAGGCAGAAAATACGTACAGGTGCCAATACACCGCACTGCAAGTCTCCCGGCGTTAACTCACGATGTTACCGCTAGTGAGAATTTGGCGCTGACGCTCAATACTAAACAAACGATAAAATTACATTTACACATATATAAAAATAAATCTATTTCATTCATCAATATCTTCATCACTAAAATAGCGATCTATATCGGGATCTGTATCCATTTTTTCACCATCGGCTGGAAGATTTAGATAAAAATATTTGACGTCAGGATCAATCATTGGAAGAAGATGGATTAAATCTAGTTTCTTTTTTTGAGCTAATTGGACGAGGTTCATTGTACAGTTAAATTAAATTTGGCAGTATATTACTTTTCCTATTTTTTCTGAGAAAATTTATTTCTTTAAATTTTTCATCTTCGTTGAGTGATGTCTTATACAATACGGTTCCGAAATTTTTGGAATATTTCAACCATTGTATATCTGTCCAGTTTACTTTTTCCTTATCTTTATTAATAGTTTTTAATATCAGAGGTCCTTTGTTTTTACAAAGAGATGAAAACGAAAAAAACGATTCTTGTTCCATTGTTTCAACATAAAATTTATTTTTCCGTCCAGTAGTTCCAACTAATTGATATCAATCACGTGGTACGTGTATTGGAAATGGACATTGTTTCTTTCGTCTTTCTATTACAGCATGGTCGACATCACACTCCATGTGAGTATGTCTCGGAATTAAAAATTTGTGTTCGATTGTTTGTAAAGTAGGGTGAATATTTAGAATATATTGGAACATTGCACATACATATGAATTTCTATTTTGCCCACCACAAGTATCAGAATAAAAAATAATGTTTGTGATATTTTCTGGTAATTTAAAAAGGAATTTATAAATGCTCGATGCAATTTCATTTGCTCCACGACCGGCAATTACCTCATGCCACATACAGTGAGTAGAATCACCCGAAATGCAGTTATGGATTGTTAAATTATAGGTTGCCAGTTGACGTAAATAAAACACCTTATCTGATGTAATGTAAGGTGTCTGTAGGACTTGTTGTAAATCAATCGTGAATGGTACATGAGATGGATCGTTTTTACCTTTTTCCTTGTCTTCAGTTTTCTTTGCATAGGCCAGATCAGCAGCGTTCTGATGCGAAATTAACCGCTCTCCTAATTTCATCTTTTCTTCTTTTGTTACAGTTTTCATCTGCATTTGGAAAGTATCTCATTTTGTGCAGGTGTCTAGCTTTGGTCTTTTAAACTTAAGTCCTGTTTTGTGAAATTGCAGAGAATAAATTTTTATAGATACTGGATTTTCTTCTTTCTCACAATATAATCTGTATAAAGTATTTAAGTTTAGGTCAGAAGACAAATATTTTTTTATCTGTATGCCTGTATGCGAGTGTAATGTGATTCATAAGCAGGGAAAGACAAGATGTGATTTTCTACTTCTTAAAGTTTTGTAGCAGATGTCTTATTAGAAGAAATATGCTTTCCTCTTTTATCTAAATGTATTATACCGCTAATAGATCTTTTTTTATTGGTCATTACACAAAATATAAATTTTTCAGTTTCATCGAGCGTGTTTAAGAAGCAGGATTTACATACGTCTATTCTTTTCCCATCAATTTCAAAACAATATGAGTATGTGAAATATCTATTTTTCATTTTCTTTTCTGGATCCAAGTGCAGTCTTTCCGTTTTTTTCGGATTACAACGTATCAAACTAGCAACATAAGCAACTCGCCGATCATGTTCTTTTAGAGACCAGTACTCTTTAAAAATAGTTTTCCGAGTATCTTCATCAATTTTTTGCCCACTCTTAAGTCGGCAGTCTCTAAGAGGTTTTCGACACCTTTCTTTTTTTTACAATTCCTTTTGCTGTTACATATTTTTTCCCACTATTTTTATTTAGTTTTCTTTCTTGCTTCAGTTTCAAGGAAAAAGCCTTAGGAACTACTTTATTTGCACGTTATTCTTCACTTTTTTCAATACAGACTCTATTTCACTATTTACATAATCAGGATCATCTAAATTGCTGTCAATTTTCTCTCTATTACTTTGCTCTATATTATCATTGGCAACAGAATCTTCTAATTTCGTTGTTTTATTAAAGTTAATATCACTTTTTTCACATACAGACTCTATTTCACTATTTATATAATCAGGATAATCTAAATTGTTGTCATTAATTTCCTCTCTAATTTGTACTAAATTACTTTTCTCTACAAAGTTATCATTGTCAACAGAATCTTCTAAATTCGCTGTTTTATTAGAATTAATATTATTATTTTCCGATTTCTCGAATACATTTAAATAGTAATTATTATCAAATATAATTTCTGGGTTTTCCGACATTACATTGTCGATAACTTGATCGGTTAATATAATGTTTTCAATAACTACTTCGTTAGCCGCACTCCTAGGGAAACTATTTTCAACAATTTTTGGTTGTTCTACATCTGTCTGATTATTTTCACTACAAAGATTTGAGTTTGATGCTTTAACAATAACAATATCATTATTGTTATATATAATACATACTTTACAAATTTTACATAACCTAAAAATAAGTTTATAGAATTACTCACATTCGTTTTCTTTCTCCAAACATGCGGCTAGAATTCCCAAAGTTCGATTACTAATTGTATTAAACTTTTTTTTGTACATTTTTAATGATAATTTGTTTAAAAAAATACTATTAGATCAAGAACTGCACTAAGGTGTTAACCGGCTGCAATAATATATAACTACATTTACGCACGCGTGAAAACCATGCCTACCTGAGAAAAATGCAATATGTTCACTTATTCCCTTTTGCCAGCACGAAGAACTTTAAAAATTTAGAAGAAAAATAGACGTATGTATACATATTGCTTTTTGCTCCATCCATAAAGTTAACATTGTACCAAATCGCATCTGCAAAATAAGTTACGTGCAATTATATCACTTTGGCTCAACAACAGTTGGAAAATTGTTGATAATGAATTTGTATAAGTAAACTTATTGCTTTGTCACTGTAATGTATAACACGATTGTTTAAAATATGTGTATTTATGACATTTTGTAGAATAAGAAAATATATTTTAAGGATTTATTCCCTTTGGTAGCTATGATTATGTCCGAATTTATACGATCTATGACTTATGTCTATTTGCTAGTCGATAAAGAATAAAATTGCGATTTTTTGATACCAAGATGCAAATTTCGTAAAAATAGACTTATACCCTCTTGACTGCCGACCACAGAACTTTAATACTTCAAATTAATTTAATTAATTTATGTACTGTTTCTGTATAATCAAATCTTAATTATTTTTAACGTAATTTATTTTGAAAGTTCAATGAACCATATCAAAGTTTAATATTAATACTTCGCAGAATTATTTTTATTAAGAAAAAAAAACAGGATGGATTAACTGATAAATAGTAACAATACTAGAAACTTTTCATGTAACAATATTAAAATGAAAAAAACTCACCTTAAAAATCAATTGAATAATAAACACAAAAGTCATAAATAAAACCGCGTTTTGTCCCACTTCACCATAAATCAACAACATATCCACTATTTCAGAATTAGAATACATTTTTTTAACAAGAGCACAGCAAAAATCACTTCCGAGAATAATGAAATATTTTATGTACCTATTACACAATTATTTTCGGTGCAAATGGTATTTAATTTAATTAGTAAGAATAATTTAATTTAATTATTAATAATACAACTAATTTTGAATGTATTTTTGATAAACATATTTTTAATGAAATATGAAATAAAACGGCAGTAAAAAAAGTTTCCTTAAGAAAAGTCGAATTTTCGTTTTTCAAATTTAAAATAAAAAATCTTTCAGTTTCGTATTCTACACATGTCATATTACTCACCCTTAAATTTATGACATTATGTTCGTTTCCATCCTGTATATTTATTTATTTATTTATTTGAATATATCTGTCCTACAGAGAAACCAATTACAGGACAGGTAGATTGAACAATAACATCAGTCAAACCCAAACATTACAAGTTATAAGTAACAAAACAATTAACAAAATAGACAGTTTAAATTTAAATTTAAAGCGGCAAGTATTAAATAAATAAGTCTGGTTGGTCTTGAAGAGAGAGAGAATTATAAAGTGCACACATGCGGTGGATGGGAGATTTGTATAAAATATTGGTGTGAGGTATGGGCAGGTGAAATAAATTAGTGCTCCTAGTTCTTACGGGAGTAGCTTTAAAACATATCAAATTAAGGCACAAAGGATCATCCACTCAAAGCTTCTTCAAAATTCCGAGGTATAAAACCTATCATACAAACCACCCCGACGAGACTGCGCATGGAGGTACCGCGATACTAATAAACGAAAAATTCAAACACTACGAAATGGAAAAATACAATAAAGAACATTTGCAAGCAACCAGTATAAAAATCAAAGAAACAACCGGTACGCTTGTTATCTCTGCAGCATACTGTCCACCAAAACATGCGATTAAACAAAAGGACTTCGATGAATATTTCAACACACTTGGAAACAGATTTATATCGGGTGGTGATTACAACTCAAAGCATACTTATTGGGGCTCAAGATTAATAACTCCAAAAGGTAGGGAACTATATAAAACAATCTCGACAAAAAGATATAATTGTGTGAGTACAGGAAAACCAACTTACTGGCCCACCGACCCAAACAAAACTCCCGACCTATTAGACTTCTTTATCACAAAAGGAATATCTCAAAACTACATTGGAACTGAACCAAGTTACGAGCTATCATCAGATCATTCGCCAATAATAATGACTTTAAGCTCAAGCATAATACATAAACAGAAGAACCCAACTTTGTACAATAAACTTACAAATTGGGAACTATTTAGGAAAAACCTAAACAACAACACAAACTTGCAAATGCAACTCTCTACTCCTGACGACATCGATGAGGCAGTCGAACAAGTAACAAAACTTATCCAGAGGGCTGCGTGGAACTCCATTCCAAACATTGCTAACGACACAAGAAACGTAACAAAGTACCCAAAGTTCATAAGAGAAAAAATTGCTGAAAAGAGAAATCTGCGGCATAAATGGCACTACACAATACACCCAAGCGATAAAAACAAACTAAACCGCTTGTCCAAGGAAATAAGTAAACTAGCACGGGAAATAAAAAACGAAACTTTTCAAAACAACTTAAGACGATTGTCAGCACTCCCAGAAGATGACTATTCTCTATGGAAAGTGACCAAGAAGCTTAAGAGACCAGTGCAATTCATATCTCCAATCAAGAAGGATGATGGCTTATGGGCCAGAGAAGATTTGGAAAAAGCTGAAACATTTGCGAAACATCTCTCTGAAACATTTCAACCAAATCCATCAACGCTGCTAGTCGATGAAGAGAAAGAAATAGAAATTGAGATTGATGATTATTTAACGGCTCCACTTCAGCTATCAATGCCGATCAAACATGTAACTCCTGGTGAAATAATAAATGAAATCAAATATTTAAAAGACAACAAAGCGCCAGGTTACGATCTAATTACTGGAAAAGTCCTAAAAGAATTACCCAAAAAGACTATTCTACTCCTAACATATATCTTCAATGCCATGTTGAGACTATCCTACTTCCCAATACAGTGGAAACTTGCCCAAATTATCCTTATACATTAAACAGGAAAATCCACTACTGAAGCATCATCTTACAGACCCATCTCCCTGCTACCCCTCTTATCCAAATTATTTGAGAAAATATTGCTAAACAGGATAAAGATAATAATAGAAGAGGATAACATAATTCCACCACATCAATTCGGGTTCAGGGAGCAACACTCCACAGTGCAACAAGTGCACCGAGTTGTAAACGAAATAGAAGAAAGCCTACAAAGTAAAAAAATATGTACTGCAGCTTTTATAGACATTAGCCAAGCATTTGATAGGGTATGGCACACAGGTCTACTCTACAAAATTAAATCCCAACTACCGCACCAATATTTTCTTTTACTAAAATCCTACCTAAACGAGAGGTATTTTCAAGTTCGATACGAAGACTGTACATCGAAACTATATCCAATTAGAGCTGGAGTACCTCAAGGTAGTGTGTTAGGGCCTTTTCTTTACCAACTGTTTACAGCAGATCTACCCTGTCAACAACAAGTCACAACCGCTACATATGCAGACGATACTGCCGTACTCGCATTACATGATGATCCAAACGAAGCAGCCAATCGTCTACAAAAATCCATGGACGAAATACAGAAATGGGCGGAAAAATGGAAAATAAAAATAAATGAGGAAAAGTCAACTCACATCGTCTTTACCAACAGAAAAGTCACATGCCCACCATTACAAATAAACAACAAAGTACTAGAGACAAAAGAAGATGCTAAATACCTGGGAATGCACCTGGAGAAAAGGCTTACGTGGCAAAAACACATAAAAAAGAAAAGACAACACCTGGATTTAAAACTAAGAAAAATGTACTGGTTACTTGGGCACAAATCTCAACTTTCAACAGAAAATAAACTGCTCCTGTACAAAGTGATACTAGTACCAATTTGGACCTACGGCATCCAACTTTGGGGATGCGCAAAAAAATCGAATATAAATATTATACAACGATTTCAAAACAAAACCCTACGAATGATCACTAAAGTGCCATGGTACATCAGTAACCACACAATTCACAAAGACTTTAAAATAAAATATGTTCATGAACACATTCGGGACTCTGCTATCTCATACGAAAACAAATTAAATTACCATCCCAACGAATTAGCAGTCAACCTACTAAATAATGAAAATGACATCAGAAGACTAGACAGAAATAAACCATTAGATTTAAGATTCATATAAATCAATAATATATAGAGGTAACCCCGATGGGGGTCATCCTCCTGCATGTTATGTTATGTAAATACTACAACAATTTTGCTTGTTGGTCGCCAAAGACCAGTTGTAAAATAAAATATTGATAAAAAAAAAATATATCTGAAGGCAGAAAATACGTACAGGTGCCAATACACCGCACTGCAAGTCTCCCGGCGTTAACTCACGATGTTACCGCTAGTGAGAATTTGGCGCTGACGCTCAATACTAAACAAACGATAAAATTACATTTACACATATATAAAAATAAATCTATTTCATTCATCAATATCTTCATCACTAAAATAGCGATCTATATCGGGATCTGTATCCATTTTTTCACCATCGGCTGGAAGATTTAGATAAAAATATTTGACGTCAGGATCAATCATTGGAAGAAGATGGATTAAATCTAGTTTCTTTTTTTGAGCTAATTGGACGAGGTTCATTGTACAGTTAAATTAAATTTGGCAGTATATTACTTTTCCTATTTTTTCTGAGAAAATTTATTTCTTTAAATTTTTCATCTTCGTTGAGTGATGTCTTATACAATACGGTTCCGAAATTTTTGGAATATTTCAACCATTGTATATCTGTCCAGTTTACTTTTTCCTTATCTTTATTAATAGTTTTTAATATCAGAGGTCCTTTGTTTTTACAAAGAGATGAAAACGAAAAAAACGATTCTTGTTCCATTGTTTCAACATAAAATTTATTTTTCCGTCCAGTAGTTCCAACTAATTGATATCAATCACGTGGTACGTGTATTGGAAATGGACATTGTTTCTTTCGTCTTTCTATTACAGCATGGTCGACATCACACTCCATGTGAGTATGTCTCGGAATTAAAAATTTGTGTTCGATTGTTTGTAAAGTAGGGTGAATATTTAGAATATATTGGAACATTGCACATACATATGAATTTCTATTTTGCCCACCACAAGTATCAGAATAAAAAATAATGTTTGTGATATTTTCTGGTAATTTAAAAAGGAATTTATAAATGCTCGATGCAATTTCATTTGCTCCACGACCGGCAATTACCTCATGCCACATACAGTGAGTAGAATCACCCGAAATGCAGTTATGGATTGTTAAATTATAGGTTGCCAGTTGACGTAAATAAAACACCTTATCTGATGTAATGTAAGGTGTCTGTAGGACTTGTTGTAAATCAATCGTGAATGGTACATGAGATGGATCGTTTTTACCTTTTTCCTTGTCTTCAGTTTTCTTTGCATAGGCCAGATCAGCAGCGTTCTGATGCGAAATTAACCGCTCTCCTAATTTCATCTTTTCTTCTTTTGTTACAGTTTTCATCTGCATTTGGAAAGTATCTCATTTTGTGCAGGTGTCTAGCTTTGGTCTTTTAAACTTAAGTCCTGTTTTGTGAAATTGCAGAGAATAAATTTTTATAGATACTGGATTTTCTACTTTCTCACAATATAATCTGTATAAAGTATTTAAGTTTAGGTCAGAAGACAAATATTTTTTTATCTGTATGCCTGTATGCGAGTGTAATGTGATTCATAAGCAGGGAAAGACAAGATGTGATTTTCTACTTCTTAAAGTTTTGTAGCAGATGTCTTATTAGAAGAAATATGCTTTCCTCTTTTATCTAAATGTATTATACCGCTAATAGATCTTTTTTTATTGGTCATTACACAAAATATAAATTTTTCAGTTTCATCGAGCGTGTTTAAGAAGCAGGATTTACATACGTCTATTCTTTTCCCATCAATTTCAAAACAATATGAGTATGTGAAATATCTATTTTTCATTTTCTTTTCTGGATCCAAGTGCAGTCTTTCCGTTTTTTTCGGATTACAACGTATCAAACTAGCAACATAAGCAACTCGCCGATCATGTTCTTTTAGAGACCAGTACTCTTTAAAAATAGTTTTCCGAGTATCTTCATCAATTTTTTGCCCACTCTTAAGTCGGCAGTCTCTAAGAGGTTTTCGACACCTTTCTTTTTTTTACAATTCCTTTTGCTGTTACATATTTTTTCCCACTATTTTTATTTAGTTTTCTTTCTTGCTTCAGTTTCAAGGAAAAAGCCTTAGGAACTACTTTATTTGCACGTTATTCTTCACTTTTTTCAATACAGACTCTATTTCACTATTTACATAATCAGGATCATCTAAATTGCTGTCAATTTTCTCTCTATTACTTTGCTCTATATTATCATTGGCAACAGAATCTTCTAATTTCGTTGTTTTATTAAAGTTAATATCACTTTTTTCACATACAGACTCTATTTCACTATTTATATAATCAGGATAATCTAAATTGTTGTCATTAATTTCCTCTCTAATTTGTACTAAATTACTTTTCTCTACAAAGTTATCATTGTCAACAGAATCTTCTAAATTCGCTGTTTTATTAGAATTAATATTATTATTTTCCGATTTCTCGAATACATTTAAATAGTAATTATTATCAAATATAATTTCTGGGTTTTCCGACATTACATTGTCGATAACTTGATCGGTTAATATAATGTTTTCAATAACTACTTCGTTAGCCGCACTCCTAGGGAAACTATTTTCAACAATTTTTGGTTGTTCTACATCTGTCTGATTATTTTCACTACAAAGATTTGAGTTTGATGCTTTAACAATAACAATATCATTATTGTTATATATAATACATACTTTACAAATTTTACATAACCTAAAAATAAGTTTATAGAATTACTCACATTCGTTTTCTTTCTCCAAACATGCGGCTAGAATTCCCAAAGTTCGATTACTAATTGTATTAAACTTTTTTTTGTACATTTTTAATGATAATTTGTTTAAAAAAATACTATTAGATCAAGAACTGCACTAAGGTGTTAACCGGCTGCAATAATATATAACTACATTTACGCACGCGTGAAAACCATGCCTACCTGAGAAAAATGCAATATGTTCACTTATTCCCTTTTGCCAGCACGAAGAACTTTAAAAATTTAGAAGAAAAATAGACGTATGTATACATATTGCTTTTTGCTCCATCCATAAAGTTAACATTGTACCAAATCGCATCTGCAAAATAAGTTACGTGCAATTATATCACTTTGGCTCAACAACAGTTGGAAAATTGTTGATAATGAATTTGTATAAGTAAACTTATTGCTTTGTCACTGTAATGTATAACACGATTGTTTAAAATATGTGTATTTATGACATTTTGTAGAATAAGAAAATATATTTTAAGGATTTATTCCCTTTGGTAGCTATGATTATGTCCGAATTTATACGATCTATGACTTATGTCTATTTGCTAGTCGATAAAGAATAAAATTGCGATTTTTTGATACCAAGATGCAAATTTCGTAAAAATAGACTTATACCCTCTTGACTGCCGACCACAGAACTTTAATACTTCAAATTAATTTAATTAATTTATGTACTGTTTCTGTATAATCAAATCTTAATTATTTTTAACGTAATTTATTTTGAAAGTTCAATGAACCATATCAAAGTTTAATATTAATACTTCGCAGAATTATTTTTATTAAGAAAAAAAAACAGGATGGATTAACTGATAAATAGTAACAATACTAGAAACTTTTCATGTAACAATATTAAAATGAAAAAAACTCACCTTAAAAATCAATTGAATAATAAACACAAAAGTCATAAATAAAACCGCGTTTTGTCCCACTTCACCATAAATCAACAACATATCCACTATTTCAGAATTAGAATACATTTTTTTAACAAGAGCACAGCAAAAATCACTTCCGAGAATAATGAAATATTTTATGTACCTATTACACAATTATTTTCGGTGCAAATGGTATTTAATTTAATTAGTAAGAATAATTTAATTTAATTATTAATAATACAACTAATTTTGAATGTATTTTTGATAAACATATTTTTAATGAAATATGAAATAAAACGGCAGTAAAAAAAGTTTCCTTAAGAAAAGTCGAATTTTCGTTTTTCAAATTTAAAATAAAAAATCTTTCAGTTTCGTATTCTACACATGTCATATTACTCACCCTTAAATTTATGACATTATGTTCGTTTCCATCCTGTATATTTATTTATTTATTTATTTGAATATATCTGTCCTACAGAGAAACCAATTACAGGACAGGTAGATTGAACAATAACATCAGTCAAACCCAAACATTACAAGTTATAAGTAACAAAACAATTAACAAAATAGACAGTTTAAATTTAAATTTAAAGCGGCAAGTATTAAATAAATAAGTCTGGTTGGTCTTGAAGAGAGAGAGAATTATAAAGTGCACACATGCGGTGGATGGGAGATTTGTATAAAATATTGGTGTGAGGTATGGGCAGGTGAAATAAATTAGTGCTCCTAGTTCTTACGGGAGTAGCTTTAAAACATATCAAATTAAGGCACAAAGGATCATCCACTCGGTTGTTGATAAGTTTATTAAGAAACAGGATGTGTCCTACGGTCACACAGCTTTGATATTGAAAATATGTTGATGAGAGTATCATAAGACAAAGTTTGTGGGGGATAAGTGCGCATTATTTTGAAATAAACAAATTTCAAAAATTTCTTTTCAATATTTTCTAATAAAGTTATTTGATTAGTATAAATTGGGTTCCAGATTAAGGCACAGTAATCAAGTTTCGATCGTATGAAAGCATAGTATAAAGTAAATATAGTATGAATGTTATTAAAATTGCGACTGTTACGCATAATAAATCCAAGCATTTTTAGAGAAGAGGATACAAGGTTTTGGATATGTGGCGTAAAAGTAAGTTGAGGATCAAATATGATTCCTAAATCAGTCGATTTCATACATCTTTCAATAGAACTAGATGACACATTGTAGTTGTGAGTAACATATTGCTGTTTTCTAGTGAACGTCATAACTTTACATTTTGAAATATTAAGTTGAAGCTTGTTTAAATCACACCAGTTACTTAAATGATTCAGATCTTGTTGAAGGGAAAAGCAATCATCAATATTATCTATATTTCGAAAGATTTTTAGATCATCAGCGAAGAGAAGTTTATTGTTATGAATGCACTCCGTAATATCATTTATAAAAATAAGAAAAAGTAAGGGACCCAGGTTCGAGCCCTGTGGTACTACACCGGAGGTGACCCGAAGGGACTGAGAGGTGCAACCAAGAACATATGTAAAAAACAATCTATTATCAAGGTATGAGGCTATTAATTGAATGAGGGAGGTGGAAAAACAGAAGGAATTTAATTTATGCAGAATAATTTTATGGTCTATACGGTCAAAGGCCTTTGCAAAATCGGTATAAACAACGTCAACTTGACCGTTTCTGTCTAAGGAATTTGATAAAAAATGTGTAAAGAAAGTTAGGTTAGTAAGGGTCGATCTTCGTTGCATGAAACCATGCTGTGAAAATGATAGAAGATTATGTATGTGGGAGTAAATTACGTTATAAATGAGAGATTCAAATATTTTACTAAAAGTAGATAAGACAGCGATAGGTCTATAATTAGAAATTAAAGAAACGTCACCGCTTTTGTGAATAGGAGTCACACGAGCAATTTTCCAGGCAGTTGGAAAAGTAGATGTTTTAAGTGAAAGATTAAATATGTGAAATAAAGCTATAGAAAAAGGATATGCACAGTCTTTTATAACAAGATTAGGTATTAGGTCTGGGCCACAAGTAAGAGTAGGTTTAATTTTTTTAATTCGCGAGAGGATGTCATCAGTAGAAATATGTGGAAGGAAGATAGGTAGGTTGCTGTATATATGCAAAGGAGGGAGTGGATCGTTGTTAGGAGTAGTGTACACGCTATGGAAGAATGATGCGAACGCTTCGACAATCTGTTGAGGAGAGTTGTACATCTGATCACTGTGGTACATTTTATCAGGAAAACGAGAGTGATTTTTCAAAGAGCGCATATAATTCCAAAATTTATTAGGGTCGGATATAATAGAATTTTCGCAATTTTGTATGTATGAATTATATGAGGTTTTGATATTGTATTTAATTTCACTTCTTAAAGTTTTATACTGATCATAATAAAAGGTTATATATGAATATTTCCTGTGCATTTTTAAAAAATAGTTTTTCCTTTTAATGAGATATCTAATTTTCGAGGTGAACCATGGAGGATAGGTTAGTTTAGAAGGGTATTTCATAGGTACGCATAGTGCAAAAATTGAATATATTGTGTTATAGAGGAAACTACATTGTTCATTAACATCGTTAAAAATACTAAGAACGGACCAATCAAACTTATTTATTTCTGAATAGAGCTGTATAAAATTAGCTCTTCTAAAATCGAAAATAGGTGTACAAACATTAGGAGAATATTTAATATTATTAACAGGCTTACTAACTAAGACATGTAATGGATTATGGTGAGTATAATTTTGCATAAAAATGGGACTTTCATCCAAAAAAACAGAACAGTTTAGATTAGATATCACCAAATCCAGAAGACGATCATTTCGGTTCTGTATACAGTTATATTGTGCTGAATCTGTATAATCTAAAAAACTTTGTAATAAAATTACTTTATCAGAATTAGGGTTATCTGTATATTCAGGTATATTGAAGTCGCCTAAGATTATAAAATTATTTGTAAATATAAATGGTAAGGACTCAATATAATCAAATATACAGTTGTAACATTGAGGGGTTGAAGTAGGAGGAATGTAAACATTAAATATATATAAGTAATTATTGCCTAAATATATTTTACTGCAGATGATATCAATGTTAGCAGGAACATAGTTATGAAAATCAATAAGAGAAACACTGGATGCACTTAAATGACTTTTCACTAGTAATAACACACCACCACCACGGGAAAGATGACACAGTTCAAAATTGCGGTCAGAACGGAAAATTGTATAAGAAGAATCACAAATCTCAGAGTCGTATACACTGCTGTTTAGCCAAGTTTCTGATAGGGCTATAATGTCGTAGTCAAGGGATGACAACATCGGGTACATCTGATTTAGTTTATTGTTTAGACTTTGAATGTTCTGGTAGAATATAGACAGTTTACTGAGATCAGAGGTATGTATGTGTGAGACAAAATTTAGTTTTTTGGCTTAATTAGATATTTTCCATTTCTGAAGACGATGTGCAGGTTGTCTTCGCCATGTTTTACTCTGTCATCGAGCTCTTTTCTTATACGTTTGTAAGATGACATTTGTAGAGGAGTTTTATCAGCGTTGATATAAATGTTATCAAGTTCACGATATTTACGGGCATTTTTAGCATTCCGAATGATTTTTTGAGCAATATCTGTGTTATCAAAACAAACTTTTATTAGGCGAGGGCGACCGGACACATTGTTACTTTTACCAATTCGGAACACGCGGGAGTGTTGAGTGTTGGGTCCAGATCCGGGTAGAATTTTATCTAAGATACTCGATACTTGAGTTGGCAGATCAGTAGAGGTGTTTTCAGGGACACCGGAAATAATAATATTTCGTTCCCGTACTCGTCGGTCATTTGTCTCACTAATTATTGTTTCAATAATATGATCATCAAGGTTAGGGCTGGGTGAATTAGATTTATCGAGCATAGTAGAAATTTGAGTTTGCATTGCAGAGATTTGCACCTGCAAGCCCGCGATTAGTTTCTTCAAACTACTAAGTGTGTCAACATCATCCAGGCAGGGTTTACAATATATTTTTATAGATTTAGTATTAGCTCTGGTGAAACGTGTAACATCATCATGAGTTAGATTTACATTTACACATCCAAGGTGTGTATATCTCTCGCAACCATCACATTTAACAGATTTTTGAGTATCACTAGCCACATCTTTATTGCAATTCGGACAGCTGGGCATGATAGACGGCGTGCACAAGCGAAAATAGCCGAAAGAGTAATATCTTGAAATGTACTTACACGATGAGGTGAAGAGACTCTTAATTTAATTAACGTACCAGGTAGAATATGCGATTTTGTGCTTTAAACACACAACGTGAATCACTTGTAACACTAAATTAGGCCACTATTACACCGAACACACGAAAGATGTTTAGTGAAATGAATAGATGCACTTTACGTTATCATGTATATTACGATCGAAATATTTTAGGGTAACTATAACTTCAGATAAATGTAAAAGATTTAAGAGAAAAGAAAATAAGTAGCAGTTTGACTGACTGCTTATTTCAGCTCCTCAGCTATATATTGGTTACTAAGCTCAACTGGTTCAGCGGAACTCGCTGTCATTTTACTTTGTACAACAGATGGAATATTTGAACTCAGGTTCAGAAAGCGTAAGTTCAGCTGAGTGCAGGATGAACCAGCATTTGTACAACCGGGCCTTAGTGATTATACTTATTCGAGTTCCTTGTACGAAAAACTTTCTTATTATGCACGTAACAGAAAATTGATATAGGTCTTTATGAGCCAACTTTTAAGACAACATAAATAGGTATAAAGCTACAGGCAAAAACTTGATTTTCCCTTATTTAGAAAATACGTCATATCTCGCTTGAGAGATACAGAAAAAATATTTCGATAATTTGAATGTTTGTTGAACCTAATACTTTTCAGACAGCTTTGAATTTAAACGATTCTGAAAATTGGAAAGTTGCCATGGAAGAAGAGATGAAATCTCTAAACAGAAATGAAACTTGGAGACTAGAAGAATTGCCAAAAAGAAGAAAATTAAAACCGTGCAAATGGGTCTATAAAATTAAAACGAATGCAGACGGAACAATAGAACATAGATATTCTCAGAGAAAAGGTGAAGACTATGATCAAACATTCAGTCCAGTGGCAAAGGCTGGAACAATTAGGGCCTTGATTAATATAGCAGCCAAGAAAAATACGTCACTTTTGCAGTTTTATGTTTCAACCGAGTTTCTTTATGGTAAGTTAAAAAAAATAATTTACATGAAACAGCCAGAAGGGTACGAAGATGGAACCAATAATGCACGTCTATTACAAAAAAGTCTTTATAGATTTAAACAAGCTCCAAGGTGTTGGAATAAACGTTTTGGGGATTTTTCAAATAAACTTTCAAGCGCATTGAAGCCGATCCTTGTTTATTTATTATGAAACATGGTTTGAACAAACTTTTGGTGGTATTTTATGTAGACGATGGACTGGTTGTTTGCAACAGTAAATATTTAAAAAATGAATTTGAAAGTGTTACAAAACCAGCCTTATTTTATTTATGTCATTTCTTCGTCAAGGGGCTAGTTGCTGAGGGCACTATAGATGTTGTTCGCGTATCAACGGAGCTGCAATTAGCAGATTTGATGACCAAGCCTCATAACTTTATGTAAAAGTATAGGACTAAATTGATATGCAAATAGGGAGAGAAAGTGTTGAAATAAACATTCTGTATATTTTTGTATCAAGTTAGCAATGGTAATTTTATAGAATAGTAACTTATGAATAGAATATAGTTTTTTTCATATAGTTGTTATGTACAAGTTGATATGTTTGTCTAAAATAAATATTGTGTCTAGTTCCATATAGTAAGTGTCTCCTTATTTGTGTGTTTTAAGTTGTAGTAGTTTCGAAAATAAATAAATACTCTTACGGACTCATAATAAAGCATAGGAAACAATTTTTATTTCTAACGGATAATCGGTTGCACGATTGATAATTTTTTGGATGCACGAATAATCCGTAACACGGTTAAACCACGCACGAATAATCGATGTTTCACTCTATTATAATAATAAAAAACGAAATATCAATCACTAAACTAAACAGTCTTACTACTATTACAATAGTAAGTACAGTTCAATTCGTGCTTCCGTTTTAGCTGTTATAATGTTCTTTGCTACATAAAGTTGGGAGAAATAGAGATGATTATTTTTAGTATGAAAACTAGTGAAATCTCGGCTACGCCGAGCTACCCCTAGCGGGTTAGTATTTTATGATAGTCTTTACGTCCATCCAATCCATCTAGGAACACTTGAAACGCAAAGTGCTAACGCTATATGTTTCAATAGTATTTACTCTGCTGCCCACCCAAAACGGCTCACTTAAACTGCCCACCCAAACTGCCCATGCATATTGCAAGTAAAATATTATCTAGTCACTATTCGTACGAAAGATTTGATAGATCTCCAGTAATTCATTTTCAGGTGGTGTCTGACAATTTTGAATTTTTACGGATTGCTGAAGTAAATGAATTTCTTTCTTTATGATTACATCAACTACAGTAGCCATGTTTTATTAGTTCTGCTTTTTTATGCGATTTTAACAGTTTTCATAGCATTTTCGGCCGCACTATTTGATGATGGATGGAATGGTGGAGAAGTGACCTGTTCAATATTATTTAGTTTTAAAAAATTTTCAAAAATTTCAGATGTAAATTGAGTTACATTATCTGATACTAACAGATGGGGTAAACCATATCTTGCAAAACTACTTCGTAAGGCTTCAACCGTTTCCTTAGATGTAATAAAAGTTGTAGGAAAAACTGCGATGCACTTACTGTGAGCATCGATAATTTATTTACAAAGGGTTCCATAAAATCAATGTGAATTTTACTTCAGGGTTCTAGAGACCATTTCGGTGGATTTAAAGGTACTTTACAAGAAGATTTATCTTGTGAACAAGACAAGATTCACAAGTTCTTGCTAAACTTATTATATAGACATCCAAACCGGGTCACCAAAAATATGATCGAGCCATATTGATCATTTTATTTATTCCCATATGTGTGGATTGTAATTCCTTTAACAATTTTTCTCGTAACATTTCGGGAATTATTAAACGATTGTTCTATAAAAGACAATTATTTTGAATGCTAATTTCATTCCTTAATTTAAAATAAGGTTTTGTGTCGTCTGTTATTGCAACAGCTGATTTGTCTTTTGGCCAACCATCTTGAACATATTTAAAATTTGACACAAAATTGTGACATTTTCCACAGCATTTTCAACTGTATAAAATTATAATTCATCTTTTGATGAAAATTAATTTATATAATCAACATCTTCATTCTCCATACTCTCAGAAATATTTAGTGGGAGTCTCGGCAAACTATCGGCAGTATTTAATTCGGATTTTACTCTATTTCGTAACGATAATTTTACAATATTAAACAAGCTTAAACGATTTGCAGAAAACTGTGGAATATCTCTTTTTAGGGTGATAAATTGCAACTATGGGACTGTGATCAGTTCTGAGTAGGGCTGTCAAAAGTATTCAGTTAACCAGTTAATCGCTTAACCGGAAACCGGTTTTTCTATAATGAAATATTCGGCTAGCTGGTTAACCGGTTTGTAGCCGGCTTTTAATCGGTTTATAGCCGGTTTTTTTTACCGATTTATAGCCGGTTTTTAACCGGTTAATAGGCGGCTTTTACCCGGTTAATAGCCGGTTTTTAACCGGTCAATAGACTGTTTTAACCAGTCAATAGCCGGTTTTTAACCGGTCAATAGCCGGTTTCTAACAGGTTCATAGCCGGTTTTTAATTGGTTTGTAGCCGGTTTTTAAATGGTTTGTAATTGGTTTTTAATCGATTTGTAGCCGGTTTTTAATCGGTTTATAGCCGGTTTGTAATCGGTTTCTAACGTAGCTTGACCGGTTTGCAGCCACTTTTGACTGATTAGTATTCAATTTTTGATGGGTTTATACTCTATTTTTAACCGGTTTTTAGCCGGTCTTTATTAATTTTAAAACTGATTTTTATGATCAGTTCATAGCCGTTTTCTGACATAATAAAATATGTGACGTCACAGATTGCTTTTTCTAAGGAGTAACGTACCTACACATTATTTGATTTATTACATATTTCATTGTCTTCTGATATTTATGATTATATAATAATAATTATTCAGCCAATGACATTTAAGAATTTGACTTAGATACAATGTATTGAATATATCCTTGACGACGTGATAAAATCGCTTTTTCGTATTTCGCGTTCATGAAGTGAATATTGTGACACTGTTTTTGTAAAAATGGCATTGAAATATTACAGTGAAACGTTTTGTATAATTATTTCTGGGGCTTTTTGAAATTGTAAAGTTGGTAAATTTGTCTGAGTGTCAAATAAATGTCTGCTGTTTTAATTGTCATTACATGTCATTACTCATGGAAAATTACTGAAATTCGATTTTTTATAGTCAGTGAAGCACTCTTTTAAAATAAAAAAAAAATAATGTTAACTATAACCTAACGTCCAAATAACTCGACAAAATGCCATATATCAAAATAAATTTCAAATGCTTATTGAAACTGTCAATGTTTCCAACCTTAATATGTTATTATTTCTTTTAATATTGAGATAAAAGTAAATTACATCGAAATAGGAAATAATTCGTTAGTCACGTGATATGTTTTCCGCCAATCAACATTCAGAATTTCCATAGTTACATGTCTATCACAGCGATGATAAAAAACAAAGAATATCACCTTATTTCTATTCGTTACTAACTACTAAGGCATTTTTACAATATTGACAATTAATTTTAATAAAAATTCATTATATTCTCTTATTAAATATAAGTTCGTGATATTAATAATGAAGAAAGGAGTGAAAGTACCAAGCGTTTAATGGTTTATAGGTGAAAACAAAAGGCATAAATGGTGCACGCGTATTGTAAAATTCTTTATTACGGACGTTTGGGGCTTAGGGCAAGCCCATCTTCAGCAATCGTTGAATATACAGTAATAATTCAAATTTATGACAAAAAAAATTTAAAGTTGTATTAGACACGATGATATGAACAACATCGAAAACAATTTTAAATACAGTATTTCAACAACCTTCCGAATCAATACGGAGTTGGTGAAATATAAATAATAATCGAAGATATTGCTCGCATACCATATACGTATATCATATACCATTGCTAAACAATAAATTGTCAAAATTTTAGTGCACACAGGGAAACTTTGTTTTACCGAAATTTATTTCCCAAAGAAGAAGTACGATGGTTCTAAAAAGTTAACGGCGCCGTTAATACTCGATACCTACGTTTTGAAGAAATTTTTGAACATGCACCAAATTAAAGGTTATAAACCGGTTTTCTGATCGGCTAAAAACTGACTGAACCGGTTAAAAACCGGCCGGTTATAGACGATACGATAGCAAGTGCTTCTTTCTCAATTTGCGAATACTTACATTCAAGGTACGAGAAGCGATCAGGCTCTCCAATCCATTCAACATCTTATGCATAATTACGGCCCCTAAACCATATAAGCTTGCGTCTGGTGTAACAATAATTGGTCGCGCTGAATTAAAATGAACTAAAACTGGATTAGATATTAAAATTTGTTTTACTTTATTAAATGCATTATAACATTTGCTGGACCACTGCCATTTGACCTTATCTTTTAATAAATTATAAAGCGGATGCAATGTAGTAGTAATATTAGATACAAATTTTGAATAGAAATTTACTAAATCTAAGAATGATTTTAATTGCGTAACATTTTGTGGAATAGGTGCATTCTTTATTGCTTTTATTTTATTGTCCGATGCATGTAAACCATTTTTATCTATAACATGACCTAGATACGTAACTATAGGTTAAAAAAAACTACATTTATCCAAAGATATTTTAAAACCTACCTTCTCTAATCTGGTTAATACTTTTTGTAATGTTTAATATGCTCTTCTTTATTTTTTCCAGTAACTAGTATGTCATCTGAAAATATTCCAACATTGTCTAAACCTTGTAACAAAGACTCCATCATTTTTTAAATTAGGATGGAGCACATGCCACCTTATAATTTAACGATTATATATAAAAAGTCCTTTATGTGTGTTAATTGTCATTAGTTCTTGAGATTTCGAATTTAAACTCAATTGCCGATAAGCTTGGGACAAATCTCATTTTGAAAATAATTTCCTCTCTTGAAAATTGCCAAAAATATCTTCGATACGTGGCAAGGGATATTGATATATCAATAAAAGTGTTTACAGTTACCTTAAAAACACCACTATCAAAACTGGTACAATTGGAGTAGCCCATTGGCTGTAATTTATAGGCTAAATAATTTTTAATTTTTGAACACGATCCAGCTCATTTTTAACTTTTAATTTTAATGCATAAGGTAGTGTTCTATTTCTATTTTTTCCATATTGATTTGCATTTGTACAATTTAATTAATTTATTCTTAAATTAAATAATTTTAGAAAATCTTTCCCAACAACCACTTTTACGAATTACAAATAAATTCAGTTTATGATACATATTTTTAAATTTTACATTTACATTTACATTTAATTTACCAAGTGGCAATATTTTGTTTCCGTTATAGGGTATTAAACTTTGATTAGTTGGTATAAGTTAAAATATATTTAATTTCTGTTTCCATAAAACACGGAACAGCTGATAAACTAGCTCCAGTGTCTATTTAACCCATTTTTTCCCGGTGTTCCAAAATTGGAACATAAGGTTTTTCCCCGAATTATGAAAAAAGGTTCAATCAATAGAGATTTCTTGATTTTCATGCTTATTCTACACATATGTGAATAAATTTTGGTGCATAGATCGTTGAATTTATTTGATATATATATATATATATATATATATATATATATATATATATATAATTTTGTTTTAAATTTTACTATAAGTGCTGACAAAAATGTCGTCGCAAATAGATGTAAATTATTTTTTAAGTATATCATATTATGTACAGGGCATTATTGCATCATGTTCGTAAATGCATGTAAATTCATTATCGTTAAAGATATTACAAAAATAGTTTTCGGATTGTTTTTCACATTACATAAAACTTTATGTTCCAAAAATGGAGCACCGGGATTTTATGCACGCTCAATTGGAAACATATGTCATAGCATAAGCTACGGTTACAATGTATATGTCGTCAACAAATTGTAAAATCTGTCTTTTTTTATAACGCCTAGTAGGATTCAAAATGACTACTTGAATTGTAAAGTGAATATTTGGACATTTCTTGTAAGCTTTCTCGACATGTTATTCATTTTAGAATTTGTCTAGTCATTTTGAAAATGACTTGGCGTTTTATAAAAAGACGAATGTTATAATGTGCTCACAACATATATACAGTATGGTCACAGGAATGGCCCAATTCCTCCAAGGCAATAAAAACGCGTGTTCCATCAGGTAAAACAGGCGTGCCATTTTTAAATATAACTTCACTAAAAATGCAAAAAAAAATTATAAAAAGGATGTTATTTTATGTTTTGTAATACAAAAAAGCTATATACTTTGTTATTAGCTTAGTTTACTTTACGATATTTTAAATATACTTTTCCTTTGTAATTTATTCGCTTTATTTCCATTGACAACTGTTAGTAGACCCAGTGTTCTATTTTTTTGGAACATCAAAAGGCATTAAATAAACAAAATAACTAAAATGTTTTGTTATATTATACTTTTGATATTTATTCTTGACATATAAGCATAGCATTATCAAAATTTCAAAAAAAAAATAATAATAATTCGGGCATTAATGGAATAAAATTCAAATGGAATATTTTGAATTAAAATTTTTAATGTTATTAAATTTGTATGACTATCATTTAGACGAAATAATTGCATCTTTGTTTCTTCAGATTCTATAGTTATGTGTTGATTTATGTCGCTTGCTAATTGGTACCTTATTTTTATTTTTGCACATGTGATATCTTTTAACGCACACGTAACACACAATATTTTTAAAGTAGCACTTATTTTTGTTATGATTTGATTTGCCACTCACTGACACACTTCACCTCCCCGTTGATGTCGTTGCTCATTCCTGCTTTGTTGGCTGATGGTCCTGCACGTACATGATGGAAACTGGGCTGCTGCCTTGTCGATGGCAATTTCAACGACAACGGCGAATTTATTACATATTTCATTGTCTTCTGATATTTATGATTATATAATAATAATTATTCAGCCAATGACATTTAAGAATTTGACTTAGATACAATGTATTGAATATATCCTTGATGACGTGATAAAATCGCTTTTTCGTATTTCGCGTTCATGAAGTGAATATTGTGACACTGTTTTTGTAAAAATGGCATTGAAATATTACAGTGAAACGTTTTGTATAATTATTTCTGGGGCTTTTTGAAATTGTAAAGTTGGTAAATTTGTCTGAGTGTCAAATAAATGTCTGCTGTTTTAATTGTCATTACATGTCATTACTCATGGAAAATTACTGAAATTCGATTTTTTATAGTCAGTGAAGCACTCTTTTAAAATAAAAAAAAATAATGTTAACTATAACCTAACGTCCAAATAACTCGACAAAATGCCATATATCAAAATAAATTTCAAATGCTTATTGAAACTGTCAATGTTTCCAACCTTAATATGTTATTATTTCTTTTAATATTGAGATAAAAGTAAATTACATCGAAATAGGAAATAATTCGTTAGTCACGTGATATGTTTTCCGCCAATCAACATTCAGAATTTCCATAGTTACATGTCTATCACAGCGATGATAAAAAACAAAGAATATCACCTTATTTCTATTCGTTACTAACTACTAAGGCATTTTTACAATATTGACAATTAATTTTAATAAAAATTCATTATATTCTCTTATTAAATATAAGTTCGTGATATTAATAATGAAGAAAGGAGTGAAAGTACCAAGCGTTTAATGGTTTTTAGGTGAAAACAAAAGGCATAAATGGTGCACGCGTATTGTAAAATTCTTTATTACGGACGTTTGGGGCTTAGGGCAAGCCCATCTTCAGCAATCGTTGAATATACAGTAATAATTCAAATTTATGACAAAAAAATTTTAAAGTTGTATTAGACACGATGATATGAACAACATCGAAAACAATTTTAAATACAGTATTTCAACAACCTTCCGAATCAATACGGAGTTGGTGAAATATAAATAATAATCGAAGATATTGCTCGCATACCATATACGTATATCATATACCATTGCTAAACAATAAATTGTCAAAATTTTAGTGCACACAGGGAAACTTTGTTTTACCGAAATTTATTTCCCAAAGAAGAAGTACGATGGTTCTAAAAAGTTAACGGCGCCGTTAATACTCGATACCTACGTTTTGAAGAAATTTTTGAACATGCACCAAATTAAAGGTTATAAACCGGTTTTCTGATCGGCTAAAAACTGACTGAACCGGTTAAAAACCGGCCGGTTATAGACGATACGATAGCAAGTGCTTCTTTCTCAATTTGCGAATACTTACATTCAAGGTACGAGAAGCGATCAGGCTCTCCAATCCATTCAACATCTTATGCATAATTACGGCCCCTAAACCATATAAGCTTGCGTCTGGTGTAACAATAATTGGTCGCGCTGAATTAAAATGAACTAAAACTGGATTAGATATTAAAATTTGTTTTACTTTATTAAATGCATTATAACATTTGCTGGACCACTGCCATTTGACCTTATCTTTTAATAAATTATAAAGCGGATGCAATGTAGTAGTAATATTAGATACAAATTTTGAATAGAAATTTACTAAATCTAAGAATGATTTTAATTGCGTAACATTTTGTGGAATAGGTGCATTCTTTATTGCTTTTATTTTATTGTCCGATGCATGTAAACCATTTTTATCTATAACATGACCTAGATACGTAACTATAGGTTAAAAAAAACTACATTTATCCAAAGATATTTTAAAACCTACCTTCTCTAACCTGGTTAATACTTTTTGTAATGTTTAATATGCTCTTCTTTATTTTTTCCAGTAACTAGTATGTCATCTGAAAATATTCCAACATTGTCTAAACCTTGTAACAAAGACTCCATCATTTTTTAAATTAGGATGGAGCACATGCCACCTTATAATTTAACGATTATATATAAAAAGTCCTTTATGTGTGTTAATTGTCATTAGTTCTTGAGATTTCGAATTTAAACTCAATTGCCGATAAGCTTGGGACAAATCTCATTTTGAAAATAATTTCCTCTCTTGAAAATTGCCAAAAATATCTTCGATACGTGGCAAGGGATATTGATATATCAATAAAAGTGTTTACAGTTACCTTAAAAACACCACTATCAAAACTGGTACAATTGGAGTAGCCCATTGGCTGTAATTTATAGGCTAAATAATTTTTAATTTTTGAACACGATCCAGCTCATTTTTAACTTTTAATTTTAATGCATAAGGTAGTGTTCTATTTCTATTTTTTCCATATTGATTTGCATTTGTACAATTTAATTAATTTATTCTTAAATTAAATAATTTTAGAAAATCTTTCCCAACAACCACTTTTACGAATTACAAATAAATTCAGTTTATGATACATATTTTTAAATTTTACATTTACATTTACATTTAATTTACCAAGTGGCAATATTTTGTTTCCGTTATAGGGTATTAAACTTTGATTAGTTGGTATAAGTTAAAATATATTTAATTTCTGTTTCCATAAAACACGGAACAGCTGATAAACTAGCTCCAGTGTCTATTTAACCCATTTTTTCCCGGTGTTCCAAAATTGGAACATAAGGTTTTTCCCCGAATTATGAAAAAAGGTTCAATCAATAGAGATTTCTTGATTTTCATGCTTATTCTACACATATGTGAATAAATTTTGGTGCATAGATCGTTGAATTTATTTGATATATATATATATATATATATATATATATATATATATATATATATATATATATATATATATATATATAATTTTGTTTTAAATTTTACTATAAGTGCTGACAAAAATGTCGTCGCAAATAGATGTAAATTATTTTTTAAGTATATCATATTATGTACAGGGCATTATTGCATCATGTTCGTAAATGCACCGGGATTTTATGCACGCTCAATTGGAAACATATGTCATAGCATAAGCTACGGTTACAATGTATATGTCGTCAACAAATTGTAAAATCTGTCTTTTTTTATAACGCCTAGTAGGATTCAAAATGACTACTTGAATTGTAAAGTGAATATTTGGACATTTCTTGTAAGCTTTCTCGACATGTTATTCATTTTAGAATTTGTCTAGTCATTTTGAAAATGACTTGGCGTTTTATAAAAAGACGAATGTTATAATGTGCTCACAACATATATACAGTATGGTCACAGGAATGGCCCAATTCCTCCAAGGCAATAAAAACGCGTGTTCCATCAGGTAAAACAGGCGTGCCATTTTTAAATATAACTTCACTAAAAATGCAAAAAAAAATTATAAAAAGGATGTTATTTTATGTTTTGTAATACAAAAATGCTATATACTTTGTTATTAGCTTAGTTTACTTTACGATATTTTAAATATACTTTTCCTTTGTAATTTATTCGCTTTATTTCCATTGACAACTGTTAGTAGACCCAGTGTTCTATTTTTTTGGAACATCAAAAGGCATTAAATAAACAAAATAACTAAAATGTTTTGTTATATTATACTTTTGATATTTATTCTTGACATATAAGCATAGCATTATCAAAATTTCAAAAAAAAAAAAATAATATTTCGGGCATTAATGGAATAAAATTCAAATGGAATATTTTGAATTAAAATTTTTAATGTTATTAAATTTGTATGACTATCATTTAGACGAAATAATTGCATCTTTGTTTCTTCAGATTCTATAGTTATGTGTTGATTTATGTCGCTTGCTAATTGGTACCTTATTTTTATTTTTGCACATGTGATATCTTTTAACGCACACGTAACACACAATATTTTTAAAGTAGCACTTATTTTTGTTATGATTTGATTTGCCACTCACTGACACACTTCACCTCCCCGTTGATGTCGTTGCTCATTCCTGCTGTTGTTGGCTGATGGTCCTGCACGTACATGATGGAAACTGGGCTGCTGCCTTGTCGATGGCAATTTCAACGACAACGGCGAATTTATCAGTAATTTTTTCTTCGAATAATCGATCCTGGATCGACCCTTTTTGAAAACCAACAATAAAACGGTCACGTAATTGATTGTCAATTTCAGTTGCACTGCGCAATGAGCGGCTAAACTTTGTACTCGAGTTAACCATTCGTTTGCCCATTCACTATTTGTCATTATGGCATTAAAAATTTTATACCGAGATGCAAAATTAGATATTGCTGGTTTAAAATGTGTCCATTTTATCGGTTAACTGTATGTAGGTTTTTAATTCCGTTTTTTTGGCAATGCTGGGTTATAAATTAATTTATACGTGTTTTCACTTAACATGTTTAAGAATATAGTGCACTTTTTATTTGTATCCATGATCTCATTTGGGACGAAAAAGATTTCAAGGCGTGCTTTAAAAATTGTCCAGTCACCCGATGCCGGATCAAACTCGCAAAAGTGCCCGACCGCATTATCACCAATTTTATGTGTAATTTATTACATTTAATATTTAATTTACAAAGATTCTCGTCGCCACAGTGAAGTTTTAAGGGATTTAGTTATATAAGGTTCGCTAAATAAAAGATTTAGTACTGTACTAACTTTAGTAACTTAATTCACCAAGTCAGAAATCAACTGCCTATCAGTGACTTGCAATATTTTACAAAAAACGTACGAATGCCAGTTTGAACAATAGAATAAAAACCAGTGCCTCTAAACATGTTGTCAATATGTATAAGAAAATATGATTAAATAATATAATATAAAATAAATATTATTTCGAGTGGAAATTGTACTGAAATGTGTCTATAGTTGCAGAGTTGATTTTGAAAATACAAAAATTTTAGCTAAGGAAAACCACTGGATTAGAAGATTGATAAGAGAAGCTATTGAAATCCAAAAGTCACCCAATAATATCAATCTTAACACAGGCTATGAACTAAATAAATCATGGTACCCTGTTATTCGTTCGTAATTTTTCTTATTCATTTGTATGTTTAATGTTTTACCATTTATCAATGTATCTATGATTTCATATACTTGTAGTCTTGACTACATATTTATTTATGTTATTATTATAAAAACCTGAAGAAGACAGCATCTTGCTGTCGAAACGTTGTTGTTTTTAATAAATTTATACAGAACTATACCCAAATATTGTTTAATTTTATAAAACATAGAGTTGATATCGGTCAGTCGCTAGTCGTAGTAACTTGCAATATTGTAGTCTTAGAATAAAGTAATAAAGTTGTAATTTTTCCTTGTTAAAAAACCTCCTTTCAAGTTGACAAACATAATTGGCGCAGTTGCTGTAGAATTATCGAAATTGAACGTATTCTACGCATAACTTTCGTTTGAAACAGAAATGGCGCCACCAACCCAATCAGTTAATATTGACCCTATTGATTATCAAGTTTTGAGATTATATTTGGATTCAATTCCAAAATATGAAGAAAAATCTGTTGTGGCCAGCACAAAACCTTCCGTCAATTCGATGTATTTTGTATATATCCCATACCAAAAGTTCCTTGAAAAAGATTCTGTATATCCTATAAATTTGTAACACGAACACACTATTTTTTACAAATTCTATACCGAAAGTTCCTTTCCCTGTTTTATTATTGGTCGCTGTTTCTTACTCTTCTCTTTTAATCATTCCTGTCCAACGCATCTTCTTCACACAATTCTTCCTCTCTCAAATCTTCTGCTACACAGTCCTTCCATCTTCTTCTCTTTGGAGGGACACTCTATCACATTCACACATAACTTTCTGACCCTATACTTTCAACTTCGGTTTTGCATTTGACACTGACATCTGTCAATTATATTTTTCTGAATATATCTGTTGTTTCCATAATTTTAACAAAGCTGACTAATTTTTGAAAGTTAATCTCTCTTAATGTCTATAACTCTATATCTTTTAAATATGAACGAAACTATATAATCAAACCGTATAGAGAATAAGATATTCTTTCATATTGATAATCACAAAATGTCGAAAAATAATATTTAACTGCGTTTTTTCAAGATAAACTGTTAAAAACTTCAAATAAGGGTACTTCTGGTGGATCAATTGTAACCAAAATCTAATCAGCTCTTCATATGGATGTAAAGAAGGGTACTTCTGGTGGATCAATTGTAACCAAAATCTAATCAGCTCTTCATATGGATGTAAAGAAAGAATTATAATTTTAAGAATTGTAGTATTGGAGTTATCGTCGGAGAAAAATTTGTCACACACGGACACACACAAGGACACACACACACACACACATACAGACATCATCTTAAAAATAGTAAATTCGTATTCCAGGGGCCCTAAAAGGTGCTTATTCATTAAAAACTCAGCAACGATTTTTTTGACCAAAAACAATACTTTCCTTACCTAAATGTGACGGAAGGTAAAAACATACATTAAACATATTTATTGAAAATTGCCAAAATTTAATTCAAACTTTTACAGTACTGATCTAAATTTTCAAAATTTCTTAACCAGAGTAATTTTGGGTAAATTATACAATTGCGTACAACTTTGGATCGGTTCAAAAACGGAATTAACAACTTGGAAAGATAATACAGATACTTTAAGTCTAAATTTTGGTGATCAAAGAAATATTGATTATTTAATACAAGATCTAATTCTTAGATCCTAAGACCAAGGCCCTTAAAACAAATGTTAGATTAAGAAGCCCAGACAGTTTAGAAAAAGCCATGAGCCTCTTCATAGAGGAAGAAAATTTCTTGTATTCCATTCAGAAACCAAATACATTAAATTTACAAAGTACATTTAGACTAACACACTGAATAACTCCAACTAGACAGACTGTACTAACAAATACTATGCACCTCACATTCAATACTATCTTGCAAATCCAGCACCCGAAATACCTGTAAATACACCCCGACAACAACCATCAAGACCAAACTTGATGGCTATTCAAGCAAATCCATTTTTCAAAACAAATACTCAACCTAATTGGCGTCCTACCCAATTTGCACAACGACAACCCCGAATCCGAATGCGCCTTCCAAATTTTATACCATTACAAACACAACAAAATTTCCCTCAAAATCCTGTACGTCTTATTCAAAATCAAAAACAACCAAAAGAGTATGTACCAGAGCCAAGGGATAGTTCGTACTAGAATGTCTATGTAAAAACCTTTTATATCAAACTAACTTTAAAATCAAGATATTAACAATGATAATTCCGATTTTCAAATCGAAATTCAAAATTCCGCTGAAAATGAAACTTGTGAGAACTATACTTACGAACATCCTGGATATGAGAACTCTGAGACAGACTATAGTTAATTTGTTGATTATGACGGATCAAGTTACACATTTGATAACAGTGCCTATGAACTCGAACATGTGGAGAACAAACAAAATTTTCATAAAGCATCAGTGAACCCGAATCAAACCTAATACAGTTAAATGAATTAAAAGCAAATCTGCCCCATATATACGTATCCGAAATTAGTGCAAATTTCCTAATTGACACTGGCATTTCTATAAATTTTATCAAAATTTCACCATTCAGACAGCTCATAATGTCTCATTTCATAAAGAAGTAGCCGGAATACCCTTGTTTCGAATTTTTAATGTTCCCGAAAGTCACAAGTTTTATCTTTTCAAATTTAGTGACAAATATGATGGACTTATAAATGTAATTATTAACCGACTAACAACCTCTTTTGCGAATATCCCTATAGTATTTGAGCCAGATCATTCGAAAGAATCTAAAAACAGTTACACAAAGTAACGGAATTGGATTATTACAATACACAAATTTCGAAAACGGTATTGAAATGCACAAAGCTGTATTAAATGTGTATAATTTTGCAATAATCACAGTGACCAACATTAAAAAAAATCCAGTAAAATTAGATTTTTATCAACCTGGATATCGAAAATCTAAATTCTATTGATAGTCCAGTCAATAGAGGTTTTTACCCTACAAAAGGTGGGGAGAAAACGATTTTAACATATGTTGTTTGGGTAGAGACGGGGATGAAAAATTAAAATTTGTGACCTTGAGGAAGCGCGGGGTGAGCCGCCATCTTGGATCAAAGGTGCGAAAAATGAATTTTTCGCTATTATCTCGAAAACAGGGGCCCGTATCAAAATTTTACAAGAATACAAATTTAAAGCTCCTTACTTTTTGTACAAAAAGGGTAAGAAGTAAATTATGGATGATTTTTAAATATTTTTTGTCAGCGCTTTTTCACAAATTCACCAACCACTCTGACCCGGTTAAAGATACGGTATCGTAATTTAAAAATTTTAATTCAGTTTGGAATTCTCCTTAATATCATGTTAAATGATTTTTGCTCCGATCAGCGGTTAACGAATTATTAACAATTTAAACTTACGTGAAATATCACTAAAATTTTAAAAATCAGCTTAGTGTTCATTTTTACCTCTCGCTAAGAGAGGTATTGGATTCATGCTAAAATTCGCATATCCAGATTTTATTGAATAAGCACGATTTAAGGTCCCTATAATCCGATTATAACATTTTTAAAATGATGTCTGTGTGTGTGTGTGGATGTGTGTATGTGTGTATGTGTGTATGTGTGTATGTGTGTATGTCTGGATGTTGTAGACACGATTGCTCAAAAACTATAAGACTTAAAAAATATTTAACTGCAGCAGTTTCCTCAATCTGACATTCCTGGGAAGAGCTGATTAGATTTTGGTAACAATTGAACAACCGGAAGTAGTAGTTTCTTAGAAAAATTATTCTAAATATAATTTTTTGGGATTTTTTTTTATTAAATATTGAAGAACATAAAATTCTCCATCTAATACACTTAAAAATTTTATTATATCTTGCATAGATCTAGAGATAAAGACACTATAATTTATAGAGTACACTTATCGCAGAGGCTAAGGCACTAAGGAAACCAGTTGACAAATTCCAATGTTTATAACATGACACATGTCATTGTCAAATATCAACAGTTTTACTGACATTCTGATAGCTTTTTCTGGGAAGTATATTTAATTTTTCTTATTGTTTTATTAATTAAATATTTGAAATTATAGGTAAAATTGTGGTAAAATACATATATCCATCAGAAATACCGCCAATCTGGTTAATGAATTGGAACAATCTCTTACATTTAGAAACTTCCTCATACAATGAAAAATATATATAATTAGAATTATATGTGTTCAAAAGACATGTTAAATACAATAAAAAACAATATTTGGGTAAAGTTCTGTAATATTTTGTTATAAAACGACGGTTCGAAAGCGAAGTGCAGTATAATACTTATATAGCCTAATATGGAAATGGCGAGAGGTCTTGTGCTGGCCACAACAGATTTTTTCTTCTGAATTTTGGACACGATTAAAGATAAGCTTTACTATGTATTTAATACGTGCTGAAATTTCAGAAGAAAAAATAAAAACTAAGCCGATTTGCAGATGTTTAAAATTTTAGTGAAATTTCATATAAGTTTAAATTGTTATTAATTCGTTAACCGCTCATCGGAGCAAAAATCGTTTAACATGACATGAAGGAGAATTCCAAACTGAATTAAAATTTTTAAACCGCGGTACCGTATCTTTAACGGGGTCAGAGTGGTTGATGAATTCGTGAAAAAGCGCGGACAAAAATTATTTAAAAATCATCGATAATTTACTTCTTTTGATGCCACGACAAATGTAAACTGTTACAAATAACAAAATCTATTAGACTAAGTATTAAAAAATTAATATTGTGTATATTTTGAGTGATTAAATCTTCTTTCATAAATTGTTGTTCTGGTTACCTATTTTTGAACATAACTCTTATATAGTTCATCCTAGGTAAAAAAATGCAAGAACCCTTTTTGTACAAAAAGTAACGAGCTTTAAATTTGTATCCTTGTAAAATTTTGATACGGGCCAGTGTTTTCGAGATAATAGCAAAAAAGTCATTTTTTGCACCTTTGATCCAAGATGGCGGCTCACGCCGAGCCTCCCCAAGGTCACAAATTTGAATTTTTCATCCCTGTCTCGACCCAAACAACACATGTTAAAATCATTTTTTCCCCACCTTCTGTAAGGCAAAGGTCTTTTTTGATCTCCATTGACTGGACTATGAACTAAATTTCATTGAAAAAATAGAAACTCATAATGAGATTGACACCGAAATTAACAATATATTAAAACAAAATATATAAAACTAGGTCATTGTAACAAGGAAGAGAAAGATGCATTAAGGAAATTATGCTTTGATTATAGAGGCATTTGTTATTGCGAAGCTATTCCAATTAGTTTTATAAATTAAGTGAATCACAAAATTAAATTACGAGACGGAACCCCTATTCATGTAAAATATACATATATACCGGGAATTTATACGATTTTATATGACTAGGGGTTTCGTCTCGTAATTTAATTTTGTGATTCACTTAAAAACCTCCAGCTATATAATTTTTATTAATTTAAATACATACCTACGTATTTAGTAATGCTTCAGACTATATTATGTTTCATTGCATATGATTATTGCTTTATTTACGATTTTCTTTATTATTTAATATGTCACTATTATTAATTTTAAGTGATTAGTTTTTTGACAATGACGTTTACCTGTCAGTTACACTCATTTGAAAAATAAACTGTGTAACAAAGCAATTATATTTATCTTAGGCTTCAGGATAAAAAAAAAATTAATTTATCTGTAAAATTATATAGAAAAAGTATTAATGTATACATGTACAAAATTTAATAATCTATAATTTTCATAATGACATAAAATGCGAAAAAATGGCATTTAATGGTATTTTTTGAAGAAAATCCCTTATGACCTTCAAGTAAAGTGCCATTTCCGTTTATCCGATTTACACTAAAATCTAATGGCTTCTTGTCGTATTAGAATAAGTTAGAAATACAAGGCTTCAGAATTTTCTTAATGATGGTGTTTGAGTTAGCGCGAAGACAAAATTCATACACATGCACACGCACACATACACATACATACACACATATACACACATTCAGACATCATCGTGAAAATGTTAAAAATGGATTTTAGGGACCTTAAAACGTGGTCATTTACTAAAATTTCGATATGTGATTTTTAGCACGATCCCTATACCTCCCTTACCAAGGGTAGCGGGAGGTAAAATTATGTTTGAATTTTTGAAAAATTATACGAGCTGGAAATATATTTGTCACATGAATATCCATACGGAACAACTGTATAAAGATTTTAGTAGAGCATTTTTGAATAATTTAGGTAGGTCCAAAATTAGTCAAATGTGTCAAGTTATTAAATATAGTTAGAGATCAAGAAGAACAAATTATGTTAACAAAAAATCATCATGACGCTAAAACAAACTATAGGGGTTAAACAAAACAATGGAGTATTTAAAAAGAAATTATTACTGGAAACAGATGAAGCCAACTATAACTAACTTTATTAATGCATTTGCCAAAGTGCAAACCAAACAAACCATATGTCCTTTTAATGTTAATTGAATCTACAACTAGACCATTCCAAATTGTTCACATAAATGTTTTTGCTTTCAAGAAGAAAAATTATTTAACTTTAGTAGATGCCTTTATAAAATTTGTGCAGGCAATTTTTATAGAAGGTAAGAGCGCGATTAATATTAGCAATGCTCTAATAAAATACTTTTCATCATTTGGTGTTCCCGAAAATTTAATTCTGGACAACGGAAAAGAATTCAACAATACCACTGTACACGAATTCCTAAAATTACACAAAATTGATGTTCACTTCACTACACCACATCATAACGAATCTAATGGAATTGTCGAACGATTTCATTCGACCGTCATCGAACATTTAAGAATATTAAAATAATTTTCAGATGATAACAGCGATCTAATAAATAATGCAATTATTGGGTACAATAATTCGATCCATAGTTAAAACCAATTATACGCCCTTTGAGCTAGATATTGGTCATATAAAGTTAAGTAGTTCAAATGAGATATTTACCAAAAATCATTTTATATTGACTGCGTAGAGAGTCACAAAGCAAGTTTAAAACGTGTTTAACAAGCAGTTTCAGACAAATTACAAACAAACAAAGAAAAAATAGTTTCGAAATCAAATACAAAAGGAGACGAAAACAACGGATTTAAATTACATCAAATTGTATTTAAATAGAATCCTTTGCATAGGAATAAAAAGAATTCAAAATTTTTAGGACCCTACAAAATTACAAAAATATTAAACAAAAACTAAGTAGAAATAACAAATCAGAATAAAAAAGATAAATCTGATGTAATACATATTAAAGAACTAAGAAAACTTTTTGTTGCAGATCATGGTTCTTCATTGTTACCGCAACGTTAGAATTACCGAAATATAATCCTGGCCTTTTTTTCTCTAAAACTGGGCCATTCCCAAATACAGACAGTATAGTTAACATACACGAAGATAAAGTTTCAACTCAAATAAAAAATTGAAATCCCTCTCTAATAAAAATACATAAAAAAAAGCCTTAGTAGAAGGACTAGGTTCAATTATTAAATCTTGATCAGAGAGAAGCCGAAAAATATGACGATATAATATCTTTCTAAAGTGTCAAATAACCAAAACAAGCTTGAAAAACACTTTAATAATCAAATAACTATTGCAAACACCAATTCAAAATTTTAATGATAATATTCAAAAACTTTCAGACAACCAAATTCGTTTAAATTCAAATATAAAGTAATTAGAATCAATTATTAGTAGCACCTTAATAGAATATGCAGAAACAATGAATAATGCACTTTTATAAACTGTAATAGCACAATATACATCAAATCTACAAATTATTTATGAATTGCTTAAAAAAATCGGAGTGGCTATTACTTTTTCTAAATCAAATGTATTTCACAATACCATTGTTGAACCAAACGATTTATTGCCGAAATTATTTTATTATACAAACAATGAAAAAATATTAACAAATAATGAAAAAAAAAAAATTAGTAAAAGTTGTTTATTTACGGAGATAATGAATAAAGTTTGAAATTATTTTAGTAGCAGCTAGGGTGCTGTGCATTAGTGTCATAACAATTGTTTGCAATCGTGTCTTGTCATTATTTCGTAATCTTTCGTGTATTTGAGTTTTTATTATGACGCATCATTTCAACAACGAAGAATTTATGGATATGATATTAGCGTACGGAGAAGCAGAACAAAATTCAGTAGCTGCAGCTCGCCTTTATGCACAAAGGTTTCCCCAAAGACATCATCCGTGCATGTGGTACATCATGAATTCGTCGCGCTCAAATGTGCATCGAAAATGAAGGGAATAACTTCAAACAATTGCTATGATACTAATGCACAGCACCCTAGTCAATTAATTTTTTATTAGTTTATTGCTACTAAATTAATTTCAAACTTTATTCTTTACCTCCGTAAATAAACAACTTTTATTAAATTATTTTTCATTATCTGTCATTACCTATCACAAGCTATCATTCCTCACATTTATGCGTATAGGTCAAGAATCACCCTGTAGTAAAGGTAATCAAATAACATTTTTATTAGAAACCCCAATCATGGAAACCGAATATTTTAATTATAATCATTTAAATTCTTTACCTACCCCAAATCAGATTTCATTTAAAACCATTATTCCACATTCAAAATTCCTCATTTCCAATGGGCAGATTCGTTCTTCGATTCGCAATGTAAAGATATTCTACCAGAAGAATTTTTGTGCCGAGATGTCCACGTCGCCAAAATAAACGAAGACGCCCCATGCGAAGTTCAAATCTTGAATTTCAACACAACAAACTGCGTAGCTGTCCCAGTCTTTTTATCGAACATCAAAATCCAGAAGAAAGAGAAGAATCACTGATTATCATCACACCCTATAATGTTGCTGCCATTCAAAAATGTGGTACAAATACAAACAATATTCCCTTAAACGGAACTTACTTGACTGAAATTAATAATGAGTGTGAAGTGAAAAAAAAAACACTATTCTAAAAACTTTCCAAACCAGTAAAACAAATTTTATAAACATTGTTTTGTCAAATTTACCATCAATACTAAGTCGGAACAAGAAAGACATTTTAAACCATACACAAATTAAATTAGACATAAATAATAAACCTGGATGAAACAAAAAACTTAATTTCAATAATGGACAATGAAAATTTTAATCATCAAAAAATTGAAAATCAACCAAACTATTATAATAAACTCAGTATATATACAGTGCTATTATACGCGTACATTAATGATTTAAATTGTGTATATTTTACTTTTTATTGCTTTGTGCAGAAACGGAAACAAAGGCCCAGTTCCCAAGTCCAAAAAGGCATCGCAATGTGAGTAAACTCTGTGGCTAAAACCCCCATAGTTCTTCACTAGGGATGGAGGAGTTACATCCTGTAAATCCATTACATCGTAAGAAATAGGAAACCGCTGATACATCTCATGAAATATGTTGTAAATATGAGTATAGTAACAAAAAACATGGAGTTGATAGTTGTCAGTCGTTAGTTGTAGAAACTTGTAGTATTGTAGTCTTAGAATAAAGTAATAAAGTTGTAATTTTTCCTTTTTAAAAAACCTCCTTTCAATTTGACAAACATAGTTACCTACAGGCGTTTAATTTGGGAAATCAGTTTTTCTTTTCGCAAGCGTTATCTAATTATTTTATAGAAAAAAAATGCATCAAATAAAAGTTATAGAGTTATAAAGTTACAAGTTCGGAACATTTTGGATTTTGGTCAGAACCACGAGTATACATATCATAAAATTAATAATAAAAAGAAAACTTTAAAAAGGACAAATCATGTCCAACGTACTGATTCCAAAGAAATGGAGTTATCAGATATAGTTACAAGTTTTTCGACACTAAAAACATTAATTGTAAAAAATTGAGCTTTGTCTTTGACTGTAACAGTTTCACAAAATTGACTTCGTAACCGCAAAAAGCAAAATAGCCGTACGGCCGATGAAGATAAATCGTATGAGTGATAAAAAAAAACTTTAGTGCAGAGGTATATATTAAATTTTATTTGAAATAAAAACTTTGTGAAAATGACAGGAATATTTATTTTTACCTCCCGCTACCCTAGGTAAGGGAGGTATAGGGATCGTGCTAAAAATCGCATATAGAGATTTTATTGAGTAAGCACGTTTTGATGTCCCCAGAATCCGATTTTAACATTTTTACAATGATGTCCGTAGGATGTATGTGCGTGTGTGTTTGTGTGAGTGGATCGTGTGGACACGATTACTCAAATACTATTAATCATAAAAATTTTAAATTTTGTATACTCATTCTATACTAATGTGGGAAGAGTTCATTAGTTTTTAGTGTATATCGGATAACGGGAAGTATCATTTATAAAAGCTTTTAACGGTTTTTCTTGTAAAAAATTCATTGAATATAGTTTTTTAGCAACTTTTACTAACACAAATTGAATATAATGGCACAATCTTCAATTTTACGATAATAGCATTTAGTAAATAACTTGAAATAACTTTAAATATTATATTATAAAATAATTTATTTTTGTACATCACTGTGCCTCTGTGTCAAACAAAAACAATACTTTAATAACAAATTCGACATATTTAAACAAATGTCACTGTCACGAAGCAATTACATTAAAATTAATAATGAAACGTACTTAAGAAAAATTTAGAAGTTTAAATATGATCCTAATGAAATTAATGTTTGTAAAAATAACATATTTTTATCATACATAAATATTAGATATGCAGGATAATTCGATTTAAGTTTGATGTTTGCAGCATTATATATCAAACAGCTCTCAATAAGAACGTGATTTCAACGTGTTAAATAATTGTTTGCAACTACACATTTATGAAATAGATAATGTACGGCGAAGAATTTGCAGATTGCGTTTTAGAGCATAAGGAAGTTGGTGATGATTTTGACAATAATGTGCGTGTGACGATTTTTCCTTAAAATATATTCATGATCCAAAACTTTGCTAAGTTGGTATTTAATACTCTTATATAATTTGAAACAACATATTTGATTTTGACTATTAAAATTTATTTAAAATCAAACATTTGGGAAAATGAAAAGAATATTTATTTATATTTATAGGTTATCATTTTGTAAATGTCAGTCTGATACTTAATGTTGATAATCTTCGAACATAGAGGTTATCGTAAAAGCACTCAAAATTAGGTATGTTTTTTTTTTTTAATCTTCATCGGAAATGTTTTGTTCGTTCGTTTTGCAGGTATTTTTTGTCATTTTAAGTATAAATTTACAAATTTACTAACATATCGCAAACCTATCCAAATTATCTTGTGTGTACAGCAATTAACATAAGGTTGACAACACTACTATTGCATGAAATCGTCATATAATGGATTATTTTAGTGCCTATTTCTGAGCTTTTATTAACGATTTTTGTGCACTTTAGTGGCGATTTTAAATAAAAATATTTTTGTGCTTTTTTGTGCGAAATATGTATAGGCCCAGTATTTCCATCTGTGGTTAAAAGTTAAATTGTCAACTTATGTGTTATTTAAAATGAAAAATGTAGCATCGAAAAATTACATGTCTAACTTTTTATTACTTTTGTTATAATATCAACGATACGGTTTTTGTTTAATTGAGAGTTAAGTTAACATACAGTTTAACCAAAGATGAAAATAACGAGCCTTAATATTCGGGAATTTCTGGCATGCTCAATATATTTCAAAACATGATATTAACAACATTATTGAGACCTTTAGAGCTACTTGTAAAGCTAAAGACTTGGCTCGTTTACAAAGCTCAACTTACTGTGATATTTATAAAGCTATACAATCAAATCCTGAGCCGGAAAACTATTTATTTTCACGTATGCCGATTTACAAAACCCGTATCATGTGCCAAATTAGACTTTCTTGCAATCGTGGTCTGAGGATAATCCACAATGGAATAATTTATCAACTAACTGCTGACGAATTATGTACAATATGTAGTTTGTATAAAAATGAAACTACTTACCATTTTTTTGTGGAATGCCCTATTTACAAACCTCTTAGAATGACTTATCTACCACAAATAAGTAATTGTACGGAGAATAGTTTTTATAACCTTTTTACAAATCTTAATTCAGAAAAGATAAATTGTATAATTCATTTCACCATAGCCGCACTTAAACTCCGTAGCTTTTGCAGAAATGAATAACTCCTCAAATATTTAAATATCTCATTCATTAACATAAATGAAACTTTTCTTCACTTGCTTTGCTTTATCTTTATTTTTATATTCTTAGATTTTAGGCAATTGTCGTCTCTGCCAATGTAATCATTATTTTGAAATTTTTATACTGTTTGTAATACTTATTCATAATTCTGTAAAATTTTATATAAGATACCCTAACTTACTCTGTACACATTAATATAGCTAATTGAAAACAGAGCTGGGCAGTAACTAGTTACTTTAGGAACTTAGTTACTAACTAGTTACTTTTACGTAACTTGTAACGTATCTTAGTTGCTTTTTAAAATATGGTAACTGTAACTGTAACTTAACTTGCTGCGGAAAAATAGTTGGTAACTTTACGGTTTTTAGTTACTAGTTACTTGAGTAACGTAAGTTACTTAAAGTAACTCAGAAATAAGAATGTAACTTAAGTTAGTCAAAGTAACTTAAAAAGTGGAATATAACTTAGTCATAAAAAGTAACGGGGGGGATTAAAATTTCTAAGAAATATTTTGTTGAGGCTGATGCCTTTTTTAGAAACACTAACTAAAACTGTTTTGTTTTAAATAAATGTCTGTCCAGAGTGGGAGTGTTGCGCGCAGCATCGAGCATACCCTCTGTAATGTGCAACTTTTATTTTAATACATAGTTAAATTCAGTATTATTGTTGATTGATTTCAAGCCATAATAGATAATAAAATAAGAATTATATTCATTAATAATAGAGTTTTTGTACGGTAAACAGAAGAACTAAAAATAACACATTATTTTAACTTTTAATTCTAGAGTTAAAAAGTCACTAAATGTTAAATTTGACTTACAAAATATATTATTTTCAAATGTTTTCCTTGCTTACAAATGATACGTTTTAATAAATTATAATTAAACTGCCACTAAATCATCAAAATTATTCCAATTTTCAGGTTATACAAAAAATAGTGTATTTTGTTCGTTGTTCCAAGGGTTGCAAGACTTAAATTTGTCTCATTTTTGCAAATTCCCTTCTCACAAGATAAAATGTCACTTTTAATTTTTATATTATATTTTAATGTAGGTCCGCAGGGCCTTTTATCAGATTTTTGGGCCCTAGGCCAAATTTTTTTTCGGGCCCCTCCCTCTTTATAGTAAAAAACAAGTACGTACAAATATTTGTATAATTATAATGTAAGTTTATTTATTAAAGAAAAAAATAAAATTGCCTGCTGAGAGAAAAGCTTCTCAATTATACAGTTTGAGGTGAAATTTTGGCGTAATATTTTGTTACTCCTCTCTAGGGACGGTTGGCGATTTTGCCGGGTCTCGGGAATATGTTATTAGCATAGCGGGGTCCCAAATATTTATAAAAAGATACTTTTTCATCAAATTTTCTTAGATATTTGAATGTGCGGGGCCCATGTGAGCGCGGGGCCTCAGATTGAAAATCATCGTCTGATCCAAGGTTTCCAAGAAATTAATCATTATCCACTAATAAGTCTAGGAAGTAATGTCTGCATGTTTTATACATTATAATGGTCATGTCATGTTAGAAAGAAAGTAGATTCTTTATATCTTAGTATAAGAAATCAAAATTGAAAAATAATAAATTAAAAAAAAAATCACAACAACCGGGCCCTGCGGGCTCCTTGTCAAAGCGGGCCCTAGGCCGTGGCCTCGTGGGCCTAGGCAGTAATAAGGCCCTGTAGGTCCGTTAACGTTAACAATAATAATCTGATTGGGTGTTGCCAAGCAATAACGTTAAAATTTAGGTTAACGTAGTTAGTACTAAAACTCCCTGGTATGTATACTACACAATAACTAAGTCAACAGTCTAAGTCTACACTTCACGTCATTAAAAGTAGTTAGAAAGTAACTCAAGGTAACTAAGTTACTTTTAATGAGTAACTAGTAAGTAACTTAGTTCTGTCACCAAAGTAACTGGAACTTAAGTAAGTTAGTTACTTTTTTTGGAGGTAACTGTAACTGTAACTAGTTACATTTTAAAAGTGACTTGCCCAGCTCTGATTGAAAATAATAATAAAAAAATATATTTGTAAATTTCACCTGCCAGTATAATCTAATCTAAAAAATTATTAGTTTTGTATAATATAAATGTTATGTACTTAGTAATTAAATGCTCTTTATTGTTATTTAAGATGTATAGAAGTCTATAATCAAACTTCACGATTTATAATATTATAGATATTAATTTTGCATGTATTATTTCAATAATTACTGTCTCCGCTTTTGGTTCTTATGTGTTTTCAATCAATCTATTGTATAAAGCTTACGCTTTGAAACAATAAATACTATTATTATTATTATTATTATTATTATTATTATTATTATTATTATTATTATTATTATTATTATTATATTCTGGAGTGAAGTGATTAATATGTTACTACGTATTTATATTTGAAAATAGTATTGTGACTGTCATGAAAATAGGAATTCATAATTTCAGAATATAAGAAACAACTTACCCTTAAAGAATGTGTGGACGATTAAAAAAGTTGAAATTAAAAATATTTTCATATTGGCCGCACATGTGTACACTGTTATAGTAATACAATAACTAGAAGTAATTAACTTTTGTAATCTGTTTGCTAGGAAACCACAATATTTCATTCCGCTATTTATCATAAAAGGAAGGAAGAAAACCACTAACAGATGTTTGTTTGGCAATTTTTATTGGTTTCAAACAAGTTTTTTAAAGAAGAGTTCACACTTTAATAATTGAAGTGTCCAATGCAATAGCGGAAAAGTCCACTTTGTGAAAAATGATTTATTGATATGGACATGGAGTGAAAAATTTGGCATCGTCCTCTGTAAGGACGTACTTCTATCGTCACTACAAGCCATACAGCCGAGTAATATCTACCAATACTTTGAAATAGCCGGCCATGTCCATGGTCATGTTCAATTTTTGCATTTATTATTTTTGTTTTATATAAATAGTTTATAATAATTTTTCTTTATTAAATATTCTATTTAGGGTCGGTTTTTCAATCGCTTGTTAAAGTGCTTGTTAACTCCCTGACATATTAAATTTAGCTATCAGATAAACCCCATGGTAATGAAAATGCGTTGATTGGAAATAATTATAAGCTGATATTTGCTATGTTCATAAGGAATTACTTGGCTTTTTGAACATATTTCCACACAATATCGTTTCGAATGTGATTTAGAGTTTCAATAATTGTTGACAGTGCTGAATATGAGGTTCAAGGAAATGTAAAAGTTTGTTTTAGTTGCAGCAGTTTGTAGTTATCTGAAGATTGGAACCAGGGCCGGCTCGAAACTTTTGAGCGCCCTAGGCGAAAAATTTAAATTGCGCCCCTTCACAGAAGTCTTCTTCTTCCCTTTTGTCGGCGTTGAAATAAATTGTGGTTAACTGACTGCGTGTCTGATTATTTTTCTACATTCCATATAAGAATCTTGTATTGTACAAAATTTTGCACTCTTGTAAAATTTCGAAATGGATCACTATTTTCAAGATAAAGACTAAAAACCAGGATATATCGTCCTTTTTCAAGTTAGCGAGGGGCTATTGATCAGAGCATTTTTTTTGTACAGGATTCCGTAAAAAAGCTTTTGTTGCAGTCTTTTATGTTAGGGTAATTTTTTTAAGTAAATTCCCCGAACAACAACGTAAATAGGATTTAATAAATATAAGTATGCTGAAACTTGTTTCACAGCTAATAACTGTTACTGGAATTATAAAAATTGTATACAAAACAACCCACAAATTCGCCCTTTGGTCCCGGAATCTTTATATAAAACTATACACTTGACGGATCAATAAACTTAATTTTTCATTTCATTTTTAATTTATTTTGCAGAAAAAATGTTCTTAAAAGAAAGTTGCCCTAAAACCAATTTCGCTGCAAACGGTCCCCTGTAGCAGAACTATTTTATTACTGACTGTCATATCATCATGGGTTTTATTTATTACGAACGACGAATTATCTATACATCTTTCGGGCTTCAAGCATCAAGCAGTTGTGAATGTGTACTAGTATTTTGTCTACAAATGTAGACATTATGTTGTGTTTCTTTAAATTACTTGCATTATGCTATCTCGTTGCTCATTAGTTACAAAAGTAGTGAATTTATAAGGGCAGGTTTAGATTGAACATTTTTTATTAGGATTAAACAATAACTTTGCTGTATATTGATGCAACACTGTTGCAATCAATATTTTGCTTGTTATTAATTCTTCTCATTTTTGTAATCAAAATAAATTATTATGAAGTAGATATCATTTTCATTGTATGTATTATGTGTTAAATAAACTCTGACACAGTCATTGGTATACAAGAGATGGTTAAAACATATATTTATACCATTGGTAATATCAGTATTCGCTGAATACACAGCAGTATTTTTTGATAAATTTGAATCTTTTAAAAAATTCATCGTCATTCAAAATCTACCAATTTTTTCTTATCGTTGTCGTTATTTTGAAAAAAACCCATTTACATACGTCTATTATATCCATATCTATAATTTTCTTTTGTTATAATTTAACTGTCACTATATCAGAAATTAAGCATGGGATAATTTACAATATTTTACATTCGAGTTGATTTGAATTGAATTTATCCTGAAAACTGATATGGTGTTTACTATGAGGATTAATTTTTACAATAATTTAAATAGTTAAATTCAAAGTATGATTAATTATAATTCGATAGCTAAATAGGCCATCCACAGCATGATCATTTTCCAGATAGTGTACTTCTTTCGTGTACAGAGAAAACTTTTTTCCTTTCATTTCCTGCAAATTTATAAAAAAGTGGACCCTCCAATTATTTTAAATAATTATTATCAACAGCAATTTGTAGAATTCATATATCAGTGATATAGGGTCATTTAAAACAAATGTTGATTTTTTTTTATAAAATCATAAAATATATCTCGTTTAAATAAATATAGTACTTAATATAATAGTATATTATGTGGCAAGTGTGTGAAGCTGAAATTTTTATATGAGGGTGGAGATTGCGACACGAGCCAAAGGCAAGTGTTGTAAACCATCCGAATGTAAAATAGGCTTCACACACGTGTTACATACTATACTTTTTCTACGACCTTACAAAAAATATTTTTTCTTCATATTGTCATTCTTTTAACGTAAAGCCTCTGTATTATCGACTTGTGTAACAATGGTTACCAACGTTACGGGTGTTTAACAGCTTTGTTTTATTAAAATACAATTCAGTTTATAATATTTAAAATAATGAATGGTGCGTGAAGTGCACTTCGCGCATAGTGTGCAAAAAATCAAAGTTCACACAAAAATTGATACGTGAAGTACTCACTTCACGCATGAGAGTAGAAAATAGTATATTATGTGGCAATTGTGTGAAGCTAAAATTTTTACATGAGGATAGAGATTGCGACAGGAGCCAAAGGCGAGTGTTGCAAACCACTCGAATGTAAAATAGGCTTCACATACGTGTTACATACTATACTTTTTCTACGACCTTGCAATAAAATATATTTTTTCTTCAAATTGTCATTCTTTTACGGTAAAGCCTCTGTATTATCGACTTGTGTAACCATGGTTACCAACGTTACGTGTATGTAACAGCTTTGTTTTATTAAAATACAATTCAGTTTGTAATATTTAAAATAATGAACGGTGCGTGAAATGTTACTTCACGCACACTGTGCGTGAAGTAACACTTCACGCACTGGTGCAAAAAATCAAACTTCACACATAAAAATTGATACGTGAAGTACTCACTTCACGCACGGGAGTAGAAAAAATCATTTTTCACATGCGACTTTTCGTTCATAAATTTCCTAATAAACTTGATCGGTTGTATACATGCTAAATTTGTGACGTAACGTCTTCATACTCACATGAAGCCATTTTTCTACTCCCATGCGTGAAGTGAATACTTCACGTATCAATTTTTATGTGTAAAGTTTGATTTTTTGCACACAGTGCGTGAAGTAACATTTCACGCAAGTCTATAATACAGAGACTTTACGTTAAAATAATGACAATGTGAAGAAAAAATATATTTTATTGCTAGGTCGTAGAAACACGCGTGTGAAGTCTATTTTACATTCGGGTGGTTTGCAACACTCGCCCTCGGCTCGTGTCGCAATCTCCACCCTCATGTAAAAATATCAGCTTCACACACTTGCCACATAATATACTATTATTTCGCAAACGCACTTACATTTAAAATCTCCTTGATTTCAAAACAGCATTTTAACCTAAAATTATGACAGATGACACTGATGACAGCAGAGTATAAATAAGAGAAGATTATTATAATAATAATAATTATTATTACTGTCTATTTATTTAAAAGTACTAGAGCAATATAAGGTATGTATGTATATAAAACATGTATTTAAATAAATACAAAACCAAACAATCATATACTTCCAAAGTAAACCGGTCGAGCTCAACTGTCGTATCCATGAAGCTGTGTTGTAAGCGTTGAAATATTTGAAAATAAGGCAACTATTAAAAAATCATATCTCTGATTTTAAGGTGTAAAATATATATGTACATATTTAATTTGATCTAGGAATTCCTTTAAGAAAATAATAAATCAGAAAATGTGAAATAACCCCATTTTATGTAAATTTGAGGATTTTTTACCTCTCGCTAAGAGAGGTATTGGAATCATGCTAAAAATCGCATATCCAGATTTTAATGGATAAGCACGTTTTAAGGTCCCTATAATCCGATTATAACATTTTTACGATGATATGCGAATTATAAAATGCAACTCGTGGTTAGAGTTTTTAAAAAATTAAAATTTATTTATTTGTTCGAAGAAGTTTATACAAAGGTTGATACAGAAGAGAAGACTTGCTTCTAAGACGTTTACTCGGTGAATCGCATCTCCAATTGCTTTACACAGCAATTTATACTATTTAATACGTCATAATACATTAATATGATTGACATCCAAATAAATATTCTTAAAAAGGTTTTAAATGATAATGCGTCTCATCATATTAATATAATTGTCTTACAAATAAATATTCCTTTCATATTAGTAAAGATATACATAAATGTTTATACTGCGGATAAATAAGAATGACTCAATTAATGATAAAGCGCAGTTTATAGTATCTAGGATATAAATAACTCCTCCCCTGTTGAAACGTAGCTTTATCTTCTTGTAAATTTGACATTTCTACAGATACGTCTCTAGGAATTATTTTTCTTTTCTTAAATTTAAGGATACATATTCTTATAATTATAAATATAACAAATAGTGATACAATGCTTATAAAAGTAGAATTGATAGCAGAATGATTATTACTATTTATATCCAACAAATTTTCAATTTTTGGTATTTCATTAATTTTTATTTCCTGTTGATCAATTTGTTTCAGTCCTAGAGTTTTATTGCTAAATTGTTTATTATATAGCTTAAAATTAACATTTTCAAATATTATTTCTTTATTATAATATGCATAACTTTCCATGACATAATTATTAATTGCACAATTTGCACCAATTATATTTTTATGTTTTTCATAATTTTGACAATATATCTAAGGATTGTTCTTCGTTAGCTGCTATAATTATTATATTTGAATTTTCAATTTTAATTACAACAAATGAATCATATATCTTATGATACATGCAATTTTATTACTGATTTTTAATTATATCATATAAACATAAATTTACCTTTAAATAATTAGTTTTGCAAAAATATGTATTTTTGTTTCTTTTGCAGCTATCTGCTTTAAATAATTTATGTTCTCTTTCTATTATTAATTCTTTATTAGTATCTAACATATACATTTTCTTGTTGATATACATAGGAATTGGTGTAATTTGTAATAATTTATTGGGCCTATTTTCATATATTGGTATTTCCAATAAATACTATCATATTATTTTCTAGTTTACAATGGCTTGTTTTTTGAGCGGATATATCCCAAAAGTTTAATTTTGAAACTTCTTTAGTAATTTTCTTCAAATCTTCCAGACTTATTATTGATGAATGAATCTGATTTAAATTACAAAACGTTAAACTGGTTTCAATTTCAGAAACGATCTTTATTCATTTTACACTTAATAAAATTAGCTAGTTTAAAACATCTTTGATTATTAATAAGTTTTTCCAATTTACACTTAATTTTTAGCATATCCCCTATTTGCATAATTCTAGATTTTAAAAGAATTTCATTATGTCTTATATTGTCTAACTGGGTATTGAATTTTGAAATCATTTTTTTTTTTTTGTTTAAGGACGCGCAGCTGCTCTGGCTATTGCGTCCGCGATCTAAGTCGCTGGTAAAATGTTTTGCAGGGTTAGAAGAAGTGTATTTATATGTATTTGAACATGTTAATTTCTTTTAAATATTTTATAACTTTCTTAACTTCGTCATTGGTAGTTTGGTTCTCAAAGTCTTTAAGACAGGATACGGAGATGTTATTTTTGTTTCTAGCATCTTGGAACCTTGGACAGTCGTTGAGGATATGTTTTGTTGTTAGTTCTATGTTGCATGTTTCACATGTAGGTCTATTTTCTTTTAGTAGTAAATGGCAGTGTGTAACTTTTGTATGGCCGATTGATAAGCGGGTAATAATTACTTGTTCATGTCGTGATAGTGAGGCGAATCTATGTTTAGACCAAGGGAGTGCTCCTGGTTTTATAAATTTAAAGTGAGGGGAATTAGTCTCATCCCAATACTTCTGAAGCAAAAGTGTTATATATTCTTTTGCAAGATTTATGAGATCATCTGTGGATACCTTGTTATACAGTTGTGTATCATGTGGGTTGTTTGCTGTTTCGACTGCATTCCTGTCAGCAATCTCGTTACCTAATATTCCGTTATGGCTTGGAATCCAGAATAGAGTAACTTTAATATTAAAGCAAACAGATAGATATATTGCTTTATTTAGTAAGCACTGGTATAAGTTTTTATAATAATTTGAATATGTATTCTGTACGAACTGGATGCTACTATAGGAATCCGTGAAAAAAATGATGTCGGTGATACTATTTGTAGTACAGTCTTCCAAGTTAAGTTTAGTAATTATGCGCTCTAATGCTAAAAGTATTGCTGCGAACTCTGCTGTGAAAATGCTGCAACAAGGTGGTAGGCGATAAGCGGATGTTACATTCCATTTGGGTATGTAGTATGATGAACTCACTCCTATGTTTGGAATCTTGGAGCCATCTGTATATATACAAAGGTAGTTATTGCTGGTCTCGTTATATTTGGACGTTAGTGCATAGAATTCGTTTCTTATTAATTCGTGAGAAACTTCCTTTTTATTGAACTTCTCATGTAGTATCTTGATAATTTTAATTATATTGTTGCAGTGCCATGGAGGAAGTTCAATAGGATTATCATAATAGATTTCAGTAGTTTCCCTGTTGGATAATTTGCAGAAAGTTCTAAAGCACTCAATAAATATTGGACAATTTGTAGTACTAGGTTTTTTTGCGTAATACAAGCGATTTGCATTGTTATAGAATATTGGGTTATGATTGGGATGGTCGGGGTTGGATTTAATATTTATTGTATATTTTGTTATAATTTTAATTCGCCTATGTTCAATTGGAGGGATACCAGACTCCACGTATAAGGAAGCTATTGGGCTCGTCCTAAAGGCTCCTGTCACTAATCTTATTCCTTGATGATGGACGGCATTCAATCTTTTCAAATTACTTTTCCGGGTTGATCCATATGCAACTAGGCCGTAATCAATTCGTGACATTATTAGTGAGCGATAAATTGTTTCAAGAACATCCCGAGGTGATCCCCAGGTAGTGTGGGCAAGAATTTTAACAACATTCAAAGCAGTTCTACATTTAGCGGTTACGATTTCAATATGGGGTTTCCAAGTTAATTTCTTATCAAATATCATGCCCAAAAATTTTATTTGATCTACCGACGGAATTATTTGCTTGAATATGTAGAATACTGGGCAATTATGTGGTCTTCTTAGTTTGCAAAACTCGATTGCCTTACACTTTTCGACTGAAAAACAGAAACCGTTATTTGATGCGTTTCTTGCGATAGTGTTAACTGCTTTTTGTAGCTCAGACGTTATTGAACTTAAGTTTTCTCCTTTGGTATAGATTAGTAGATCATCTACATAAAAGTAATGTTTTATTTCTCTGGGTAGTTGATCAAGAAGCGAATTTACTGCAATTAGGAAGAGGGTTACGCTTATTGTTGATCCCTGCGGGATTCCGTTGTCTACTGGGAACTTATGCGAGAGACTCTGTCCAATTCTGACTTGGAGAGTTCTTTTGGAAAGAAAGTTAGATACAAAGTAGAGCATATTGCCTCGTATACGCCATTCATGTAGTTTTGCAACTATTCCGTATCTCCATGTCATGTCGAAGGCCTTTGCAAGGTCGAAAGAGATGGCTACTAAGTGTTGTCGTCGCATGATGGAATTTTGGATCTCATTTGTAAAACCGTTAATTATATCCTGAGTGGAGTGGCCACGTCTAGACCCAAATTGTCGACTGTCAATTAATTTGTTTTTATTGAGATGCCATGTTAATCTATTGTTGATTAGTTTTTCATATATTTTAGCAATGTGACATGTTAATGAGATTGGTCGATATGTGTTGATATCTTCAGAATTTTTATTATTTTTTAAAAGAGGAGTGACTAATGCATTACGCCACGAGTCTGGATATAGGTTGTTCGTCCATATGAAGTTGAAATAATCTAAAATAAACATCAAGAAGTTTTCTGGTAAATTTTTATACATTGAATAGGACAAACCATCAGGTCCTACTGCAGCACCATTTTTACAGTGTTTTGTAATGATATCAGTTAATTCACTATAAGTAAATGGTTCATTATAAATATATTCATTTTTATTTGGGTTTGGGTTCTCATTAAAATTTAGATTTGTTTTCTCAGCTTTATTTTTGTTTAATCTAAATTCTAAATTGTAAGAATCATCGCTGCTTACGTTACTAAAATGTTCTGCAAATGCGTCAGTCATCTTAAGAATATCAGTGATAATTTCGTCATTTGATTTTATTTTGTTTATGGGTTTATAATTTTTTATTCCCCTTATGGCATTAATATTTTTCCACATTTCTTTCGGGTTTGTTTTTGAGCCTAGATTATTTGTAAATTTTTTCCAACAATTCGATTTAGCTTGATTTATGCTTCGACGAGCTATAGCGCGTGCTCTTTTAAATTCGATGGCATTTGCTGTAGAAAGCTGGCGTTTGTATGTCCTGAATGCAGCCCTTTTATTTTTAATTGCTGTTTCGGTTTCATCATTCCACCAAGGAACATTGTACTTAGAATTTTAATGTTTTTTGCAATTTTTACATATATTTAAGTTGTTATTATAAAGTTCATGAATGGCTTGTGTATGTGGAATAGACTTTATTGCGGCATTGAAAATTATTTTATTGATTTCTTCTATAATTTTGTTATGGTCAGTTGCGGTTACAGTATTAAAATTATCTAATATCGGTAAGTTTTCTCTGAAAGCATTCCAATCTGCTTTGTCAATACACCACTTAGGGGAGGGAGAAGGTTTAGTGGATTCTATACCCTTGATTATAATTGGGAAGTGATTGCTGTGATAAAGGTCTTCTTTACAAGTTCCCCACTCGAGATTTGGGGCCATATTTGGAGAGCAAAGGGACAGGTCAATGGAAGAAAAGGAGTTTGATCTCATGTTGTTATAGGTAGGAGTGCCTGGTATATTTAGAAGTACAGTACTGTTCAACACCAAAAAATCTTCTATCATTCTGCCAGCGCGGTTTGGTACGACACCAGGTTGGCCCCACGAACTGTTAATAGCGTTGAAGTCACCACATATGATATAATTCCTACCTAACTGTCTAATTAAATTTCTTAATTCGATTATTTGCCAGTTTAAATTTGGTGGAAGATATATTGAACATATTGTACAATTAAATGGTTCGTATATTTTAACAGCTACCGCAGTCAGTGGTGTATTTAGAGTAACCGACGTGTGAGGAATTGAGTTATGAACGAAAATAGCTACTCCGCCTCTAGCCCGAAGATCAGGTGCATTATCGAAACGATATATATCGAAACCTTTGAATGTAAAATTTTTATTAGGCAAGAGATGCGTTTCTTGTAAGCATAAAATTTTGGCTTGAATATCTTTAATGAGTAACCTTAACTCGTTCAAATGAGACGCTAAACCGTTCAAGTTCCATTGCAGAATAACCATTGTGAATAATGTAATTTTAATTTTTGATGTATATTAATTGACTGTATTATATAAGTTAAGGTTATAGTGTAATGTTTATTTTTATTTACTTGAATGTTTTTTAAATTTAAATTTGGTTACATTTAAATTTGTATTTGTAACATTTTTAATTTTAATTTTAGGAATGTAAGTGCCTTGATTTGAGCTTATAGCTTCACTTATTACTGAAGTATACGGCGATATATCGCAATCCATAGTAGTTGTCATACCATCTGCTCCTGCTTCAGGAGTAATATCACAGTCGGCAGATGACAAAACTTGGTAGTCTATATTTTTAGGAGGAAATTGTGAAATTGAGATGTCTTCATCGAATAAATTGTTATCAACAGTTGAAATTATTGATTCCGTTGGTGTTGTGTGTTGTTTTTCGGTATTTGCTGTCTCTATATTTTGTAATGAATTTTTGAGGTCACTAAGTGCTTAATTTATCATTTCTTTGAAAATTGGAATTAACTGATTAATAGATTCATTTATTAATTCTTGTGTTTTTTTGTTATCATTCGCGTTTATATTTTGTTGGTTTTGTGCATTGGACGCCGTTACCTTAGCATAGTTGTACGACAGTGGATGTGTGGAAGTCTGTTCAATAAATTTGCGTGCCTGTTGATATGTGCATCGGTTTTTTATCTTGTGCTCATTAATTGATTTCTCATAAACGAACAGTGGACAAGATTTGGCAATTGCAAGGTGAGGACCCTTACAGTTTGGACATGCAATACTTTCTCTGTTGCAAGGTTGACCTTTGTGAGGTATTTGACCGCAAATACAAATAGTTGTATTCTTACATCCATCTGCGACGTGACCAAACTTTTGGCAATTTACACATCTTATCGGATTGGGGATATATAGTTTTAATGGTAGCATATACTTAGCCACCTTTACGTCGCGAGGTAAGCTTTGTTTGTCAAAAGTGAACACAAACATTCCATTAGGGTTTTTTTCTCCGTTTCTGAAAGTGTTCAATCGGCGTACTTCCGTTATTCCTTGTAATTTCGTTTCGTTTAGTATCTCTTCATCAGTACACTGGATAAGGTCGTAGCAAAAGGCGACACCTTTTACACTATTCAGTGTTGGGTGAAGTGTGCACCTAATGTCTTTGTTCAAAATATGTTTTAGATTTAACAGTTTATCAGTTTGTTTGGTGTTGCTGGTTTTAATTAATAGGCCTGGTTTTATTTTCTTTAACTGGATTACTTCTCCTATTATATCTTTTATGGTATAATGAAGTGTGATAGGGTTTATGGTTGCAAAGTTTTCCTTCTCATCAATGCATTTCACTAAAACAAATTTTTCAGTATCTATATTTGAATTTTGTGAGAAAATGTTAACTCCAGGTTGTAGTCTGGGAAAATCTTCTTCATTTGGGTTGTCTAGGTGGAGACGTTTACGTCCCCACCCACCGGAACTCGAACCCCCGCCCCGCATTTCAGATGCGGGCGGGGTGATGGCTGGGTGTTTTGTATACTTTATTTGCGTTTTCTATTTTGTTCGTTATTTTAAAATACACAAATTGTTGTGATATAAGAGATATTTGTGTGTAGTTTTAGACTCTGTAGTCATACAAATTAAATAATGTTTTACGTAAACTAATATAACAGTTAAAATAACTAATAAATGAAATTCAAAACACCGTAGGAGCGCACACAATACATCTGACTCGTACGGCGGTTCGAAGTCGAATGAATTTTATTTATTCTAATGGTTTCTAGATTTTGCTTTTATAATATTTCTTGATTTTTATTAATTTCATCGAATAATTGTTCATAACGTTGCCCATCTGCAGCGTCTAAAGTACCAGTAATTGATTTTATAACGGTACCCAAGCCATCTAATAGACTCCTTTTGTTTCGTTTTTTATTGAAAATAGTTTCTAATTTATCTTCTAATCTGTTACAGTTGAATTCTAATATTTTCATAGATGTTTCCAATTCTCTATGAATGAATGAATCATTATTTTTAATATGGTTAAATATATTATTTTTATGAGATATAATTTTATGATATTCTATATTTATACTAGTCAAATTATATCTGTAATAATTATATTGTGAATTTATATACAAGTGAACTTTACCTAGGTTTAGGATATTAAGTCCAGGGTTATTGTTAGTGTTGCCGGAAATCGAGACGAGACTTGGGGTCGGTCTTGTCTTGGTCTTGACTTGGTCTCGACTAGAGTGGTCTCGTCTCGAGTCTAGACAAGACTCTAGACTTTGCCTCCATAAACAATTTTTGTATAATCGCATCTAATAGTACATAAAATTCTAAGAACACCAATACAATCGCGATTCAAATATTCCAAATAATATTTGAGATATTTATTATTAAGTTTTCTATGAATATCATCAATTTGATAATTGAGCTCTTGAAATTATTAATATGAAAATATACGTATACATCGAGTGTTGTTTCTCATTACTAAACATAAAATGTATAATTTCAATTCCTTAGCTACAGAATTATTAGCAATAGTTAAACAGTTATGTATATGTTTAAAATGAAGCAGTAAGTAAATATACAAAAATCTCCAAAAAAGTAACATCTTTCGCTAATTTTTATATATTAATAAATAAATGTTAAATAGGCAGATAACAAAACTAGCCTTTCACGTATCCCCTGTTACGCGTACCACAGGTTGAGAATCTCTGCTTTATTTCAAAAGTTTGCGCTTGACCCCCGTGAGAAAATTAAATACATTGTATAAATACCTAATTCATTCATATGAAAAAATTGAAAACAATAATCAACGTTGACTTAAAGCTTTAAAGGAAATGTAAATATAAAAGTCGTAATGTACAAGCCCTTCTTAACAATTTCCTTAAAACTTTGTATACACAAAGGTGTAAAACAAACTGTTTTTCCTAATCCCTAATATAACATTATATAAAAAAAAAATCATGTAAAAATCCAATAATGGAACAATAAATTTTACAACGGCCTGTGCTATAAATGCTGCATATTACCAGACAATAACAACCACTTTTAGACATCTGCTAGTAATAAAAGTAGGTAGGTTTGCCCTACCCAAATCCAAATATTACAGAATACAATACTTTAGTCAATCCAACAATTTTGCATCCTAAAAATATAAAACCATGTAATAAAGAAAAGTATAAACGGATGATACAAGAATTAAATGAAACATAACATAGACAATTTTTATGAGGAATCATTATTATGGTTTTATAAGTGGAAAGAGAAACCTCTTCAGAAAGAAATACCATATGAAGAATTATTAGATATCTCCAAAAATTCTATACTTTTTTACTCCATGCCTTGATTTTATTTTTAACTCTACCTTCTACAACGTGTAAAAGAAGTTTTAGTACATAAAAAAACTGTTGTGGCTATCACAAGACCTTCCGTCAATTTGATGTATTTTGTACAAATCCCACATCAAAAGTTCCCCTGAAAATATTCTATATATTTAATAAAATTGTAACACGAACATATGTCGTGTACCGCGCAATGTGTTAACGTGTCGCGCAAATACAAAAACACAATTTAATATTTTAATCTGTTTATTAGCTTAATATGAAGATGGTAAGATTGGTTTAAAACTTGAAGATTGGGCGGCTGAGGAAATACTGTGTGGAAGAACAACATTTGGGTAAAATGGGAAGTTTCTAATGAAGGTAGTGGGGGAGAAAAATGCATAGGAAAAGGAGTGAAAGCTAACTAAGGGATAGTGAGTCACAGTTTAGGAATTTGGAAAGTGTACTTAGGGACAGTGAAACTTGGGTCTGGAATTTGAGGAATTTAGCCAGGCAATAACAAAATAATTATACAAAGTGAAATATTTACTTAATCTAACATGCAATGATTTATATCTAAATGACTATAATAATAATTATTATATGGGTACATGACACCTCCCATGGTAAATTAAATTGGTTTGAATATAGATAAAACGATTTAAAGGGGTGTAGTACTCCGGCGGGGTTGAAGTTTGTAAGACCGACGATGAGCGGCAAGGACTGATGGGGCTGGTCGCTGGTCGTTCTGCAACTCGTTCAAAGCTGAAGTATCAGGGTGTTGGTCCCTCGTATAGGTCACAATATCTGAACTCGAATAATGTTCGTTGTAGGAGTCAGAGTCAAATGTGCAATTGACAAAGTTCTTAATGACAGGGGGCAACACTTCACCATTACGAGGGTTTCTTGTAAAACAAAAAAATCTTTTAAGTAAAATGAGGCACCCGCATCACTTGCACAAATTCACTAATACAACGCACATTACAATTCCACCAATGACTGATAAGGCAATTGTATACCAATGGGTATGTGCCACGATGAAGGGTTTGTTGATTTGTTCTGTGAGTACTTTGTCGAACTGTTCTAGTTTCCTATTCGCGTAACGCAAGTCATTTAAATTTACATTGGTCAATTTTATTGGTGATAGTACTAATGATTCTGACTTGTTCAATTTCGTTTCAAATTGCCAGCAGTTTTCTTCTCTTATGTCTGTTGATGGTAGATAATTAGAGACATTTTTTGTAACATCCCCTGTAGGTTGCAATACGTAATGGTCTGTATAACCTTTACAGGAATTATGAAGTTCAATTTGACCCGTATTCTGCAGGACGTATATCCACTTATTGTTGTTAATATAATACCAAGTTTCAATATTGGCCTTGATGTTGACAGTTTCACAATCCTTTGGAATTCCCTTTAAATGGGACGAAAGAAGTTGAGTCTCGCAGGAAATCTGGTCGGTTCTTCTTGTCGTGTGGATGTTCTTACATAGGTATTCCTGATTTGCATACTGGTTGCAACTGTTAAGATCTTGTAATAGGGTGAAGTATGTTTTGGAATGAGATAAGAGAAGATAAGGTTTTTTTGGTTGGATATAAGAATATATAGAAGAGTTTCCGTGTTGAAACGGAAGTGGAATGAGATTAAAGATGTTATAATTTGTTTTGTCTACTAAGGGAACTTTTATTGCAAAAATGACAAAATCATTTACTGAAAATACTTGTAGTTCTAAAATTTTATAGTAGATATGAATATTATCGTTATTAGCTTCTACTGGAAGGTCAAATTCGCCTTTGTAATTACTTAGCTCATTAAATAGTAATTTCGGAGTTATAACAAAGGGTGACAACACGCCATGTTTGCCCAAATTAACAGCGCTTATAAATGTATCTAATTCTTTTAAATTTCGATTTGTTAGAGACGATAGTGTGAAAATTTGTTGTGTAATGGTCGATTCTAAAGTTAATCTATCGATTTCAGAATTATATCTAGCAGCATGTTATTTATTATTTTGATATTTTTGTTCATTACATCCTCGTTTTGTTTCAGCGCAATTACCGAACTATTGAAATTACTAATAGTGCTAGAAATAATTTGTATTTGCGATTTTAGTAAGGTTTGAGTCTGCTTATTATCGTTCAAAAGTTCATCTATACTAGTTGAATAATATTCTGCGTCAGCTGAGCTAGGTGTACCAAACAACCATTTCAATGCGTAAGATATTCCGTTAATTAGGCCTCTACGTTTTCGATTAGAAGGTTCATGGCCCGAAATTTGAAATAATATTTCGTACTTGCTTTCAATTTCCTTAATATGTTCATAAATAATTTTCAAGGTGTTATCGCAGTGAAAGCTGACATGATTATGTTTTTCTTCATTATTCAATGCAGCCGAACAAGAACCAAGGGTTAATTTATAGAATTTTTTTAGAAGAGAATAGCTGTGATGAACGTGTGTAAGGTTTATGGGTGAAACTAAATTTAGATAAGAACTACTAATTTTACACGAACCCAGATTGTTATAAAATAAGCCACTAGAGGAGTTAAATTCGTTACTTGAGTAATAAATAGATAGGATGGATGGCAATAGAAGGACAGAAAGGATGATCTCCTTAATCATCTGAAACAAAGTGTTTCAATAGATTAGTGTGGTATTTCTTTCTTTTGTTATTTATTAATAATTCTACGGTCTTGTTAGGAAGGGTGTTTACTATTTTATAAGGACCTTTAAAATTAGGCGATAACTTTTTACTTAAATTTGGTTTAGTTTGTTTATTATAAATGTAAACTTTATCGTTTACTTTAAATTCCTTTGGATTTATTTTCCTATCATAATACTGTTTATTTTTTTCCTTTGAATTTATTAAATTTTCTCTTGCAATTTTGAAAGAATTATTTAATTTGTTTTGAATGGATTTACTGTAATCGTCGTAAGTGTACAATAATTTAGGTTCCTGCGTTATAGATGACGGAAGGTGAGCTCTACGCCCGAATAAAAGTTCATAAGGCGTGTAATTTGTGGATTTGTGGATCGAGTTATTGTAATTAAACATCGCGAATTGGATATAGTCGTTCCAATCGGACTGATCTGCTTTAATATAGTGTTTTAGGTAGTCCTTAAGGGTTAGATGGCTTCTTTCTAAGGATCCATTCGTTTGGGGGTGGTAAGGAGTAGTGCATAAAAGTTTTGTTTTAAACAACTTGGTTACATCTTTTATAAGGTCTGACATAAAATCCGCGCCTTGATCTGATAAGAAAGATTTTGGTATACCGAATTGTAACATCAATTCAACAAGAACCTTAGCAATTTCAGGTGCGTCGTGTTTTGGTATAGCTTTTGCAAAGCAATATTTCGTTAAGTCATCCTGAGCAGTTAAAATATATTTATTACCAGATATTGTTATTGGTAACGGACCCACGATATCGAGTGCTAAACGTTCGAAGGGTACTTCGGATGTTGTGGTTATTTCCATAGGCTGTTTTGTCGGTTTAAAACATGTTTTATTTATTTGGCATGATTCACATTTCCTAATATGATTTCTAATGTCCGTTTTCATTGTGGGCCAGTAATAGGTTCGTCTAATTTTAGAATAAGTTTTGTGGAATCCGGAATGTCCCGGGAGTTTACTGTCATGATTTTCTTGTAGGATCTTATTTATTTCGTTTGAATTTTCAGGAGTTATTTTTCGATTATAAATCTTTATTTTATTATTTTGAAAAATGAATTTTAGTAGGGCAGACAACTGGATTTCCTTAATGTAACTATGTTTTTCAGAAGGAACAAAAACAAAATTATCGTTTTTAATATAACCCTTAGCATTTTGTAAAGACTCATACAAATTTTTTAATTCAAGTTTATCGAAATGAAGATTTGTTGGATAGATTAAATAAATGGTCTGGGAATCGTTTTTCAATTTCGAAACTCCGTTTATACAGGGTTTTAATTTATTGATATCAAAATTATCGTGGATATAACCGTAAAGTGTATTGGTTTCATCCATATCTGGAGACCAAGGGATAATAAGAGGATCTTTGATTGAATTTAGTTGCGAAATTTCCTTTTCGAATATTTCGATATCTGGATTCGATTGATAATAAGAGATAAAATCGTTATATGACCTGGGTGGTTTTATAATGATGTTAACGTTTTCTGCCTGAGGTACTAATCGCGATAATCCATCCGCATTGGAATTCACTCTACCCGGTTTATATTTGATTTCGTATTCATACTCGTTAAGCCTAAGACGCCATCGGAGTAATTTAGATGAAGGGTTTTTGCAATTGAATAGCGATTGTAATGGTGGGTGATCCGTGTAGATTATAATTTTTTTTCCATATAGGTAAGTTCTAAAATGTTCAGCTGAACTTATTATAGCCAAAAGTTCCTTTTCGGTCGTGGAGTAATTTTGTTCGGCTTTATTTAGTGTTCTAGAATAATATGCGACCGGCAAGTCGGAACCATTTGTATTTTGTGATAGAACACCACCTATTCCTACGTTAGAAGCATCAGTGGTTAAAATGAATTGTTTTTTGAAATCTGGGTACTGTAATATTGGCGACTCTACTAACTTTTGTTTCAAATTTTTAAAAGATTTTTCCTGATCGGGTCCCCATCCAACATGGTTTTGTAATAATTTTGTTAAAGGTTTGGTAATAGTAGAATAATCTTTTATAAACTTCTGATAGTAACCTGTTAGACCTAAGAACGATTTTATTTGTTTTAAATTTTGAGGCGGCATTATACGATTTATAATGTCTATCTTCTCCGGATTGGGTTCAACTCCTTTATCGGAAATTACGTGCCCTAAGTACTTTTCTTTATAAATTCACACTTATCCGGTTGAAGTTTTAGGTTATTTTCTCGTAATTTAGAAAAAATATTTTTAAGTTTGCGGTTATGATCTTCAAGGTCACTTCCGTATAAAACAACGTCGTCGAGGTATACAAAGCATTGAGTATTTGTAAGCCCGCTAAGTACATTATTCATCATTCGCTGAAATGTAGTAGGAGCGTTTTTCAGTCCAAAGGGCATACGAGTAAATTCGTAATATCCTTGTGCAGTGTTAAATGCGGTTTTTTCGATATCTTTAGCGTGCATGGGGATTTGATGGAATCCGCTCGCGAGATCAAGTGTAGTAAAATATTGAGCGTGCCCTAATTGATCCAAAATGTCGGTTATATTAGGAAGTGGGTAGGCGTCACCTATTGTTTTTTCATTTAATTTCCTGTTACTTACGTTCACCGGAAGAATCCAACTTTTTAGGTACGACCCAAAGTGGACTTGACCAAGGACTAATAAAGGGTTTTATTATTCCCTGAGCTAACATTTTTTCGATTTGTTTATTAACTTCGTTTTTATGAATTTGTGGAAACCGATAAGATTTAGTTTGAGTCGGAATATTATCAGTTGTTCGAATTTCGTGTGACGCTGCTGTTGTTTTACTCAGTTTATCCGTTGGCAAATGAAATATATCATTAAATTCCGAACAAATATCTGATATCGCGCGTTTTTCTTCGTCGTTTAAGTGATCTAATCTGAGATTATGCAACAAAATTAATAATCTGCTTTGAGGGTCATTGCTTGCATGATCAGAGGCTAATTTAAAAATGTTTCTTTCATTTGAAATAGGGTGTATTGATAACACTGGGATAGGTATTGTTAACCTTTCGGAAGATGTATTTACGATCGTAACTAAAGATGTGTTATCTTTAAAAACCTTGACAATAGCATTTGGCAGTAATAAGGACTTTTCGATAATTTTTGAAGAGATTATCCCTTCGTGGATAGAATCAGGATTGTTTAATTTTACAGGTATAATTGTTTCACTCCTTGGGTTAATGGTTATTGTTGAAATTGAATGCTGAGGTGTGTTACAATTTAGCGGTATGGAGAATGGAATGGATTCAAAAGAAATAGTAGAATTGCAATAATCGATTTTTGCTTTTTCTGTTTTTAGAAAATCGTCACCCAATAACCCATCAAAAGGAATGTTAGCGGTTGAATCTAATAACTGAAAATTTGCATTTAAGATTTTGTCGTGCATTTGGAGTTCTAACCTGATTTCACCTAATGTATAAACAGGCGAATTTTGAGATACTCCGTTTAAAATTATTGAATTATCGTTACTAATTTTATAATTAGTTATACTAGATGCTTTAGTTAATGATACAGAAGCTCCAGTGTCGACTAGAAACTTTAATATTTTATCGTCTGATTTCGAAAGATCTGATTGGAATATAACATAAGTCAGGTCATTACTATTTAAATATGGATTCGAAACATTCATACTATTAAATTCTGGAATTCTAATGTTGCTTGTTCCACTGAAATTGGAGGATTGGAGGAGTGTCTGGCATCTTGAAAATTTTGATTATTGCTAGCATTTCCTTGATTAGAATTCATTTGGAGATTTGAATTTTGGTGAGAAGATGATAAATTTTGATTATGATAATTAATATTACTAACGTTTCCTTGGCTAGAATTCGTTTGGAAATTTGAGTTTTGACGAGATGATGATAAATTTTGACGAGAGAACGAGGTTTGTTGACGAGGAGAGGCAGTACGAGTATATTGCTGAGAGGTGTTTTGGTTGGTAAAAAGATTTTGTCTAAGCATATTATTATGTTGGCGTTTCCTACACTCTGCTATTTCATGTCCGAAATTTTTACAATATCTGCATTGAATATTAAATTGATTTTTCGAATTAAATGGTACGTTTGTACGTTTGATTTGTTAGCGAAATTTATAGGTTTTACCTGAGCGCGAAAGTTATTACTTTTTCCTTTGTTTTGATAGCAATTATTTGTAGAATGATTTGACCTGTGGCATATGTCGCATTTTTGATACCTATCTTTTTGATGAATTGTTAAAGCTTTTTCTTCAATTAACGCGGCTGAAGAGGCTTCATTAATAGTTTTAAAGTCCCGATATCGTAGCATCTGTGATATTGACGGGTGAGAATGATAGACAAATCTATTTAACGTGATATCGTTTATCATATGCAAACGGCCTGGTAAACTATCTTCCTCGTATCCAGCTGTATGGACTGCACCTAACGTTTCCGAACAGACATTTTCAAGTTTTTGGTAAAAATCGGAAATACATTCTTTTGGACCTTGTTTCATGTTGTTTAGTTGTTCTAATAATTGATCAAATGATTTTTTATTTTGATAAAGCGTTAATAATAGATCCGATATTTCTGACCAAGTAGTCAGATTTCAGTGAATGTCTACCTGCTCTCGAGCTTTTCCCGTAATTTTATTTCTTATGTATACAAACAATACATGGTGTTGTTCAGGTTTTGCTAACTCAAAAACATAATCTACCTGTTTAATGAACTGGCGTAACTCAGACTGGTTACCACAAAATGGTTTTTCAGGCATTAATTTAACTAAGAAATCAAGAGATAGATTTTGTGATAATTGATTAGAATTTTGAGAACTAGGATTAGAATTAAAACAACCACAACTGTTCAATAAAAAATTTAAAAATTTTACATTTAGAAAAGAAAGGTTCGAAATTAAATTTCTTGGAAACATTTGAAATAGACAAAGCCATTAAACGCAATGAGAAACTGATGAATGACCAAACAGATGTTCTCCACTCGGATATTTTGGAAATATTATCGAAAGGGAATTTTTGTTGATCCCTTAAGATGGTATTCCCAAGACCCCAAAAATTAGTTTATAATCTTATACCTGTATCTTTGTATATATATATTCATGTAGTTCTCTTGTACATTTCTCAGTCTTCTGAAGATGGCGTAAAAGCCGAAATCGCGATAAAGATAATAAACTTTATTTTGTGAAACTTAGCCAAGTGTTAATTATTTTACCTTATTAAAAAAGACATTGGTTGTACCATTAGTTTGTAAAATTTGTGAACTACCAGCATTTGCAGGATTAGTCATGATTAAGATTTAAGCGTATTTTGATAATTATATTGGATTTGGAATAGATTTAATGGTAGTAATTATTTTTCAAATTATTTTGATAATTATACTGAAATAGGATTGGAATCGAAATAACAAATTAACTTAGTAGGAATTGGACAATTTACAATTTCATAACAGCTACAACAGATATCAAAACAGGACTTACCGTTGCTTCGAACAGCGAACTTCCTTTATTGGAATCTCGAGTTTCTTGGGAATGACTCTTCTTCAAGGCTCCAAGTTTTTCGAAATTTCAAAAATTTTACTTCTGACACCAGTTTTATGTCGTGTACCGCGCAATGTGTTAACGTGTCGCGCAAATACAAAAACACAATTTAATATTTTAATCTGTTTATTAGCTTAATATGAAGATGGTAAGATTGGTTAAAACTTGAAGATTGGGCGGCTGAGGAACTACTGTGTGGAAGAACAAGAATTAAATGAAACATAACATAGACAATTTTTATGAGGAATCATTATTATGGTTTTATAAGTGGAAAGAGAAACCTCTTCAGAAAGAAATACCATATGAAGAATTATTAGATATCTCCAAAAATTCTATACTTTTTTACTCCATGCCTTGATTTTATTTTTAACTCTACCTTCTACAACGTGTAAAAGAAGTTTTAGTACATAAAAAAACTGTTGTGGCTATCACAAGACCTTCCGTCAATTTGATGTATTTTGTACAAATCCCACATCAAAAGTTCCCCTGAAAATATTCTATATATTTAATAAAATTGTAACACGAACATATGTCGTGTACCGCGCAATGTGTTAACGTGTCGCGCAAATACAAAAACACAATTTAATATTTTAATCTGTTTATTAGCTTAATATGAAGATGGTAAGATTGGTTTAAAACTTGAAGATTGGGCGGCTGAGGAACTACTGTGTGGAAGAACAAAAATTGGGTAAAATGGGAAGTTTCTAATAAAGGTAGTGGGGGAGAAAAATGCATAGGAAAAGGAGTGAAAGCTAACTAAGGGATAGTGAGTCACAGTTTAGGAATTTGGAAAGTGCACTTAGGGACAGTGAAACTTGGGTCTGGAATTTGAGGAACTTAGCCAGGCAATGACAAAATTATTATACAAAGTGAAATATTTACTTAATCTAACATGCAATGATTTATATCTAAATGACTATAATAATAATTATTATATGGGTACATGACACATATACTATTTTTTACAAATTCCATACCGAAAGTTCCTTGGAAAAAATTCTATAAATTACAAATTTTCGAATATATCAGCTGTTTCTATGATTATAGTAAAGCTGACTGATTTTTGAAAGTTAATCTATTTATAATTCGTTAAACTGTAAAACTGTTATTATTAAAGTTTCTTAAACTATTTTTTTTACCAATTTTATAAATTTAAGCACGCAAATTATAATTTATTTATGTTTTTCAAAAAGAGTTTTTTTTTGTTAGAGAATTGTGTTTATGTAACTACCTACAGTTTTTATTAAATATACCATTATTATTCTAAATACGTTTATTATAATTTACTTAAGTTTTTGGAATAAGTGTTTTTTTTGGCGAATAAGTAACATATAAAAAAATATATGACTAACTATATTTTTATTCGCCCCCCCCCCCCCCCCCCCCAGAGAAAAAATCCTGGCTACGCGCATGAATAGGAATTACATCTGTTGAAAATGTAGAATATGGTTGTTTTAAACCGGGAATTTCCCCAAAATCCTTAAATTTTCGTAAAATTCTAAGAATCATAATAAATTCTTTAAAAATAAAAGAAAAATACTGTATATTTTATATTTGCAGGGAACGTTACTTTTGTTATAATAAATTAATTGCTAACGTTGAGAATGCACCACAGATGTAATTTTTGTATGCTATTTGAAAATTGGAAATATTTTTCAAGATGTAGTCAGTATTTCATATACCCCGTCGTACCAATATATTAATTGATAATTAAACAAAAATTAAATTAAAATCAACATATTTATACGTACAAAATATGTATATTATAAAATAAAGGTTCATTTTAATTTAATTAAAATATTGATGGATTAAAATAACATAAGAATTCTAAATTTATTATTCTTTCATTTCATCCCACCTACATTGTAATTTAAATTCATTTAAAACTTACATTTGGATTATTTAGAAGAATAAGGAATACATCATATTTACTTAAATTAATGTTTCTGGAACACAACTATGAAAGTAGAAAATTACAACATTTGAAAAATTAATATCTTTCTTATTTATTTGAATTTTCAAACAGTATTTACAGCAATACTCTCAGTTTTTTAAGCACTTTTAGAATATAATTATGTTTAAAAAAATATCTTTGATCTGAAGTCGAGAGTCTTGTCGAGACTTCAAGACTTTCTCAACAAGACTTGATGCTGGTCTCGTCTTGTCTCGACTTTTCTAGTCGAGACCAAATGATGGTCTCGTCTCGACAAGACCAAGACGAGACGAGACCAAGACCAAGACCGGTCTTGGTCCTGTGGCAACACTAGTTATTGTTAATCTCTTCTAATTCGTCTAATCCGTTTGTGCATCAGCAACAAACAGACGAGGTTTTTTAATTTTGTCTAGTTTGTGTTTCTTATTATTATTTATTTTAATGACTCCTAATCTGGGATTATAATCTTCAATTTTATGAATTTTGAATAAGGGCTCTTTAATTTTTTGAATACGTTTTTTACCTTGTTTTATAAATACTTTGTTAGGTATATTTTCAGGTCTATTATATTGTTCCTTATATCTTTTGTTCTTTTCTGCTTGCAAATTTTCCTTAACTGTATTGTGAATAATTTTATCTTATTTTCATAATCATTTAAATAATTTTCTTCTGTAGATTTTGTTTCGAAAGGACTTTTGTATTTATCTTTTCCATATAATACTTCTAAAGGTGTTAATTTAGTTACATGATTGATTGAATTATTATAACATATTAGTGCAAAATTTATCTTTCTTTCTTTAGTTTCATTTTTTAATTCTTCTCTTTGATTTATTATTCTTAAATGTTCTATTACAGTGGAATGAAATCTTTCTATACATCCATTGCTTTTAGGATTATCTACGCAATTCATTTGTATTTTAATTTTGTACATATTTAATAAATTGTTATTGAATTCGGTCCCAGAGTCATGAATTATTTGGTCAGGTATTTTATAATTCTTAAAATATCTTGCTAAAGCGTCTACTATAGTTGTAGCATTTAAATCTTTTAAACGATAAATTTGGGCGAATTTTGAAAATTGATCATTTATTGTCAAATATTTTTCATTTTCTAAAGTTAACGTATCAATATTAATTATTTGAAATGGTTTATCTGGAGTTTTAGTTAGATTATCTTATAATTGAAATGGATTTCTCTCATACTTATTTAGTTGACAGAGTTGATTTATGTATTTTTAAATATTTTTATACATATTGGGCCAATAATATTTTTGTTTAAGCTATTGATAGGTTTCTAAAATTCCTGTATGGTTTTCCCTAAATGATAATTATTTATTACTTGTAATTGATCGTCAATTGTTTCAGTATCTTCTAATATATATATTCACATTTGATTAGCTGGTAAGAATTTTTTACAAAATTTTGTGATAATACTTCGTTGAATTTTAAATGTAAATCTTTTTCAAATAAACAATTGTATTTACAGTTTGGTACTAAATATTCTTTTAGTTAATTTCGCAAAATTTGGAATGAATTTACGATAATATCCAAGTAATCCTAAATAAGTTTTGATTTCTTTTTGGGTTTTTGGAATTGGATATTCCTTAACAGCTTTAATTTTATTAGGGTTAGGTTTTACTCCTTCTGAAACTATATGTCCACGATAAGCGACTTCTTTCATTAAAAATTCTGATTTATCTAATTGTATTTTTAAATTATGTTCTCTGAGTTTTTCAAAAATTTTCTTTATATTTTCGATATGTTCTTGTAAGCTAGTTCCAAGTATTATTATGTCATCCATGTATACTAAGCAAATTTTGTTAACATAATCACGTAAAACATAGTTCATTAATCTTTGGAAAGTGGACGGTGCATTCTTAAGTCCAAATGGCATTCTCTTAATTTCATAATGACTATCTTCTGTACTAAACGCTGTCTTTTGAATACTATTTTCATGGGTTTCAATTTGATGGAAATCCGATGCTAAGTCTAAGGCTGTATAATACATATTTCTACCTAATTTGCCCAATACATCTGTGATGTTGGGTATGGGGAATTTGTCATCTATTGTTTTTGAATTTAGTTTTCTGTAATCTATAACCAATCTGAATTTACGTTTACCAGAGGCATCTAATTTTTTCGGTACTATCCATACTGGTGAATTCCACGGGGAATAATTTTCTTGAATAATTTTTTATTTCATAAGTTTATTAACTTCGGTTTTAATTTCGTCTTTGTAACACTCTGGATAGCGATATGATTTTGTATATATGGGTGTTTCGTCAGTAGTTCTTATTTCATGTTTTATTGTTGAGGTATAAGTCAATGGTTGATTTTCTTTTGGAAAAATATCATGATATTCTCTAATTAATTTAATAAGTTTGGACTTTTCTTCTTTGTTCAAATGATCTGCTCGAATTTTGATTTCATCGACCTCAGGGCCGTTTATTTCATTTTTATTAAAGTATTGTAATTTGAATATTTTATCTTTAATCTTTACGGTATTATTTCCAAGATTTATTTGTGCTTGTAATTGTATTAATGCAGGAGTTCCTAATAATACATTAAAATTTTTATGAAAGTCAAAAAGAAAACATTTAATTTCATGTTTTTCTATTTCTAGGATAATGTATTCATTACCGCAAGTTTTTCCTAACGCTGCAGTGAATGTGATTAAATTTTGGAAGTATTCTGTGGTAGTGGATCTTAATTTCTTGTGTAGGGGTGGTTTTTTTGTATTGAGTTAGGTCGATATTTGCATTTAAAATTTTTAAGTTGACTAGGCCTAATAGGATGTCGAAATTTTATGAAAATTAAATAAGTGATATTTTAATAAAGTGTTAGGAGAGTTAAATAATTTAGAGGCAGGTATTATGATGCTAAAATTTTCTAATGATGTTCCGTGAGCTGTTGTAATTTTGAAAGCATCATTTTTGATTTTTTCTTTGAAATATTTTTGTGCAATGTCTGGGTTTATAAAGCAACGTGTGCTTCCTGTATCTATTAAAGCTTTTAAATTTAATTCTGGGAAGATGACAAATGGTAATTCACTGCGGTTGTGTATTACATTCATTAATTTGACGTTTGTTCCTAGGCTGTTATCGAAAAAAACTCTTTCGTTTCCTCAGAATTTGGTTCTGTTACATAATAATCAGGATTGGGGTCAGTTACATAATAGTCGGAATTTTGTTCCTCAGTATTGTCGTTTTCAGCGTATTCGTCAATTTCAGTGTTGAATAGTTCTTCCGCTACAAAACTAGGTCGGGTTTGTGTGTTATAAAATTGTTGCGGACGGTACTGGTTCGTTCCTGGCCTGGGTGTCATTGACTGTCTTGTACTGACACTCATAGGCGTAGGCTTGGGCGCTTTATAATTAGGATTAGGTTTTAAAACATTTTGGAATTGGTTGTTAAATGTTTTATTTCCTTGATTTGAGGGATATTGATTTTGTGTGTAGGGTTTCCTTATTTGGTGATTAGGAAATTGATTAGTGATAGGTTTAAAAATTGGATTGGTAGGTGGATTTGGTCTGTACATCAGTTGTGGGTATTGTGGTTGTGAATTGTGAATTATTTGTTTCTGTTTTTGTTCAGTATGGGTGAAATTTGTTTTATACAGCAAAAATTAGCAAAAAATTATAGCCTAAAAGAACTTTAAATTTTACATAAGAGGTCTGCTACGTGAAGTTAACAGGTAGGTACTTATTGTTTTTGTTTATAACTTTATTTAGTAAACAGCAAAAAATTTGATTTATATAGTAAAAAAAGCAAAAAATGAGCAAAAAATTATAGCACAAAAAAAAAACTTTACAATTTACATAAGGGGTCTGCTACGTGAAGCTAGCAGGTATTATTGTTTTTGTTTATAACTTCTTTTGGTTAACAGCAAAAAAATTGTTTCATACAGCAAAAATTAGCAAAAAATAATGGTCTAAAAAAACTTCACATTTTACATAAGGGGTCTGCTACGTGAAGTTAGCAGCTATTATTGTTTTTGTTTATAACTTCTTTTGGTAAATAGCAAAAAATTTGATGTATACTGACCTGCTTTGCACGCTCATTTTCTCGAACTCCCGACCACAAACAAAAAATGCCATCCATTTCTTCCTCACAACAACCTTTCCTCAGTTACACACAAAATATCTACACTGTACATTCGCATTGCATTCATCATCTCATTCTCTTTGCCATTTATACTTCTGACATTCCATATCCCGAATTTACACTCATCATACAGTCTCCATTTATTCTTCATTTTACCATATAAAAAAGATAGAAAGGACAGAATAGACAGTAAGAGAAGAAGTCGAAGCAGCCTACTGGACTTGTGTTTGACTGAAGTATAAGAAAAGAAATGAACTTAAGTCATGCTTTAATTTTTACACACGTTTTCTATGAAATTTTGAAATATGTACTTATTTTATTTATATTTATTTCTTTATCCTTATTAAAATTACTGTTAAAAGAATTGATGTACTTATGCATATATTTCTGTAATTTGACAGCGGTCAAACTGTCATAAATATAATAAATCACAATGTAGGTATGTTAAGACCGTAACTAATAAACAAAATCAAACTTTTGAAAATTCAAATATATATATATATATATATATATATATATATATATATATATATATATATTGTGACGTAATAGATAAAGTAAAAAATTGACAAAAAATTTTGACGTGATTTTCTGAGGGAAAATCACGCGTCACACTTACCCGCAGCAGCTCAAGGGTTGGTCGTGGTTGCGCGAGGTCGAGGGTTCCTAAAGGGTGGTTGTGCAGGGATGAAATGATGGGCGCCAGTTATGTCGGGTTAAGAGAAGACACAACAACTCAAAAGAAGTTACAGTAAAATTTTAAGTTTATTTAAAAAAAATTCGCAAAAATGTTCTTTTAAGATAAATTTTAATTAAAATTATTAATTGCAAAAAAACAACCCAAAAAAATATGGTCGTACACACCTGGTTGAAGACCTGATTTGGGGTTACAAAAAAATGATGGATCCTAGAGATGAGTGGGCCGCTGGAGGGGGGAAACCTGTCGCACGGCGTCGTGGTAAGTTCGGACCGACTGCCTCGCTGATGATGGCTACGATCTGCCAAGTCCGCCTCGCTGATGACGGCTACGATATGCCAAGTCCTTCTCTCTGAATATGCCAAAACGTTGTCCAGCTCTCGTCAGAGCAGGTTCACGCTGATGGTGACGTTAAAAACGCTGGGCGGCATCCAGAGCACGTAGGGCTTAGGCGTAGTGGTGATCGCTCTAAGTCTTAGGAACGGCACTTTCAGGCAGCGAGTGTGTATAGCTTGCGGAAGCGGTCTCTCGTCTCAATGGGAACTTTGCGGAGATGATTCCCCGCCCCAGCGATCCAAACAACTCATCCGGACCGGGACGTTGAAAAGTCATAAAAAAAGACCATAAATTTTAGGCGTTGCTACAAAATAATTTAGTACAAAAATACAAAAAAATCGTATTTACAATAATCGTAATAGTAAAAATATTCTTGATAAAAAATGTGAAACTACTTGTGGAAAATAATTTTATTTTTAAAACTGTGCACAAAAAAACAAGAAAACAGCTGGCCAAGCTGTAGTGGACAGTGAGAGAGGAGATTAGAACAAGATAGGGTTTTATGGTTAGTAAAATGATTGAGCTCTAGCTTTAAGAGAAAATTCTCTACTCGGCGGAATTTTATAGTAACAAAATTATGAATCTAGGTAGCCTAAAAATGACTAGATAAAAGATAAGATAGATAAAAGGCTTTCCCAGAAGTCGAAGATACTCTTAGATAGTAAGATAGTTTAAGATAAACTCGTAAAAACTTGAACGAGCAACAATACAATTGTGTTACTGTGACGTCAAATCAGCGGTAGCCACGTCTGCAACTCCACCGTATAAGATAGCCAACGAGCTGTATAAAAATGTAGTAAAATTGACTAACATATTTGATATGTGATCCCAAAAACCTATTAAAGAATTTATATAAATTTCCCCAAACAATAAGCCTGTTTCACATTTTTTTAAAAATATTTTAAATGAAAGTTTATGCAATATTTTTCATAGTAATAATAAAAATAATATTAATTTATTGTTATTTTCGTGAATAATTCAATAAAAAGATTGGTGCCGGAAAAACAACCCCCCACTCCTGTGACGTCGGAGCACATACATAACGACATTCATAGCCAATATGAAAACAGTTTACGTTATTTATATAAATAAAAGTAGGCGACAGTTTGTCACGTGTTAAATTGTATGTACTCTGACGTCACAATCTGTTTTAGATCACGTGACTTTAACACAATTTTCAATATTTAATTGTAAAGTATCTAATGAATATTTCGTGATATTTTCAAATTTCAGGCTCTTCAAAGAACAATATCTTTTAAAATTTAGTATTTAGAAATCATATAAAAATTCTTGCAACAGCCCTATTTTAGCCAAAATTATGAAAAATAGATAAATTTAGAGATAAATTTTTGGACAAAAATTATTGGACAAAAAAATATAATTTATATAAATTTGAACCATGAAAAAAACATGACAAATAGCTAATTTTAATCCCATTAAAAATATTAAATCCCGAAAAATAATTAAAAATAAAGCGATACAGAATTACTACAGGTATGGTGTACTCACAAAAATTGAATGCGCCAAACCGGCGCTACAACCGTGTCTTAAAAGGATGCTAAGAACACAAAAAGTTAAGCAGAATATTACGAAACAAAAAAGGGAATTTAAAGCAAAAGTGAAAGCGTCAAACGCTGGGGACCGGTGAACCGTACTGGTTATTGGTTAAGCATAAAAAGTAATAGTTAAACAGAAAAACTATTATCGCCTCGTATTACAAAAAAAAACCTTAATTTTGAATAACCATAAGCCAAATGTGAGGCGCTAGCCGTTCGGGCTATTGGCGTGTCGCGACCGCATGCGCTGACGGTGAATGTAAAATTTGACAAACAACTGATATGAACAAAAAAATATAATTGAAACTTACCAAATCAGATGTTAAACTAGCCAAATAAATGGATAAAAGATAACAAAAGTGTATCATAACACCGATGATACAAGATAAAAAAATATCACAGCAAAATTTGGAAAAATACAGTCAGCACACACGCAGCTACGACACGTCCAAACGCACGACTCATATCGAAGTGAATTGACAACATGTGCTCGTCCTCCGTTCAATTCACACGGAAATACACAAAATATGTCGCTAATCAAATTGAACACTAAGATTTTGAAAAAAACCGCGTAACGATTTTTGAAATCGTTACAATATATATATATATATATATATATATATATATATACATACACAGGGTGTCTCTTATATATAAGGACAAGGCTTAACCATACATTCCCGAGGCTAAAATAAGACGATTTAACTAAACTTGCTTCTACTGAAAAGTGTACCATTTACCCAGAATTCTGCTTCAAAGTTCTTCGAAAAAAAATTAATTTTGCTTATAATAACAGAACGCTTTATTCGATTTGGATGAAGTTTGGGATGACAGTTCGTATGGTTATAATCATCTTCTAAGTTGATGCTTGTTATAATGCTTATATATAAATTTTTTTTTTAATAAATTTAATCTAGCAGTCTATCCAAATGTCAAACAAGTAATTTGTAATGACAACAATTGTTTATGGATTGTCAAAAAAATCCTTCGCAATATTCAGAAACTAGTAACATCCATTTGTTCGGCCAAATAGTATTTCACTACCATTATTATAAATAAGACAAATAAATATGTTAGCTTACTCCTAAACAAGTTGAGAAGATAGACAACTCGTTACTGTCATTAAAAATTAAATGTTTGGCATTTGGACAGACTGCTAGATTAAATATATTTTAATAAAAATGACGATGCAATCATTCAGGTTTTATTTTTATCTGCCTGAACCGTAACAGATATCACAAATTAAATACAGAAAGAAAAGTTTACTATTAAATATATCTTTCTGAAAAAAAAAAAATACGTTATTTGCGTCGATATTAAAAAGTTACGGTCTAATCTAATCTAATGTTGGGACACCTAGTGGTTCACTAATAATAACATGTATCACCATAAAAGATGATATATAACCATACGAACTGTCGTACTAAATTTCATCCAAATCGAATAAAACGTTCTGTTATTATAAGCAAAATTAATTTTTTTTTTTCGAAGAACTTTGAAGCAGAGTGGTACACTTTTCGGTAGAAGCAAGTTTAGTTAACTCGTCTTATTTTAGCCTCAGGAATCTGTAGTTAACCCATGTACCCTTATTTGAGAGACACCCTATATATATATATATATATATATATATATATATATATATATATATATATATATATAATATATATATATATATACGTAAAATCAAATGAAGGAAGGATAAAATTTATCTGAACACTTTGCAGTTACTGGTGACGAAAAGACCACAATTAAAATTAACATTTAAAATGGCTTCGATAATAAAAAATATGCCGATTAAACCAGGAGCTGACAGGAACCAGTCTTGATTGGTTCACAGCACACTGTTTTTTGAGTTTTTATTTTAATATTTCTAAATTTAACTCTTTTTAAGAAAGTTCTGTTGTCTTTTATATTAATTTATAAATCTTCTTTTATTTCTATAGATTATTTTGGAAATATTGTTTTAAAATGAATGTTTCCAATCTTACGTACTTATTTGATTATTTTTAATATTTTAATCAAATTTGATAAAAAAAAATAACCTGTACAGACAAAAAATAATTCATATTTAGAAAGATAATAAAGTAATAATTTACTCCCATAGATTAATTTATGCTGCATATCAAATTATTTTCAATCTCTATTCGATTATTAATTTTAATCTTCTCTTTTGAGAGTGTATATAGATAGTGAATCAACATGTTTAGTGTACAGATTAGCGTAATTAATAAGATCTGTAGGCGTATTCTATAAATGAAAATGTGTTTCATAATTTTTAAATTTTTACGCACATTGTTGAGTTTCAAACACATTTGACTATAATAATTATGGATCCGATAGTAATTTATTGATATATTTCTAATGGCGTGTAGTAGGTGTGCGTGGTAGAGAATCTGGGGACCCGGGTTCGATCCTGACCGACGCCAAAATTATTTCGTATTTTAAGTGACTCAAAAGATTCGTAGCGATGGGTAATATGCCGTGATTATACGGAGTGTAACATGGGAACCGGGCATGGGCGTTTATCATGGGAAAACAGTTTTTCCTTGCGCAAAAGTGGCTTATAATTTTAGACAAAAATGCTTCAAGTAAATGTCGTAGAGAATTAAATTCTGCATCCAATTCCGTAATCCATTTTGCTTTTTCGTGTTTGGTAACCGAGCAAACAGAGTTTAAAATTTTATAAAAATTACTTCTTTATAGTGTTGGTCATTGAAATAAAATCTCAAACAAATTTTATGACATTTGCCTGTCAAATTATGAAATGTAGTATTCATCAAAATAATATTACTCAATGATTTGTATCTTCACTTCTTTTGAACAATTCTCTATTTTCAATAACGATAACTCAAACCAAGCGTTTCTGACAGGTGAAACTACAAACAAATATAATGATATTTTACCTACCAGAAACGTATCTGTTAGACTGTGACTATTTTACCTGTCAGAAACGCTTTGTTCGAGTTATCAATATTTAAAATGGAGAATCATTTACAGGAAGACAAGATTCTCTAAAATTAATAGGCCATTTTTGCGCAAGGAAAAATTGTTTTCCCATGTAAACGCCTATGGCCCGGTTTTCGTGTTACACCCGGTATATTTATTTATATTTATTTATAGATATACAGACTAATGAGTCCTCCGCCGTAGTAAAAAATTAGAACATGGGTAATTTATATCAAAACTAGACCTCAAAATTATATTTTAAGGACTATCAAAGTTTAAAAATAGTTTGTATTAGTTTTTGAAATAACCGAATTTTTAATACCATATCCTTTTCTCTATATCTACGTTACACATTTATTTTATATCAAATTCTCACTACTTTTAAACCTTCTGCTATCGCTTTTTCGAAGCGTTGCTAGGAAAATGAAAGATGTGTTGAATGACAGAGTTAATTAAACCTTAGTGTAATATGCGCAGTATTTTTTATTAATTGTTATTAAATAGCTTATCAACATTAATATTTTTATAAGTGCCGAAAAAGGTCAATTTATGTGACCAATTATTAGCGAAATCCACTATTATATCTACTTCACAGAATATATATATATATATATATATATATATATATATATATATATATATATAAAAAAAAAAATAGGGCTAAACGAATAAAATAAAGACTTTCTAAAATTACATATCAATCTCAGTGTAGATGAAGTTTCATAGAAAAAAGAAATAAAAATAGCGGAGAACCCATTTTTACTTAAGTAAATAAATTGTATATATTACATATTTGTAAATATACTAAGGGCCGGTTTTTCAATCTCTGGTTAAAATTTTAAGTTCTAGTTAAGTAAACAATATTACAGCGTTTTGCTGACAGCAGTGATAAATCTGACATTTGACAGTTCATTTCGTTTCAATTTTGTTTATTTAACTCTTAGTTAAAATTTAAACCAGATATATCGTCATCATTACCGATGTCTACATGTGTTGTAGATACTGGCACACCCAGAAATGGGTAATATGCCGTGATGATATATTTATTTATTTATTTATATTGAAAAACCGGTCCTAAGTAAAAATAAAATCAGATTTACATCTACAGTTTACGTTATACTTTATATCACATATTATAACGACCGGTTTCCCCTGTACATTCATATCTCGATTTTTAAGTAGAATAAATTCCGCAATTTGAGAAAAAAAATAAAGCAAAATCAATATTTTTGTATGAAGTTAAAAAAAAAAAAATCGAAAATATGGGCAACCCAATATGAGACATAACATTCTAACGGCAACCTTTATTTACACTTATTTTTAAATCAGATTTAGATAAGTCAGTAAGACTATGCTGAACATTGAACATATTTTAGAAAAATTAAGAGACGGAGAAACAAATTACAAAATAGAATTAATGAAGCAAACCAACAAATTTTAATAATAAAATAAAATATTTAAGAAAACACTCGCCATGTTTCACAAGATATCAGCGTCTGTATCAACCTTTCGGCCTTTCTTAAATATTTTATTTTATTTAAAATTGTTTCATCTAGAGTTCGCTATTTTACTATTAATATTTAAATAGCTGCCAGTGCATTTTGGCGATCCCTCGATAGATAGCTCTGCATGTGGGTACATTCCCTCTTAAGTCAAATATCTTTTATGAGATGCTTTACATCTCTCGCCATGCTTAGTTGGGAATTGTCTCTGCAAAGAGACAGCAGTTATACCCAGGGGATTTCAAGTCTAATGGATAATATGGCAGCATAAATTTAGTTCGTCAAAAATAAAAATTCATGTGAGTTGTCAAAAGTCAAAAATTGTAAGTTTGCTATTAAATTTAAATTATGCCACTGCCATTAATAGTTTTTATTTTCTAATTGAAATTAAGAGATGTAAATATGTGACATGTGAAGCTAATAACTGTAAGTACATTAAAATTCGTTTTTACAAACATGTTTATTATTGTTACTTTTTAGTCCGTGAAAATATACCACTGCCAAAACCACAACTTGAAAATTTTGTGATAAATAAAATATAAAATATTAATGGCTCGCCAAGTTAGTGTAACACTAACACCTTTATTAGAAGCTTTATTATAATACTGCATGTAATACTTGATCATTTTTGGACCGGAAAAACAGTTTTGTATGTATAGAACTTCGATAAGATATGAAAAGTAAGTTAAGAATATAAGCAAAGCGAAAACATTTATTTATTTATTTATTCCAGAACATCTCATCATTTTATTAATGAGCTATCAGGTGATACCAATGAAACTATCATCCATCATCTGCCCTCGAAATATTGAAGAATATTTCTTAACTATTTAACATGAATGTATAATTTATAAGACGAATTTATTTCAAAATATATGTTTATAAATTATCAATGTTTTCTTATTCTTGCATATTAATTTATATGTACCGCCGTCATTAATTTCTATCGTACAAGTTTCCTATACATCCCACTAGAAAATATAGTTCCGCGATATAACACGACAGCGCTGCTTGCAGAATTTGTTTCCAAATTTTTTGCTGGCAGCTGGGTCTTTATTGGTGTTAGTGCTTTGTGGTTAAACCATACTGATGAGCTCTAACAAGAGAGAAAAACGCGTCTATGGTTAATAGCTGAGCATGGCCAGCGTCTGTTGTTGGCCGAAAGGTTGGTTCAGACGCTGATATCTTGTGCAACATGGCGAGTGGTTTCTTAAATATTTTATTTTATTTAAAATTGTTTCACCTAGAGTTCGCTATTTTACTATTAATATTTAAATTTTAATAATTAAAGAATCCTCAAATTTAGTTATACTGGGGCATTTCACATTTTCTGATTTATTATTTTCTTGTAGGAATAGATCAAATTAAATATGTAGGTATATGTATTGCACCTTAGATTCAGAGATACGATTGTTACTAGTTGCCTTTATTTTCAAGTATTTCAGCGCTGACATCCTAGCTTCACGGATACGACAGTCGACCTTTACTGATATAGTTGGGAACTATGATTTTTGTTTTGTATTTATTTAAAGAAATGCTTTATTTATATACCTTATATTGCTCTAGTACTTTGAAATAAATACAAAATAATAATTATAATAATAATAATAATAATAATAATAACAATAATAATCTCTCTTGTATACTCTACTGTCATCAGTGTCATCTGTCACAATTTTAGGTTAGTACTGTTTTTAAATCAAGGGGATTGTAAATATAAGTGTGTCTGCGAAATAAAGGTCTTTGTGTGAGTATGAAGCCGTGACGTCACAAATTTAGTCCGTGTTTACAACCGATAAAGTTCATTAGCAAATTTATTACTGAAATACCGCGTTTTGGAAATTATTTTATATTAAGTACTACATTTATTTAAATGAGATGGATTTCATGATTTTATAGAAAAATCTATATTTTTTTAAATAACACCATTTCACTACACAAAGTTTTATTTAGATATATGAATTCTACAAATTACTGTTGATAATAATTACTTACAATAATTGAAGTGTCCACTTTTCATAAATTTGCAGGAAATTAAAAAGAAATCCTTTTATCTATACACAAAATAAGTAAACTAATCTGGGAATGGATCATGCTGTGGATGGCCTATTTTGCTATAGAATTATAATCATAGTTTTAATTTAACTCTTTAAATCAGTTGATTTTTTTTTTAATTTGGACATGTCCAGTTTTTGTCCAGTAAAATCACAATTTTTTATTTTCCACTAACAAACATACATTTTTATAATACTAAATACAATATTTAATAAAGAAAAGCTATTATAAACTATCTCTGTAAAACAATTATAATAATGCAAGAATTGAACAAGACCATGGACATGGTCTGTTATTTCAAAGTAATGGTAGATATTGTTCGGCTGCATGGCTTGTAGTGATGATAGAAGTCTTGAACAGGATTATGCCAACTTTTTCAAACTCTATGTCCATATCAATAACTCATTTTTCACAAAGTGGACTTTTCCACTTTTTGCATCAGACCCTTAAATTATAAAAATGTGAACTCACCTTTAAAAGACTTGTTTAAAACCAATAAAAATTTCCAAATAAACACTATTAGCGGTTTCCTTCCTTCATATGACAAATAGCGGAATAAAATATTGTGGTTTCCTACCAAACAGATTACTAAATTAATATCTTACAGTCATTGTATGACTACAATAGTGTACACATGTGCTGCCAATATGAAAATATTTTCAATTTTAACTTTTTTATTCGTTTACACATTCTTTAAGGGTAAGTTATTTCTTATATTTTGAAATTATGAAATTCCTATTTTCATGATAGAGCCACAATAATATTTTCAAAATAAATATGTAGTTACATATTATTTTCTCCACTCTAGAATATTAAGGCTCGGTATTACTATCTTTGATTAAACTGTAACTAAAGGTACAAAAATCGTCATTAATAGCTCAGAAATCGGCACTAAAGTAATCCATTAAACGACGATTTCATGCAATTGAAGTGTTGCCAACTTTATAACAAATGCTGTACATGTAAGGTAATTCGGGCAGGTGTACGATGTACAATAGTAAATTTATACATAAAATGAGGAAAATATGGACAAGAAGAACTAACTAAAATCCCATGCAAATGTTTGAGATAAAATATATAAATTTAAGTGTTCATAACGATAACTTCAATGTCCGAGATTAGCAACATTGAATGTCAGACTGACAGATAACATTTAACCATAACCTATAAAATAAATATTCTTTCATTTTCACAATTTTTCAGTGTTAAATAAAATTTAATATGCACCTCGACACTGAAGTTCCTTTTTATCACTTATGTGGTTTATTTTCCACATTCGTGATAAAAAAATTAATTCAATGCCTTGATTAATATATAACTATTATTTGAAATCGTTACTAAAGTGCACAAAAAATGTCATTAACAGCTCAGAAATACGCATTAAAGTAATCCATTATACGACAGTTTCATGCAGTAGCAGTGTTTAGAGATTCACGGGCTTGGCTTGAAGCTTGAAAGCTTGGCTTGGCTTGAAAAAGCTTGAAAAATCAAACCAAGCCTGCCTTTCAAAAAAGCTTGATTTTTCAAGCCAAGCCAAGCTTCTGTTTCATCAAACCCAAGCCAAACCAAGCCTAACATTAAAAAAAGCTTGAATTTTCAACCCAAACCAAGCCTCCGACTGTCAAGTAGCTTGGTGAAAAACAAGCTTTTTCAAGCTTTTCACAAGAATTGTTGACGAGGTCGGCAAAACCGAAATTTTATGGAGGTAACTTACTTTTTCATTGCTTGAGCAAAGTTTTGCGAATTTCTCAGAAATGAGGTAGGAACAGTTTAGTAGGCTTCAAAAATTTCTAAATGGGAAAGTTTATGACATCGTCCCACAGATCACTTATTTTCACAATCTGAACTAACTAATCGCACACTTTAGTTCACGCACACAATCAAATACAAAATAAATTTATAGTTATTAAAAAAGTTTTTAAATAGATAATGATAATTTAATATAGAACTGTTTTTAAAAATTCTTATTATTGTTAAGATAAAAGTAATTTATATAAAAACTTAATAATTAGATACATAAATCTTTAAGTAACTGGAATAAATTATAGAAACAAAGAAGTAAGAAATTGATTTATAATTTTTAAATGTATCTGATTATATTTCACAATTAAATAATATTCATTAATTTTTTAACTATATATAACTTGATCATAAATACCAAGCATCAAGATTCTATAAATAATATTTATTATTTTACCTGTTACAGGATATTATGCCTTTGTTTACATATACAAAATATTCAACCCCATTTTGTAAGGAAATTGTTAAGTCTTAGCAACGTTTAACCAATAGAAACAAATGTATAGCCTGTCGTTTTCATATTTTTTCAGTCTTCGCAATTATTTTATTTTATCTGTCATGTTGCTAAGACATACCAACTTTCTTACAAAATAGAGTTCATATATATTAGACGATGCTGACATTCAACAATAGTCTACAAAATAAAATGAAAATAAAATAAAATGAAAATATAATGCTCACATTAGTATATCGTTCGTAACACGATTTATTTTATTCTAAAATAATAACCTTGATGATTAAAGCACTAAAGCACATAATTTGAATATTTGCCATATTATGTCAAAATAATTGTTCCGTTCATTTTCTCAAACCGATAAAATATTGAACAAACCACGGGTGTTATGAATTATAATTTTGAAGCTGAATAAATATTATAAGAAATAATAATATACTCAACACAAGGTAATTGAGAGACTACGTATGATGATGAAAAATATAACAGTTTCATTTTGTTAAATGTTTAGCAAATATTGAATTTTTTTGTCAGCTATGGATTTACAATGTTTTGTTGTTCTGGTATTTCTGAATCATAGAAACGAAAAAGTTTGTGTTTGTGGAAATGTATGTATACAAAGATTTTAATGCTATTTTTAGTACAGCCCCTAATATTGCTCCTAATAAAACGGCCTTGTCTGAGGCAGTATAACAATATAATAAAAATGTAAACCGACAAAGATATTATTCTCTGCTACATATTTCCTTGATTCAAGTTTCCCTTGTTTATATGTAGGTATATGAATTAAATAAATATATAATAACGGCTTATTACCTAGTTCTGGGAGTGCCAATGTGTTTTTATTTGCAAATTTTGGTAATGAAAACGTATCCAAATTGTTGAGGATACCTTTGTGCTATTTCAAAATTGGAAATAATTAGGGTAATTATACATACGAAGTAACTTTACATGATTCTGTAACAAAAAATCAGCACAAATTTTATAATGTTCAAAATAGAAAGTACAAGTTATTGTCTCACGAACAAACAAAATATCGAGGAAATCCCAGTCTATAGGATTTTATTATTTCCAGATGTATTTGAAGTATAAAAGGGATACCTACTTAGCAGGTCAGTTTTATCCCATTGTGTAGGTAGTATTCCAGAATTATGTATTTCTTTGAACACGGTTCTTGAGTGTTTGGGGTATTGTTTTGTTTTATTTATTAACAAAGGGTAAATATGAACTATGTATTATACCAAACTTACAGTTTGTTGGGGAGGTCATTTCGAGTGAAAATGGCATTATGAAAATAGATCCTATTCGTTTAGTTATTAAAATACACCAAAGTCAAGTCTAATAAACCTATATAGAATGAAAAAAATCTGATGTGGCCAACACAAAACCTCCCGCTATTGAATTTTTATTAATTTAAATATATACTTACGTATTTACTACCGCTGCAAACTGTTCCATTGCAGAAAACTATTGCTTTATTTACTATTTTCTTTTTAAAATGTCACTATTATTAATTTGAAGTGATTAGTTTTTTGACAGTGACATTAACTGTCAGTTACATTCATTTGAAATATGAACTGTGTAACAAACGAATTATTGTGTTTCTCTTAGGCTTCGCGACTAATAAAAAAAATTATTTTTAAATTTATGTGTAAAATATATAGAAAAAGTATTAATGTATTCCAGTAGAAAATTCAATAATCTTTAATTTTCATAAGACATAAAATGCGAAAAAATGGCATTTAATGGTATTTTTTGAAGAAAAACCATTATGAGCTTCAGGTAAAGTGCCATTTCCGGTTATCCGATTTACACCAAAATCTAATGGCTTCTATTCATATTAGAATGGGATGGAAATACAAGGTTTCAGAATTTTCTGAATGATAGTATTTGAGTTAGAGTGAAGACAAAATCCCTATACATACACACATACATACACACATACACACACACATACACACATACACACATACAGACATCATCGTGAAAATGTTAAAAATGGATTCTAGGGAACTTAAAACGAGGTCATTTACTAAAATCTCGATATGAGATTTTTAGCACAATCCCTATACCTCCCTTACCAAGGGTAGCGGGAGGTAAAAATATAAAGGTAATATAAAAATAGCAGGGTATTTTTTAATAAAAGATACTAAATTTTTGATTTTTTACTTTCAAAAATGAAATAATTGAACAAAACATAAATTTCTATATTTTTATATTTTTCGTTTCAAGACCTATTATACATATCTGTGTACCGTGAAACTAAAATAAATGAAATAAAAAGCATTATGTGTGCATGCGAAAATGAGTTTGCGCATGAGCATTAAAAAGCCTGAAAAGGCTTGAAAAAGCTTGATAAAGCTTGAAAATTAATCCAAGCCTAAAAGTTTTAAAGCTTGAAGTTTTCAAGCCAAGCCAAGCTTTGGTTCCATCAAGCCCAAGCCAAGTCAAGCCTAACATTAAAAAAGCTTGAATTTTCAAGCCAAGCCAAGCTTTTTTATTTCAAGCCAAGTTGCCTGACTTGGTGAATCCCTAGCAGTATTGCCAACCTTTTGATAATTACTTTACAGGGTGGAAGAAATTCGAGTTCCTTATAAGAAAAAATTCTTATTAAGCACGCTACAGAAAATTGATGTAGGTCTTTATGGTCCAACTTTTTTAGACAACTTTAATAGGCACCACAGGAATTATCCATCGTCTTTTGATTTTTGAGCTACAGGCTAAAACTTGATTTTCGGCAATATTGAAAATACCTCATATCTCGTTCATTATGAAAGATAAAGATGAAACGTTTAGATAATTTAGAGGTATTGGAATCATGTTAAAAATCACATATCCTGATTTGAATGGATAAGCCGTTTCAAGGTCCCTATAATCCGATTATAACATTTTTACGATGATGTCCGTGTGTGTATGTGTGTATTGTATATATATATATATATATATATATATATATATATATATATATATATATACCGTGAGTATATTTTAACGTTAAACACTGAGTTTGTCATATCCATGGTTACGACTTGACATTTGATTGACAGCAATGTATTTGCCCGTTCCACTTAAAATGAAACATAGGGTAAGAATTTGACATTTGATAAGACGTTAATAGAGGTTAATTTTGTTTAAATAATTATACCTCTTTTCTAAATTAAAATTAGTTGTAGAAAAAATTAGTGTGCACCTAGTGCCCGAGTGGTTTTCTGACTCGGCTAAATTTCTTACAATATTTAAATATAATACTTCTGTCAAATTCATTCCCCATGTGTCATTTTAAATGAGACAGACAAATACATTGCTGTCAATCAAATGTCAAATCATAACTTATAGGAAAATTTAACGGTTATCTGTCATATTGACAAGATGTCATTAGAGGTTAATTTTGTTTAAATAATTATACCTGGTTTCTAAAAATTTAATTTAGATGTAGAAAAAATACTGTGTGCACCTTGTGCCCGAACTATGTTTAGTTCTCTCGAGTGGTTTTCTGACTCCGCTAAATTTCTTACAATATTTAAATATAATACTTCTGTCAGATTCGTTCCCTATGTTTCATTTTAAGTGGAACGGGCAAATACATTGCTGTCAATCAAATATCAAGTCGTGTGTGTATGTTGGAACCACGGTTTCTCCAAGACTATAAAACTTAAAAAATATCTTACTGCAGTTTCCTCAATCTGACATTCCTGGGAAAAGCTGATTAGATGTTGGTAACAATTGCACAACCGGAAGTAATAGTTTCTTTAAAAAAATCTTCTAAATATTATTTTTAGAAAATTTTTGTTATTACTATTATTGAAGAACGTAATATTCTAAATCTAATACATTTAAAACAATTTATATCTTGTATAGATTTAGAGATAAAGGCACTGTAATATATAGAATAAAGCCTCATTTCCACCGATTGTCCTAATGCGTAAGAGCAATAATTAATAACTAAGCGCAATGCGTAAAAATGTTTATCATATGACAACGTTTACTACCATTTCCAGCTTTGCATAAGGCTTAATGCTTAAGAACTAAGAGCAATGCGTAAAAACAAATGAATGAAAAATTCTAACCTGAACTGTCAACTCTCAGTTTATTTTATAATTATTAACTTTTAATTAATTTTTCGGTATTGATATAAATACAGAAAATTGTGTATAGGTATAACATATTAAAAAAAGAAGAATTGCTGCTGCAATGGCAGTCTACTAAACAACAAGTAATTCGGAAAAAAGATATGACATTTCTGTTGAATTGTCACTAAACAAAATAGCTGGAAATGGTATCCTAGTAAATTCTTATAATTCATTAAGCCTTATGTATTAAGCATTAAGACATTCGGTGGAAATGAGGCTTAATTTAATGTAGTACATAGCAGAGGATAAGGCACTAAGGAAACCAGTTCACAAATTCAAATGTTTAAAACATAGTAATGTTTATAACATAGTTTGTAAATGATAGATGTCAATGTAAAAAATCAACAGTTTTAGTGACATTCTGAAAGCTTTTTCTGGGAAGTACATTTAATCTTTCTCATTGTTTTATTAACTAAATATTTAAAATTGTAGGTGAAATCCATATATCCAGCAGAAATACCGCCAATCTAGATAATGTATTGGAAGAATCTATGATATTTAGAAACTTCTTCATACAATGGAAAATAGATATAATTAGATTTGTATGTGTGCAGAAGACATATTAAATACAATAAAAACAATATTTGGGTAAAGTTCTGTAACTTTTTTGTTACAAAACGACGGTTCGATAGCGAAGTGCAATACAATACTTATATAACATAAAATGGAAATGGCGAGAAGTATTGTGCTGGCCACAACAGATACTTTTTTATATTGTTTTTGTGAAACTTAATCATTCTCGAGATATAACACAAATATAATATTTTTTAATTTGGAACATATATTGATAATAATCTCATCTTCTTCCTTATTTTATTAGCTTGTCAAGGATATACAACAAGGCTACATTCTTTTGTTTTACACATGAGCAAAACATAAATGATTAATTCTTGGGGTTAAAAATTAAATATCTTAAGAAACAATTGAAAAAATCAATTACACATTACGATTTGCTTACTTTTAATGTTATTTTCATTATTTTTATTAATTTTTCTAATATATAAACTTATATATATATATATATATATATATATATATATATATATATATATATATATATATATAAGTTACCACAGCCCATATAGCTGAGGTTGCATTTCCCAGACTTATACCCGACACCGGAATACTAAACATATAAAAACTGTACTTCATATAATTTTTTCAGTCTGATGTAACTTTTCAACTTAATATATTCAAATGTAATAATATTTACAAAAACTGTAACTTGTGACTAAATAAAAAGATTAGCGAATATAATCTTTAAACTCACAAATAAATCTTTTTAAAAACCCTTCCGCGAACCTCACACATATAACTGGCGCAGTCTTAAAGGATTTTCCGGGCGATTTCCGCGTATAGTGAAACCGCGTTCGTTTTCCAACGATTAACCGGATACCGGAAGGTTGAAGATTGAAGAAAGAAGACATCCCGTGCCGATCCAGGTTCATCCGCATCCACGAGCGAACATCGTAGAAGCAGAACCAGGCCCTGACGAACACAGAGCAGCAGGAGTCAGCACGACCCATGGACAGTCTTCATTCTTTTGTTGTGAGTTGCACATGTCTCATAGTAATCAAAACCATTCAGACTCAGATTCTGATTTAGAATTAAATAATAATAAAAATAACTCATCTGACTCAGAACCAGAATTTCCTTATCATATAACTTTTAGTCCAAATTTAAATAAGAAAAAAACCTATAAAAATGGACCAACAACAAGCTCAAACTCAAGTAGCACCGCCACCAGTACCCCCACCAAAACTTGGAAAAATTTACCTAGATATGATTCCCGAATTCCATGGCGATAGTAAGCTATTATCCAGATTTTTGGAAATATGCGAAATATTAACAAATTTTATAATTTGGTTGACGAAACGAATGAATTTTTAATGTCAAGTATTCTATCGAAAATTAAGGGTGATGCAGCAGTAAATATCGCTAGCACCACTGTCACAACATGGGACGATATAAAACAAGCCCTGCTTAACACTTATTCTGATAAAAGAGATCTTTACACATTAAATATTGAAATTACCGAGATGAAACAAGGAAACGAAACAGCTTTCGAATTTTACAACCGCGTACAAGATATTCTAAATCTACAAATTTCTTACATAAATAATCGAGTTACTGTAGTAGCTAGACCCGTCTTAATCGAATATTTTAGAAATTATGCTCTCAGAATTCTATTACGTGGACTTAAAGAGCCCCTTGGTACTCTCATGAGGACCAAAGATCCAAAAGACATGAATACTGCTTTAAATATGTTGACTAATGATTTTCAACTCGAAACACATGGTCGTACACATACAAATTTACAACACAAAAATATGTCGCATAATTTTCAACCACCTAAACAAAAACAGAACATACACACCCAATATAGACAAACACAACACCCACAATTGATATACAGACCTATTCCACCCACTAACCAAATTTTCAAACCTATTAATAACCAATACCCTACAAACCAACAATTTAAGAAACCATTCAGTACTCAAAATCCCAATAATCAAATAGCTAAACTCAATAATCAACCCCAACAAAACGTCTTTAGGCCAAATCCTAACTATAAAGCCCCTAAGCCGACGCCTATGAGCATCAGTACTAGGCAGGCCACGCACGACATTTAATCCTTACAGACCTCAACAATTCTACCCTTCCCAAAACCGACCTAACTATATAGCAGAAGAAATATTCACTACTGAAATAGATGACATTGTAGAGCAAGATATCGACGATCAAAACGTAGACTATTCCGAGAACGAATTAAACCCCAATTACTATGTCACCGAGCCCAAACAAAATGATCAGGACGAGTTTTTTCCAACACCAGCCTCGGAACAAACATTGAACTTATGAACGTAATCCACAATCACAGTGAATTACCATTCGTAGTTTTTCCCGAACTAAACTTAAAAGCCCTGATTGACACTGGTAGCACGCGTTCATTCATTAATCCAAACGTTGCAAACAAATTTTTCAAAAACGAAATAAAAAATGATCCATTTAAAATTACTACAGCTCACGGAACATCAGTTGAAAATTTTAGTATAGTAATACCGGCATCAAAATTATTCAATTCACCTAATATGTTATTATAATATCATTTATTCAACTTTCATAAAAATTTCGACATTCTTTTAGGACTAGACAATTTAAAATTATTATACGCTAGTATCGACCTAGTAAAAGACAAATTAATTACTCCAAATCAAGAAATCAAAATTCATTATCACAAAATTCTGCCAAAATCACATTACATAAAAATTCCTCCTAATTCTGAGAAATTATCTAAACTTTTTGTTCATAATATTGAAAATGGCGAAGTATTTATTCCGGAAACCAAAATAAACGGCATAACTATTCACGAAGGTTTGGCTACAATACAAAATTATCAAATTGTTTACCCCATTATTAACTCAAATGAAAGAGAAGAAATTATCGACTCTGTTAATTGTGTACAAGTTCACCCTCTAAATAATTTCGAAATTAACAATTTAAATTTTGATCAAGAAACAGGAAAAAATAATTTTGATATGAGTAAAATAAGACTGGACCATATGAACGAGGAAGAAAAGCGCGAGATAAAAAAACTGCTGACGGAATACTCTGAGATATTTCACTCTGACGATAAGCCACTAACATTCACTAATAAAATAAAACACTCCATACGTACAAAAGACGAAATACCGGTTTACACCAAGACATACAGATATCCCGAAATTCACAGACAAGAAGTACAAACCCAAATTCAAAAAATGCTAGATCAAAATATAATCCGTCCCTCTAACTCCCCATGGTCCTCTCCTATTTGGGTAATACCCAAAAAACTCGATGCATCCGGCAAGCGTAAATGGCGATTAGTTATAGACTACAGAAAAGTAAACGAAAAGACTATTGACGATAAATACCCCATACCTAATATAACCGACTTACTCGACAAATTAGGTCGTTGCCAATATTTTAGTACACTAGACTTAGCCTCTGGCTTCCACCAAATTGAAATGGATGGAAAAGACATTCAAAAAACTGCCTTTAACACTGACAATGGACACTATGAATTTTTAGGGATGCCATTCGGACTAAAGAATGCACCCGCCACTTTTCAAAGAGTCATGGACAACGTACTTCGAGGTTTAGTTAACAAAATTTGTCTTGTATATTTGGATGACGTAATTATATTTAGCACATCACTTCAGGAACATATTCAAAATTTACGAACAGTTTTTAATCGACTAAAACAAGCCAATTTAAAAATACAATTAGACAAATCTGAATTTTTAAGAACTGAAGTAGAGTTTCTCGGACATGTAGTAACCACAGAAGGCGTAAAACCTAACCCATCCAAGTTGAGCATCATTCAAAATTATCCTATCCCCAAAAATACAACCCAAATAAAAGCATTTTTAGGACTCTTGGGATATTACAGACGTTTTGTAAAAAATTTCGCACACTTAACCAAGCCCATGACCAAATGTTTAAAGAAAGACTCCAAAGTAAGGCACAATGACCCCGAGTACATACAATGTTTCAACACTTGCAAAAATCTCTTGATGAACGAACCAATACTGCAATACCCAGACTACAACAAACCATTTAACGTTACTACAGACGCAAGTGACTATGCTATTGGTGCCGTGTTATCACAAGGCCCTATCGGCTCCGACTTTCCTATTGCCTACGCAAGCAGGACGTTGAACGATACCGAAAAAAACTACAGTACAACAGAAAAGGAATTACTTGCAGTTGTATGGGCTACGCAATATTTTAGACATTATATTTTTGGTAGAAAATTCAAAATTATTACAGACCGCAAACCACTACAATACCTCCACTCGTTAAAAGACCCACATTCAAAATTAATGCGATGGAGAACCAAACTTGAAGACTACGATTATGAAGTAATCTATAAAAAGGGCAAATTAAACACAAACGTAGACGCACTTTCAAGAATCATACCTTCATTCCAAATTATTAAAACTAACGACAATATTTTCGAAAAACCGCAAAATTTAGTACATTGTATTTCACAAGACTTTCAATTAGGAAAAGGATTTGCCAAACAAATTAATGAGCGTTTCAATAGCAAAAATTATCTATTAAACAATAATAATAATCAAAATTTACTAATTCAACCCATTCATAACAATAAATATAAAATACTCCATCTTGTAACAAAATTAGAACATTTTACTGAACCAACACTAGACAACATAGAAGACTGTTTAATTAAATTAAAAAATTATTTAGTACAAAACGATATTCGAAATCCATATGCCAAAAATTTGTTCAGGATTAGACAAACAATCATTTCAAGAAATTGAAAACCTATTAAACCAAATTTTTAAAGGAACGCATATTAAAATTGTAATTCATGAATTATTAGAGGAATATAATTATAAAAAATCTTTAAACAAAAATGTAGACGCACTTTCTCGAATTTATTTAAACATAAACACATTAGAAACAGGCACTCAAAATCTTTTTGACTACATTGAAAACTTCAACGAAAATTTTAATCCTGATAATGACACACAATCCTTAGTAGTACAACCCGACGAAGACGAGCAAAGAGATCCCGAAACTGACCAAACTATCCATTCAAACACTGAAAATCCTATTATTGGTATAACAATAACCGAATCCCCAGTAAACTTTGGCAAAAATCAACTTTTATATCCCTTGTAAAACACTCCCCATCTAAACCTAAAATCAAAAAATTTCATATTGACAAAATGAGACTTTACGTTCAAATATCAGAAACAAATTTCGACCAGGATATCATTGATTTTGTAAAACAATACATCATACCTAATGCTAAATATTACCTGTATTTCGAAGATCCAATTTACGAAAGATTTAGTAATACACTGCAAAAATATTTCAAAAATTCAGAAATTAAATTTATTAAAAGCAACACAAAATTAATAGACGTAGAACAAGAGGACGAAATACAACAAGTCATAACCAACTATCACGAAGGGAAAACAAACCACCGTGGAATAAACGAGACACATACACAGATCAAAAAACGATACAATTGGCCGAATCAATTGAAAACCATTACAGACTACATAAACAAATGCGAAGTATGTTTAGCCGCAAAATACGAAAGAAATCCCATTAAACCAAAATTAAATATCACCCCTACTCCTACCAAACCACTAGACACTTTACACGTAGACACACTAACACTAGAAAATGCTAAATTTCTCACCATCATTGATGCTTTCTCCAAATATGCTCAAGCATACAGAGTTAGCTCAACAAACGCTATCGAGATCGGAAACGAATTAACACATTTCTTTTCACACCATGGAATACCGAAATTTATCACTTCAGATAACGGACTAGAATTCAAAAATAGTATTGTAAAAGAATTATTAACCCTCCACAAAATTGAAATTCATTTCACCTGCTCTCAAAATCCAAATTCTAACGGTTTAGTTGAACGATTTCATTCCACCCTAGTGGAGCACATTCGCTTATTTAACATGCAAGAAAATTTCAAAAATAATTCAATTGACGAAAAAGTTCAGTATGCACTTTTGGCATATAATAATACAAACCATAGTACAACAAATTTAAAACCGATCGAGATTATTAACGGACATTTAGAAACAAATTCACCCCTTGATATAGAACTAGAGAAACAAATAACCCAAGATTATATTCAAAACCACAAAGATAAGACTAAACTAGTATACAAAAATATTAATAACAAATTACAAGAGAATAAAACAAAAACTATTAATAAAATAAATGAAAATCGCGAAGAACTCCCAGATATTCCAAAAACAATTTACGTAAAAAATAAACAGAAAGTAAATAAAACAAAAAAATTCAAAATTTAAAAAAGAGAAGGTTAAAACAGTTAATAAAGATTTGAAAACAGCCGAAATTGACACAGAAAATAATGACAAAAAGCAAACTAAAATCCACCTTTCAAATATTAAAAGACCACGGAAAATAATTAATAAAAACCCCGCAATTCCAGGTCCATCTACTTCCCGTGCTCATACGGAATAGATGTGAAGAATATTACCCTCAATCCAGGACTTTTGGCTATTAATCTTGGACCAGCAAAACTACAAAGATCACAACACACATTTGTACACTATTACGATCTACATCCACTTAAAACACAATATGAAAACTTGAATAAACCATACAAAAACCTTATAGCGACATTAAACACAGGCGAAATAACTACGAAAGACTTCGAAAATAATAACAAAATTATAGATTATCTAAAGAACAACATCAATGAAAAATTCAGCCATTTATCCACTCATAATCGGATAAGACGAGGTATAGTCAATGGTTTAGGAACAATCGTAAAAGCTATTACAGGAAATTTGGATGACGAAGATAACAAAAGATACACCAAAATTCTAAAGCACCTGCAAGAAAATCAATTTAAACTAAATAACCAAATTAAACATCAATACTCTGTTAGTCACCGAATAATGGAATATTTTAACAAGACTGTCGACACTATCAAACAAAACGAAGTCATTCTAAAATCAAAAATTGAACAACTCATACATTTGGCTATTGGCGGAACAAAAAATGACGACAAATTATTTATTAAAGATATTTATAATCAATTGAACACCCTGTATACACTAACATTCAACACTCTTCAAGACATCGAAAATTCTCTCACATTTTGTAAACTTCACACTATACACCCCAGTATAATCAAAACACATGACCTTTATGAGGAATTAAACAAAATTTCAAAATATTACAATGATGAGTTACCATTTGAAATAAATTTAGAAAACATTTCAGAAATTGAAAATTTACTCTCAGTTAATTGTAAAATACAAGACAACAAAATTCTATATTTTATTGAAATCCCAATAAATTATGAAACACATTTCGACTTAATTCATTTAATTTCAACCCCTACTAAGCACAGCTCTAATTTCTTTACTATTATACCCAATCATAATTATATTCTGAAGTCTGAAACTGGTCAAATAAGATCTCTATGTGGTACGTGTACCCGCAATAAAAGAAACATTTTCCAATGTCCTAATAAAATCAAGGAAATAATCGAAAATTCTTGCGAGACGAACTTCTTGAGGAAAAACACCGTCGAAAATTGTCATTTCGTCAAACTAGAAATAAAGAATAACCATCTCGAATATTTAGAAGAAATCAACCAATATTTGGCCATAATTCCGCACCCCGAAAAAGTAGAAAGTAAATGCAGTCACGCCGATAATATAAGAAATCTTCAAGGCATACTTCTCATCAAAGAAGATGGATGTAAACTGCGAATTCAAAACAAAGAACTCGACTTCAAACATGGTACATTTGGTAAACCCATAGTAATCGAAAACTACAAAATTAATTTCAACAACACACAAATCCCCAAAACTACAATTGAATTGAACAGCATCTCCGATCTCAGACCAATAAACAAGCTAGAAGACACCCTGTACGACGATATAACACCAAATACCCAGTTTTGGCATTATATGTTATAATCATTATTGTCGCTATTATTTCTGTCATAGTTTACCTAAAAAGGAAACTCCAGGTCATCCGCTCGAGAAGAAATCAACCCACGGCCAGAGACATTGAACTCCATCAAACAACTTCAACCCCCAGGTCGCCGTTGAAGCTTCCTGACGAGGCCAGATTCTAAGGAGGGAGGAGTTACCACAGCCCATATAGCTGAGGTTGCATTTCCCAGACTTATACCCGACACCGGAATACTAAACATATAAAAACTGTACTTCATATAATTTTTTCAGTCTGATGTAACTTTTCAACTTAATATATTCAAATGTAATAATATTTACAAAAACTGTAACTTGTGACTAAATAAAAAGATTAGCGAATATAATCTTTAAACTCACAAATAAATCTTTTTAAAAACCCTTCCGCGAACCTCACACATATAACTTATATATATATATATATATATATATATATATATATATATATATATATATATAAAACCACATATTTCGAATTGTGCCAAAGCCAACTACGATGCCAATAAAAAATTAATTAACTAAGCCGAAAATAATTGACCGAAAAGAAATTTGAGAATTAATAGATATTGAATTAAAATAAACAAATGATGATCTGTAATTGATTTTTTAGTAGTTTCTTAATATATCAACCCAAAATATTAATAATTCATATTTTACTTATGTTTAACACAAAAGAATGTAGACTTTTTATACATCGTTGAAAAGCATATAAAATAAGGAAAAAGATGAGGCTATCTAAAAATAACACTTTATTATACGTAAAATATCGTATGAAAATTATCTGTACATTTTCTCTTTTATAATAAGCGAGATATGAAAAATTTTCAAAATAAGCGACAATCAAGTTTTTACTTGTAGCTCAAAAACAAAAGACGATCGAAAATTCCTGTGATGCCTATGAAAGTTATTTCTGAAAGTTGGCCCATAAACACCTACAACAATTTTCTGTAGCTTGCTTTAAAAAAGTTTTTCATTTAAGGGGCTCGAATTTGTTCTACCCGCTATATATTGGATAATTTGGGTAGATGTACGATATATAATAGTAAATTTATACGTAAAATGACAAAAAAATATGAGCAAAAAGTACGAACTAAACAATTCCGATGAAGACGTTTGAAAAAAAAAAAAAACTTAATTTTCAGTGCTTTTTACGATAACATCAATGTTCGAAGATTATTAACATTGAGTATCAGACTGATAGTTACAAAATAAGTATAATATAATATAAATATTTTCGATTTCAAATAAAATTTAATATGCACCTCGGCACTGAAATTCCATTTGTGACAAAAACTAGAAGTTCAGTACCTTGATACATAAATACCTATTATTTGACGTCGTCACTAAAGTGCAGAATAATCGCCATTAAAATCGTCAAATGCAGTAATATATGAACCTTATTATAATTGTAGTGTATATAAGATAATTTGGGTAGGTGTACGATGAGCAGTAGCAGATTTGTACGTAAAATAGTGTCGTTCAACGTTCGGCTCTCTCTCTCTCTCTCTCGTTACTTCAACATCTTTCATCTCATTCTTCGGCGTGAGATTTTGGGTTTCGTTTTCATCCGGAAAGCCCATTAAGGGGATTTTATGCGCTACCGATAAAACGTCGCCTGGAGTTGAGACTTCCGGCTTGTGATCCTAAGTCCATCCTACTTCGTGCCCCGAAAGCCCGTACATCTGGTCCCGCTGTCCATGTCCTCTGCGTTCCACCAGTGAGATTACATTTCTTTATCAAAAAAGTGCATTCGTAGAAAACATTTTTTTGTTGCGTTTGGTCCTTTAACATTGGACTATTAATTCATTGTTAGAGTCTTCGGACTATTTTTCACAACGGTTCTACGAGATTACTCCCGCCATTTTTTGTTTGTGAACTGACTGGCCAGATCCGGTAGTTAGGGCCCTTGTAGTACCCAAGGTGTCCAGGGTTTATTTCGTGGGAAATATACTCGCCGGTGGCCGCGCTTCCACCCTGTCTTCGACACTTCCTATAATCCTCTCTCTCTCTCTCTCTCTCTCTCTTTTTGTTTGTTGTTGGCGTCGCGAACATCCGTTGTCCTGTGTTTCAATTATTATTATACATAGAATTTATTTTAAAATGCAACATTATAGTTCATCACTACCATGATTACTCACTATTGTCAAAAAACGACAAAACAAAATGTAATATTTGTCCATTTTAAAATGCAACATTATAAATAGTATTGCAGCACAGGAGATATCTCCAGAACACATCACAAATGGTGTCAATTCTTATTACGACCGACTAGAATATTGCCTCAATGTAATTGGGGGTATTTCTTAACATTTATTACATGAAAGTTATGAATTGTTGTAAGCTAAAGTTTGTTAAGATGTATAACATTCATGTTTTGATTATTTGTTAATCGTATGTAGGCTAATTTATTCGATATTAGTTTTGATAATAACAAATTTTGTATGTTGCATTTTAAAATGGACAAAAAAATATTATATTGCTGTCATTTTTTGACAATAGTGAGTAACTATGGAAGTGATTCACCATATGTTGCATGTTAAAATAAATTCCCTGTATATATTTGTTCTGTATGTTCTGTGGCCATATTTTCTTTTCGGCAATATACACTAACTTTAATTAAATTCATATTTTAGTTTTATTTATACGAAGTACCCATTTTTTTTCCATCTCAGCCGTTTTTGCAGGTGTTTTTTGCGTTGAGCATTTTAGCTTTTTTTGTTCTTCACACTACCGTGGTCTACAGGGTAAGGGCAGCTTGTCCGAACACGCGACGCCCATTCATTCGAACCACCCTTCTCCCTGAAAAGCCGGCAGCCTCATTCTGATGAGGACATTTTTTTTATTACTCATCCATCGCGATACGTAATATTATCTTTTTACCTCATGCCATTTTTGAAATAAATAGGTGCCATGCTTTAGTCCTAAGCTTGTGGTATTTCTTTGTCGAAGTTCGTTATTATTGAAAAGGGAGGGAAAAAATCCATCAAAAGTAATGGGAATGCTGTCTTATGAATGTGCACTACCATAATATGAAATCAGTTTGTAATGATGAGGGTTATTATTAGTGCACTCGTGCATTAATACCCAGCACATTACCTCCAATCAAAATTTTATTATTTATTTTCCGTTGACCATTTATTAATAGGTTATATTAATGTATAGGAAATCATTCATTAATGACACCTATTAATGCATAATTTTTATTAATGAAAGATTTTAGTATGTAAACAGAGACACCATATACAATTTTCAAAATTTATGTGTCAAACGTTACTAACCTAAAAAAAATTGTCATGGAATAAAATTAGATTTTTTGCGCACAACTATATTGTAATTGTTTGTTTACATTTTAGTTACCGTGGCGGAAAATGAAAGACTACACCCTGCGGGCGGTAAAGTGTAAAGCCTGCCATGACAAAAAAAACATATAACGGTAAATAATATTTTATTTGTGGATATTTAAAATACAGTTGGATATATTATTCAACGAAATTCCCTCCAAATGAATTGTCTCTGAATAACAATATATACGAGTAATATTGATATATCACCATACCTTTCCATTGAAATATGCGAGCAACACAGTTTCGTTCAAAATTGTCACATTTTTTTCTGTCAACCAGGCTTGTAACACATTGTATTCATTTTGATATCGGTCCTTTGACTTACCAGGACATAAATCCGCTAAAGCTTCATTAGCTTCTAGCAATTTTTTTTCAGAAATTTCAGTATCATAGTCAGGTTGATGCTCCATGCTTGACATTTTTAATTATTTGTTTACACAAAACAAATGGTTACCAATACAACGCATCGCCTAAATGTTTTTTGGCATAGCCATCTGGCCATCTAATATTTTTACATAGCAACAAGCTTTTAGTCATGCAATTAAAAATTACGTTTCATTTGGTTTCAGTTGTGCGTAAAACGTTGCACGTACCTCAGGCCGAAAGTGGTTTACGCCCTTGGACGAATAAAAGCCCTTCGTCTGCAAGCGTAAACTCTTTCTTTCGGCTCTCTATACGTAAATAACTATTTCAATTCCGGTCGATACGGTTAACGAAAAAATATTGTAACTAACACTTGTATAAATTGGAGATTAAAGATCGGAACAATTAACGCGTTCGCTAGTCACTAATCGCTCTGATTAACACTCTTTATAGTTAAATAACTATTATTTTCTTCTGTATAGTAAATAGCTGCAATGTATTTTTAAATAATATAAGTGGTGGAACTCTGCTCTCTAGCGTAGCGATAGTATGACGTAAAAGTGACGTAGAATTGCGATTTTGGTACTCTGCTATATCTTTTCCATCGCTGCTGTTCGTTCCCCTTACCCCTCGGAAAGCGACAGTTTCGAAGCGATCGCAATGTGCTCTATCCTTTACAAAGTAATGCGAATATGCATTAGTCAGAGAGAGAAGGTGAATGTTTCATGAGAAAAATAAAATTTGGAATTGTGAAGACGTGAGAGTACTTTTAAATAATAAATAACTATTACAAATACTGTATTTATTTAACAAGAATCTATTATATTTATTTAAACAAAAAATTTGGATCTAAGTATGAACGGTTATGTATTTTTACAAATAAAACAACTATTACATTGTAAAATTATATAAAAAAATCTGTTTAGCCAGCACACGACCACTCGCCATTTCCATATTAGGCTATATATGTATTGTACATATTTAACATTTCTTACAACATATATTTTTATATTTTGTAATTCATTCTATTCTTCTAATGTTCGAGATTGTTCCAATTCATTGATGAGATTGGCGGTATTTCTGAAGGATATACCTTTGTAATATATGTGTCTATAATTATAAATATTTAATTAATAATAAAATAAGAAATATTAAATGTACTTGCCAGAAAAAGTCTTCAGTAATGTCTTTGGCTCAGTAATGTCTCTGGCTTTTTGACACTCACATTTATCTGTCAATTACAAACATTTTAATTTTTATACTTGTTTTCCATGGATTGCGAACTAATTTACAACTTATTATTATATATATTTCTCTCTATATCTATCTCTATCTCTCTATCTTTAACTTTATAGAAGATATAAAAAAAAATGAAATATATCGGATAGAGATTTTTATATTCTTTAATATTATTAATGCCAAAAATAATATTTAGAATTTTTTTTAAGAAACTTGTACTTCCGGTTGTCCAATTGTTACCAAAATTTAATCAGCTCTTCCCAGGAATGTCAGATTGAGGAAACCGCAGTTAAATATTTTTTAAGTCTTACAGTATTTGAGAAACCGTGGCTTCAACATGCACACATACACATATATACACACACACATACGGACATCATCGTAAAAAGGTTATAATCGGGTTCAAGGGACCTTAAAACGTGCTTATTCACTAAAATCTGAATAGGCGAATTTTAGCATGATTCCAATACCTCTCTTAACGAGAGGTAAAAATTAGTCATGTAATGGATTAAGAAGTATAATTACTCAATTACCTTGAAATAAATATAACCTAAATAATTATTTGTTGATAGATGACACTTTTCTCATTAAAAATACCAGCGATAACTTCAAACTAACGGGAAAAATCCCTAAAAGTGATTCAGTGAGATTGAAATTATCGCATTATATCGAAAACACCCGAAGTGGATTGCGACCGTTGAGTAGAGTACCAAAACATACGCTGCTAGCTTGACGTCATACTATCGCATCGCAATAGAGCAGAGTTCCACCAAAGGTTGGCAACATTGACAAGGTTGGTGGAAAACCGCCAACAACGGTCGGCTAGATTCAGAGGTAAGCCAAGCAATAGTTTTTGTACCTAATGTATGGCTCGAAGTAAATTTATTATTAATAGTTAAATAAATAAAGTATATAAATATGTGTGCTTTTATTTACATATATATACATTACAAATGGCGACGAGGATAAACGTTATGTTATGAACAAGGTTAGTAATAAATTATATCAAGCAATAAAAAGTTATTACGAAGTGATATAAGAAGAAGCAACAGAAAAATGGCGACGATAAGAAATATTGAGCAATTTGATGTGAAAACTGGTCAATGGAACGGACGGAAAGATTAGAACAATATTTTATTGCCAATGATGTAGAAGAAGCTAAAAAGGCGGCTATATTATTATCGCTAATTGGTTCTGATGGATATGCGTCAGTCAAGGACTTATGCACGCAAGCAAAGCCAGGTGAGAAGACATTTGAGCAAATAAAGACCCTTGTATCAAATTATCTGCAGCCCAAGCCTAACAAAATAACTGAAAGGTACAAATTTAAAAACAGAAAACAAGAAAATTGTGAAACAATCGCGCAGTTCATAACAGCTTTGAAGAAGTTATCTGTTAATTGTGAATTTGGCACGAATTTATTTAGAGGAGTTGCACATCAGTGGTGCAATTTAAAATTACAGGATTCCTATACCATACCTGTTGTTTTTCATAATTTGAGTGGGTATGACTCGCATTTTATTATAAAAAGTATTGTAAAGGATATTAATGGTTGTGTAGATTTGCTTCCCATAAATAAGGAGCGATACATTTCATTCACCAAGTACGTAGCAGAGACCAAAATTAAATTACGTTTCATAGACTCCTTTAGATTTATGGCGAGTAGTATTGATAAACTCTCATCATATCTGAGCGACTATGAAAAACCTATAACACGAAAATACTGCACCACTGACGATGAGTTCCATCTGCTCACTAGAAAAGGCGTGTTCCCCTATGAATACTTAGACACTTGGAAGAAATTTGATGACGAGCAGCTACCAACAAAAGGGGAGTTCTATAGTTCATTACGAGGTGAAGGGGTCAGCAACGAAGACTATCAACATGCTTGTAATGTATGGAACCAATTTCATCTTAAAAACTTGGGTGAATACAGCGATTTGTATCTGAAAACTGATGTTTTACTATTAGCCGATGTGTTTGAAAACTTTCGTGCTAGCTGCATGCAGTCATATAAACTTGATGCTCTACATTACTACACAGCACCTGGACTAGCGTTTGATGCAATGCTAAAGTGTACTAATGTGCAATTGGAACTTTTAACCGATATTGATAAAATCATGTTTTTCGAAAGTGGAATGCGTGGCGGATTATCTCAAGTGTCAAATCGATATGCAAAAGCTAATAACAAGTACATGGGTAACGCTTATGATTCCACTTTAGACGAATCCTACCTAATGTACTTTGACGTTAATAATTTATATGGAGCTGCTATGGGTCAATACCTACCGTACGGTGACTTTGAATGGGTGGAAGAAAATGATTTTTATTCAATCGACATTATGAACGTTAGTGACTCATCTGAAGTTGGATATTGCTTCGAAGTAGACTTGGAGTATCCATCTGAACTACACAAGCTTCATAAAGACTTACCTTTGTGTCCCGAACACTTCACACCACCAATATCAAACCAGTCGACATTAATAGCAAACCTGTACCCAAAGAAAAAATTTGTAATTCACTACCGCAATTTAAAACAGTGTTTGCAGCTGGGATTAAGAGTAACAAAAATATATCGAGCTCTAAAATTTAAACAATCACCATGGTTAAGAAAATATATAGAATTAAACATAGAGCTACGTAAACAGTCTAATAATGAATTTAAGAAGAACTATTACAAGCTGATGAATAATGCCGTTTTCGGTAAAACGATGGAAAACGTACGGAAATATAAAGATATTAAGCTAGTAACGAAGTGGGATGGACGATATGGTGCAAAATCATATATTTCCCAACCAAATTTTCACAGCTGTACAGTTTTTAGCAAAGATTTAGTAATAATTGAAATGAATAGATTGCAGGTTAAATTTATTAAACCTATTTATGTAGGATTTTGTATATTAGACATACTAAAAACATATATTTATGATTTTCATTACAATTACATAAAACAGGAATTAGGTGAAAGTGCAAAATTACTATACACAGATACTGATAGTTTAATTTATAACTTTATTAACGTAAACATATATGAAATTATTAAGAAAAATATACACAAATTTGACATTTCAGATTATTTAAGCAATAATATTTACAATATCCCTCAAGCAAACAAAAAAGTAATTGGTCTTATGAAAGATGAGAACAATGGACAAATAATAACAGAATTTATTGGATTAAGAGCAAAAATGTACACTTACAAAGTGGTAGGAAGGTCTGTTACAAAAAAAAAATTAAAGGAATGACGGGTGCTACAGTAAAAACAATAACTTTCGATGATTACTACAACTGTTTATTTAACAATACCACGGTAACAAAAAATCAATATTATATACGTTCCAAGCACCATAATGTGTACACAACAAAACAACAAAAACTAGCGTTAAGTCCACATGACGATAAACGTGTAGTAAATTTTATATATACTGACACCATTCCCTGGGGGTATATACACTAAGAACTTAAAATTAGTTTAAATATGTATATATATATATATATATATATATATATATATATATATATATATATATATATGTAAACAAAAAAATGTAATTATATGTAAAATGTAAAATAACTAAGATATTATCTAATTATATGTAAAATAAATATGTGCAAAATAAATGTTATTTACATAAAAATAATGTTTTTTTAATTACTAATATTTATATCTTTTTAACTATACATATGCGGGAAGACATTTTCAAGCTGCTGATCGAAATCTGTGGTAAATATTAAACTTATAAGAATTAATTACTTAAAGCTTATAAAAACTTACAATTTTGGTGGTATAAATATATTACATCGTCAAGTAAAAATATATTGACAACACCCGTTATACCAGTTACTACACCAACAAAAATGTTGGTGGTAACTCGTTCACAATCAACCTTTGAAAGTGGTTGTAATGATGCTAAAAATAATAAAACTTACTAATAAAACATATGTAAATAAATAAAATTACTTACAGGTAATTTTTTTTTTATTAATTTAACAATTTTTTTCACGTCTCTACTTTTCAATTTTGCATTCGCCTGCTCCATATTGAAATTATAATATTGAAACATGTAGCGGCAAATGTAGCACAACGATTAAATTGGTTACCGCGCTCGGCTTATATACAGACTGCAGGTGCTATTGAAGCAGGTTCTGAAAGTGGTTATGAGTATCCAGTTTGTACAAATTTCAACTTGTCTAAATACATTCGTACAGGATGTAAATTAATACTTGCGAATGTAGCTCCAGACTGCCGAAGCTGGTTATAAGAATGCAGTTTGTACAGGTTTCAGCTGAGGCCAATAACACCGCACCATCTAGCAGACGCTCGTGAGAGATGCTGCTACAGTTCAAGGCTTACTCGCAGGTGTTGCTGATGCCGGTTGTGAGTTAGATACAGGTTTCAACATGTCTATGGTCAATAACCTTACACCATGCAGCTGCAGCGGTTCAAGGCTTACTCGCACATCAGTTTTATATTTGGAATACATAAAAAATGTTGCAGGAAATATTTTAGGCTTTTAAAATTAAATACACATATATTTTATTGTAATATTATTTATTTAAAAAAATTAAAAATACACTTAATTACATATAATTATAGCTAAATTACATATAAAAGTAATTACAATACTAGTTAAAAAGAATATTATACAATTTTATTATGTAATACGGGTACATATATTTTTTTACTTCCACCTTAAAACTAAAATTACAATACACGTACAATACTAGTTGAAGGAGAATATTTTACAATTCTGTCATGCAATATGAGGCAGTACGCTGTAGTATTCGCAGGTACATTAGTGGAAGTTTCAAACTCTAAGCGAATGTCTACAGCACCAGTTTTTAAGATTTCGTTTTGATGAGTGCAGTCAATAACAACAATGGGTGCAACATTTTTAAATTCTTTTGGTGTCAGTATCGGTTCGTTTGTTTTACCATAGTATGAAGACTGGAATTGCACATACATATCATAAAGAATAGCAAAACAGTTTTTTTTTTTAAATTTAAATTTAAATTATCATACGGATACATTTCAGAATTAAGGTACAACTTTATATTAGTTAAATTACAGCTATCAAATGAACTGCTATACTGCGTGATTTTATTTTTTCTATCAGTTTGAAATCCAAAAATTACAAAGCGAGGTTTTTCTAGTTGTGATGAAGTTTTGATAGCCCACGTGTGACGTTGGGTTTGTTGAAGTACCGGATACTCCATTAATTCCCAGCTCCGGAATGCAATTTCCAGTTCAGCATTTTCATGAATTAAATTGTACAACATGAGGCGTTCTGCATCAGCAACAGAAATGTGTGGAATTTTCCATTGTACTTTACTTATTTCAAGTTTTAGTTTATCCATAGTGACTGCTGCACTGGCTAAGGCATTTTCATCAGTATTGCTGCGTATAAGAACGAGTTCTTGACGTAAATTCATAACAATTTTTCGAAAATCTTCAGCAAATCCAAGCAGCATTCGTAACGGAATACATACGTTAAAATATCCATTACTATCTAATATACTAGTTTTTTCCGAACTTCCATACCAACCAGCATTCATAAGTGCTGTGCTCTCATTTTTGTTATATGAAACGTATGATTTTAAGGTGGATGAGACACCAGGATTACGGACCTTATCCACAACTATACCGTTAATTTCATATCGAATTTCTTCAAATAAATATGCTACACCATTATTTGTCAAAAAAACATCCTTTATTGTAGTCCCATCTTTATTAGTTACTTGTTCTTCAATGTAGATTAAGCTGGTCCATGGAAGCGTGTAGGCATCCTGTTGTTGAATTAGAATTCGAATTTCATCATTGTTATTAAAGGTGGTAGCCGAGTAGGGTTGATGGGTATGTTTTTCAGCATTGACTATAGAATTATCCTCAAGAGCAGCTTCGGTGACGGTTAAGATATTAGCATCCATTTTTTTTTAACACAATGTAATTTTTACACTTTAATATTGATTCAAATTTAATTCTAATCTAAATTATAATCGTTGTCCTCTTCTCTTTTGTACCTTTTCGATTTTCTTTTGCAATTTTGAAATATTAACGTTGTAGCCAAGTGATTCAAGAAACCTGCGGTTGGATGGTGTTAACACCTCAAAGGTTTCTTGTGGACTAACCAATCGCTTAGCAGGTAGTTTGTAATTATTAGTAATTTTTGGTTGATTGTATTTAATTACCATTTTGTACAACTTTTTTTAAATGCAGTCTTAACGTGATGACCTCTTCTCTAAAATTGATTAAATCACCATTCTGGTCGAGTATTTGTACTACAATTGTGCTTATTCGATGAGTATTTATTGGCATATAGATGGCGTGTTGAGGGCTCTCTATTATTTTCTCACCCGGCTCAGAGTTGGGAAAAAATTGATGGACAATGTGGGTTGGTGCACTGTTATTATAGGAATCTGTGGCTATATTACAGTGTACACATATAGAATTAACTTTAAGAATGTCTATCGGATAATCAGCAACGTGAAATTCATTTGCCACTAATAAACGAGGTTTGAATCCCAATAAATCTCGGAAGGTGTCACTCGGTCGAAAATCAACGTCTACGGTAGCCAGCAATTCCACTTTCAAGGTATTTCTATTCGCTTTAATTTTTAATTTATTTTTATCTTTCACGACTTGTTGAAGGTCCTGAATTGTCTTATTTAAGTAATTTTTTATATCTTTAATTTCATATGAACCCGTTTCTAAACATATTTTACGACTACCAAAATAAAAACAATTGTTTACACCCTTATCAATATTTGGGATGGAATTGTATGATTCAAAATTGATCAGTCCGATTACATATTCTCCATGACCCAAATCAATGGGAGGATTTATATCGGCTGTTAATAAGGAACTACGTCCTGTTAAGGTAAATGTGTATGACATGACTTCTTAACATGAACTATCGTCATTGTTATTATTTACTCCACTTTATACAAGAAACGTAAACATAGATGACCACAATTTATGTCGCTGTATGTTTGAAAAACATCATGGTTATATATAATACTATTACTTTTATCATTACTTACTGGTCTTAAGTTACCAAAACTATTAAAATAATTTATAGATTTGCCATACTTCTTGTATGCAACCTAATGAGTGCCGGGATTTTAGCATTATCTAAATTTATTACACCCATTTCAAATTTACCTATTTTCGCAGGCAATTTATTACGCATGAAAACCCCACGAAAACATGGTAAGTGTTTTGCATACTTAAGTATGTCAATGTTGGTTAGCGCACGTTTTGGTAACTTTAAACTTAACCGTTTTTTGTCTTTGAGCGTGATTTTAGATACATTCCCGAACCCTTCTTTTGTGTTTTTGTTGGTGTCCTCAGATACATACCAAAACCCTTATTGTGTGATCGCAAATATAAGCCTTTACCCATAGCAATTGCTTCCATTGTTTTATTATGACGTTGACTCGGCCAATTGCTCTTTGGCACCTTTAATGTCACTCACAGCTTTCGCAATACCAGCAGCCCCACCACCTAGTGCTCCAAGCGCACTAAGTGCAGCAAAAATAGGTATTAATGGTAAAATACCTCCAGACTTTGGAATAGGTAGAATTTTAGGTTTTCTAATTTGCCGTCTGATTTGCTTTACCGAATTAAAAGCTACCCTAGCAGCATTTTTTAAGTCTTTGGCTTTAGTTGTGCGCAACGCTAGTCGAGCACGTTTCACAACATCTTTGAAAGGTAGCGCTTTTCCCATTCTTTTTGTTTCAGAGCCCATCCCCAATTTAACTTTTGCACTCATAGCTGAATTTACACCAAGAGATGCAATTTTTTCCCTCAAGGATGCGTCTGAAGATTTCAATCATTGAGAAGCCTGTTCTGCTAGAATTCGGTCTGCTTCGTGACGATCCTTAAGACTTTTACTCTGAGAATATGCTATGTCATGCTGCTTACATGCTTCATCCAGTTTATTAACACCTTTGTCACCTCGTAAAAGTCGCTTCCCCAACCGAGTACCAGGTCTACAATAGTTATAACCAGGGATATGAAGTTCTATGGGGAGTTTATTTATAAGTCTATTTAAAATTCCAGCACCCCGTTTACGATGTGTCACCTTTTGCACACGCATTACAAATGAGGTATAATATATATGTGCAGCTTATTTATACATCAGTACTGATTGAACAATCATGGAGGTTATAAAACAACCTTTAACTATAAACGTTGAGAACTGTGATCCTGAATTTAAACAAACTGTCCGTCACAGTAAATTATTACCATCATGCATAAGATGTATTGTAACAGGACCATCTGGTTGTGATAAAACTAACCTCATAATTGCTTTAATTGAACATCCCAATGGTTTATGTTTTGAACATGTAAACGTTCATTCAAAATCTCTAAGTCAACCTAAATACGAGTATTTGGAGCAACTCTTGAAACCAATACCTGGAATTACATTTAGTGCTTATGGTAGCAGTGATAATGTAATTTTACCTGAAAGTGTTAAACGCAACACAGTTTTTATATTTGATGATGTTAGTTGTGATAAACAAAATGATATGCGAGATTATTTTTGTATGGGACGTCATAAATTAGTTGACTGTTTTTATTTATGTCAGATATACACACGCATTCCAAAACATTTAATTCGTGACAATGCAAACCTTGTAATTCTTTTTAAGCAGGATGAGATGAATCTCAAACATGTGTACACAGATCACGTGGGGACAGATATGACGTACAGTCAGTTCAAAGATATATGCTCATTTTGTTGGTGTGATAATTATGGATTTATTATCATCAACAAAGAGTGTGATCTAAATAACGGCAGATATAGAAAAGGGTTTGATCACTTTATAATTTTCAATAAATAGCTTAACAAATTTCACATACACACCATTCCTTATTTGTATCCTCTAGAGATAACAGCTACCAGTTTTTGACCTGTTTTTAGCTGTTTTTGACCAGTTTTTAGCCGTTATTGACCCGTTTTTAGCTGTTATTAACCAGTTTTTAGCTTTTATTGACCCGTTTTTAGCTGTTTTTGACCCGTTTTTAGCCGTTATTGACCCGTTTTTAGCTGTTATTAACCAGTTTTAGCTCTTATTGACCCGTTTTTGGCCGTTTGTTATCTGTGTCTAACCCGTTTTTGACCCGTTTTTAGACGTTAATGACCCGTTTTTAGCTGTTATTAACCAGTTTTTAGCTCTTATTGACCCGTTTTTGGGCGTTTGTTATCTGTTTCTAACCCGTTTTTGACCCGTTTTTAGCTGTTTTTGACCTGTTTCTAACCCGTTTCGTATGAATAAAAATCTCAAAGAAAGATTAATAAAAGCTCGTAAGGCTGTCAAAAGAAAATTGCAGGCTTTAAAAGAGGGTACTATAGAAAAGGAAATTGAACTTGAAAAATCATATCAACCATTAACAAAAAAGTTAAAAGATTTATCAAGTAAACTATATGATATTAGCAATATTAAGCAGGAACGAATTAAAACTGAACCGAAAATGGAAAAAGCTAATTTGGAGCATACAAAAGAAACAAAAAATATGACAATAAATCCAAAGAAAAGGTGCGGGATTTACCATCATTTGTTGACACTGAAATTATTGCAGAACATAAACCGCAAGAAGAAGAAGAAGATGCTTATAATATTCATGATATTACAGCTGATTTATCTAGAGAAGTATTTGATCAATACCTTGAGCAATATGCTTCACTACCTCGAGAGTACATTGAACATATGTACTCTGAGTCATCAGATTATGATCACAATACTGGTATTAAACATGATCCCACTACTGATAAGTTCACAATTGGAAATACAAATATTGATTTCGATTGTAATGATGTCATTCTCAACGTAAAAGATGTACAAAAAGTAAGGTATATTAGAACTCCAGGTCTATACGAGTTAATGTTTAAAAAGAATCCTGTAGGGTTTAAAAAAAGCGACCTGGATAATTATCATGATATATTAAAAAGAACAAATGCGCATAGGCGGGATAATACATCAACAGGCCAAATTTTAGGGAATCGTTCTGAAAAGTATAAAAACATTATTAAGCCAACTTTGCTGCAAAAGAAAGGTGGTGGTTTGCATATGATTTACAATCAGAATCCTATAGATTATGTACACTGGGATAATCCCAATGAACTTGTTGAAAGGTTAAAATTGTTGTTAGCGTCACAAGTAGCCGGTAACAATAATCACAATAATGAAATAGTCTCAATAATAGAAGAGTTAAAAGAGGCAAGTATCATATTTTAACTTCAGTATCAAGATGCCTTTCAACAAGTTTGGACATCATTCCACCAAGTATAGAGCTTATGATGACTATGACGAAGACGGTAATACATTTAATTTAAATAACAAACGACTTGTAAATATAAGTGTTCCCATTGATGATAATGATGCTGTAAACAAGAAGTATCTGGAAGAAGCTTTAAATAATATTATTAAAAAGCTTGATGGACATATGATTTTAACATCTAATATATTGAATACAACCACTCAAATTATTAAAAAAGTAGAACATAATATCGAGGAGTTGTATAAACATTTACAGCTAGAGCAACCATCTAAAAAGAAGTCACAGTCTGTTGCCAAATCAGAACGAGGGAGTCAGGCGGTGAAACCTAATCCAAGTTCACAAGCATCATTATAACCGGCAGACATGTCTAATATTAAACGTGATATTGTTAACGAGCTACATAAGCCGGCAAGAATTAATTTTAAGCGTAGACATGTTATTGTAAAAGGTTTTGATGAAACATTTCAAGCAGATCTAGTGGAAATGCTACCATATGCAAAATTCAATAAAGGCTATCGGTATATACTTGTAGTAATTGATATTTTTTCCAAATATGTATGGGTTGAGACGGTAAAAAATAAAACGGGAGGTGATGTTTCAAAAGCAATGCAAAACATTTTTAAACGTAGCAAACGCATACCAAAAAACATGCATACTGATATGGGTAAAGAATTTTATAATAATTTCCAAAAATTAATGAAAAAATACAGTATCAATCATTATTCTACATTTAGCACTAAAAAGGCAAGCATAGTTGAACGTGTCAACCGCACACTTAAATCGTTAATGTGGAAAGAATTTAGCTTTCCAGGCTCCTATATGTGGTTAAATATTTTGCAAAGTATTGTAAATAAGTACAATAATACAAAGCATAGAACAATTAATATGAAACCGATTGATGTTATGAAAAGTAATGAAAAACAAATTCTGTACTTAGCTTATAATCACATTAAAGCTGTTAATTTAAAAAATATAAAGTTCAAGGTTGGAGTAATGAAGTATTTGTGGTTACTAAAGTAAAACTTACTAATCCTACAACATATGAGCTTAAAGATTATCAAAATCAATCTATTCGCGGATTATTCTACACTGGTGAATTGCAAAAAGTAAAACATCCTGATGTTTATTTAGTAGAAAAAGTAGTGAAACGAAAAGGTGATATGGTTTATGTAAAATGGCTTGGGTTTAGTAGTGATCATAACAGCTGGGTACATAAAAGCGCTGTAGAATAAACATTTTTGTTCATTCTGATTCCACGGTTTAAGCGTTGCATTTCAAAAATGTCTTCAGTCATCGTTGATTTGCAAGGATTCAAATTACTTAAAAATAATGAATTTGTTTACAAGGAAATTGCAATAATTAATATTGAAAGTAAATTATGTGTGTCAAAAATTTTTAAACCACCGTACTCTTGGTCTACTTTAAGCAGTAAAACACAACGTAATGTAGTTTGGTTAACTAAATATTTTCATAATTTAGAGTGGTGTTGTGGCGAAATTCCGTACTCTAATATAAGTATAACAATTCAGGAGTTGTTGAATTCTACAGAAATTGATACTATATACGTTAAAGGTTTAGAAAAAAAGAATTGGTTACAAACGTATGTGCACAGTAAAGTAATTAATTTAGATGATATTGGTTGTCCCGCATTATCTCAGCTGCGTGAACAAATTGCGGTAGAATATTGCAATTTACAACTTAACAATTGTGCCGTTCGAAATGTTTATTCGTTAGTAAAATGGTTCAACAATAAATTTAACATGTACAATGCATTTCAAACATTCTACAATCATGGCGGTATATTGAATTTTGTGTGCGAAGAGGAAATAGCCCAATTACCCATGGAATTTATTATGGTGTATGCTAAGAGACAAATTGAGGATCAATGGTATAAGTTCCCCGAAACTTGTCGTATAAATGAAGAATTTCAAAAGTATAAAAGTTGTACCATACATTCGTCGTCAAATTTTAATGAAGATCAAGCTGGAGGAAGATATCCATTAATAAAAGAGTGCATGCAATGTAACATATAATGTATTTATAAGGTTTTTTGTATTACTTTTAAATAAATAAAATTTATACCTAATTTTTTGTTTTATTTAGTGTACGTGTGTGTGTGTGTGTGTGTGTGTGTGTGTATGAAAGGTTGTGCTAAAATGAAACACATATTCACATAAAATTATTGTTTATTAAGCAACATTTAATTCTACAATTATATTGACAATACTTTACATAAAAATTAGAAATTTTACATTATTTAGTTGACCAATTTTACCCATATATTGGAAATACAGTTTTCCTAAGTTGGATTGTTGATTCAACTCGTTCAATTCCTCTTGAGTTACGTTGCTAAATTGAACTCCCAGAAACAGGACGTATTTAGACAAGTTGAAACCTGTACAAACTGGATCCTCATAACCAGTTTCAAAACCAGTTTCGACAACACCTGCGCTAAACCTTGAACCGCGGCAGCAGCATGGCTCATCACAAACCAGTTGGTTGAAGTCATGTTTGATGGGAACAAGGTGAACGACGTTTTCCCATACAACTATTTTTAAAGCATTTTTTCATGTTTTTGCTTCAAGATGGGTTCAAGTATAATTATATAAAAAGTATCAATTTTATACCTAAACCGGGTTCTATCTGCAGCCATTTGTATCCAATGACTTTTTCTAGCTTGATTGTATGCGTACACCCAAACAATCATATGATGAATTTTAACATTTTCGTTAAATTGCACCTTCTTCGAACTCATTATTAATACTTAAATTTCTAAAACTTGCAAACATATTTCTGACTTTGCAAAACGCATTAATATCACGCTTTAATCTTTTCAACTTCTTCTTATGTAGATTTATAGCTTTTATATATACTTGCAGCTTTAGAAGTTGCTCTTGGTTTACAAAAGCCATCTTTAAAATATTAAATAAAATCTGTTATGCTTTTACAAGTACCACAATCGCCATAAATGTAAGCTGAAATCCTCTGCAACACATATAATGTTTTTGTACAAAGGACCATAACCATCTGAATCAAATCCTTCAGCGATGAGCATTAATTCTATTTCGCATATGCATGCAATGTCACATATATCGTACTGTATATACTCCTTGTCCTGTATCATGTAGGTAATTAGGTGAATTTCAATCTTTGGACTAGAGAAGTTAATTTTTAAATAATAAGTGTTATCTTCTTCTTCTTCTTCCACCGTTTTTACTGTTGAAAATGTTGTTAAAGATTTACCATTTCTGTTATATATTTCAACGTCAATTTCAGATTCCGTATCAACCATTACTATATCCAAGAAATGGCAATCGTACAATAAATCTATTGCAATATGTGGACATGTAATTTTGTGTATCCACGACATTTTGTTATTAGTTACATACAATACTAAATAGTAACTAATATGAAAAATTCACGTGCGCGTTTATATACACACTTAATCTTTTTTATGGTAGTTAATTTATTTTTAGAACGTGACCTTATCGTTGGATTGTGGGAAAGCAGTTTTTAGAACGTTCCCACTGTTCCCACACACTTAATCTCTTTTTATGAGCATGACTCATTGTTACATCCTGTACGAACTTGGCCAGACAAGTTGAAACAAGTATCCAACTCATAACCAGTGTCAGCAACACCTGCACACGCGAGGTCATTGACCTTTTGAGCTGTGAGCATGCGCAAGTGGGGCACTTGCGCTCCACCAAGAGAAAGTGGGGGGGCTAGGACCTGCGCTCTACCAGGAGGAGGTGGGGACTAGGACCTGCGCTCTACCTGGAGGGGGTTCGGACTTGCACTCTGGCGAACCACGCCCATGGGATCCGCTGATGGTGGACAGCGGCGTCTGAGCTACGGGCGACCTTGAACCAGGTCACCTGGGGGAGATTGACCTACATTTGGCCCAGAACCGGCACTGTTTACCTACTTACATTTTCATTTATGAATTCTTCCAATTCGGGATCAACTGTAAATTCTGGTTCATTTCTATCCACAGCTATATTGTGCAATATTGCACTTGCTACTTTATATCTTGAACTGTTTCTAGTTTCACTCCCAAAGATAATACTAGGAATCTACGTTTCCAAACTCCGAATGCTCTCTCTTCAGCATTTCTTGTTCTTATTTGGGATTCATTGTAAGCTATTTCAGAAGCAGTTATGGGATTTAAGAGAGGTGTCATTAAAGAATAACCACTATCACCTAATATTAAACTATTATTCATTCCTTGTTCGAATTTAGCTTTAAGGAAAGAATTATTAAAAATTGTGCTATCATGTGTAGCTTCAGGCCATCTGGCAACAATATCTCTAAATTTTAAGTGATGATCACACGCAGCTTGGACATTTAAAGAAAAAAAACCTTTTCTGTTTCGAAAAAGTTCAGCTTGTTCACCACCTGGACTCTGTATTCTTATATGTGTGCAATCTAATGCTAGCAATGCTCGTGGAAAGGCTGCTATGTTGTAAAATCCTTGTTGTACTATTAACTTTTCTTCGCCTTCAGGTAAAGTCAAATATCTTCCTCGTAACGTACATAGTGCACTAGTAACCCGTTTAACAATGTTACTGACTGATGATTTATGTACCCCAGCGAAGTCGCCATTTGTAATCAACATATTTCCATTCGCATAAATCGCAAACATATTAGCAGCTGCTGAAGTGGAGTAATAAAAGCATTTCTAAAAGTAAAAATGTAAACTAAAAAATAAACTGCATTGAAAAAGAATTAATTATTCGCATACCTATTAGTTGGAAATCGTATAATATTTTCAATATTTTAAAGAAGGTGTTGAACTGCTTCTTTACTTAACCCAAATCTATTTACGAAGTCGATATCATCCCAAAAATCGAAGTGATTAGGTCGCTGTTTAATAATGTACACGGTAAATAAAAAATGAGTTCCAGCAGCAAATATTTTTTGTCAAAATAGAACCAGCAAATATATATGTTACAGTTACCTAGGTAAATTTGCTGGTAAAAAAAGTGTTGTGGCAACAAATACAATTTTGTTATATATAACAAAAGATATTTGTTATGCGAACAAAAAAAAAGTTACCATTAAGAAATGTAAATTTGTTATGCGAACAAATAAATTAAGTTTCCATTAAGAAATATAAATTTGTTATGCGAAGAAATAAAATAAGTTACCATTAATAACTATGAATTTGTTTTGGAAACTAATAAATTTTTGATAGATATACAAATGCATTAATGAGGTAGTAAGGTAAAAATGAAATACATGCGTATTATAATAATTTTATTTATTTATAAATATAATCTATATACATGTAACAAATATTATATAAACAATATAACGTATAAAACAATAGTCACTTAAATTATAATAGATTTATCAATAATCGATACATACCTTCAAATTTCTTAATAAGACACTCTAATTGCCATTGTTTTAAAATATCTTTTACATAATCATCCATTTTTATTGACGGGCACAAGAAACAAGCACTTTTAAAACACAATTTTCGACAGGCTAAACTTAACTGCGCAATCAAATGAGACACGACATAGTGTACCTATAGTATTGTATAACACGAACAGTGAATTATGCTGTATACCAGGGAATACCCTTTCTACACAAAAGTTTTAGTTACCTGTACAAATAAGTAAATGGCGGGAAGAAGAATTGGTAATCTTTACAAAATATAATGTCACAGGATACAAAAAATAAAATTTGTCCCAGTAACAGATTAAATATCTTTAATTGTTGCAAAATGATTTTGTAATCTGAACAAAGTAACAAAATGACTGCTTAGTACTACTAATAATAATTGCTACCATGACTAATATTTTACAGCAAATAATACTTTTTATACACAACAAAAATTGTTTAGTTTTGGAAACTTAAAATACAAAGTTCTTCGTATACACGGCAAAAAAACATTGTTGAAATAACAAAAAAAATACAGCTAACTAAATTTTGTCCGGAATATCAATGTAATTTTTTACCGTGTATGGTCTTCTGTGAAGTATATTTATATAATCCATTAATTCTTCATCACTACTTGAATCTGTGAAGATGTTAACATCAATTTCTGCCATCGATAAAATTAGAACAGTAATCTTCAAGAAAAAATACTACCATTATTATTTTGCGTTGATTTGACTTTTCTTTCTGTTAAGCCTTAACAGGAACTTATTCCCATCTAAAAGCACTTAGTAACTATCTGCCTATTATGGGTTGTGATATCCACCTCCTATTAAAGTTCTTGATAGCTATCTGAAGAATAAATATGTTAGTAACTAAATAAATTTATTATGTATATCAAGCACAATTTATTTGCCTGATAGCTATTAGATAGTTATTAGAATAATAAAGAAAATATTTTAAAGTTGGTAGTACGAAAACTAGTTACTTTCATTTTCACAACCTGAGTTGACGTATGTTTACTCATATTTGGTTATATTTGTTTATTTCAAGATTTATTTTAAGTGCGGATTATGAATTATATAATTGTACAGCCCGATTCACAAAAAAGTTTAAGCTATCCTCATTTTTGGATTAGTGAATTCTACTTTAATTTTGACAGTTTATATCTTAAAATATAATCTAATCTGTTCCTAGTATCTACCTTTATTGATAATATTATGAAAATTAAATTTTAAATACCAGAATAGAATAGAATTCACTAATCCAAAAATGAGGATTAGCTTAAACTTTTTTGTGAATCGGGCTGGTAGTGTCAATATGGATACGAAAAGAGTGCCATCACAAAATGAAATTTGATTATTAGTTGATATTTCTATAAAACATGCAAATATAATAGAGAATAAAAAAAACTGAATAATTGTTCTAATCAAGTTTTATCTTTCATGTAATCAAATGAAGTTATTGTTGTAATCATGTACCTATTATCAATTGTTATATTTAGTTTTTGTTGTAATCAAGTATCTACAATCAATTGTTACGAAGTATAGTCATTGTTATAATCAAGTACCTATGATCACTTTTATACTCAAGTTTATTCATTGTTGTAATCAAGATTTATCATTGCTGTAACTTAGAATTTAGAATTTTTAGCTCATAAATAAACGCGGCCCTGAATAAAATAAAAACATACCTACCTGACACTTTTAAGTTCGATTTCGGCGCGTATTAAATTTAGCATATATAACACAGTTTTACGAGACAACTGAAATCAGTTAATAAATTATGTGTCATCCCACTTTTCAAAATTGTTGATTCTAACTACTATATAAGGACGTCGCAATTTCATAATCTTATCTTCTGTCTCCTGTGCTTTTATGAGATTATTTAATTCTTGTAAATTCATTTTTACACACCTTTCTTTTTTTTTCAAAATAGTTACCAGCACCTCAAAGTTCTTATTAGTTTATTCTGCTAATAACTAAATTTAGTAGCAAGATAAATTTTATTTGTAGGTTGAAGTACACAAAAAATGTTTAATAGTAGGATAAATTTATTAAGAACTTTAATAGGAGGTGGATATCACGGCCCTAAATAAAATTTATGTTCTTGGTAAACTTTAACAATCCATTGATAAACAGGATATTATGCTTACCAAACATATAAATTTAACAGTTAATTTAACAGTCAATTGATAAACCGGCCCTAAATGTTTCTTATTGTAGCAACATTTAATCAATTTTAAGTTAGTTTTTTCAAATTTATGTCCTGTTTCTATTATAATATGTGGATTTGAAATGAATAAACAAATATTATAATATCACTTGTTTATTTATATTTTATATGTCAGTACAATACATTGTTTTTATCTCTATAACGATATATATATATATTAAGCCTACTTTTAATATATCATCTCCCTGAAAATGTAGCTGACATATTGTTACAAAAAATAAAACTATTATTTATAATTTAGTCGAGTTGGTTGTTTAACAATTCGACCGGATCTGGTTTTTATTACATTATTTTCATTATTTAAGTTATTATACATTATATTGTTATCATTGTGCGTTGTATCAGATATCACAATTATCACATGAGTGTCATTACTATAATTATTTTGATTTGTTTTTCTGATGTGATATCCATTACGTCTGTACTCTTTATTATCACCAGTTTTTACAATATAGGATCTAGGTTCAGAAGTGATTCAAGCGTTTTCAGTAGTTATTTTATAACGTTCGAGATCAATAAGTTTTGATTTTAATGCGTTAGTGTATATGTAAATTTTAATTCTCAATTTCCTGGACATAAGTAATTCTACAGGTGAATTTAATCCACTTTTACTCAGTTTGATATTGTAACAATGCTATGTATGGATCAGAATTTGAATCAAATGCTTCTTTCAATAATTTTTTAAGTGTACCAATAGTTCTTTCTACTAATCCATTAGATTTCGTATAATATGGACTAGAAACTATATGTTCTACATCCCAGCTTGACAAAAATAATTTAAATATTTTGAACTGAATGGTGGTCCACCTACGGACACTTGTTGTGGAATGCCATGTCGGGAAAAATAGATTTTAATTTATTTATTATAATTGCACTGAAAGAACCTTTACCTAGTAACAATATTTCAACGTATTTTGAAAAATAATCTACACAAATTAAATACTTTTTTCATACAAGTCCATAAAATCTATTCCTACTTTTGACCAAGGCTGAAGAATAATTTCATGTGGTCTAAATGGTTCTTTCATATGTTTATTTTTAAATTTAATGCATGATTCACAATTTGAAATGATGTTATAAATATCGTTATAAATATTTGGCCAATAAAGAATACCTTTAACTGAATCTATGCAACGTTTTATTCCAAAATGTCCTTCATGAATATAAGTTAAAAATTTGTTTCTTAATATTTTAGGTATTACTAAACTTTGTCCTTTAAGTACTAGACCATCTATGACATGAATTTCGTCATGGATTGAGTAATATGGTCTGGCTTCTAAATCTACTAAATGTTTACTTTTTGGCCAACCATTGTTCAAGTAAATGATTAATTTACTCAAAGCTGTGTCTTTAGATGTAGTATTTACAATTTGTTTTAAACGATTTTCTGAAATTGCTAAATTTGCTTTTAATAAATTTATTTGTAAGTCTAGTTCTTCATCTGTTTCATGTAAAGCTGTTTCATTTATTGGGGCTCGAGAAAGAGTGTCGGCTACCAGAGCTGTAAAGTAATGAATAATTTTGGTAATTAATTACCGTATCATTACCATTACTCAGTATTTAAAATTTTTAATTACCATTACCATTACACGGTAATTGTCATTAAAAAATAAATTATAATTACCAAGTAATGATAATGGTACTTGAATTACCATGAGTTAAACGCAAGAAATTCAATGTGTTAACTATAGGAAATTTATATTTTTCAGTGACATTTGTAAGTAGAATGTCGAAGTTTGATGTAGGATAAATTATTGTAGGTACCTACGTAGTACAAATAAAAAGAAAAGACCTAACCTAACCTACCTGCAAATAATAACAAAAATATTGTCTTCGCAAAAAATAATACAATCACACAGTGTCACTCGTAATCGATAGAAACTCGTAAAATAGAATAAAAATATTAGTGGCAAGCGTTTATATATGTAGTCAGTAAGTAATGCTGTAAACAATTAAATGTAATTAATTATCAGTTTTAACTACAATTCAACTTCTTTCGCATAATTCTTGGTACTTTGAATACCATTACCATTACTTGGTAATTGTAATTGAATTTTTAATTACAATTACTGAGTAATGGTATTGGTAATGAATTTTTTTTATGTACCGCGTAATGGTAATGGTAATGTAATGGTACTTAAAAATTTCCAGCTCTGTCGGCTACATACATTTGTTTACCTGATTTAAAAACAACTTTTAAATCATAATATTGTATTTTAAGCATTAACATTTGTAAGCGTTATGGAACTTTATAAAGTGGTTTATTAAATAAAATTGTAAGTGGTTTACAGTCTGTTTCCACAATTATTACTTGACCGTAAATATATTGGTGAAATTTTGTGCAACCAAATGTAATTGCAAGCAATTCTTCTTCTAGTTGAGCATAATTTCTTTGACTTTCAGTTAAACTAGCTGACACGTATGCAACAGGCTTTGATTTTTGTGAAAAAACAGCACCTAAAACAAATTTTGAAGAATCACAAGACAAAATTATTTGCTCTGATGGAACATAATAAGACAATACTGGTGCATTTGTTGTTAATTGTTTAAGCTTATTAAATTCTTTGTCACGAACTTTATGCCAATACCATTCGCAAATTTTCTTTAATAATAATTGTAAATTTATTGCTTTATTTGACAAATCTTTAATAAATGGTGATAAATATGTAATCATGAAAAGGAATCTTTGTAGTGATGGCTTGTCTGATGATTTTGGCAGGTCATTTATTGCTTCAACTTTTAACTGATCTGGTAAAACCTCTCTGCTTGTAAATTTATGACCTAAATATATGACTTCATTTTTAAATAAGTTAGACTTTCTTTCATTAAAACGAAGTCCGACTTTTCTGGCTCTCTCTAAGACTTTACGTAAAACTTTATCATGTTCTTTTTTGGAAGAAGCGTAGATTAAGAAGTCATCCAAATATATGATAAGATTTGAAATATTTTTAAAATTGTCTATCACTGCAGCATGAAATAATTTTTTAATTCCAAATGGCAATCATTTAAAACAATATCTACCAAATGGACAAATAAATATACATAAATTAGATGATTCTTCATCTAAGGGCAACATCCAGAAACCAGAATTGGCATCAAACGTTGAAAAATATTTTGAATTACTAAGTTAAGCTTTTACCGTTTTCATAGTAGGAAAAGGATAGTGACATCTTTTAACGGCTTTATTTAAGTTTCTAGGATCAAGACAAAGTCTAAAAGCACCTGACTTTTTTCTAGCTACGACAATCGAACTAATCTATGGTGTTGGTTCTGTGACTTAACTAATTACACCCATGGCTTCCATTCTAGCTAATTTCTGCTATAAATCGTCATGAAGTATGAAAGATATCTTTCTTACTGGTTCAATAACTAGCTCTATATTTTTGTCAACTGAAATATGAACAGTAGTATTCAAGCAACCGAGACCTTTAAAAACATCAGAATATTCTTCTAGAAAAAATTGTGCCTCCAAATTTTGATCCTTTTTAGATGAAACTTTATTAATTTTTCTAATTAAATCAAGATTAATACAAGTTGTCAATCCCAAGATTGTAAATGTATATTTAATATATGGAACTTAAACATATGATAGGATTTATTGAAAAGACATTTTAATATTACTTCACCAAGGACATTTAAATTTTCGCCACTAAATGTCAGTATTTTGACTAAATACTTATTGATTTTGACATTGTTATTTACATTTATAAGTGTCTCATATAACATGACATTTGCTTGAGCTCTAATATCAATTTGACATAATATATTTTTATTATTAACATTTAATTTTACGTCCCAAGTTAATGCATTTATTTTTAATTTATTATCATTTAAATATAAGCTATCAACAAAGAGTTCCTGACAGCTGTCACTATTAGTTTCACTTTTATTATTACAGGTATCTTGATTTAACTGTCTGACGTATATATTTTTATTTGACAAATAACCTTTTGCAAAATGTTCTATTTTACCACAAAAATGACCACATTTTCTACAGAAGGACTTTTGTTAGCTGAATTCTTGCGACTTATTGGTAGACTTCTGTGAAGGTCGACTGGAATTTTCATTCCAAAACTGCTGTTTCGATTGATGATTCTGAACAGGGCGACTGCAGTTTCCATTCGATGACTGTTGTTTTAACGGCTGACTTCATTTCATTGCTCCTACGAATACTTCTTGAGAGACGCCGTTCTTAGCTGCTATTATAGCCTTCGTTAAATCCAATGCTTTCTCTAATTTGATATCTCTTTCACTTAATAATTTTTCTTTTACATAGGCATGATCTTTCGATAAACCACATATCTTCCCTAAGTGTACCTAACTCGCAAGACATACTGAGATTTTTCAAAGCTACTACATAGTCTTCGATTGATTCGCCGGGTTTTTGTTTTCTTGAAAAGAAATTATTTCTTTCAATATCCAAATTTTTCTTTGGAGTGTATGCGTTATCAAAATATTTAACTAATTCTTCATATTCTACTTTTTCTAAGTCAAAGGACGATGCATAGAATAAAGGCATAACTTGGTCACCCATGTAGTGCAATAACATTGCAACTTTCCTATCATTTCGTTCCTTGTCCATTGCTGACGCTTTCAATAAGATTTTAAATCTAGTCAAACAATGTTTGCACTGATCAGCCATATTTGAACTGTTCAAATTTATTGAAGGAAGAGACTGCATGGTTGGACTAGTTTTAATGTTTTTGGACGTGTTTTTCGATTCTTCTTCACCCAGTTTACATAAGGTTCACACCTGACACCATATTATAATATGTGGATTTGAAAAGAATACACAAATTTTATAATATGACTTGTTTATTTATATTTTAAATATGTCAATACAATACATTGTTTTTATCTAAATAACGATATGTATTAAGCCTACTTTTAATATATCATAACAGTTTCAAGCTTATGGATAGTGATGCCCCGAAATCTCTCATTTTCGAGATTTCGCCTTGAATTTCTCGAATTTTCGAGACGAGATTAACATTATTCTCCTCTCGATATTTCAAGACGATACGAGAGTAATGCCCACGAGATTTGCTCGAGACGACAGTAGAAATTCGAGATCTCGATTGTATACGAATTTTTACATTTACATAAATATTTTATTAAAATATATAAAATAATCGTTATAAATAAATATTTTAATTGCCTCTTCATTTATATTCATATATATTATTTATTTTCGAATTATTGAGTTATAGTAATACGACAAATCACAAAAGTGACACCTATAGTGTTCTCTCCATAGCAGATTTAAGTACCTGCACTACATAAATGTATAATTATCATTACCAATATCTGCGCACTCAACAACTGCTAATAAGCCATGATATTATTGAATACTTATTTATCTATATTTTTAAATACCAAATTCATATTGCTAATAATTATAAATTCGGGACTCTCGAGTCGAGATCGAGAGAAAGCAAGAAAAAATATGACTAGACGATATACGAGAGTAAATTGATTCTTGACATTTCTCGTTTCGCGGCATCATTACTTATGGAACATTAAAGCTGACTTGATTTTTTTTACATTCTACTTGGTACATATATAATAATGGATTAAATTCCGAATTTTATATTCTCCTCGATTTTATCTAAATTGTTTGATATTAAGTTTTTTAATTTGTAATTATTTGAAAAAACTAATTGTATCTGTATGTAGTGACGTGGATGCAATCATAGATAAAGATTTCAATATATAGTAAGTCCCAGTTACAGGTGCCACTATTGGCATCTCGAGAACTATAAAAGATACGATGTTGGTTAAATGGAACTTTTTGTGTACCTTTAGGGGGCCATCTCAGACGTGATTTTGTTTTTCCAAAAATTCTCATAGGGCGCTAGATATTGTCGAAAAACTGAATTTTGTTGATTTTTTCTTTTTCAAATAACTTTTAAACTATTAGTAATTAAGAAAAATGTTTCAAGTAAAGAAGTTAGATATTTTTATTACCTAACCAGTGGCTTACGATTTTTTTTTATATCTGCAAAATTCGTGATATAACACAAACTTACATTTTTTTAAATGGAACCCATATTTGATGCTAGGCCCAAAAAATTAGTTATTTTTTTCTCTTTTCAATTATGTAAATATTGTACTACATTGCACTTGATTTTGGTCAAATATTGGATAAAATATTTTTTTATGGAACAATTACTTGTATTAATAATGAAATTATAATATTTATTTCATGATATTCTTAAAGAAACAAAAACAACTGCTAACGAATAACATAATTTCATTTTAATGAAATATTTATTATTAAGTACAAGTGTTGATTAATTAAATGTTCAAAATGTTGTCGATTTACAGCAATACATTTTTGTTTTCTCCGTATTACATATTTGTTTGATTTTAAAACCTAGTCCAGTCATTTGGTAGAAAAATAAGGGTTTATTCCACAAAAGGTCGGGTATTTTTGATTTTTGGATATATTATATATTTAGTGGTCCTAATAAAAAATGCAAGATTTCCTCCTCGGGAGCCTTCGGGCCGCACCGCCAACTTGGGAAAAATGCGCAAAAAAAAACGGTTTTTTCTAAATATCTCTTCACCTATTTGCATTAGGGCAAAAATAGTTATTTTCCAATTTGTTGACACTAAAATTTCATACAACTTTCATCTAATACATTTTTTACTATAACCAATAGATAGCAAGCTACAGAGCTTCAAATAGAGCTAATTTTTGAAAATTGCCCTACTGCTTCATTTAAATGATATTTTATTATATTTTTTAAAATATTTTTTTCAAATTACTTATTATTATTCATTAGTTAGTAGTATTTAACTACTATAAATACATATTAGTCATTGTTTATTGTTTTATTTTCATTCTAAAGACGTTTTATAGTCCAGGAAATTTATGATTTTACCTCAAAGTAATTACAAGAAAAGCTTCTAAACGGAATCCTATCCAGAAAATGCGCTGAATAACATATAAAAAAATTCCGGTAAACAGGAATCTCTTGCCAATTGGGGAAAATAGCGTCATATTTATGTTTTTGGCCATTTGCTCAAAACAATTTTGAAACATATTTAAATTACTTAAAGAACAAACAATATTACATATTTAGTACATAGTCTAATAGATTTCACTATTTATAACAGTTTACATTAGTAGTGTCATCGAAAGGAGTAAATTATTGATGCCTTTTTTTTATAATAATTGTCAATGTTTTCCTGCATTTTTTTATTTTTTCATCCACCACTTTGATCTTGTTAAACATACTATAACACGGTTTGAAAATATGAATTCAGCATGAAATTCTGTTTAATATTAAGTATTACAAAAAATTTTTCGATGAGCAATTTGCGAGTTACTAACAAATTAAACTCATATGAAATTCCTCTAAAATTTTAAACATCTGAAAATTGGCTCATTTCTCAATTTCTCATTAACTTCTTTGTTAATCGTGTCGAAATTTTGAATGAGAAAATACAAAATACGAAAGGACCCCTAAATATATAATATATCAAAAAATCAGAAATACTAAGACTAACTATTCTTGGAGGAATATTTTCAAATGCTGTTATTACTTTTTCCCACAATTCTTCAACTGTTGTCACTGTTGTAGTGTAAACAAGTTACTTATATGTCCCCACAGGAAAAAGTTAAGAGCAGTGAGATCGGGGGATCGAGCTGGCCAGGGTACAGGTTCATGCGTACCAATCCATTTGTTTAAAAATGAATTATTTAAAAATTCTCTCACTCCACTACTATTATGAGCTGGAGCTCCATCTTGTTGAATTTCTGCGATCATGTAAAGATAAATTGTCCAGTTTGTCTTCGATTTAGTCTTGTAAAAGCCTTAAATATGTGTCCGAATTTAAATTTTCATTGAAGATAAAAGATCCTAAATTTGATCCTAAAGTACCACACCAAACATTAAATCAAAATTTTGTTTGAAAATGTGATTCTCTAATTTTGAATTTATTTTCTGTACTCCAATAATGATAATTATGACGGATAAATAACCCATTGTTGGTAAATTTTGTCTTGCCCAAAATACATATTCATAAAAGCTTGGTTCAGTTCTTACTTTATTTCTAAACCAAATACAAAACTGGTATGGGTGGTCGTAGTCAGTAGGTCGTAATCCTTGAGAAATGTGTAGTCTGTAAGTACGATATTTGTTCACTTTTAAAACTCGATAAACTGTCGTTTTCAGTATTCCTGAATTTATTGCAATTTTTCTAATAGAAATAGAAAGATCAAATTCTACAGCTGCAAAAATGTTTACATCATCTTCAGGTATATTATTTTCCTTACTTTTTGATTTCGTAAATTTCGTTCCAATATTTTGAATGCTTTTCTAGAAGGTTCCTGGCTTTCTGGATATAACCGTAAATATTCTTTACACGTACGTACTGCATTTCTATTGTTTTGTACATAGCACCAAATCATATCTGTTTTTTCATCATCAGAAAACATTTTTTCACATATTTTCGCTAATGCAGTTTTGAACTGTCAGTGTTTTCTAGTAATATGTCACTTGTTGCAAAATATTCTATGCATTAATATTTGCAAATTATTATTAATACAGGTAACTGTTGTAAATAATAAAAAAAAATATTATACCCAATATTTCACCAATCTGGCTGTGAGTGAGAAACATATCAAAACAGCACTCCGAAACTTTTACTCAAATTAGGGGGTATCGAGTCCGCTGGTTTGGTAATCAACCTGATAAAGTTAAAAAGAGACGAATTAATACATAACTCAGCTAAAAATTTCAAGGTTAGTACAATTAATAAAGTGATTCACGGACACTGAGAGAATCATAACCTCTAAGAGAACAGCTCGGGTGACGATTCTACTGCGGCGCACGTCGATCACAGCGCGTGAATCGACACAGAACAGAGCCCTACTCAGCCCAAAAGACCTTTGGCCAAACAAATCATGCCGAATAAAGAGGGAAAAAACAGCTGTGATAGCGACAGATCTACAACCGAGGAACAGAAGAGAAATAGACAAGAAGACAATTACGATATTTTCCAAAGATCAAAAAAGGTTACAAGAACACCAACAAAAAGTAACACAAAAGAAAGATCTCAAGATATGGAGGAATAAAGAGAATGTTCAAAGCAATGATGAAGGAATTAAAAGAAATAAAACAGGAACAAAAGCAGAACAGAGAGGAAATGGAAATAATTAAACAAGAAAATATATATCTAAAGAGAAAATTAATATGATGCAGTCGAAAATTGAAGGAATAGAGAAATCGATAAGGAAAAATAATATCAAAGGAAATGCCTTTAAAGGGCACAATCTCATACAAGAAGTGGAAAAAATTGTTAAGGGCAACTTGGGAATCACAGTAAAGGTTAAGGAAGCAAGTAAAATCGAAACTAGAACAAATAAATACATAACGATAGCCAAGATGACATCCTGGAAAGACAAAAAATATACAATGGCATCAAAAAACAAACTAAAAGGCACCGATATCTACGTTGAAGATGACTATACTAAGGAAGAGATACATTAATAAAAAAAAAGGATCAAATAATGAAGGTGGCAACGTGGAACGCAAGAGGAACTTATAGTGAAGGAGCACTGAAACAGCTAACAACTGAAATTAGCAGATACCAGATCGACATCGCATCAATTCAAGAAACTAAACGGAAATACACGGGAATCACAGAAGTAGACAACTACATATTATTTAATAGTGCTGGAAAAGATTGAACCTTGGGAACGGGTTTTATTGTTAATAAACAATTGAAAGGAGCTGTAATAGAATTTAGAGCCATTTCGGATAGATTATGTTATCTAAGAATAAGAACAAAATACCAGAAAATAAGCATCATAAATATACATGCACCTACCAAAGATAAAGATATAGAAGAGAAGACAAAATATTACGAAATGGTGTAAAAGTTGTACCAGGAGATACCAAAGTATGATAGCAAAATAGTGATGGGCGACGCAAACGCTAAGATTGGAAAGGAAGAAAGGTATCAGCCAGTAATTGGGAAAGAAAGCAAACACGAAAGCACGAACAAGAACGGAGAAATATTAATTGAATTTGCGTCACAGAACAGAATGATTGTGAAGAGCACATATTTCACTCGTAAAGATATCCACAAAGTAACATGGATATCGCCAGATAGCAAGACACACAACCAAATAGACCATATACTGATAGATAAGGATCTTACTCATTTAGTAACAAATATCAGAAGTTACAGAGGAGCGGAGGCGAACACAGATCACGTCTTACTAAGAATGAATATGAAAATACAAAAACCTAAATTTCACAGAACAAAAAAGCCACAACAGGGATTTAATCTTGATAATTTAAAGAGAGAGGATATAGAACAACAGTTTATCAAGAGAATAGAGGAATATAGAGAAGGTCAAACAGATATCACAATGGAAGAGGAATGGAATACACTACAAACAAATATTAGGAAAACAGCAGAAGAAGTATTAGGTCTGAGGGAAACAAGCACCACGAAGATGAGATGGTTCGAAGAGGAATATTCATTAGCCTTAATCAAGGCAAGAGATGCAAGAATTAAGTATTTGAAAACAGGCTCCGAAATCGACAAAACAAATTATCAAATACAAAGAAGATCATACAAGAGAATGTGCAGAATCAAAAACACACAGTTACTAAAAGAACAAATAACCGACATAGAAGATACAATTTAGGAAAAAACAGGCCGTAGATTCTAATAATTATGACTAATAGTCATAATCTTCTTTATTTGTAAAAAATAGGACGTTTCGGAAAATATTTGTACATCTTCAGCTACAATATGTACGTATGTATGTATGTATATATATATATATATATATATATATATATATATATATATAAAGTTGTAAAGTATAATTAAAATATATAAAATAAATTTCGTCTTACCAATTACAAAGTGTGTGTTTCAATATTTTATGCAGTTTCTTTATTAGTTACACATATTTGTGAATGCCCAAATTTTGTTTAGAATTATAACAGAAAGTCTTTGGTAGTTGAAAAAGACATGTTCCCACTAGGGCGACAAATTGAGCACTGACTCAACATACAGAAAAAGTAATATAATGCGCAGAGAATATGAAGAATAATAAAATGCAAGGGAGAAGATATTTATAGATTTAAATTTTGAATGGATTTTGAGTTATTATTAAAATCTGTTTGATAATTTAAACTATTGTTGTTATTCAAGGTTATATGACAGGTTTCATATAATAATCTGGGATATTTATATTGTACTTGTTATAGTATTTTAACATTTTCAAAATCTGGTATGTGACCCGTTTCGACTATATGTCTTGTCAATGCACTGTGATCAGGGTTATTTCTATTGCTATGGTACTGATGTTGGTAAATTCTTTTATGTAACGGTTGCGATGTTTCACCAATATAAAATTTATTACATAAATTGCAGTTGATCTGGTAAACAAAGTCTTTTTTAAATTTAGGTTCTATAGGGTCTTTTAAAGATGTATAAAGTGAGGTAGTACAATTGTTAGTGGTATTGGCTATTTTAAAGTTTGTGTTTTTTACAGTATTTTGTATAACTTTATTTAAGGAATGATCGAAGGGTATTGTGGCATATATTGTTTTCTCTTGGGGTAGCCTCCCCCTATATTCTTCATCAGGGGGGACAGAGGGTGGTGCATTAAGTTTACTGATACAAGAATTAATATGGAGATTAAGAAATGTTTTCGGGTAACCGTTGTTTTGTAAAGTGTGGTATGTATCTTGTTATTATTTCAAATTTTATTTTAGGGTGAAAATCATTGAACACATTCAATGTATCATCAACACAACTAGATGGTGCTATAACTAAACAATCGTCGACATAACGTTTATAATAAATTATATTCCAATTATGTTTCGAAAAAATCGCATTTTCGATATGTTGGAGAATTAATTCAGCCAATGTGCTACTAATGCTAGAGCCCATGGGCGAACCATTACGTTGAAAATAAATTAAATTATTAAACGTAAAAACAGATGCTCCAAAACAAAGGTTAATACCTTCTAAAAATTGTTCTAAGGAACATGGACAATGACCAAACTAGATGAGTCGACGCTACAAATCTGGGAATGCAAAGTACTGCGGAAAATATACGGAGGAATTAAAGAAGAGAATATGTGGAGGAGAAGAACGAACAGAGAATTAAAAGAAATCTATGAAGAACCGAATATCACAATACGAATTAAAATGCAGAGAATAAGGTGGTTAGGCCATATCGAAAGAATGACAGAAGAAAGAATGCCAATGTGTATTATTAAGAGACAACAAGATGGAAAAAAGAAGATAGGCAGACCAAAAGGAAGATGGTTGGAAGAGGTAAAAAAGGACTTAAATGCAATAGGACAGAGGAATTGGAAAGCCAAAGTCACAACCGTGAAGAGTGGAGAAGAGTTATTAACCAAGCCCAGGGCCTGCCAAGCTAACATATATATATATATATATATATATATATATATATATATATATATATATATTGTGACGTAATAGATAAAGTAAAAAATTGACAAAAAATTTTGACGTGATTTTCTGAGGGAAAATCACGCGTCACACTTACCCGCAGCAGCTCAATGGTTGGTCGTGGTTGCGCGAGGTCGAGGGTTCCTAAAGGGTGGTTGTGCAGGGATGAAATGATGGGCGCCAGTTATGTCGGGTTAAGAGAAGACACAACAACTCAAAAGAAGTTACAGTAAAATTTTAAGTTTATTTAAAATATTTGCAAAATAGTTTTTAAGATAAATTTTAATTAAGATTATAGTTGCAAAAAAACAACCCAAAAAAAATATGGTCGTACACACCTGGTTGAAGACCTGATTTGGGGTTACAAAAAATGATGGATCCTAGAGATGTGTGGGCCGCTGGAGGGGGGAAACCTGTCGCACGGCGTCGTGGTAAGTTCGGACCGACTGCCTCGCTGATGATGCTACGATCTGCCAAGTCCGCCTCGCTGATGACGGCTACGATCTGCCAAGTCCTTTTCTCTGATTATGCCGAAACGTTGTCCAGCTCTCGTCAGAGCAGGTTCACGCTGATGGTGACGTTAAAAACGCAGGGCGGCATCCAGAGCACGTAGGGCTTAGGCGTAGTGGTGATCGCTCTAAGTCTTAGGAACGGCACTTTCAGGCAGCGAGTGTGTATAGCTTGCGGAAGCGGTCTCTCGTCTCAATGTGAACTTTGCGGAGATGATTCCCCGCCCCAGCGATCCAAACAACTCATCCGGACCGGGACGTTGAAAAATCATAAAAAAAGACCATAAATTTTAGGCGTTGCTACAAAAATTTTAGTACAAAAATACAATAAAATCGTATCTATAGCAATCGTAATAGTAAAAATATTTCGGATAAAAATGTGAAACTACTTGTCAAAAATAATTTTCCTTTTAAAAAAATCTGTGCACAACGAAGAAAACAGCTGGCCAAGCTGTAGTGGACAGTGAGAGAAGAGATTAGAATAAGACAGGGTTAGTAAAATTATTTGAGCTCTAGCTTTAAGAGAAAATTCTCTACTCGGCGGAATTTTATAGTAACAAAAATTATGAATCTAGGTAGCCTAAAATTGACTAGATAAAAGATAAGATAGATAAAAGGCTTACCCAGAAATCGAAGATACTTCAAGATAGTTTTAAGATAAACTCGTACTAACTTGAACAAGCAACAATACAATTTTGTTACTGTGACGTCAAATCAGCGTTAGCCACGTCTGCAACTCCCCCGTATAAGATAGCTAACGAGCGGTATAAAAATGTAGTAAAACTTAATAACAAATTTGTTATATGATCCCAAAAACCTATTAAAACTTTATATAAATTACCCAAACAATTTTAGCCAAAATTATAAAAAAATAGATAGATAAATTTAGAGATAAATTGTTGGACAAAAATTATTGGACAAAAAATATAATTTATAAAAATTTGGACAATAAAAAGATTTGACAAATAGCCAATTTTTAATCCCATTAAAAATATTAAACCCAACCAAAAAAGGTTGCCAAAAACACAAAAAGTTAAGCAGAATATTACGAGACAAAAAAAGGAATTTAAAGCAAAAATGAAAGCGATAAACGCTGGGGACCGGTGAACCGTACTGGTTATTGGTTCAGCATAAAAATTAATAGTTAAACAGAAAAATTATTATCGCCTCGTATTACAAAAAAACCTTAATTTTGAATAACCATAAGCCAAATGTGAGGCGATAGCCGTTCGAGTTATTGGCCGTGCCGTTACTCCATGTGCTGACGGTGTATGTAAAATTTTGACAAACAACTGATAGGAACAAAAAAATATAATTGAAACTTACCCAATCAGATGTTAAACTAGCCAAATAAATGAATAAAAGATAACAAAAGTGTATCATAACACCGATGATACAAGATAAAAAAATATCACAGCAAAATTTGGAAAAATACAGTCAACACACACGTGTAGTCTCCGTCACGCCAAGAACACGAATCGGAGTGAAGTGACATGTGCTCGTCCACTCTTCAATTCACGCGGAAACACACAAAATATGTCGCTAATCAAATTGAACACTAAAGATTTGAAAAAAACCGCGTAACGATTTTTTGAAATCGTTACAATATATATATAAATTAAATCAGGGATCCGTAGGATTTAATTTTTAAAAATAATTAATATTTTATTTTAAAGTTTATTAATGTTTATTTATTTAATATGGAGATTAAGAAATGTTTTCGGGTAACCGTTGTTTTGTAAAGTGTGGTATGTATCTTGTTATTATTTCATGTTAAGGTAGTACCCAGGAAATTTATTGTATTATTAAATTCTATTTCTTTCGTAAATTTTATTCTAGGGTGAAAATCATTGAACACATTCAATGTATCATCAACACAACTAGATGGTGCTATAACTAAACAATCGTCGACATAACGTTTATAATAAATTATATTCCAATTATGTTTCGAAAAAATCGCATTTTCGATATGTTGGAGAATTAATTCAGCCAATGTGCTACTAATGCTAGAGCCCATGGGCAAACCATTACGTTGAAAATAAATTAAATTATTAAACGTAAAAACAGATGCTTCAAAACAAAGGTTAATACCTTCTAAAAATTGTTCTAAGGAACATGGACAATGACCAAACTAGATGAGTCGACGCTACAAATCTGGGAATGCAAAGTACTGCGGAAAATATACGGAGGAATTAAAGAAGAGAATATGTGGAGGAGAAGAACGAACAGAGAATTAGAAGAAATCTATGAAGAACCGAATATCACAATACGAATTAAAATGCAGAGAATAAGGTGGTTAGGCCATATCGAAAGAATGACAGAAGAAAGAATGCCAATGTGTATTATTAAGAGACAACAAGATGGAAAAAAGAAGATAGGCAGACCAAAAGGAAGATGGTTGGAAGAGGTAAAAAAGGACTTAAATGCAATAGGACAGAGGAATTGGAAAGCCAAATTCACAACGGTGAAGAGTGGAGAAGAGTTATTAACCAAGCCCAGGGCCTGCCGAGCTAATATATATATATATATATATATATATATATATATATATATATATATATATAAATAAAATCAGGGATCCGTAGGATTTGATTTTTAAAAATAATTTATATTTTATTTTAAAGTTTATTAATGTTCATTTATTTAAACAAAGTACATTTATTTATCGAAGCAAGACATCTATAAGATGACTTTCCACAAACTGAGATACCCAGTGAATCTCATGTACTAGGTTGACATCAGATACCTGCTTATTCAGCTACGGAAAGTTACTAGTGTCTGATGCAATAGTTGTGCAATAAGGGTTGGGACCCTACATAAATTATATATATATATATATATATATATATATATATATATTTCACCAAGTTTGTGTTATATCTCGAAATTTTAGTAAATAAATAAATAAATAAATAAATAGATTTCGTACGCCACTGGTTAGGTAATAAAAATATCTAACTTCTTTACTTGAAACTTTTTTCTTAATTGTTAATAGTTTAAAAGTTATCTGAAAAAGAAAAATCAACAAAATTCAGTTTTTCGCCAATACCTAGCTTTCTATGAGAGTTTTTGGAAAAACGAAATCACATCTGTGATGGCCCCCTAAAGGTGCACAAAAAGTTCCATTTAACCAACATCATATCTCTTTTGGTTCTCGAGATCTCAATGGTGGCACCTCTAATAGGACACTCAAAAATTTTCATTTAACCAACATCGTATCTCTTACAGTTCTCGAGATCTCAATGGTGGCACCTCTAAATAGGACACACTGCAGACCAGTTCTTAAACGCAATTAATTCAGAATTAAATTTATATTTGCATTTGAAAGAGAACAAGATAATAAACTACCGTTTTTAGCTTTATTATTGATTAGAAACGGAACAACAATAGAGTTTGACATATTTAGGACACCTACACACACAGAAAACAATAATATACATAATACATCTTACACGCTAATGAAAAATACAATGGATGCATTTAATTTTTTAATACACATACTCCATACTGTACTGTGCACAGAATTTATCACATTTTATACATAGCTGAAATAAACGGATATAACACTTTAATTATTCAAAAATTAATTAACAAATATAAATATACGTAAACAGGTGTGACAAGGTTCTTCAAAATTAGAAAATCCGGATGGTAAAGTTTATTTCGCCAAAATTTGTTACGACGAAAGGTCTTGCCACAAACTAAAAAAAAACTTATTTGAAAAACATAAGATATAATCAGTTTGTTGAATAATTACAAATTAATAAACTTAATAACAAACTGTTGAAAAACCAATATTCGACTGGGTTGGGATGGAGATAGATACAGGAAAGTAAAAATTCTTCGGCAGTCAACTAATAAAATTTATTCATGCCTAATTAATAGCAAACAATTTAGATAAAATGTAAAAATATTTTTCTACAACTGTCAAAAAATATTGACATTTATGCATTAATTTTTGGGTGCAAAGTATGCCATTGTTTCATGTATTATGTTTTAATACGTTACCTTGACAATCATGCAAAACCATGAAAAAAAACTTTTTTTCACGGTTTTTAAAAACTTTTTTTCACGGTTGTTAGTAAGAGATTTAATACTTATTTTGGAAAATCAATGGTCTAAGAAACATCTTAAAATATACAATTTATTCATTTAATTAATTAAAAGGAAGACACGATTAGTTATTATCTTATTTATTTTAATATATTTAAATTATTTTGTTATATTTAAATTAATTGTACAATTCGAACAATTAGTAATATTAATTCCAGAAGATGATAATGACGTTACAATTGTGCTCGATGTATTAGCTTCAGGGTCCCAATTTTGAATTCTTCAATATGAGAAGTAGAAGTAGACGGATGATTATTCATAATCTTATTGGAAATAGCTATTTTGTTTATTATACAATCTTCTATATAACCTTCCGCCACAGAGGTGTATTTCCAGCCTCCATGGCGTTTAAGGGTCGTTATATCCCCACCAGTATTTGATAGGAGTGTAGCAGAACTTCGCCTGAAACAATGGCTGGTAAAGCTCTTCGGTGAGTCCTTGCCGAAGTATGTAGCAATTAGACTAGGTATACTACCCATTTTATTCAATCCCACTGGTTGATTAACACATTTCCCTCTATAATATTTTAAGAATAAACGTTTGGTTGTTACATGTTTAGGCCGCAAAGCGATATATTTTCTATATAATTATATATATTTTAAATTTGATATTGTAAAAGTAAGTTCGATATGAGTTTTAGTATCGGGTATCTTTAAAAATAAAACTGTGGTCATGTCCTGAATATCATCAATTGTCATTTTCACAAGTTCCTCGCGTCAGCAAGCTCCCGAAATTCCCATAATTAAAACGACCTAAAAGAATTAACTTTTCTTTATAAATTAAATTTTACGTTTATCAAATTATTTTACTTTCATAAATAAGTAACTATTGTCACCAACTTCCATAAATTTTAAAATGTCATCACTGGAGAAAATTTTAGATTTCTTAGCCTTATATCCCACTGTTTTATTTCTCAAATAAGGTACCAATTTTGGAAATTTTCTTACATCAATATTATCTTTCATATTAAGAGTGGCCTTCAGCATTGAGTACGTAGACCATAATGTTGAGCCCTTTACTTTACATGATTTTTCTTCTAGATATGCCAATATAACATTCTCCGTAATTTTATTTACTTTTTTTCGTGGAACACCATTCACAAAATATATTATAAGTTTTTTCGTACATATCTTTTGAACGCATTGGTAAAAGATTATTAATTGCTGCGTTCGCAATCTCTTCTACCTCTGTAGGATTATTATTATCATTACTTTCAGAACTCATTTTAATTAAATGTTACAAATTGTTCTGACAGCAGTTGATCGCAAAACAAATTTGTCAACAACGTACTGACAAAAGAAATAACAACCATAACAACTGTCATATTTTCTTAGTTACCAAAAGATGTTTTGTTTAAATAAATATAATAAATATTTCAAGAGCTCTACTTATTAATATGTTAGTTGTAGAAAAAATATTGTTTGTATTTTGTGCGCGAAGTTTGTGTTTTTAGTGCGTGAGAATGTCACTTTTTTGCCGAGGCTTGCCGCAAAAATAACTATTTCAAGTCAGCTTTAGCGTTCCATAAGGTTAAAACAGGACATAAATTTGAAAAATCTAACTTGAAATTGATTAAAAGTTGCTACAATAAGTAAAATTTTAACATATTGAAAACTATATGCAAGAAAAACAAAAATATGGTTTGTTAAATTTTGAACGGGGACTGGTACTACTGCATAATCGGTTCTTAAAATTAGTTAAATAGGCAAAGATACTCGAATTTCTGATCTTTCCCGTCATTAGATTAGATTATAGAATTGCACCTAAATACCATAACTTGAGGTCACCAATTCAACATTATGGTAAATCACACCCAGTGTTTTAGGGTGACGGGATTGGTCAATATGTTTAGGATGTAATAATTTGTTAGCTATATTAGAAGGTTACTTATTTGTAGTTTTTAATATTGTACTCCGATGGTGAGTAGAGTTGCAATCAGGTGAAGATTTGTGTCATAAGGTCTCAACTCGAGGAACAGGACGTTCTGAATTTTCATCGTGTTGTGTTCTTTGACTTTTTAAACTCGAATTGTGACCTATGTGTTATTGTATTCTGTGACTTTTGTTACATTATTGTGAGTTAAATTGTTCCTCATTCTATTGCAGGTAAGTCAATATTTTTTCTTTGTGATTACACTGAATTCTATACTAAAGTAATAATGGGACAATGAACAAATTACTTGGCTCTCAATAAAACGGAACTTTATTACTACATTTAATTAGTATTGTATTTAGGTACTATAATTTTATAAAACATACCGGACAAATATATATATTGCGAGGGCCGGTATTTCGAAGTCCTGATTTTTATTCCTAAAATAAATTTTATTACAGGTATACGTAAAATTAGGACATGTTAAAAATTTATTCCATATTTTTTCAAATTTATTTTTTCTTCTAATTCCTTCTGCGTCGGTTTTCGTATTCTACAAAATATCGGGGGTCTATAGTCCAGGAAATTTACGATTTTACCTCATAAAAATTGTAACAAAAGTTTCCGGAAAACTGAGCATGGAAACTTCCCGCCAATTGGGAAGTTAAATATCCAGAAACAATTTTCAATTTAAAATAATTAATATTACATAATTTAATACTTACTCTGATATATTTCACTATTTATAACAAATTAAATTCGTCGTGGCAACGAAAGAAGTAAATTTCAGATGATAATAATAATAATAATAACAATAATAATAATAATAATAATAATAAATGTATGTAAACAATAACTTTCAGTATATTAGATGCAGTTTTTAATATTGAATACTCATTTTAAAATATAAATTTATTCTAAGAGTAATTTATAAATAAATAAAGTAAATAAACAATACATCACCATGGTATAATACCCATTTCTGGGTGTAAATCTGCTTTGTACACAGATTTAGGTAATGCTGATGACATATTTGTACAGGAGTCACTTTTATACTATTTAAAATTAGAAATATTTCTTTTGATATCAGTCGGGATCGAACCTGGTTCCCCAGATTCGCGAGAAAACGGACACTTAGGAGGCAGCCACGAGACCCCATTTAAATTTATTCTATGATTCATTATTCCACAATTTATCCCGAGTTGGAAATGCCGGCCCTGAGAATTTTAATTTCATTTTGAGTATCGTAATCCGTTATCATAAATCATAATACATATTTGAATAAGAATATTTGTTGTAATTATTGTATTTTGCCAGTTTATTAAATTTAAAATGCATATATAAATAAATGAATTATACTACTGCCTTATATTAAAATTGTATTCTGTATAAACATTCGTTGCAAAATATCTTCACATCGATTTCTTAATATATTTTTTGTTCCGTATTGCGGAATTCATTTCCTGGATAATTTTATTTCTCCATAATAATTTATTGTTTCAGTTGGAAAAAATATTAGCATTGGGCCATTTAGATGAAAACGTGCATAAAATAAGTATTTAACTACTAAAAGGAAGAGTTTAAAAGCAAAAATGAAAAAGTAAGTACATATTCTGATCTTTTATTTAACGTCAATGCACAACGATATTTGTAATATTCATATGAAACTTAATTTAAACACATTTTTTGTATTATTTATTTATTTATTTTTCTCCCCGTTTTGCAGATATGAAATTGCATCATTGTTTTTATAATTATTTGATACCTATCCAAATAGGCTATTCCACGATATTTTTTTAATTTTTTTATCTTGAACTATATAAGTATGTAAGACAATATGTGAAAATCCGAGATTAAAATTCCTCCAAATAAACGAGATATTAAGGTATGAATTTTAAATTTTATTTGTGACGTAGGTAATGTGGTTATACCGGAAGTAAACAAACAGTGGTTCACAGACTTACGAAAGAATGTTGAGCAAATTACAAAATAATGTATATTTAAATTGTAATATTATATTTTATTATTAGAGAATGAAAATATATTATTGCAATTAATTTATTTTACTTTTTTTCTTATTTAAAAAAAAATTGACATTCTCGAAGTTGGTAGCGCATGGCGCTAGTATCGTAAAGTTTTACAGGTGGAACTGTATTAATTATTTTACATACAGGTACCAAACACTTTTTCTTTTCACGCTTACTTGCCATTTCACGAATATACTTTAAAATAATCACAATAAAACTTAAAACACCACTCTTACTCACGATTTCAAACAAATTTCAAAGGAACGCAGCAGATAGATCAATATGCGAAGATAAGAAGATCACCCAAACAGCATCCGAACATATCCGACACACCCAAATAATTATATTCTTAGTTGAAGCGAAGTGAGAACGGAGCTCCATACAGTACGAGTTCAAACTTGAATTTCATTTGCTTAAACACGCGTGCATATGTCCTACGTCATCAAAAGTAAAATTCCCCGTATTTTTTAAAGGGAGTAATTAAAAAAAACAGTTGGTATTTTCCGTATCGTTTACATAATTGTTATCTTACATATTTTTGATAAACTTTTACTTTTTTCGATTACGGTGGAATAGCCTATTGTTTTATTTTATATTTGTTTTCTAATGTTTTCAATAATAATTTTGAAAAACTTACTTTTTTAAATTTATCTAAAAAAGGCAAAAATATATAATAATTTCTCCAAGACTTCTCAATTATTCTCTCACGGAGTGAGTAATGTTGTTCCTACATTAGTTATTTCAAATAACCATAGTAACAAGTATACTATGAGTCGGTGTTGCATAAAGTTTATTTATTGTTTAATATTTACGTTCATAATTATATGTCGCTGAATGACCCCTAACCGATATCTACTAAAACCAAAACACTTGCAATGACTTCAGCAGATGTAAAATTTAAGAGTTGGGAACATTTAGCCCGGCCCACTAACCTCTTCAAAGCTTCTTCTCCCTGCGCACCTTCAAAACCGTGCATGGTATCGGACTGTTTGAAAAGAGCCTTAAGACTCAGAGCATTTTGTCTAAATGAATAAATTTTAATACCTTAATATAGTTGCCAAAAAGAATAGAATAATTTGAATGATTATTTCTTTCTGATAGCTCATACAGTTCGCCATTGTTATTTATACATTTGTAAGTAGGGATAAAATTTTGTAAGTAATAATAATAATTAAGGATGAAGGAAGGGTTTAAAAAGAAAAACCCCGAAGTCTTGTTCACACTGTTCTTTTATTAAAACGTGGACCGGTTTCGGTTACTTAGTAACGATCCTCAGCACCGGTTTTTGACTACAATTAAATCAAAACAATATTATAGCCACACGACAAAATTTACAAATAAAAAAATTCAAAAACACAAACATATTATTAAAAAAAATGCCTTAATTCATTGTTAAATTAAATTGTTGAGTTATAAAAAAAGCAAAAAGTGTAACATTCTAATAGTACAAATTGCAAAGTATAAAATTCAAAAACATTACATGTATTTATAAAAAAATAAATAAATAAATAAGAATATATAAAATAATAAACCATAACTAATACTTACACTTGAAACTACAAAAGTGTAACACTACTACTGCGCAAGGGAAACTGTACAATGAACCCCAAAAAACATTCAAAAAAATATATAATTTTTTACAAATTTTTTTAACAAAATTTCTTTTAAAGTTGTTTGCTCAGTAGCTTGTCTATCAATGAGTTGGGAGTAATGAACTCGTGAGAATAGCCTTGCAAAAAATAGCAAAACATTGCTAGAATTCGCCAATCAATTTAAAGTAATAATTCCAGGAGCGGACTACTCTTCAAACTGACTTGGTCGTTCAAACAATGTTTTCTGTCTTTGATGGTAGATTTTTTAATTTCTAAATTTTCTAGAAAGTCTAAAATTCTTCCATTTTCAGCAATATGTAATATTTTATAATTTTCTGAAATATCAAAATTATGGTCTTTGTCTAAAAGATGTTCTGCGAAAGTGGAATGACTATTCTGGAGTTTAAACGCTCTCAAATGTTCTTTAAATTTGATTTTGAATTTTCTACCCGTTTTTCCAACATAATTACAGTCACAATCACCACATTTCAGTTTGTAAACCCCTGATTTCTCTAATAGTTCAAGATTGTCAACTTTTTTGCAAATTTCTCTTTTTAAACTTGAGATAGGTTTAAATACTACCTCGATTTCTGATTTCTTCAAAAGATTCTTAATTTTATAATTAATATTCCCTAAAAACTGTAGGCTGACTCTTTTTGATATACCATTGTTATTATTATTTTCTATATTGTATGCCCTTAGTAAATTAAGTTTATACCTTTTTTTATTTATTAATTTATCAATAATTTTAGGGTTGAAGTTATTTGCTATTGCTATTTGTTTTAAAATTTTAGTTTCTTTAAAAATTTCATTGTCGTTTAAGCCGTATGTTAGCATTCTATGAATTGAATTATTAAAGACAGCTAGTTTATGCTGAATGCAATGATTGGAGTTGTTATTAATAGAGTCTATAGTTTGTGTTGGTTTTCTAAATATACTAAAAATGAATTTATTGTCTGATCTACTTATATTAAGATCTAGAAAATTTATTGTATGGTTTTGTTCAATTTCTATGGTGAACTTAATGTTTTTGTGAAGCGTATTTAATTTTTTATGAAAATTTTTTAGTTCGTCCATTGAGCCAGTCCAAAAACATAGTACATCGTCTACAAATCGGTACTAAAATTTGATCTTCCCTGAAAATTCTGAAAGTTCATTAAAAATTTTATCTTCAAAATGTTTCATAAATATTTCAGCTAAAGTGCATGATAAAGGTGAACCCATTGCTAATCCGTCTTTTTGTTTATACACATTGTTGTTGAAATTGAAAAAAATTTCTTCCAGACAAATATTAAGAAGTGCAAAAAAACTTTCACACTTGTCATTACCCCATGAAGAATTATGAATCATTTCCTTGATTAAATCTTTAGTTTAATCTACTGAGATGTTTGTGAATAAATTACTGACGTCGAATGAAACTAAAATACCTGTGTTCGTGTCCTCTACAGGTTTAAGTCTTGTAATAAGATCAGTTGTATTTTTTAGGGCATGTGTTGAGTGTGTTTCAAATGTCTTGGATAATATACGATTCATATGCTTAGCAAGTCTGTATGTTGGAGAGTTTATAAAAGATACAACTGGTCTTATTGGGTGATCTATTTTATGTAATTTAGGAAGTCCGTAAAGAATAGGTGTGGTGGGATTCATTGGTATTACATTAAATATGTTGTTCTCATGAAGATACTCTTTGTTCTGTTTGATGATATCTTTTACCCTTATTAAAAATTGATTAATGGGATTGTTTTATAATTTATTAAAAATCTCACAATCTAAAAACTTTTCAACTTTATCAATATAGTCAACTTTAGGTAGGATCGTCAAACAATTTCCTTTGTCGGCCTTTGTAACAATTAAATTGTTGATCTTAATTTTCTTTTTAATATTATTAAGAGTATACATCATCTTTTTCTCTTCAGGAGTTCCCTCGGCATTAATAGTGTTATGTTTGTAAGTATTAACCATTTTAGTCAAAGGATTTAAAATATTTACATCATTTATATTCTTTACTATATTATCAAGTTCTGCAACGAACGTCTCAAACTGTTTATTGTTAGGTTTAGAAACTAGGTTGTATTTTAAACCTTTTTTCAATAAATCCGTTTCCTCTTCGTTAAATTGTACATTAGATAAATTTAGCATCACTTCATGAAATTCGTGATAAATTTCATTCTGATCTACCTCATTTATCCTATGTTGAGCGAGGCGTTTTTTGATTTTAATAAGTCTGGAAATTTTGTTTTTAAGTTTAACATATTTAACTTTACTAATATATGATACCATTTCGTTGCAGTCTTGTAAATAGGCGTCAAATTCTATAAAATGTAGTTGTTCATTCAAAATGTTAAAAATTAATTTCAAATTTAAATCTAAGTTATTTAAGATAATATACTGTCTTCTAATTTCTTGTTTTAAAAGATTTTGTTGCGTTTTTAATATGGTGTTGTTTCTTACTGAGTCGTGTTGTTTTTTGAATTGCTGTTCGATGTACCTAGGCACGATGTTTCTCCTCAGGCAGGTTCTGTTGAACCAGATGTTTAGCTTCGTTTCTTCTCGTTTCTGTAGTAGTCTTCTGTACCGGAGGGTGTGTTTAGCCAGACTCGCTGTATCTTCATTCATTAATAATAATAATAATAATAATAATAATAATAATAATAATAATAAGAACTATTATTATTATTATTATTATTATTATTACAAATTAAACTCACATGAAATTCCTCTAAAATTTTAAACATCTGAAAAACGCCTCATTTCTCAATATCTCAACAACCACTTTGCCACGTATTAAACTCTTAATATTGTTTATCTTTAATCGTTTTGAAATGGGAACTAAGCCGATTTGCAGATGTTTCAAATTTTGGAGGAATTTCATGTGAGTTTAATTTGTTAGTAACTCGCTAATTACTCATCAGAAAAAATTGTGTAATACTTTATAAGAAAGAGAATATCATGCTGAATTCAAATTTTCAAAACGCGTAATCGTATCTTTAACAAGATCAGAGTGGTGGATGCAAAAATAAAAAAATTGCAGGAAAACGTTAACAATTATTATAAAAAAAGTCATAAATAATTTACTTCTTTCGATGCCACGACGAATGTAAACTGTTATAAATAGTGAAACCTGTTAGACTAAGTATTAAATACGTAATATTGTTTGTTTTTTTTTTTAAAGTAATTTCAATATCTTTCATAATTGTTTTGAGTAAGTGGCCAAAAACATAACTATGCCGCCATTTTTACCAATTGTCGGGAGGTTCCCGTGCTCCGATTTCCGGAAATTTTTGATGTTATTTAGCGCACTTTCTGGATAGGATTCCGTTTAAAATCTTTTCTAGTAAATACTTTGAGGTAAAATCATAAATTTTCTGGAGTATAAAACGTCTTTAAAAAGAAAATAAAACCATAAGCAATAATTAATATATGTATAGCAGTTATATAATAATAATTAAATAATAATAATAATAAGTAATTTGTAATAAAAAAAATGATAATAAAATATGATCTAAATGAAGCATTAGGGAAATTTAAAAAAAATTGCTCTGTTTGAAGCGCTGTAGCTCGCTCTCTATTGGTTATAGAAAAAAATGTATCAGATGAAAGTTGTAGAAAATTTTATTCTCAACGAATTAAAAAATTACTATTTTTGTCCTAATGCAAATAGGTGAAGAGATATTTAGAAAATACCGCTTTTTTTCGCCTTTTTTCCCAAGTTAGCGGTGTTTCCCGAAGGCCCCCGAGGGGAAAAACTTGTATTTTTTATTAGGACCCCTAAATATATAATATATCTAAAAATCAAAAATACCCGACTTTTGCAGGGTACATCTACCTAATGACTGGACTAATATGATTAAATGAAATTGGATCGTCAGACGAAAAATTTGAGGCTGAGAAATTAGTTTCTGCATAAGGTACAAAGACAGATTTAAAGAATGTTGCAAACGCATTGGCAATATCGATAGGAGAAGAGAAACTGGTATTTTTATGTACATATTATCTGGAAAACAAGACGATTTAGATTTGGATTTCATGAAGTTCCAAAATTTATTAGGGTCGTTTTGAATAGTATATTCACACGCTGATTGATACTCTACGTAAGAATTAATTAAAGTTTTAACTTCGGAACGTAAAGATTTAAATTTTTCTTTGTAAGTTATGTTTGAATAATATTAAACGAAAAGTTGTCTGAAACATTATTTTTTTTTTATTTTATGTATTATTATAGGGATGTACCTCTTGGGATAGCGTGGAATAAACGTTGATGATAAAGGGACACATTGGTCGAAAAATGAATAAAGAATGTTATAGAATTCATCACAAGCCTTGTTCGGAACGTTGTATTTATCAAAAATATCCCAATTATAATTATAAATTAAGTTGCAGAGCTTGCTATAGTTGGCTTTCTTAAAATTATAAGAAATTTTAATAGGCCTATTACGATTATTACTTTGAGAGCGGCAATTAAATGTGATATGTAAAGCAGGATGATGACGATACTGAATGTCATAAATCAAGTCATTATAGGGGGTAACACTACATTCGATAACGGAAATAGCTAGGTCAAGAATTCTATTCAGAGAATTTTTGACTGTATTAAATTGCTTTGCGCCCAAGAAATCAAGAAAATTGGAGAACGTAATTGATTATGGATCCTTATAAATATGTGTGTATAAATATAAAATATTAATAATTCTTAAAATTCATATATTTTACTTTGACCCACAGTTAACATTTATGAGCTAGTAACTTCAGCAAACAAAGCTACTCGGATTATTTATTAGAAACAGTAAGAATTTTTCTAATATTATTGCAATAAAATCATTTTACTTTGCTTTTGTGCGATCTAAGTTAATTTATGCTATCATCATATGGTTCCCGTACTATGAGACATCTATTACCAAACTAGAAAAAGTGGAAAGAAAATTTTTAAAATATCTATGGTTCAAAAGCTTCAACGTATTTCCTGATCGTAATATTGATTCTCAAATATTTTATGAACAATTTAATGTAGATAGTATACAGAACTGTCACGGAAGTATTGCTTTAGATACTTTATCTAAAATTATTAACAACATTATAGATAGTGAATATTTGCTTAATAAACTGCAGTTTCGTATACTAAGACCTTCCTCGAGATGTAATTTAACTTTTTATTTGCCTTCTCACAGCTCTACTATTCTGTAGAAATCACCATTGTATGTAATGTGTAACTTATATAACAATATTTGGATGTTGACATTTTTAATATGTAATTATTTAATTTTGTTACATTTACTTGTATTGGATATTTTACCTGTTAAAGTAATAAAGGATTATTATTATTATTATTATTATTATTATTATCATTACTAAAAAATTATCATTTAGCTTAGAATCAAATTCTGTAATCAAAACATCAATCAAGTTATTTATTGAACACCTTTCCCAACTTGCTTGCTTTGTTTCTTATTTAACATTATCAAGTTCAGTATTATTTACTTCAAATATTGTCATTTTTCTTTTCCATGTTAAATAGTCCTTCCTTCCCTTTAACAGTGGAACATTATTTATAATTTCTTCATTCTTCAACACGCGAGCAAACCCCAAAATGTTGAATAATTGTTCTTTTTCCTACCACTGTTAATAAATAATAATTCCTTGAACGTATGTTTTTATGTAATTTATCTACACTTACATGGACAACAATGACATTATTATCATAAAACATAAATTACTGAAAATTAATGAAATATTGTTTTCTTCAACAATAATACAGATCACTTCTCTGCCAGTTTTTGGGACGGTTTTTCCTTTGGTAAAAGGAGAGTTATCCTGAGAAGATGCATGTTCGTCGGCCAAGTTATTGCCGGGCATACATGTATTGTCTAGAAAATTGTATACATAAAAAAGGTAACATTTACGAACTTTTGTTGTTACCTTGGTTACTTGTTGTTTTTATATTTTCACATTTTTATGTCAATTTTTCCTGAAGAAGGCACCAGTTTATGGTGCCGAAACGTTGGGTTTTAATAATAAATAAATAAATAAATAGATAAATAAATACAGAACTTAAACTAAGAAGGTAGTATTATTCCAATTATTAATATGAGTTCTGAAAGATATTTTAATAATAATAACATATCTACAGTCTTATTCACCATTTTAAGTTAAAATGTAATTTTTGTAATCTAATTTCAGATGTGTGGTTGTGGGAGTTGGAGAGTAAGAGGCCGGTGATATACCCACAACGGTTTGATCTCGTGGTGGATGCACAATCCGACCTCACGCTGGGCTGTCGGGGCTCGGAGAAGCTCAACTGGACGTTCTACGATGAACACAACGTGCCGGTATATATCAATTTGACTAGTAACCATATATTTCATAACTATATATATTGTATATATAGGGTGGTTTTGAACTTAATGTAGGGTAGTTTTAAGGGTAGTTTTCACTAAAATAACATTTTTGATTCCACTGGGCCAAAGAAAATAAATACATAACTTTAATACCTACTTGAAATTACTTTACGTAATGTTTGTTGGTACTCAAATCTTAATTATTTCTAACGTAATTTATTTTGAGAGTTCAATGAACCATAGCAAAGATTAATATGAATATTTCGCAAAATTATTGTTATTAAAAAAAAGCAAGGATTAAACTAATAACTAGCAGTTATACTAGAAACTGAATTTTCATGTGATATTAATATGAAAAAAAAAACTTACATTAAAAATCAATTCAAGAATAAACACAAAACTCATACTGTTCAAAATTATCACCTCCCACGACTACATACAATGCATTACGTTGAATTAGTGACACACTACATGCCAGGTGCATATAATTTTGTCGTTTAATAATTTCTACACAATTCTGAATCCTCATCCTCAATTATTCAACAATTTCAGGGGGGTTTTGGTTATTATAGACCAAGGACTTTAAATGACCCCACAGATAAAATTTTAAGGGATAGAGGTCAGTGATCTTGATGGTCCCCGGCCAATCCACATATTTCTTGAAAAATCAGATGGAGCACCATCATGCTGAAATCATGCATGTTGACGAACATGTAAGGGAATATAATATAATTCTGACAGGACATGTCGCAAAATTTCCAAATACTGGTCACCATTTAACCTATTGGAGAGTATGTATTGTCCAAGTAAATTACCATTTAAGATACCAGCCCAAACATTTAATGAAAATCTGTAAACTGGAAACAGTAAACTCAGGTGTCGGGTTCGGCGCCTGAGAACTACATTTCGGCGGTTTGGGTAACGGTAACTCCTCCCTCGCTAAAATTGTGCTTCATCGGGTAGCTTCAGCGCCAATTTAGAGGATGAAGTTGGCGGTTGAAGTTCAATGTCTTCGGCTTTGTATTGTTTTCTCTTTTTATATCTGATGAACGTTTTTTGGAGGTAGGTGCAACGGTGATGATAGCACCGGTGATGATTAGTACATACAGTGCCCATATTGGGTAGTTGATGTTATCGGTTTCGATTTGGTCTTCGTAGTACTACTCTGTACCTTCGAACTTGTTTAATGGTTTAAGTTCGGAGAAAGAGTCTAGTTCGATCGCCACCCTGGGAATTTTTGTATTGTAATTAATTTCGAAGTTTTCAATTACCACTGGTTTGCCAAATATGCCGTGTTTTAAAATGAAATCATGATTTTTTAATTACAGTTTGCACTCATCTTCTTTATTTAAACTCAGACAAATGAAAATCATTATCAGTATGTTTATACGGAGAATGCATTTTAATTTTTGTTTTAATATTTTGTATTATGTCTAGTAAACCAGTGAGGATATTTCTCGCTTTTAATTTTCCGTTTAGGAACATGCATATCAATAATGGAATATAAAATATCATAAAACTTCTCACACATAGAATTAGTACTTTCACATTGTTGTAAATCATTCCAAGATGTGTTTAATAATTCTTCATACAAATCATCAAAATTAGCTTTCCTGAAATTAAAACGTCTATTTTTGTGGACTTTATGGAAATTCGTGGATTGCAAGTTATTTATACTTAAATCGAAATTTAAGGTTGAGTGATGAGCGTCCTCATCAACAAATGGAAATACATCTCGAGAAGACGTACAACATAGATTGGTAAAAATTAGATATAATAGTCTTCCGTTACCATTTACAACATTGAATTGTTTCAGCCCAAATTTATTACTGAAATTTATTAAACAGTTTGTTAACTCATCTCTCTCACTCTTTTCATTAAAAGCTGGTATGTTAAAATCACCTATTAGAACAATATGCTTTTTAGTAGTATTAATTCTTCAAGAAACTCAAGTAAATATTCTGTTATCAACAGAGGGTGTTCAAGGTATATAAATTATAATAAGAAAGAAAACAAATAAGTTTACAGAACATTTACAACCAAGTATATCAACTGTGAGAAGTGTGTTTACTAACCTATTTAGATCTAGGAATTCCACTGAAATATTTTGTTTAACTGCTAGCAAAACGTCCCCACCTCTAGATACATTTAATAAATCTAGATTTCGATCTTTCCTAAAAACATTATAATTATTTACATTTATAAACTCTGAATCTACAATATCAGAGGTGACCCACGTTTCTGTTAATATTATTATTATTGTTGTTATTATTATTATTATTATTATTATCATTATTATTATTATTATTATTATTTTTATTATTATTATTATTGTCATTATCATTATCATTATTATTATTATTATCATTATCATTATCATTATTATTATTATTATTATTATTATTATCATTATTATTATTATTATTATCATTATTATTATTATTAGTATTATCATTATCATTATCACTATCATTATCATTATCATTATTATTATTATTATTATTATTATCATTATTATTATTATTATATTATTATTATTACTATTATATCAAAATCACAATCCAATGTGCCTAGATAGAATTGTTGTATTTTGTTCTTCACACTGCGAACCTTTTTGTTTCACAGTGCAAGTATTTGTTTTAGAATTTGATTTTGATTTTTAAAAATTTATAGCTGAGATTGTTATGTTACTCTCTGAATTGTAGATTGAATTCCTAAAAAAAGTATTTTCAGCACTATTATTGGTGGATTTATCATATTGCTGAAAAAAATTGTTTATAATAATCTCACATGTCTAGTTGAAATTGAAATTGTCAGGTAGGTACACTGATCTTAAAAGAACTGTAAAAGTTATACTTGGTTGTTAGTTGCATAATATTGCAATTTATTATTGACAGACTATCTCGATGTTTATTAATTAGATCAGTCTTAGTATCAGGAGATAGTCTTGAAAAAAAAAAAAAAAACATGACAATACCTATTTACAGCGTTTATACTAGTTTTTTAAACCAGTTCTAGTAGCAGCTGTAATAGTACTGCGTATTCTTCTCGATTTATTTTTGTTATTTTTCACCACTGTGAAATCCTGATTCTGATCCTGATCAGAAGTAACTTCATGTGCAGTTTCTGAAGTAGAGTGATGCATTTTGGGGACGGCATCTAAACCTGACGATGATGTCGTTGATCTTGATCTGGTTTTAATGGCATTCATATTTTTGTTATTGTAATCCTGTGATTGGCTCCGGGTTACAATATTATTGCTTGTAATTTGAGTCACACTTAAACTTGAGGAGGTTATGTTTTTGTTTTGTTTAACGTGAGTCTGTGTTAGTTTTTTGCAATAATTCTTGTTGTTTCGTATGTTATGGCCAGGGGCCGCCAATTGTCCGTTGCTATACAGTTTATGCGCGTAATTTGTGTTTACTACATCTTTAATATCATTGACAATTGATTTTAAATTTGAAATATATTCCTTTAGTTCTTGGATTATTATTTCTTGATTTCTTATTATTTCAAAACAACTTGATAATAAGGTATGTAGATTTACCAAATTATGATCACATATTTTCTCGCACTTTTCACACGTCCATTTTATTTGTGAATTAGAGGATATTACGGTCAATTCACTTTTTTAAGGCGTACACAATCCATGTGAAAATACTTTTACATTCTCCAAAACACTGCGCTATTGCTTTTTCTTTTGAATCGAATATTTCATTGCAAAATTTGAAACAATCTTGACTTTCCGCCATACAAAATACATAGAAATGACGGAAAGTATTATGCTGGCCAGAACAGATTTTTTCATTAATATTTTAAATGCACATTTACATAAAACTGAAATGTATGTTTCAGCGTAATAATTTATTTACAATAATCTACTCAATCAACGGAAACGACCCGGAATATAAATTCGAAGCTATACTCAAAGTGGAGCAAATGAGATACACGGATGTTGGTTTCTATTACTGCCATGGACAACAAGTGCCCTATAACACTCCACTACGTTCAAAAAACATTTACATATATGTTAACGGTAAGTAAAATACAGAATGTTTCTAACCACCCGTCTCAGGCATAATTTAGAACTACGACGTCCTGGAGGTTCATGAAAAACTAGCATAACTAAACAGGGAGAAGGTTTTCTTATTGCCCTTTCAACATCGTTTAAGGAGATAAAAATCAATATACATTCAATCTGTCCCACACTAAATGAGTTTCCTCTAATAGAAGTACTACATGTTAAAATAATAATTCAATACAATCTATACGTTTTCAATGTCTATATTCCGCCTTCTTGGAATGATATTGATTACAGATTCTTTTTAAAGCCCTTTTCTCTTTGCAATATCTCTACAACTCATATATTATCATGTTTGGCGATTTGAACATACCGAATTATTTGAGCTCTCATTGTAATTTAAGTATATACCCATGATATAAATCTCTCCTACATTTTACAAAGATTATTAATCTACAACAATAATTTAATTTTATTCCTAATAGCGACAGTAGACTTTTAGATCTAACCGTAAATAATATATAGTTTCACGTGTTCCTGATATAATGATCGAGGAAGACATACATCATCCTGAGTTGATGGAACTTCACGGCACATCAGAGAAATTTGACAATATTAGCAAGGAAGATTATAATTCAAAAAAGCTAACTTTCCTGCGATCTATCAAACATAGACTGGAGTTTCTTATAATAATACACACAGATCATATAATTTCCAAAATCAAACAAATATGCAAAGCACGGAAACATTTTAAGGAATATGCATATATGTGAAGAACAATTTAACGTTTACGTTCAGAAATCAAAATTGATGTAAATAAAAGTTATAAAGAATATTATAATAAAATTCAAAAAGTCATTAAAACATCCGAAAAAAGACTCTGATTTTTTATAAATAATAAACGTAACATTTCGTTAATTCCAGCGGTTTTAAAATATAACGAGAACATTATGGATAATCCTCAGAAGATTGTAAGTAACTTCGCAGACTACTTTTCAAAGTTATATAGCGACAATCAAAATAATAATTTTACGTCATCAAATACCAACGTTTTTCCTTTGATACCACATTTAATAACTTCTGATGACCTTGCTTTTGCCATTTTAAGCTAAAAAACCATATAAAAAAAAAGAACCAGATGGTATACCAGCAATATTAATTAAGGATTGTCTTCCTGTCTTTGTTGAGCCACTATATAAAGTTTTGGCCGGTACGCTGTATTGAGAATATGGTTCGGCTTTAAAATACATTTTTTTAATGGACTGTATTCTATTATGTAAAATATCATATAAAAACATGAAATTAGAGTGCGGAAACATGATTTAATATTTTTTTAACAAAAAATTGAGTTCTTGACAATTTAACCTTGAGGTTTTTGTCATGATAATTATATTCGAAGATTAGCAAAACAAATGGAGTTGAATCTGTTACACACATTTAAAAATCCGTTGCTGTCATATTATAGGCAAATAATATATCGTACGCAACAAATAACACTAACATAACTAGAAAGAAATAACATTAACAGTACATGTACACTGAATTTAGGAATGGAAATAATGCAATATTTTGTCATTGAAGTGAAATAGTGACTAGATTGAGTTGGTAAAGCTGTATTGTAGAAAGATTGAGGACTGAATAAAACAAGGTTGTTATCACATTAAAATATGTATTATTCAATACAATACTAAATATAATATATAACAAAGGAACACACGTATCATCAAAATGCCAATACATTGTCCTACTTATTTCTTGTTTCGAACAGTTTCCTAACGTTCAAATGTTGACAAGTTAGCGCAGATGAACGCGCGCTCACAATTTAAAAAGTGTACCCAGGTGTATAAACTGCATATGAAAATAATTTATTGAATTGAATTCAGTTGTATTATTGATAGTATTTTTATTTATAATTTGTGCTGCGGAGTGTACTTTTTAAATTGTGAACTCACGAAATTATCTGGGCTAACTTCATGGTCAAAATTCAAACGTTAGGAAAGTGAACGAAACAAGAAATGAACAGGACGAATAGGACTATGGTACGAAACATAGGACGCGCATATATTATAGCCTATAAATACATTTTAACTAATATTTAAACAATTAATGTGTATACAGCACAAAAGGTAAAACAAAATATATTGATCAATGGTTTAAATAGGTCTGTGCAACGTACGTTGCTGCATAGGGGCCCAAAGTCCTAGGGGGGTCTTTGTCTTTATATTACAGATTATTATTTTTTTTTATTATAATACAGATTTATCATTATGATACAGTTTGATAATCAATTATTGGTTTATAGTTCATTTATTTTATTATTGTGAATAGTCGTAGAAAAAATAGTGTATTAACTCATGAATAATGACTGTTAATATACTTTCATGCTCGTGTATTAATAGCTATCATTACAAACTTAAATTATTAATAAATAATAGCAAAAACAAAATAATGAACCCAGAAAGAGGAGGTTTCGGGTACGTCCTGGCGATTCTTAAATCGTTGTTTTTCGTATGTCACATCACCTCTTTTTCTTTAAACAAGTCTACTAACAGAATAATAGATTCTTTTGAGCACTCCATTTTTATGCGTTTACATAAAAGGTACAATTAAGAAAACTACAACACTTACGTATAGTTGAAAATGAACTGAATTTTATTGAAATTGTTTTTAAGTGTGGAAGTGTTATAACATGTCTGTTTATAACATTCTTTAATCTTTACCGGTCCCAGAGCAATAACATAAAACATTGTTACAAACATAAAGTCTTGCTATATTTCGTTGAAATTTCTGTAATATGTTGCATAACATGGTTATATAACCGTGTTATATGGCATATGTGGGCCGGCGTTATCATTTGTGATGCGTATTCTAAAAACAAACAACTTTTGTTGGAAACATCTTTTTATATTAGGTATTATTTATGAAATAAAAATTGTTTAAATGTTCGTAGTGCCTCTTCCATTTTGATCGGTTCATTTTTGCAGCAAAAGTCGGTTGTTGACTGCGCTTAACATTTCATTTTCACTTTTTCACTCAGCAAATGACAGACGTCCTGAATCTTATCCTTCATGTTGTCGCTCGTGGTTGCGCCTAACCTATCCTATTGCCATCAGCATAACGAATCCTTCGTGGTTTGAAAACACGATGTTATCACATTCAAAGGCTGCATGCACGTGTGACACAATGTTTAAAAGTAACAAATGTGAAATTAAACAAGAAAAAATAAAACAGGAATAAGCTCGCTATGCAACGATTAAGCTGTGGAAAGTACTTGGAACATATAAACAATTTTTAGTATTTAGTTCGTAAATAATACCTATCTAATGTGAAAAAATGTTTCTAACACAAGTTGTTTGTTTGAAATAGGGTATTCTCTCATAATTGCCAATATTAAAAATTTATTAAAAATATTAAAAGTTGGTAGGTAAACAACAGGAATAAAACAAAAAAGCACATTATAAATTGATTGTTGCAAAGATATAAATCATTGAAATTTTGATGACGTACTAGTTGTACTATCAATGGAAGAGATCTGTTGAAATCCCTACTCCATGTTTAAATGTGGTAACACACCGCACCTTAAGTACGTACATACTCGGGTGTATTTCGAATCGTTCGGGAGTGTTCGTATCACAGCTGCACAGGTGCTCTGTTTTTTTGTGTTACTCGCCGTGTCAGCTACGTGCTTGTTTGTTATTTGAAATCCATATATTATAACAAAATAAAAAAGTTACTGTGACAAGAATTATTTTAAAATATTTGTATTTCATTAAATACAAAATGAAGTATCTAACCATTAAGAAAATGCAATAAATTTTATTAGAACTACATAAACGATACGAATGTGTACTTGCAATATATACGTAGCTAGCTATGATACAAAATAATATCAATTATTATATTTTGACATTTCAATTGTAGTAATCATTTTAAGTCACATAGACTAAAATTCATTACAATTTAATTTACTTAAACAAATTATAATGGAGAAATTTATGAAACCTCCAAGATTTGATAGATTTAAATTCACCTACTGCTGGCAAAGAATGGGTACATTGGTTGACGACGTTTTAAAATTTTCTCCAACTGACAGAATTCACCGCTGATAAAGATAAGCTAAATTTATTAACTAATTTTCTATCTCATAATGTTTTTGAATTAATTAACGATTGTGAGACGTTCGATGAAGCTATTGCTCTTCTGAATAGCAACTATGTGCAAAAGAAAAGTGAAATATTTGCTAGATATCAATTGGCCACTCGGAAACAACAAGTCGGTGAATCTATATCACAATATATAACTACATTGAAATTCCTGAGTAAGGATTGTAATTTTAAAAAGGTTTCAGCTACTGAGCACAGAGATGAATACATTCGTGACGCCTTTATAAGTGGTTTAATTTCTCCGAACATTAGACAGCGCTTATTAGATAATTTATTACTTGAATTAAAAGATGCTATCCAACAAGTGTTGTCTCAAGAATCTGCTCAGAAACAGTTATAACCGTATGTGCATCATGACTATTCTGCTGCTAACGTTACTTCTGCGGTAGAGTCTCTGAACCAACAGAATGCTTTTGCTGCTGCTACTCATACAAACATATCTGCACGGAATTCTGATGATTTAAATAACATAGTACTAGGTGCGGCGCCTCGTAATTCCTCTGGTAATGACAGATGCTTTTTTTGCGGCTATAGTAAACATTCTAGAAGCAACTGTCCCGCGAGAGAAGCGACTTGTAATAAATGTAGAAAGGCAGGACATTTTGCCAAAGTTTGCAGATCAAAATTAACCCGAACTCAAATTTCTTCTTCGATGCTAGGAACAATAAGATCTGGCTCTTTATCAAAAGCATTTATTAAGGCTACTGTTGATGGTATCCCGGCTTCCTGCCTTATAGACACTGGAAGTTCCAACAGTGAATTATCAAATTGTTAACGTTTCTATGACGACAACTTCTTTATATTCTATGCTTGAAGGTTACATTATTGCGGAACTCCGTTTATTTGAGCATGGTTATTCTAAATTTAAATTGTCCATGCTAAAGAAACTTTGTTCTGATGTACTTGTCGGACATAACTTAATGATAATATAAGTAATTTCTGAATGTGAAGGTCAAGTTAGTGTAGTTGTGTAATCAATTTCAAATTTCTTAAATAAATTCAAATTTTTATATGTGATTCTTACCTTGGTTGTTTTAAAAGTGTGTAGTGCACCACGTGTATTTTTGGTGGCGATTTAACTAAAAATTTGTTATACATTTTTCACTTCAAGTTACTATTTTTTGGCTTTTTATTAATTAATCACATGTTGTCGCGCATGTCCAACTTACAAATATTTGCAACTCATTATTACACAGAATCAGACAACCAACATTTCAGCAGTATTCTTACCCCTTTCAATGGCATTAACAAATGAAGAACTATTAAAACAAATGCAAACTTTTATTGGAGCAGCAGTACAGAATTTAGAAGAAAAACTTTCTGACAGAATAAATAAATTAGAAAGTGCTATTTCCGACACTATTGGAAAAACTAATGCCGAACTTAATGATCTAAAAGCTGAAAACGAGCGTCTATCCCTCAAGCTCGATAATCTTGAAAAGCAAAACAAAGTGAATAATTTAATTTTAAAAGGTCTGCCAGAAGAAGTCAATGAAGACACACAATCTAGTTTACAATTTTCTACGAAATACATTACAAGTTACTCTAAATGAATGGGATATCAACTTAATACGAAGGATTGGTTTAAAACAAGGCAATTATAAGAGGCCTATTTTGATAAAACTCAATAATTACAACACCAAAGCGATTATTTCAAAAAACTCTTACAAACTCAAAGGTGCAAACATCTACATTAACCCTGACTTAACTACGAAAGAACAAGAAAAGCAAAAATATCTGAACAATTTTAAACATGGTGCTCGTAAAAAAGGCTACCAGGTTGCTCAATTTAAACAAGGCTTGAAAATTGACAATATTATGTACTCCGTAGATCTACTTCCTAAATATGATAATCTTAATGAAACAATACGTAGTAATCTGGACCCCGTTAATACTGATTCAGCAAAGAATATTCTTCAGACTAGCTCGAAGACTCCAAACGAAATAATACCTGGAAGTTCAAATTCGATTAGCAAAAATAATAACACCAAAGCTAGAAACAACACCCCAGGAAGATCCATCGACAACATTCCTACATATAAACCATCCCTTCCAGAATCATCTCGTAATTATAACTTTCGGAGCAATCTAATCCTAGTCTAACATTATTTTACCAAAACATTCAAGGATTACGAAATAAAAACTTCGAACTAGAGGCATCGTTAAACTCTTATGGCATTTCTGCGGATATTACTCTCATAAGCGAATATTGGCTAAAATCAGACGAAATGAGTACAGTTAATATTTCTACCTACTCTATAGCAGCGGCATTCTGTCGGACTACTTACGAAAGAGGCGGTACCGTCACATTTCTGAAAAATCATCAACAGTTCGAATCTATTACATTATACGATGAACTTTTGGTTGAGAAATACTTCGAATTCACAATCATTAAACTCATACACTTAAAACAGCCTGTATATTTACTTGTATTCTATAAAGCACCCAGCGGCGATATAAACATATTCCTGAACAATCTAGAAACATTACTATCAAAAATTTATAATGCTAACTGTACAATCTTATTATGTGGAGATCTCAATATTGACATCCTATCAGAATCTACAAATAAATCAAGACTTATTTCAATATTGGAATCATTCGAATTAAACATGAATGTATCAGAACCCACCCGTGAAACAGCAACATCTTCCACATGTATAGATAATATAATAACGTCCTCAGACGTACATGCCTGTTGTAAAGTAGTAAAAAACGGCATCTCAGATCATCATGCGATATGGTGTGTAGCTGAAGAACTTGGCAAAAAATCAGTCAATATCTCTGCGTTCAAAAGAGCCTATACTTCTCAAAACCATAATAACTTCTTAACTCTACTTGAACAGCTTTCATGGGATGACGTAACTAATGACAACAATGTAAACAGTAGTTTAAATATTTTTCTAAATAAATTCGAAACTGCATTCAATTTAGCTTACCCATTTAAAAACGTCAAACATAAAACAAATCCAGGCAACTCATGGATCACCAATGGAATTCGCATTTCGTGTCGTACGAAAGCCAAAATCCGTCGCCGTCTTTGCCAACATGATTCGCCTATTTTAAAAATTCACTTTCAAAAATACTGCAGGGTGCTTAAGTCAGTCATCAAACTAGCGAAAAAGAGATACCTAACAAATTATATAGCCACATCAAAAAACTTTGTTAAGTCCACATGGAATGTTGTAAAAAATTTAACGGGGCGTGACACCAATTCCCCCATTTTTCCGGAAAAATCAATTGTCGCAGCAAATAACTTTAATAACTTCTTTTTACAACATGAAAGCTCTTCAAAGACTGATAATGTGAATCATTCTACTTCTCAACAGCCATCGAACTCGCTTTTCCTCTCTCCCATAACAGAAAAAGAAACAATGTCGATGATAAGTTCATTGAAGGACAGTTACTCCTACGGGTATGACCAGATACCCAACATCGTAGTGAAAACTTGTAGTCACCTAATTTGCAAGCCGTTGACTTATATTTTTAATCTTTCATTTTCTGCAGGAGAATTTCCAAGTGCTTTTGAACATGCCGTCGTTACACCTATATACAAAAAAGGAAACATAAACTTAATTGAGAATTTTAGACCAATATCGCTACTTACTAATTTTTCCAAAGTGCTTGAAAAATTGATGCATAAGAGACTAATGTCATTCTTTCAAGAAAACAATCTTATATCCAAATCGCAGCACGGCTATCTCAATGAAAAATCAACTATATCTGCAGTCAGTTGCGTTGTTAACAACACTATGGGCAATCTTGAAACAACCACACTGACTTCGGTAACTATAGCGATCTCTCCAAGGCATTCGATACGGTCTGCCACAAATTATTATTATTTAAACTAGAGTGTTTTGGTTGTAACATTCATTTTTCATAATTCGTATATTTTGTACTAACTTTATAAATTTGCATATATTTTAAGTAAATAATTCGCCTGTTGTTTATGTTGTCGTAAATTCGTCAGGTAAAGTTGTAGTTAGCATCATCTTCATATTTTTTAATTAATCGTTTCTTGACTTGGTCTGGCGGCTTCGAGCAGCTACAGCCGGTGAGGGAGTCTGTCTTGAAATCTCTTGGTGTGAATATTGAAATATATAGTGATCAGATAATTCACTATCCTATTGTTGAAATAGTTAAATTTGCTTTATGGTGTGTGAAACGAATTCTTCGGAGAATCTGACACTATATAGCACTAGACAGAATAATTATTGGAAAAATTATTTTGACGGAAAATTCCGGAAAGTGCATTCACACGTGGTTGTACAAGGGATATCCTCACATATCGTAAGTTATTTCTTTTCGTAATTTCATTTGTTTCAATTCTTATTTCGATTTTCAGCCTTTTTTTTGTGTAGCAAAACTATTTAAGTGAGATTTTGTCTGCACGTGGTTAACATAAGTGAACCACATATATTTGGGTTATATACATCATTGTCAGTATTCAACAATCCTTTTGAGATCGTAAACCATATTTGGGCGAAAGAAATCGCTTGGGACCCGCCAGTATTGCAGTATTTGGGAAGTTTCGCTGTAATCACGGATTTTGTCGGATCTGACGTCATCATCCTACGTCATCGTAACCGGTGAGGACTTTCCAGAATATTCCTACATGTTGAACAGCATCCACTGGTTTATAATAGTCGTACAGTGTCAATTTCAATTATTTCGTTACTGAATTAACAATTCAAATAAGCTTTACTATTTAAGAATATTGAAATATCTTAGTATTTATTTGATCGTTTAAAATTAACTTCAATTGGATAATTACTTTTATAATTGTATTATTCATCCGATATTTGGTTATTACTTTTATTCAGTATTTCGCATTAATTAATTTTACTCAAATTCTTAAAGGATATTTTGTAACAGTGGCTCAATCCAAGTTTACATTAAATACTTATATTTTTTTTTACGAGCCAAATACCAGTGCACTGCTATTTGTTATTAAACATTTTTTTACTTTGTTATGTTTGGGGGTTGCTAAGCTGATTAGCTCAATTATTATTTACTTAGTAAAAAAATATTGATCTACACTGAAAATTTACTGTTTATATGTTGACACGAATATCTATTACTATAATTTATATTAATAACTTCACCAAAACTTTAAATGTAATTTATCTTTTTTTAATATAACTATACTTCATTTAAATACTTTTGGATTTGAATCTTCGTACCATTTTAATATTTCCACTATAGGAAACTTAGTTCCTGTTTTACAATACAAAATACAGTGGCGCTTTATAAATTGTGATTTGCCGCCAACTTTGATTACCCCCCCTCCATCTCAGAGCTTCCTCACTGAGCTAGCGGCTATTGTAAAACACTAATATCGATTCTGGATAGCTTTCTGTATTTCCTATCGAGAATAGTATACCGGTATTAAGGTAGGTTAGATTATATTGATTTCTTATTTTATCTAAAACTTACCGCGAAAAATTAGGTAACATGGTGTACGTGCTCTTGCGCTATCGTGGTTCAGTTCTTATTTATCAGAAAGAACTGTGTGTTAAACTACAAACAGACTATAAGACATTCTCCGGTGGTGCGATGACAACTGACTAACACTAAATCTCGAAAAAACATCATTCACCCAGTTCGTTTTGAATTCCTCCAGCAAAGTTAGTGTTCAACCTTCAGATGTGTGTATCTCCAAGGTAGCTTCAACAAAATGCCTGGGACTTCTTCTGAGCGAAGACACTAAGTGGGACTCACAAATCACACATGTGATTAATAAATTAAACAAGTGCTGTTACTGTTTTCATACACTTACTACAATATTTGACACCGACAGTTTATTAATGACATATTATGGCTATTTTTACTCTACAGTTATTTACGGTATCATCATGTGGGGATCTTCTTCGTCATTACAAGAAGTTTTCATTGTTCAAAAAAGAATAATCCCTATAATATTAAAACTGCAACCTTTAAGTTCTTGTATAGGTCTGTTTCGCAGACTCGGAATTTTGACAGTACCATCCAGATATATATACTAGAAATAATAAAATTTGTTTTAAAGAATATACATAAATTTACCCCTCTAAACTCACCATATTCAACCAGGCAGAGTCATATAACTTTACGTGTCCCCCAACATAGAACTAAAGCGTTTGAAAACACTTGTGAATATGCTGGTGTAAAAATATTCAACGCTCTACCACCTAATTTAAAAAATGGATCACAATTCATTTATTAAGACCATAAAACACCTACTAATCCAAAAAGAATATTACAATATCGTTGAATTCTACTCAGATTGTGCAAATAACCTCTTTCAACTTCCACTTTAAATACAATAACAAACAGCAATATTAACAAGATTGAAGTTGCTCACTCAGACATAAACTACGTTTTTTTTATATTAAAATGTTTTGCAAATTCAGCGATATGCTTTTTATTCACTCTTATCTGTTTTATTTATTTATTTATTGTTTTATTGTAGTTTCGTTAGTTTTAATTTTTATGTATATTGCATTTTAAAAAAAAGCTTATTTGTAATTAATCTTGATCTCAAAAATATTATGTATACGTTGTGAAATGATTATTTTTTAAATTTTAAGTGTGTAAATCACGAATATTAGGTTTTCTTTTTAATATATATTGTATTACTTTTTTTATCTGTAAGATTTGTATATATAACTTGCATTTTTTAACAGGTATGTACTAATTTCTATTTCTATTTAGGTGATGTTAATATTTTAATGGGATTGAGTTGTGAAAGGCAGAGAATACGGTTGTGGCGAACGTGCGGCGATAGTAAAATTCGTTAAACGATAGATATCACGCTTTAATTCGCGGACCATATGAAATAATTAAACTCTAGTGAAACAAGGTAGTGTTGTGAATAAAGAAAGTGAAGTGAGAAGTACCTAGAAGCTCTAAATTAGAGTAAAAAAGTGTATACAGCGGTGAGACGTAGCCAAGGACGTACATATAAACTGTAAGCAAGCGTAGTTTAGCGGCGGTAAGCTAGAACCTGCATACCAAGATAAAAATTTTAGTCAGGCCCGTACTCAGGAAAGTTGTGCAAATATGTCATCGGATAGAGATGATAAAAGTAACAAAGAAGGAAGTGATAAAATAGAATTAAGAGATTTAATGAAAATTATATTACAAATAAAGAACGATACAAAAGAGATAAAACAGGATCAGAAAGAATATAAAGAGGAACTACTACGAATGAAACAGATAAATGAACAACTGAAGGAAGAAAACATAGAGATAAAAAAAAGAATTGAACGACATGAAAGAGAGAATCGAGAGATTAGATAAAGAAAAAATCAAAAATAATTTCGTGATTGTAGGGCTAAGAACAGACTCAATCAGCAGAAAAGACCTAAAAAACACCGTGGAAGACTTCATACACAAGAAAATTGGAGTTAATGTACAAGTGAAGGAAGCAATAAAGATAGGAGAGAAGACATGTAAGGTACAAATGGAAAATTTTCAAGATAAACAAAAAGTAATGGCGAATAAAAAGAACCTAAGAACCTTAAAGGACAAAATCTTCATAAACAACGAACTAACAAGAAATGAGCGCGAAATACAAAAGGAAATAAAAATGTTAGCAGAGAAAAATAAAAAGGCAGGAGATATATTGAAGATAGGCTATCAGAAAATAACAATAAATGGAAAGGAATGGAAATGGGACAAAACACAAAAGAAGATGATAGAGGTCAAAGAAGAAGGAGGTACTGCGTCAAAAAACTAAGGGAAAAACGAGGAAAATTGCAACAAAAAGGAAAGACGTCGCAAGCAAAGGAAAAGGATACGATAAGGAACAACAAAACACATATAATTAAGTACGGGATGGGCAAAATAAAAAATAGAGTAAATAAACCAGGGAAAATAATAAAATTTGGAACATGGAATGTAAAAAGTTTAACAGGAAAAGAATATGAATTAACAGAAGAACTGGCAAAAATGAATATGGATTACGTGGGTATAACAGAAACAAAGAGGAAAGGCAAAGGAATCACAAAGACACAAAATGGATATTGGATGTACTGGGTAGGAGTATCGGAAAAAGAAAACGCCAAGGCAGGGGTGGCAATTTTAATTAAAGAGGATAAGATGAAATATGTTTCGAAAGAAAACCTATTGAATGAAAGATTACTATCAATAAATGTTAAGGAAGGAGACGAAAACGAAGAATACACGCTAATTGTGGGCTATGGACCGAACGAGGACGCAAGAAAAGAAGAAAAAGATAACTTCTTTAAAGAACTACAAGAAATAGTAGACAGAAGTGAAAAGAGAGTAATAATAATGGGAGACCTTAACGGGAGGGTAGGAAATAAGAATGATGGAATAGAGTGGTGCTTAGGTAGGAATGGAGAGAATGTGACGAATACAAACGGGAAAAGAATAATAGAGTTTTGCCTAGAGAATGAGTTCAAAATCGGAAATACACACTTCAAGCACAAAGAAATACATAAAATAACAAGACAAGTTATAAGCAGAAATGAAAAATCGATTATAGATTATTTCCTAATTAACATAGACAGCTGGAATAGAGTAAAAGACATAAAAGTAAAAAGAGGACCAGAGATTGCAAGCGACCATTTCCTTGTAACAATGATACTAAAGCAAGAAGTAATCACAAAAAACGAAACCAAAAGAAAGATAGTAAATAAGAAAATAAAATGCCATGAACTTAGAAGACAAGAGATAGAAGAAAAATTTCAAAAGAACGTCAACGAAGAGTTTAAGAAAAAAGCAAAAGAAAAAGAAGGAAACATAGAAAAGAAATGGAAGAACTTCAAAAAGACAGTACTAGAGGCAGCAGAAAAAAGCTGTGGCACGACTAGAATAGTGAACAGAAACACAAACAAAACTAGATGGTGGTCGGAAAGGGTAAAAGTTGCAGTGAAAGAAAAAAAGAACAAGTGGAATAAATATCTACAAACGAAAGAACCTACTGACTATGAAAAATATAAAGAACAAAGGAAAAAAGTAAAAAGAGTAATAAAGGAAGAAAAAGAAAAAGCATGGAGAGAATTTGGTGAAAAAATGAAAAACGCATACAATGAAAACCAGAAATTATTTTTTGGAACACTTAAAAATATAAGACAAAAGAAGACAGCAACAATTACGAACATTAAAGATAAGGAAGGAAAGACGATAGCAGAAGAAGACAGAATAATGGATAGATGGAGACAGTATTTCATAGAATTACTAGAGGGAAATGATACTAAAGATGAAGAACAACAAGAAAGCCATCGCACACGAACAAAGGAAACAGAAATAACACGAGAAGAAGAAATAAGCTTGAAAGAAATAATAGAAGCAATAAGAAAAACCAAAAGAGGAAAAGCTCCCGGACATGACAAAATAACAGCAGACATGCTGAAAGCACTACACGAATCAGCACTACAGGAACTTAAAGACATAATGAATGAAGCGCTAAAAGGAATAACACCAGCAGAATGGCAAATAGGTATCATAACACCAATATTTAAAAAAGGAGATAGCAGAGAGTGCCGGAACTATAGAGGAATTACCCTAATAAGCACAGTGGCCAAAATATATGCAAGAATCCTGGAGAGTAGACTAAGAATAGAGCTGGAAGAATCTTTAGAGGAAACTCAATTTGGTTTTAGACCAAATAGAGGAGTAAATGATGCGATATTCATACTAAGACAAATAGGGGAAAAGGCAATAAAAGAAGGGAGAAACGTACACGTGTGCTTCATTGATCTAGAGAAAGCGTTTGATAGAATCAACAGAGAAGACATATGGAAAACGCTAAGAAAGAGGGGAATATCAAATACGTTAATAACAGGAATTCAGAGCCTATATTCAAACACTAAGAGCTATGTAAGAGTGAAACAAGAGACTTCCAATACATTTGAAACTACAGCCGGAGTAAGGCAAGGATGCATTTTGAGCCCGCTTCTGTTTACGCTAATTCTTGACGAAGGAATAAAAGAGACAAAGAAAGAAGTAAAGAAATACTACATAGGAAATTGGAAATTGAGAAGAGTGGAAATAGCAGAATTATGCTATGCAGATGACATGGTCATCATAGCAGAAGACGAAAAAACCTTAATAAGGAATATAGAAATATATGATAAAGCGCTACAAAAATTAAACATGAAGATCAATAAAGAAAAAACGAAAACCATGATACTAGGAAGAAATGAACAACACCACACGATACAACTAAAAAATGAAAATCTACAGCAAGTTCAAAAATTTAAATACCTGGGGGCAATGATCTCAGAAGATGGAAGATTTGATGAAGAAATAAAAGAAAGAAGAACAACAGGAGGCAAAATATTCAATAGCATCAAACACAGCTTCTTAGGAAAGAAAGAAATACCGAAAGAGACCAGGGTACAAATATTTAAGAAAGTAGTGACACATATACTCATACACGGAGCTGAAACATGGACATTAACGCAAAGACAAAAAGAAAAAATTACGGCTACCGAAATGAGATTCTTGAGAAAAATAGAGGGGAAAACAAGACTGGACAGAATTGAAAACACAACCTACAGACAAAACTTAAAAGTAAAAGCAATAGAAGATAAGATAGCAGAAGGACAGATGAGATGGTATGGGCATGTAGAAAGGATGGGAGAGGAGAGAATAGTTAAAAAAGTGTTTGAAGCAAAAATTGGAAGAAAGAAACCACGAGGACGACCAAGAAGAACGTGGCTGGAAGAAGTAAAGGAGGCAGCGCAAAGAAGAGGTCTAACTTGGGAAGAAACGAAGACAGCAACACAAGATAGAGCAGAGTGGAAAGAAATATGGAGAAGACCAACAAATCAGAACTCAACCCCCTCCCCCGCAGGCCGGGGGAACGCCTTACACCCGTGAGGGTAGAAAGGTGCAGGATTAAGTAAGTAAGTAATATTTTAATTTGTATAATTTTTTTTTCTGTCTTTATACTGGGATAGGTTGAAAATCGCTTCGGTGAACCTTATCCTATGTACTTCCGTACATGAATGATATTATTATTAATGATTAATTATTAATTATTAATTATTAATTATTAATTATTAATTATTAATTATTAATTATTAATTATTAATTATTAATTATTAATTATTAATTATTAATTATTAATTATTAATTATTAATTATTAATTATTAATTATTAATTATTAATTATTAATTATTAATTATTAATTATTAATTATTAATTATTAATTATTAATTTGTAATTATTAATTATTAATTATTAATTATTAATTATTAATTATTAATTATTAATTATTAATTATTAATTATTAATTATTAATTATTAATTATTAATTATTAATTATTAATTATTAATTATTAATTATTAATTATTAATTATTAATTATTAATTATTAATTATTAATTATTAATTATTAATTATTAATTATTAATTATTAATTATTAATTATTAATTATTAATTATTAATTATTAATTATTAGTTATTAATTATTAATTAATTATTAATTATTAATTATTAATTATTAATTGTTAATAATTATTAATTATTAATTATTAATTATTAATTGTTAATAATTATTATTAATTATTATAATGAAATTGCACTCGATAGTAGATGTAACATTTGGAGGAAAAATATGCAACTCTGTCCCTGCTTCATTAGATCCTCCACGTTTATTCGGGAAACTTACTTCTGAATGCAGGCCCATTGCCACCAGATCCAGACATTATTTGGAAAATGAAACTATGTTTATTACATCAGAAATCTCCAGATTACTTTCAGAAGGAATTATTGTAGAAAGCACGTCACCATGGCGTGCACAAATGTTAGTGATAAACGACGAGTGTCGTAAAAAAAGACTAGTGATCGATTATTCACAAACGATAAATAAACATACACTATCCATTACCAAATATTAGTTTTCTGGTAAATAAAGTTACAAATTTCAAAATATTCAGCGCTTTTAATTTGAAAAATGCATACCATCAAATTCCAATTTTGCCGGAAGAAAGACATTATACAGCATTCGAAGCGTGTGGTGAATTATACGAGTTTACAAGATTACCATTTGGAGTCACTAATGGAGTTGCTTGCTTCCAAAGAATAATAGATAAAATAATCGAAGACGAAGGACTAAGAGGAGTATTCGCATACCTAGACGACATAACTGTCTGCGGAAAGGATAAGTCTGAACGTGATGAAAATTAATCAAACTCTATGAAATCTACACAAAAATACGGACTCACGATAAACAAAAGTAAGTGCCACTTCTCACAACAAACAATAAAATTATTGGGTTATCTTGTAAGGCATAAAACTATTAAACATGACCCTGATCGACTGAAACCCATACTTGACTTACCAGCGCCCCATGATTCGAATTCATTAAAGCGAGTTCTTGTTTGTTTTGCTTATTTTGCTAAGCGGATACCCCGGTATTCAGAGAAAATTCAAAACTTAATCAACTGCCGAACTTTTCCTTTGAATCTCCAAGCTCTAGATGATTTTAATAAACTGAAACAAGAATTAGGAAAATCTTTAGTAACTACTATCACTCGAAATTCTACCTTTGCTGCTGAAACGATTGCCTCAAATTGTGCGCTAGCTACTACTTTGAGTCAGAATGACAGGCCTGATACTGCAGCTATCGTAGAGGCATTGAAGAAGTGCAAGATCTTTTAAACTTATAACTGACCAGCAGGCTTTATCATTGATCTTCAACCAAAAGTTATCAAGCAAAATAAAGAACGATAAAATAATGAGGTGGCGTCTAGAATTAGCGCCGTACAATTATGAAATTATTTACCGTCCTGGAAAGAAAAATATAATAGCTGGTATGTTATCCCGCACTTGTGGAGCAGTGAACACCAATAAATTATACAGTCTTCATAAAATGATGTGTCATCCTGGTATGACTAGGATGGTACATTGGATACGAACAAAAAATTTGCCATATTCTGTCGAAGATATTAAGAAAATTATCTCAGAATGTCCTTTCTGTGCCGAAGTCAAACCAAGGATTTTTAAATTCGAAGTGAGTCTAATCAAGGCAACTACGCCATTCGAAAGACTGAATTTAGACTTCAAAGGGCCCCTCCCATCTAAATCTCGCAATCGTTATATTTTAACTATCGTGGACGAATATTCTCGATTTTCATTTGCTTATGCTTGTTCAGATCTGATTTCCTCCACTGTTAAAAACTGTCCTATAAAATTATTTTATGTGTTTGGTTTACCTTTATACATCCATTCAGACCGAGGTTCTTCATTTGTTTCAACAGAATTGACTTCATTTCTTCATTCTCTGGGTGTTGCTACCAGTACTTCTACACCGCATAATCCTAAAGGAAACGGTAAAGTAGAACGATACAATGGTGTTATTTGGAAATCTATTAATCTTTCATTAAAAGACAAAAATCTTGCAGTAACTAATTGAGAACAGTTTCCCTTCATTCTGTAAGGTCACTACTTTGTACTGCTATGAATTGTACTCTTCATGAAAGATTCTTTTCTTATCCTCGACGTTCTGCTTATGGAGCTACCTTACCTTCTTGGCTTTTAAATCCTGGGCCTGTGTTGATAAAACAAAAGTAGCAAATATGACAACTATGTCGAAGAAGTTGAACTAATTGTAGCTAATCCTGAATATGCATTAATAAAGAAGAAAGATGGAACGGAGTGTACAGTCTCCTTACGACAATTGCCCCCAGAGGTAATAAAGAATTGTTATCTGATGACCCTGTAGAAGCTAGAATCGACAACTACAAAGATAACAATGCATCAAACAATCCAAGTGTTCCCAGTCCCCAACAAGAACAAGAAGCTACAATCACTAAGTATATCCCAACCAGCGATGCTCCTGATGAACCTACCAGTAATTTAGAAGAAGAGCGTCCACAACGATCCCGAAAGCCTCCAAAATATCTAGAAGACTATATATGGTAATCAAGCCTGGAAGGGGAGAATGTAATATATTCGTAGCTAGCTCTGCAGCAAAATAATATCATTTATTTTATTTTGACATTTCAATTGTAGTAATCGTTTTAAGTAAATAAAAACCTATGTCAGGTAGACTAAAATTCATTACAGTACCTACCACAAAGAATTAGGCAAAACACAAGTATTTCTTTAAGAAATAATGTTAATAAAACTCGAACAGAAGAAACAAAGCAATAAACGTAATAAACGAACTCCACCCTCCAGCCCATTCAAAACATTTCAAAACAAAACTTATGCAAGCGCCACTAATAGTTTGAGAACACTAATAGTTTGAGAATGTCAAAATGTTTTCATAGTACAATGAAAAATATGTAATCAATTACTTAGATTACTTATCTTATAATTTTCTTCAGTTTTTTGGTAATAGTATGTAAGATTGTAATGAAATATATTTTATTTCCTACCTTTTTTAATACTTGGTCAACACCTCAAAAGCTATGAACCACTGATTGTATACCACTGGTACTGGACAACTAGTACGTCATTACCACGTGACATAACAAAATCAAATTTAAAAATTAATATCTCGCTTATTAAATGGAATGTTTAACTCGGGTTTTCACAGGTACACTTAGATATACCTGTTCGTTAAGAAAAAAAAAAAAATTAAAAAATAATGAGATAATACTCTATTCTGCACCTTAGTGTAGTTACGCCTACTTCTGGTAAATTCTTCAAATAGGATTATACTGTGTTAGTTTTTTTCCTGAACCTCTAGGAAGGCGTAGTTCTGAAAAAAGACTGGGACGGATGGTATGAAACACCCAGTTGTTTACATTAATAACGAAAAAATACTGTGGCAAAACTTTTTGAATAAGATTTTAGTTATAAAAAGATCTGAAGGATTTGGCAGTTACCTATTTTTTATTGAAGTGCAATTTGGTATAAATTTGACTAATGAGTAAGTATTTATACAGCTTTATTAATATTTTTATTTGTAGATTACGACGAATTATCTGTTTTACCTAAGGATTATAATGATCGACCTCCTCTACTTAAACCTTTGCCATGTAGAGGGACATCTCCAAATGTAAATATTAAGTTATGGATTTCCGGAGACTTTTACAGAAGAGTTAACGCCACCAATTATAAATATTATGAATTAAAACCGCATCAATATGAAATAATAGGAGGAAACCTTGGAAAAAAAGTAAGTGAAATATTCATATATTATACAAGAAGACGATTGTAAACTCCAGATTATACAAAACGTGTCGACTGGAAACATCACGAGACTGAAGGTTGAGTGGTATTTCCTATGGGCAACACCAACCGAGTATTTCGAAAATTTTCGATTGTTGAATTGTATACAGGTAGACTATATCTTAAATAAAAAATCAGATGTTGCCAACACAATACCTCCCGTCATCTAATTTTTATTAATTTAAATACATACCTACATATATTTCAATACTGCAAACTACATTAAGTTCAAAAAATACTACCTTTTTTTAGTATAAGTTCTGTAATTTATTATTTTAACCCAACGTTTCGGCACCATAAACTGGTGTTATCTTCATGGGATACAATGACATATTTTTTGAAATAACAAAAAGAACAAGTAACCAAGGTAACAAGAAATGTTCATAATTGTTACCTTTTTCATGTATACAATTTTCTAGACAATATATGCATGTCCGGCAAAAACATGGACGGCGAACATGCAACTTCTCACGAAAAAATCTCCTTTTTACTAGAGGAACAAACCGTCCCAAAAACTGGCAGAGAAGTGATCTGTATAACTCAGAGACGCTTTATCGGTAGCGAAATACCGCAGCCGTACTCTTTATTAACAGTTGTTAGAAAAAGTTTAGAAAACATTGTATACATAATACAAATTACAACATATTTAATATTGGAAGCATGCGCGACTAAGTTCTAATCCGTCACAATGATTGAGATTGATATTTCTTGTTTTATAAATCTCAATGGCTTCTCTAATTAATCTGTTGTTAAGTTGAGTAGGTCTTGCAATTATTTTTGTATCTTCAAATTTAATTTGGTGGAATTCTTCCAAGGCATTTTCTGCAACGGACGATTTCTCAGTCTGGTTCAATCTGATCGATCGATGATGTTCGCTTAATCTTGTAGAGACACTTCTACCAGTCTGGCCGATGTAAAACTCTACCGCAGACACATGGAATTCTGTAAATCCCTGATGATTGAAGAGGGATGACGTCTTTCACTTGTTTCAACTATGACGAAGTTTCACATATGGTGAAAACGAAATCTTCATGTTCTTCTTACGAAGAATTCTACCAATCTTGTCCGTTACGTTTTTAACATAAGGAAGTGATGCATATAGTACGTTCCTTTCTTCTTCATTGTTTGTTGTTCTTTTTGCTTTAATACATTTTTCAATAGAAGACACAGAATATCCATTCTTCATAAAAATATTTTTAATTTCACTCATCTCTTCTTTTAATTTATCTGGATGGCAAATATATGTAGCTCTTCTTATCAGACATTTTATAGTGCCAAATTTCTGTGAAGGATGGTGGTGTAAATTAGCATTAATATATAGATTTGTGTGCGTTGGCTTCCTGTAAACTGAATAAAGTAAGGAACCATCTTCTCTTCTTTCCAGTTAAACATCCAGGAAAGGAATAATGCCTTTTTCTTCTACTTCTACGGTAAAATTAATATTTTCATGGACGTTATTCAAATGGTTTAAGAAAATCGATAAGTTTTGACGTCCATGGGGTCAAATAGCAAAGACGTCATCAACATATCGTAACCAAAGAGAATGTTTCAACGTAGAAGATTCCAAAGCTAATTCTTCAAAGAACTCCAGATAATAATTAGCTATGGAAGGAGACAGAGGATTACCCATAGCAACACCATCTGCTTGCTTATAATATTCTTTGTTAAAAATGAAGAAGGATGAAGTTAAACAATGTCGAAAAAGTTTCACAATGTCTTCAGAAAAATGTTTTTCCAGCAACTTTAGGGTGTCTTTTATAGGAATCTTCGTGAATAATGAAGAGACATCAAAACTCACAAGAATATCTTCAGACGAGATATGTCGGTCCTTTATAATTTCAATAAATTGTTTTGAATTCTTAACATAAGAAGATGATTTTCCAATATAAGGTCTAAGTAGATTATCTAAATATTTAGATAAATTATATGTACAAGAATTAATACAATTCACAATCGGGCGGAGTGGTACATCTTTCTTATGTACTTATATATAAAATCGAGGAACATAAGGGTCTTGTGGAATAAGATTCTTGATAATATCTTTATCTAAGCTTGATTGTTTCAATAATTTAGAAGTTTGATATTTAACAGTGCTTAAGGGATTTTTCGACACTTTTATGTAGGCAGGATCTTCTAATACAAAGTTGGCTTTTTGAATATAATCATCTTTATTCATGACTAATGTTGCTTTCCCTTTATCTGCAGGTAATATTATCAAATTTTCGTTGTTACGTAAATCTTTAAGAGCTCTAAGTTCACTCTTCGGCAGATTATCTTTTAAAGGACGTGACTTTTTCAAAATCTTAGCCGTTTCTACACGAACTTCTTCAGCTTCTTCTTCCGGTAACATCTGAGCAGCTGATTCGACGGCAGTTACAATATCTTCAATAGGAATACGTTGGGGAGTAATCGCAAAATCCAGACCTTTGGACAAAACAGAGAGAGCAGAATCCGAAAGCAACTCATTGCTTAAATTTATTACTAATTTATTAATATTAAATGTGTTAGATGTCTGCTTGAGATGTTGTTTATTATATAGTTTGTCAAATTTAGATTTCTGCTTATTACTCACAGAGTCATGCAGGTTTTTATTTCTGTATTGTATAATCTCATTCAAGGAAGTCCAGTGTTCTTTACTCCTGCAACGACTTAAAGAAAAATTGATCTCATTTAGATGTCTATCCAGAGCAGCAAGTTCTTTACGAATAAAACGTATACGTTCCTTCAAAAGAAGTTTGCTTGAAGTATTCAATATACGTTTTGCATGACAACTGTCAAATTGACATTTAAGATGAAGAAAATTGGGAATGACATCTTTATCCCTACATCTGTTAAGGTCGCAAAGTCTAAACGTCTTCTTCTTGCTAATGTTCTGGAAGATCTTCTTTTAATAATTTGAAAAACCTCTATGGTGAGGATATATGCTTAAAAATATCCTTTTTTTTCTTTAAGTCGTTGCATGAGAAAATAATAATTTAAAAAATAATCGGCCGAAGAGTGAACTTAGAGCTCTTAAAGATTTACGTAACAACGAAAATTTGATAATATTACCTGCAGATAAAGGGAAAGCAACATTAGTCATGAATAAAGATGATTATATTCAAAAAGCCAACTTTGTATTAGAAGATCCTGCCTACATAAAAGTGTCGAAAAATCCCTTAAGCACTGTTAAATATCAAACTTCTAAATTATTGAAACAATCAAGCTTAGATAAAGATATTATCAAGAATCTTATTCCACAAGACCCTTAGTTCCTCGATTTTATGGTTTACCAAAAGTACATAAGAAAGATGTACCACTCCGCCCGATTGTGAATTGTATTAATTCTTGTACATATAATTTATCTAAATATTTAGATAATCTACTTAGACCTTATATTGGAAAATCATCTTCCTATGTCAAGAATTCAAAACAATTTATTGAAATTATAAAGAACCGACATATCTCGTCTGAAGATATTCTTGTGAGTTTTGATGTCTCTTCATTATTCACGAAGATTCCTATAAAAGACACCCTAAAGTTGCTGGAAAGACATTTTTCTGAAGACATTGTGAAACTTTTTCGACATTGTTTAACTTCATCCTTCTTCATTTTTAACAAAGAATATTATAAGCAAGCAGATGGTGTTGCTATGGGTAATCCTCTGTCTCCTTCCATAGCTAATTATTATCTGGAGTTCTTTGATGAATTAGCTTTGGAATCTTCTACGTTGAAACCTTCTCTTTGGTTACGATATGTTGATGACGTCTTTGATATTTGGCCCCATGGACGTCAAAACTTATCGATTTTCTTAAACCATTTGAATAACATCCATAAAAATATTAATTTTACCGTAGAAGTAGAAGAAAAAGGCATTATTCCTTTCCTGGATGTTTAACTGGAAAAAAGAGAAGATGGTTCCTTACTTTATTCAGTTTACAGGAAGCCAACGCACACAAATCTATATATTAATGCTAATTCACACCACCATCCTTCACAGAAATTTGGCACTATAAAATGTCTGATAAGAAGAGCTACAGATATTTGCCATCCAGATAAATTAAAAGAAGAGATGAGTGAAATTAAAAATATTTTTATGAAGAATGGATATTCTGTGTCTTCTATTGAAAAATGTATTAAAGCAAAAAGAACAACAAACAATGAAGAAGAAAGGAACGTACTATATGCATCACTTCCTTATGTTAAAAACGTAACGGACAAGATTGGTAGAATTCTTCGTAAGAAGAACATGAAGATTTCGTTTTCACCATATGTGAAACTTCGTCATAGTTGAAACAAGTGAAAGACGTCATCCCTCTTCAATCATCAGGGATTTACAGAATTCCATGTGTCTGCGGTAGAGTTTACATCGGCCAGACTGGTAGAAGTGTCTCTACAAGATTAAGCGAACATCATCGATCGATCAGATTGAACCAGCCTGAGAAATCGTCCGTTGCAGAAAATGCCTTGGAAGAATTCCACCAAATTAAATTTGAAGATACAAAAATAATTGCAAGACCTACTCAACTTAACAACAGATTAATTAGAGAAGCCATTGAGATTTATAAAACAAGAAATATCAATCTCAATCATTGTGACGGATTAGAACTTAGTCGCGCATGGCTTCCAATATTAAATATGTTGTAATTTGTATTATGTATACAATTTTTTCTAAACTTTTTCTGACAACTGTTAATAAAGAGTACGGCTGCGGTATTTCGCTACCGATAAAGCGTCTCTGAGTTATACAGATCACTTCTCTGCCAGTTTTTGGGACGGTTTTTCCTCTGGTAAAAAGGAGATTTTTTCGTGAGAAGTTGCATGTTCGCCGTCCATGTTTTTGCCGGACATGCATATATTGTCTAGAAAATTGTATACATAAAAAAGGTAACAATTATGAACATTTCTTGTTACCTTGGTTACTTGTTCTTTTTGTTATTTCAAAAAATATGTCATTGTATCCCATGAAGATGGCACCAGTTTATGGTGCCGAAACGTTGGGTTAAAATAATAAATTACAGAACTTATACTAGAAAAAAGGTAGTATTTTTCCAATTAATAATATGAGTTCTGAAAGATATTTTAATACATTAAGTTCCTTTGCGTATGATGTAACTATTGTTCTATTTATTGGCTGCAAGAATTAATAGACTGGAAAGGTGATGAAGGGAAGAAAATTACTGGATTTCAGTCAAATATTACATATACTTTCCGCCTCTACCGGTTTCGACACCTCATGTGTCTTCTTCAGGAGGTGAAAATTTAGAATTTGTATAACATGGATAAATACATAAAATAATAATAAATAACATATAATACATACAATGGTCGTCAAAATTTAAAAATATAAATAAATAAATACATTAAAAAACTTAAAAAATTAATAATGGCACCCTTTAAGTTAAAGGGTGCCATTCTTAATTCAAGGTTTTATAAAAGTATATCTTAATTTATTGACTACTACATGAGTTTTTTAATGTATTTATTTATTTATATTTTTAAATTTTGACGACCATTGTATGTATTATATGTTATTTATTATTATTTTATGTATTTATCCATGTTTTACAAATTCAAAATTTTCAATTCCTGAAGAAGACACATGAGGTGTCGAACCGGTAGAGGCGGAAAATATACAGTGGTGAACAAAAGTATGGAAACTTTTATATATAGCATTTTTTTAAAATATGTTTATAGTTCTCGCAAATTTTAATCGTAATTTCTAAAGTCAATATATCGAAGAATATATTCACAAGAAATCTTTTGATATTGACTGTACGATTTAAATGAAATAACATATACTCGGTTTTCGGTGGACAAAAGTATGGAAACATTTTGAATATATGATTTTAATTGTCTTAGTTTCAGTTGTATTTTGTCATTTATTAAGTTGATATTAAGATGGCTAAAAATAAATATTTTTCCGACGACTTACGAGAAAGGATAGTACACCTTCATAAAGTTGGTGTGAAACAGTGCAATATTTATTTTTTTTCAAAAATCAGTAAGAGTGGCCTATCAAAGATTTTTAAAAAAATGTCCGTATAGAAGTGTCGGTGGTCCAAGAAAACTAGTGCTAGAATTGACAAAAACAATTCGGCGTCTATCCGTAAGTGACCCTACTTTATCATCAAGTGAACGTTCTGCAAAAATTCGGGAACAATTTCATGGAGATTTAAGTGATCGCACTGTGATACGATGGCTATGTGTTGTATAGTTACTATGAAAAAGTAGCCGTTAAGAAACCTCTACTATTAAAGAAAAACAAGAGGGTCAGAATTGCATTTGCTGCGAACCATTCACCGCGGACGAGTGAAAAGTAGAATACTGTCCTTTAATTATACCTCTTGTTCACTGGATGTTTAACATATTGACTCCCGTCGGAACCAAATATTTTGAACTTGCTTTCATTGCTCCAAAGGACAGTATGCCATTTTTCACTCGTTCACGATGGGTGTTCCTCAGCAAATGCAATTTTGGTCCTTCTGTTTTTCTTTGATAGTACAGGTTTCTAAACGGCTATTTTTCCCAGTAATCTTACATCACATAGCCATCGGATCACAGTGCGATCGCTTAAATCTACAAGAAATTGTTCCCGAATTTTTGCAGAACGTTCACTTGATGATAAAGTAGGATCACTTACGGATAGACGCCGAATGGTTTTTGTCTTTTCTAGCACTAGTTTCCTTGGACCACCGACTTTATATTAATTTTAACACTTCTATACTTCTATTTTTTTCAAAATCTTTGATAGGCCACTTTTATTGATTTTTAAATTTTTTTAAATATTGCGCTGTTTCGCACCATCTTTATGAAGCTGTTCTACCCTTTCTAGTAAGTCGTCGGAAAATTATTTATTTTTAGCCATCTTAACATCAACTTACTAAATAAATGATAAAATACAACTGAAAGTAAGACAATTAAAATCATATATTCAAAATGTTTCCATACTTTTGTCCACCGAAAAAACAAGTATATGATATTTCATTTAAATCGTACAGTCAATATCGAAAGATTTCTTGTGAATATATTCTTCGATATATTGACTTTAGAATATACGATTAAAATTTGCGAGAACTATAAACATTATTTAAAACAATGCAATATATAAATTCCATACTGTTGTCCACCACTGTATGTAATATTTGACTGAAATCCAGTAATTTTCTTCCCTTCGTTCTATTTATTGTTTTCTTTTTAAAATGTCACCATTATTAATTTGAAATGATTAGTTTTTCGGCAGTGACATTTTTCTGTATGTTACATGCATTTAAAATATGAATTGTGGGTAAAAAAAAAACATGGTGAGGCGTCGAGTTTAGAGTCAAGCAGCGAGCTTCGCGGAGAGGCTCGATTTATGTACATGTATAGGTTGTGCTCATAGTAAGGACGCAAGCAGCGCGTCAACTCAACGATCAATGGGCGATGTAAAATCAAGATTTCTTTTCAATAGCTACAAGGCGTCCAAATGTGCAAGGGTGCAGAGAAATACACCAAAAATATAATACAGAAATAGTTATTTATGCAACATGAGTAGAATGTATAGTCCTATGAGTGAACTAAGAAAGAAAATGAGTAATTATATCAACGATTTTTTTTAATTTTCCACTCAAAATTTATTAATCTGTATGTAATACATTTAGTTGTTATTTAACCAAATGATTTACAATTGAGTTCGTAAAGTAAATACGGCCATAAAGTAAAAGCGGCCGTGGAGTAAATGTGACCGTAAAGTGATCATTGACAATTAAGTTATCAAAATAAAAGTGATGCTTTACTCTTTACGGTTGCCAAAGGATGCAGAAAATAACTCTTTATGTAATAGCCGCTTAAAATATAGTTTAAGTAATTACATTGGGATCAGTTATGGACGATCATAAAAACAGTCTGGACAAATTGTGTGTTTACAAAAAAATTTCTATTGAAGTTGTAGACTGATGATTTAAATTTGTCCATTTGTTCGGCAAATACGAGGATTCTTTAACTGAAATATAATCAAAAGTTGTGTCTTTCATTCTTACGAGCTAAAAAAAACCTGTCGCGATAATTCCTAATTTAAAGGAAAAAATATTGTTCTTATTTCTGGCGATTTTCATTCATATGATGTACTGTAGACTCTCAGCTGGGCAATACAAGTAGGACCTGGGCTATTGAACAAAATGCCATCATGATCATCATTCGAATCCATTTTTGCAAGTGGCCATGGAAAATATTATTATTTCTGGCGTCCTACTACGTGCCATGTGCTTCGACGCTCTCAGTTGAGCTCGCCGCTTAGCTCCCTGCTTGCAGTTAGAATCGACGTTTCACTATGTTCTTACTCTAGCCTAGTGTAACCAAGGAGAATACAAATATGATTATCTTTATAACGTAGGCTCCGGGATTTAAAAAAGGTTATTTTTTAAATTTATAAAATATATAGAAAAAAGTATTAATGCAAACTTGTATATATATACGTAAAGTGCCATTTCTGACTATCCAATTTACTTGAAAATCTGATGGCTTCTTTCTATATTAAAATAGGGGTTAAATACAAGGTTGCAAAGATTTACGAATGATGGTATTTGAATTAGAGCGTCCAGAGGATCCACGCTCACACATATACATACACATACACACACACACACACACACACACACACACACACACACTCATAGACATCATTATGAAAATGTTAAATCAGATTTTAGGGACCTTCAAACGTGGTCTTTTACCAAAATCTCAATATGCGATTTTCAACGCGGTGTAGACCTCCCATACCAAGAGTATCAAGAGCTAAAGGAAATTACAAAATAAACAGTAAATTTAACATTGGCCTGTGATTAAAGTGCTACTTAATTGTAATTAGGTCTTATATCCCAATTGCGTTGCACCAGCAAATTTACATGCGAACTTATGCCACAAATTACATTGGCAACAGCATAATGCTGCTCTATGATTGGTTTGTTTGAAATTTAGCGATTCAAAATAAAATACCGGCTGTCAAACGTCAAAGCTGGCATTGTGTTTATCAGGGTTTATGTTTGTATTCGTTTAACAATATTCGATATGGATTTACTAGATTTCTCTAATTTTGACGACGTTAAGGTTGTGGATACTATGGACCAAGTTGATATTGTCGAAAATGGTAGAACTAGGCGGCAAACGCATCACAGAATTGTTTTTTCCAACTATACTGTATTATTTATTTTCAATATTTTATATGGACTACCACCAGTCCTATAAACGGAAGTCTTTTTCTTCGACGGTGTCTTCCTTGTGTCAGTTTTCATATATATCCTCATTTTACATGCCAATGCTACGGCAATTAATATCCAGGTGTTATCTTTTTGAATATTGGACATGGGAACTGCATTGATTTTTTATTTGAAACATCTATTGGCGAGCTTATATGGTGGTAAGAACGGTTTCTATGATGCGACGCTACGTACTATTCGGTCAGCCTCGTGACTCGTCCGTTTCGACTCGCAGAGTGTCGTTCGTTTCTAGCTCGAGCTACATAATTTCATTAGCGGTTTCCAACAACATAGCACACAATATTTGGAAGAATATTTTTGTATATATGACTGAGGGCCGGTTTTTCAATATACTGGCAAGTGTCTGTTAAGTCTCTGTAAAATTTATCCTCATGGTAAACACCGATTTTAGTTTTTCAATGTCATGTTAGTGATACCAATAGGATAAGTCCTAGGTAAACATGAAGATAATGTAACAGACACTTTGACCTACCGATAACATTTTACCTGTAGGATAAATTCAGCTGTTCTGACATATTGACATTGACAGTTAAATAATATCAATAGAAAATTGTAGAAATATGTATCTAATAGACTTAGGTAAATGTGTTTTTCGATAATAAAGACAAGGACAAGGAAAAAGATTTCGTTTGTTAATATAATGGTAGTGAATCGAAGACGACATAATGAAAGAAGTCGACCAGATCTCGTTGACTTCTAGTGACGATAAATATTTTAAAAAATTCAAATTTAGAAAAAAATACTGCTATGTATTCAGAGAATACTGATACTTCCAATTGTATACACATTTGTTCTAAAAATGTCTTGTATGCCAATGACTGTGGCAGAGTACTTTTCACGGCTTATTTAAAAATGTATAAATTTCATTAAATTATGATACATAATACATTGAAAATTATTTCCAATTTATAATAATTTATTTTGATTACAAGAATGAGACGAATTAATAACAAGCAAAACAATGATAAGAACAATGTTGCGTCAATATACAGCAGTTATTGTTTAATGTTAATAAAAAATGTTTAATAATTATAAATATATTATGTAGTGTTAAAAATAGAATGTATAACGCAATGTTATACTGATCACTTCGAAATTGAGAATTCCCAAGAAGACATGAACCAAACCTGCTTTTATAAAATATTTAAATTCGCTACATTTTCTAATTAATGACCAATAAGACAGTATATTTTTAAAAAACAGAACATATGTGTACATTTGTAGGCAAAATCCCAATACAAATTTACAGCTACTTGATGCTTGAAGCCCGAAACATGCACATATGTAATAAAATAAAACCATAATGATATGACAGTCAGTAATAAAATAGTTTTTTTAGACGACCATTGTGATAAGTATGACATATCAACGTAGTATCCTAACACTGAAAGTTGAACTTATCACATTAGTGTTACGATATATTTCATATCGTAATAGTTGACACGGTTGCTAGGTTACTATGTCATTATTTTCTGGCGATATGTATACATTATTCATTTGTCAGCTGTCCGGACGTTTGAACCTAAATTTCAGTTTTGAAAAAAAGTAAAATTTATTTATGCTCGTCTAAAAAATATTGTTCATAACTTTTATGAAATACAAATATCTTAGCTCGTGTGTATTGACTTGCACTCCGCTACGCGTCGTGCGTCAATTTACACTCGCATGATATTTGGTATTTTTCATAACTTGTTACGAAAATAACTATTTTAGACGACCATTGTGATAAGTATAACATATCAACATAGTATCCGAACACTGAAAGTTGAACTTATCACATTAGTGTTACGATATATTTCATATCGTAATATTTGACACGGTCGCTAGGTTACTATGTCATTATTTTCTGGCTATATGTATACATTATTCATTTGTCAACTGTCCGTACGTTTGAACCTAAATTTCAGTTTTGAAAAAAAAAGTAAAATTTATTTATGCTCGTCTAAAAAATAATGTTCATAACTTGTATGAAATTCAAATATCTTAGCTCGTGTGTATTGACTTGCACTCCGCTACGCGTCGTGCGTCAATTTACACTCGCATGATATTTGGTATATTTCATAACTTGTTACGAAAATAACTATTTCCATTCTTCAGTTCACGTTTTCTTACCACATATTGCTACAAACTAAAGCAAACTTTAAATTTGCTTGAATGTCACAGATTCAGTACTGTCAACAACTGCAACTGTCAATCACATTCGAGACGAAATGTATGTAAATATGTTCAAAATGACATGTGATTCCTTACGAATATAGCAAATATCAGATTATAATTATTGCCAACCTTAAAGTTGACAACCAAATGCCACTGTTACTTACCGAATACATAAATTCGTATTGAAAAACACATTTTCATTACCGTGGAGTTTATCTGATGGATAAATTTAATCTGTTAGATAGTTAACAAACACTTTAACAAGCGATTGAAAAACTGGCCCTGAGCCGTATAAATTTGCGTTGTATACAAAATAAAATAAAATACAAATTAATTTCGAAGTTTCACATTCGCCAGACGTCCCGCGGCAGCTCACATTTTTTTAATTTTCAATATTCTCTTTATATCTTTGTTTCTACAATCACAAAGAGCACTTTACTTATCAATATGTCAACTGACATATGACATGTCACCGTTTTTATCTCTCGTTAAGAGAGGTATTGGATTTATGCTAAAATTCGCAAATCCAGATTTTACTGAATAAGCACGATTTAAGGTGTGTGTGTGTGTGTGTGTGTGTGTGTGTGTGTATGTGGGTGTGTGTGTGTGTGTGAGGATGTGTACATGTGTGTATTTCTGGATATTGGAGGGACGATTCCTTAAAAACTATAAAACTTACGACCTGTTTAACTATGAATTCCCCAATCTGACATTCCTGGGAAGAGCTGAAAAGGTTTTGGTAACAATTAGATAACCGGAAGTATTAGTATCTTAATAAAATCTTCTAAATATTATTTTTAAAAAAATTTTGTTACTACTAATATTGAAGAATATAAAATTCTCCATATAATACACTTAAAAATTTTATTATATCTTGCACAGATTTAGAGATATAGAGACTATAATGTATAGAATAATCTAATCCCAGAGGCTAAAGCGCTAAAGAAACCACTTGACAATTTCAAATGTTTATAACGTAGTTTGTAAATGTCAATGTCAATGTCAAAAAATCAATAGTTTTAGTGAGATTCTGATAGCTTTTTCTGGGAAGTACATTTATTTTTTCTTATTGTTTTATTAATCAAATATTTGAAATTATAGGTAAAATGCAAATATCTATCAGAAATACCGTAAACGTGGTTAATGAAATGGAAGAAATCTCCGACATTTACGAACTTTCCCATAAAATGAAAAATAGATATAATTAAAATTATATGTGTGCAGAATACATATTAAATCCAATAAAAAAAAAAAAAACAGTATTTGAGTAAAGTTCTGTAATTTTTTGTAATAAAACGACGGTTCGATAGCGAACGATACTTAGGGCCGGTTGCAGAAACAAAATGTAACAATGTGATTAGTTGACATCGCGTCAGATGTAACATAACGTCAGATTTCTGACGCGTTGCCCAAACAAAGAATAAGGTTGTATTAGCTTACGTGACTTAACGTGGTGTCAAATAAAAATACAATCTGACAACAGTGTTACCTGTCACGAGTTAAGTGCTTTTCTAGGGATAATTTGTTAAATGGTACTATTTTTAATTTTAAATATAAATTATCTTGACAGCAATAATATACATCTGAACTATTCTATAAAAAATGACCGAGAAATAAAAATATTAGGCTAAATAAAAGTACAAGTAATAAAGTTATAATTTATTTTAATAAAGATATAATATAAACATTATAATTTAACTTTAGCTCGTTAGTTACTAATGTTAAATTAACAAAACTAAATAGTAATTAACGTATCAAGGGTGTTATAAGGTCAACAGTGTACTTTCAGAGGGCCTCTGGTCCGAGGTGTGTACGTTGACCGAAGGGGTTATTGTCCGTTTAACATCCGTGGTGCGTTCAACGTTTAACGTCCGACCGATATATTATTTTAATATAGATTTTTATCGATTTTTGTCTTGTCATTATGATTTCTATTAGAGAGATTAATCTAGTTGCTTAAATTCTGTAACTTCAAAAACGCCGCATTAGGTGTAAAATGAGTGAAATTTTTTTTATAACATCCTAGGGTGTTATTTGGTATATAACAACCCTGAAAGCAGGGTTGTTATGAAAATAATAAGATACCAGTCGGACTTTAAATAATTAACAGCCTGATTCACAAAAAAGTTTAAGCTAATCCTCATTTTTGGATTAGTGAATTCTATTCTATTCCGGTATTTAAAATTTAATTTTCATGATATTATCAATAAAGGTAGATACTAGGAATATATTAGACTAAATTTTAAGATATAAACTGTCAAAATTAGTGTAGAATTCTCTAATCGAAAAATGAAGATTAGCTTAAACTTTTTTGTGAGTCGGGCTGCATATTCCTAAGTTCAACTACTCGTATCTTCAAAGTTGTTTCATCATTTTCGGGAATGATAAAATCTTCTAGTGGAAGATCTTCGGCAGAAATTTCCGTAGTCACAATTACGGTTAGAGTTGTTTCTAATTTCAATCTTAAACCCTATGAAAAACATGTAATTTTTCTGTTTCGTACTCTAAAACAGCGTTCGACTGTGGGACGAGTGATGATGTGAGCGATGTTATACGCTCTTTGACTTGGGATGTACGGGTTTAAAAACGGTGTTAGTAATTCTTATAGGCGTACCCGTTTCGGCAGGAATATACCGGAGTTCTTTTCGAATAATTCTATTCTACATAACAAGAGATATTTATTTGATCTCCTAAAAATTGCAGAAAGAATCCAGTGGCAAAAATTCGTAATTTACTAAAATTATGGACAGTGTTGGTATCGGTTTATTTCTGCGTTTAGGGGGGTGCCAAACTACTTCCAAAATATTGCAACAAATTCATAACCGCCCGTTAAAAAACGGTATCGTATCTTTAAATCATGGTCATTATAAATATTAAATGGATCCTTGCGAGCTGGAGCTGTGAGAATTCTAGTTCATCTTCATTGTGACACATGGAGCTCACTGCGGATAAATATGATTATAATAATAAACACACTCACCGACATATTATGATAAAAATATAATTAAAATCAGAATGAAAGTACCAAATATGAACGCTCTGTCAAAAGATAATTGAACGCTGACGTGCAATTAATTTGACGTAATGTCAGATGAAGTGTAACAACGCGTTAAACGCGCTGTCATATTATTCTGATATAACGCCAGTTAACGTAGCGTCAAATGGCTTTCTGCAACGAGTACTTTGATCTGACGTTACGTCACATCATCTGACGTGATGTCAATAATCTGACAACGCTTTCTGCAACTGGCCCTTAAATAGCCTAATATGGAAATGTCGAGAGGTCTTGTATTGCCCACAACAGATTTTTTTTCTTACTTACATTCAAATGCTACTTATGTCTCACATTTTGACATTTTTCGTGGTGCAACGGTTTAAGATAGAACTTGGGAGTAAGCAACGCTTAACCGCTTAAGTCTTAAGTTGTTGCTCTGGAGAAACCGGGCATTATCACTTATTTCTTATGGAAAGTTTCTATGATGTCACTGAATGTGTTATGAATACGAATAATATTATTGTAAGTCTATATAGAGGGCACATATGCAATTCCTCCTCACAAACATCTTGCAAATATTATTGTTCTTAAGATATGAGATCTAATTCTATTCCTATAATTTCAATATTTTCCTTAAATCTAAACATTTGTTTTTTATTAATTATTATTCTCATTACTACGTTAGTATCATAATTATAATTATACTATATATTCTTCTATAGTTCTTTTGAAGTTTCTTTGAATCTATTAATTTTGTTTAAATTAAAAGTTCCCTTGATATTCATATCGTTATTTTCCAAATTAATAACATTGAATTGTAATTCTTCATATGACTACCTTTTTATAATTTTTTTTTAAATATTTATTGATACACGTTTTACAATGTATACTCGTACATAAGCGGAGATATTTGATTGGGATGAGCCAATTTTTCATACAATAATCTATATCGCTGTATTTTTCATTCGAAGATAATGAAGATGAAATGGTGAAAGACACACAACAACCATGCCTTATCCGGGATTTGAACCCGGGACCCTTACAACGTGAAGCGATAGCGCTACCGATACTCCTCCTGAATCGGCTAGCTTTGTATATTGAATGTATTTCTATTTATATGACATTCTTTGTTTAATTTAAATTTGCAGTTTATATGATTTTTTTTTCGTTTTTGAGGGCTAGTGATGATTAGATCGTTTGTACAAAAGTATTGTCTTTTTGAAGTTGGTGATGAACGCGTTCATCAATCTTTCGATTATTAATAATGTTATTTTGACAATTAACCTAATGTATTTTATTAAAGTTTACACAATCGTTAAGTAAATAATGAATGTTAGTATAAAAGTACAGGTTTTCTTGTTCATTAATTAGTATCAAAATCTGATTGAAATACGTAGATAAAGGGGTAAATTGATATATTGGATTGTTGTTTTGTGTAAACATTGGTAGTATTAAAATGATATACAGGATGTAACAGCTAAACGAGCTACCACAAATAATCTCTATATTATTAAAGATACAATAAAATACTATAAGATAATTTATGACAGATAGCAGTTTTTGTTTTCTGAAAAATGATTAAAAATAAAATTTATTTAAACTTTAAATACATTTTTCTCAATACTTTTATAATATTACGATACAATACGGATGCATAGTTCAATTCAGAAAAAATACTCTATCGAACGGGCATAGAAAATTACACCATCTCATTAAAAAAATATAACTTTGTGCTGTAATTGAGAACCACTGGTTTAAAAAAATATTTTCCACTCTAATCATATGTCGCCCTTCGCCTTCTATAATATTGTCTTATAGCATTTTATCGAATCTTTAATAATATAAAAATTATTTGAGGTAGCTCCTTTAGCTGTTACACCCCGTATAGTATTTTGTTATCTAGGTTATAATGAGTTTTATTAATTCATTTATATTCCAAATATTTTTATCTAAACTCAATTTATTTAGGCTTTCTATTGATATGATGACGGGATCTAGTTTATGTGTTGAACAGAAGGTTAAGCTTACTTCTAATTGTTTGACTATATTGTTTAGATTTGTTATGAATGATGTTAATTCGTGGAATTGCATTTTAATTTCTACTGTTTCTTCCTAGTTTGCTATGTCTCTTAGTATTTGTGAAACGGTGTACAGTCTGTCTTGCAATATTTTTTCATTATGCTCTAAGTTTTCTGTTTATTGAAAGGACAGGTTTTTCATGTACTGAATGTTTTGTATGTTTTGTCCTTATAAGTTGTTTTGGTTGAATTTGATGTGTTCAAATATTCTCATGTATCTTTCGTCGTCAGATGCGGCAAGGTTGCCAAATATACTTTTTAGTTATTATTATTATTATTATTATTATTATTATTATTATTATTATTATTATTATTATTATTAATTACAATACCTAACAGGATTACGCCCAATTCTAAGGTAAGGAAAGCAGAATTTGGTAATAGATTATCAAGTATGTATTACGTTTTAAGTAGTTGGAGTTTTTTTTTTTTTATGTAATTAATATCATGGTGGAATAGATCGATGTGGTCTTCAAAATGCTTATAGCATGATATAAATTGATGCAATGCAGATTTCTGAAGGCTACTAGTACGTGCTACATTAAGATGGAATATACTTACTTCTTGCTGATGATCGAGGTATATGAAAGCACAATTTGTTTAAAAGATATGGACAGTCAATAGTAGAATTTATTATTTTCTGAAGAAATATTGTTGCATGCAGACTTCTTCTCGCATCTAAAAAGTCAATATTAAAAGAACTTAATAATTGTTCGTGAAGTATTCCTCTGGTGGGATAAGATTCCTCAATAATGTATGTAGCCCATTTTAAGAATTTGCGTTGAACATTTTCGATGGAGTTGGACTGGTAAACAAAATTCGGATTCCAGATGACTGAGGCATATTTTAAATGAGGACGTACTAGGGATACATATAGGACACAAAGAATAGACATATCTTAGAATACGTGAGCGTTTCTAATGAAGAATCTAAGACATCTGTATGCAACTGCAGTAATTTCGTTGATGTGTTGATTTATCGTTAGTTTTGGATTGAAAACAACACCCAGGTCTTTAATAACAGATGGTCTTTCTAACGTATAATTATTTAAAGCATAATTAAAGTGAATTGGTTCACGTTTTTTCGAGAAAGTCATAACGTTACATTTTTGGATATTCAAATGAAGATTATTCTCCAAACACTACTAGTATACTTTATCCAAGTTACACTGAAGATCCAATCTTTTATTTTCGAAATTTTTGGATATAATTTTAAATCATCAGCATACATAAAAAATTCAACATCTATTATATTTGTTATATCATTTATAAATATATTAAACAGTAGGGGTCCCAAAGCAAAACCCTGAGGGACACCAGATTTTTGCAAATATATCTCAGAGGAATATCCAGAGTAACTGACGAATTGGTATCTATTTGTTAAATATGACTTTAAAAGCATAATTAGACAGTCAGATAATCCATATTTATGTAATTTAGAAATGAGAAGGGAATGTTCTATTTTATTAAAGGCCTTCGATAAATCCGTATATATAACGTCAACTTGACTTTGCTCATCGAGCGCTTCACAAATGAATTGAGTTTTACAGAGAAGATTAGTTACCGTAGATCTACCCTTGAAGAAGCCGTGTTGGCTATGTGACAGCTGGTTACAAACGTGAAAATAAATTCTTTTATGAAGAACAATTTAAAAAATTTTACTAAAATTTGACAAAATAGCAATTGGTCTATAGTTTGTTATATCATTTCTGTTCCATTTTTTGTAGATTGGATTTACTCTTGATATTTTCCATGAATCGGTTAAAGTACTTGTATTCAAAATGAAGTTAAAAATTATTAATAACGGTTTAAAAAATACCGAGGAACAATCTTTTATCAAAAATGAAGGAATTGAATCGTGATCCATAGTCATCTTGCATTTTAATTTATTAACTGCTTCCATTACATCTTCGGTAGTCACTAACTTAAATAGCAGGAGAGGGTTACTAGTGTTAACGTCTGTGTGATTTAATGAAGCAGGGTTAGAATTGTTTGCGAAGGAGTCGGAAAAATATTCAGCGAAACTGTTTACTATGATCTGTGGATCTCGAATAGTGTTATCCTTATAACTTAATACTGGCGGTATAAACGACGCATTTCTCTTATTGTTAACAAACGTCCAAAAACTTTTAGGCTCAGTGATAATATCATTTTGCATTTTGTCGCAATAAGTTTTGTATGCCAATATAACTTCACTCTTAATTTCACGGCGTAATAAATGAAATTGATCTTTGTAAAGGATATTACCAAACTTTTTGAAGTTCATCCATGCTCTATTTTTCAGTTTATTTTTTTTATTATTTCATACGTATACCAGACTGGATAGATCTTAGAGCATTTGGATTTAAGGGGAATATGTTTAACCAAAACCTCATTTAAAGTGTGATAGAATGCATCAACAACTTCATTAACATCACTGTTATTATTAAGGAATTCCCAATTAATACTATCAAGATCTGCGTATAAATTTGGAAAGTTTGCTTTTCTAAAATTTAAATCTTGTCTACTTACACTTTTAAATTTATTACATGTGACATACATTTCTGCAATTAATGCAGGATGAAATTTGTCCTCTTGTACTAAAATATCCAGTGCATGTGAAACTGAACAGTTTGTATCGCTTAGAATTTAATCTAGAATCCTATTATAACTATTAAGTATCTTATTATATTGATTTAAATTTGCCAAGTTAATGTAATTGAATAATGAGTTATAGAATTCACAAGTGGATGTACCATTGCAACAATTTATAAATTCGGGAATACTGAAATCTCCGAATATAAGCGTATTTTCATTGTATAAGAATTCTAAAGAAGAACGGCACTCGAATAAAGTATAATAGTCATTGATATTACAAGAGGGAGGAATGTAAATACATAGTACATAGAGACAATGATGGTGAAGTGTTACTTTTATTAAAAGAATATCAATAGAGGGATTATCATATAGTTTATCACAGATGGAATAGAGATCGATTTTGGCTTTAAAGATGTTAGAGAGAGCGATTAGTACTCCACCTCCCCTTTTTGTATTAGTACGAACAAAATCTCTGTCTTTTCGAAATAGTATGTAATTGTTGCAATCTAAAAGTTCAGTATCCATAATCCCTGAGTGACACCACGTTTTCGTTAGAGCAAACAGCTGATACTGCGGTGCGTTCAAAGAGTTGGTAAAAAGATCGTTACATTTTCCTTTCAGCCCTCTTACATTCTGATAATAGCAAGTAATAAAAGTGCGAATATCAATGTTTACTGTAGAAGTTCTCAATAATGTATTATTATGGGTTGTCACCTTCGGTAATTCTTGAGAAACAGAAATATTATTATTCAGTAATTGCTATTTATTACCAAGAATTGTTTTTTAAAATTTAATTAGAGTTCCTTTGTAGACATGGCATTCCTTATCCCAAACTGCATGTTCAACACTAATATCAAGTTTATGACTATTTTTAAGCTGTGAACAATGTATACATTCTAAAGAAGTTGATTTGCATTCCTTAAGCGTATGAGACTCGGCACATTTGGGGCACGTAGGATTAGTTTTGGAACATTTTTCAGAGAGATGATGGAACCCACAACACTTAAAACATCTACGTCATCAATTGCATTGTAGACTGAACAATAATCGTAACCTATAAATAGTTTTCCTATTCCGTTTATTAACTCTCTTTTACTTCTTTTGTTGTTAAAAAATACTTTTTGCATCTGTTCGTTTAAATTGTTATAATTATATTCTAACATGTGTATTTGATTTTCAAATAGGTTTCTGTGACTTTCTATTTTATTTATGATAATTGTTTTTGCTGCTGTTAATTTTTCATATTCTGTAAGAATTGTTATGTGATATACCTTGAAGTCTTTAACTCTGTAACAGATTTTATTGTTTAATTTTTATCTATTCGTATATTCTTTAATCCGTGTTTATTTTTAATTTCTATTTTTCATAATATGGGGGTCGTGTTTTTCTACTTTTATTTTCTTGAATAATGGTTTTTTAAATTTGCTTATTCTTTTCAGTGCTTGATTAATAAATACTTGGTCTTTTATTTTTAGTGGACTGTCGTTTTCTTGATTCCTTCTTATCTTTTTTGTGTAAATTCTATAAATTAATAGTTTATTTAAATCTATTTGTTATTGTCTAAAATTTTGAATAATTTCGTCTTGAATCAAAGGCATTATTTTAATGGTATTTCGTTATTTTTTCCGTACAGTATTTCATTGAGTGTTAATTTTGTGATGCTATGTTTCATATTGTTGTAAGCTAATATTACTAGTTTTAATTGTTCAAATATTGTTTATCTTTGAATTTTGTGGAGTTATTTATAAGTCTTAGGTATTGTATTAATGTGGAATGGATTCCTTCTACGGTGTTACTTTTGGGGTTATTTACGCATATTACATGACAGTCCAAATTATATACTTTCAATAGTTTTTGTATGATGTTATTTTTTAAATTTGTTCCTTGATCGAATATAATTTTTTTGATTAGTACTTTAAATGTTTGAAAGTATTTGATTAAATAATTTAAAATATATCTAACATTTTTCTCTGGTAGATAGCATATCCTTGCATGTTTAGAAAACTGATCTAATATGGTTAAGAAATTTTTTTTTTTTTGGAGATATTGTATCAGTATTTATTATTATTTCAAATGGTTTTGTAGGTGTTGGGGTTAAGTTGTCTATAGCAAAGATGGGTTTTCTATCGTATTTATTTAGTTTACAAGTTTCAAATCGATTGTCATATTCAGTAATGTCTTTTACCATGTTTGGCCAGAAATACTTTTCTCTTAGTGAGTTAATTATTGTTATTATTCCAGTATTTTATATATATACTAGTTTATTACGGCCTGTTTTATTTATTGTATTAAATTCAAAATTTTCTTGTAGTATTTTTGAAAAGGTTAGATCTAATTTTTCTACGAATATTTTATAATAGTTTACGGTTGGACTATAAAACTTTTAATGAAGTTTATTATTTCTTCTTGGAGGTTATTTTTGTTAAATTTACATGTAACCCTAATTTTTTTTTATTTGAATAACTTTTTGTTTCTATATTTGTCTCTAAGTTATGCGTTGTCATTATTAATTGATTATCTACAACATTTAATATATTTTCTACAAATTTAAAGCCGTTAACCAAATTCTCTTGGTACTGTATTTCTATTGCTATCGGAATCTAAATTTTCTGATTCTATTATACTCGTATATATATACAGGGTGTCTCAGGACGAGCTTACGCTATCTATATTTTAAATACTATTTAACATAATTTAACGAAATTTGGTATCTAGGGGTTATCTAACATGCCCGTTTTAACTAAAATATTTTCAAAGCAGTAGCACTTCCGGTTTGACCGGAAATTGACCTCAACTTTCTTATTTTAAATGGAATACGCTGTATTTTATTTTACCATTGAATGCAGCGGAAAATTTTACATATGAAGCAATAAAAACATTTTACTCATGATCAACTACTTCCGGCGTTATTGAACTTTTTTTGATTTTTTGTCTGAAATCCGGCACATTTTCAAAACTCTGTATATCGGGAACGAGATCGAATTTTTATAATCTGAAAAAAGCCTTTTATAAAGGAGACTTTAAGCTACATTATCCATAGAAGAATCCTCGATTATTTATAAAAATGTGACGGATACGTTACACCAAAATTACAGTAGACAAACTTCAAAAAAGACAATTTTTTTAAATGGAACCCCCCTTTTTTATAACATAAATGTGTTCTACAGCAAAAAATAAGGGTACCCAGATTACATGTTTTTCTAATTTACTGAAATTCTAACAACTTTCAACATAGGACATGTTACATAAAGTACCCTTATTTTTTGCCGTAGAACACATTTATGTAATAAAAAAGGGGGGGTTCCATTTAAAAAAATTGTCTTTTTTGAAGTTTGTCAACTGTAATTTTGGTGTAACGTATAGGTCACATTTTTATAAATAATCGAGGATTCTTCTATGGATAATGTAGCTTAAAGTCTCCTTTATAAAAGGCTTTTTTCAGATTATAAAAATTCGATCTCGTTCCCGATATACAGAGTTTTGAAAATGTGCCGGATTTCAGACAAAAAATCAAAAAAAGTTGAATAACGCCGGAAGTAGTTGATCATGAGTAAAATGTTTTTATTGCTTCATATGTAAAATTTTCCGCTGCATTCAATGGTAAAATAAAATACAGCGTATTCCATTTAAAATAAGAAAGTTGAGGTCAATTTCCAGTCAAACCGGAAGTGCTACTGCTTTGAAAATATTTTAGTTAAAACGGGCATGTTGGATAACCCCTAGATACCAAATTTTGTTAAATTATGTTAAATTGTATTTAAAATATAGATAGCGTAAGCTCGTCCTGAGACACCCTGTATATATATATATATATATATATATATATATATATATATATATATATATATATGTATGTGTGTGTGTGTATTTCAGTCTTCAAATATTTTTTGTATTTACTCTTCTACTTCAGCCCACTCAAGTTTGTCTCTTCTACAACCAATTTTGGGTACATTTGTTTCATTAATTTCCTTCAGTATTAGGTAATCTCTTAATTCTTTGAATGATCTGTCTAATTTTGTAATTAGCTGGATTATTGTTTTATTGAATTGGTTTTAGATAATTATATTTTTGTTTTCCATGTCTTGTTTACTACAGTATTATTTACTGTTGGGCATTCCATTAATTTGTTTAGCTAATCCGTGGGATATTTCTTTGAGATACAATGTGCAAATTTATTTTGTGTCAGTTACGTCTCCAATTTGAGATTTTAATTTTTGTCTAGAAAGATTATTTGAAATTACATTAATTTTTCTTTGTAAATAATTTACTTCGAAATTGTTTGCATTAAGTTCTATTTTACATCGCATGACTTGTTGATGTAAATTTTTCATATTATATATCCATACTAATAATTTTTGATCGGTTTTTATAAAGAATTTTCTATTGTATAGATACTTCTGATATTTTTTATGGATTGGATTATTGCTAACAATTCATTTTCTATGTGTTGTAATTTTTTTCCGCGCTTTAAGTGTTTTTGAGAAATATGCTATGGGCATTTCTTTTCCATATTCAATTTTCTGTTATAATACTCATCCGAATGCATGACCGTGTAAAGGTTTCGTATTTTTTGCGAAGTTAGGTATAAATTTTTTGCACCATCCTATAGTTCCAAGGAATTGTTTAATATCTTTTTTTGGTTCCGAGATATTTAAAAATCTTATATTTGCTACTTTAGAAGGGTCTGCTTTAAGGCGTTTTGCGTAATTATATATCCCAAATAATTTGTTGAACCTTTTACGAATTCGGATTTGTCTATTTGTACCTTTAGATTGGCTTTTCGAAAATTCTCAAAAACTAATTTAATAATTTGTAAATGTTGTTTTAATGTTTCTCCAAATATGATTATGTCGTCCAGGTATACTCTACAAACTTTATTTATGTAAGTCTGCTGTAGTAAAGTATTTATAATTTAATTTTCTGAAGTAAATTGCAGACCTAGTTTTTCATTTATCAGAAGCGCCTTGTTTTTTTAGGGACTATCCAAATGGGAGAACTCCAGGGTGAATAAGATTTTTGTATTACTTTTTTTTGTAATAATCTTTGTAAATGTTCTTCAGTGTATTTTTCATAAATTTGAGGAAGTCAGTAATTTTCTGTATAAATTGGTATATTGTGATCCAGAATTATTTTATGTTCAAAAATATTTGTTCTTGATAGTCGTTAATTTTTGTTTGGAAAAAGATTTGTATAATTTTCAATTAGATTATTTAGTTTTTGTTTTTAATGGTAATCATGTATTTATTTCTTATTTCAATATTATTTGCTTCGTTGTTAAATTTTTTATTTATTTTGTTAACTCGTAGGTTTTATTTTTCATATTGACTGTATTTTTTGGTGAATTTTAAATGTATGTTTAGTGTTTTAAACACTTCAATTCCGAATAACAGATTATAATTTTTGTGAAAATAATGTACATAGCACTTTATTGGTGTCTTGTTTAGGAATACTCTTGTAAATTTGGTACATTCTGATTTTCCATTTACTGTTTTAAAAGTTAATAATTCGTCGTAAAGTTTGCAATTTCTTCTTCTACTAATTGAGGATGTATAAACTTTATTGATGAGAGTAGTAAGTATTCGCCGGTTCTGACGCAGCCACGAGCCACCGTATCGCTTCTGACGTCAGAAGCGTGATAGCGCCACCGGTTCTGGCGCAGGCATGAGCCACCGTTTCGTTTCTAACGTCAGAAGCGCGTGGAATGTTTTTTCAAGGTTATGAGGCGAGGTTTGGGGGCTTGGTGATGGGAAATGTGATGGATTTGACTGTGGAGGATGTGTTATTAGTTAAACTAATGTGTTATAGCAATTATTTATTATAATAAATATATATTAAATTATAACTAAAGTTTACAATATTTTTTTTATTTATATAAGAATTAAACTTATTATCATCAAATCATAACTATTTTACAAAGTATTTATTTTTAGTTACTTACTTTACTTAAATTAGACATTATACAATTTACTTTTGTTATTTATAAATACTTTATGCAATGAATAGTTGCTGCTGCAAAGACATAAATAACTTACAAATTGCTGAAATATTCTAATTCATGACTATTTACAAAACCTACCAATAAATTTATATTTAAAGATTTTTTCGCTTCAGATATTATTTGCTTTTGAAGTGGTATAGGAAGAGTTATTAATTCAATTCGGTTGATGAAGTTTTGTAGGATATTTGCACATTGATTTATTAAAGTTGGAGGATATACATTTTCATCTATAAGTTCTGGGGTTAGACAAGTTGGTATTTCCTCAACGTATAAATTCTAAAATTTTTATTTTATTATATGTTACATATAAAATAATATTAATTTTAATTTATTACATTAGTTTATTTCAATTATGTTGGTAACTGGGTGCGCTACACCAATTACTGACAGAAGTTCCGTACAATTTTTATTATATATATATATATATATATATATATATATATATATATATGTATATATATATATATATATAGTTCTTGGTTCTATACTTTTTTTACTTTTACGTATTTCACAATTTAATTTTATATTTATTTTTGCGTAAGAATTTCAATATGTTTCATAAAATTTACAACATCTATTACAAACTTATTTGATACTACAATAAAATATATTTTTTATAATATACAAAATCTCAGGTTATTATAGTAATTAGTATTATTTAATATTAAATTATTTTGGAATAATATATATATATATATATATATATATATATATAACACATTTGCTTATTATTTGAGAAGATTGGTTGTCTAAATTAATTGTTTCTGCTTGACACATTTTGTAGATCTAATTTAAATGCAATCTTATAGTCGTTTATATAGAAAGATTTGTATATTTTCTGAAATATGTACGCTTACATAAATGGCAAGTGTGTTACGTATTTATTTATATTATACATATTGTAATATTAGTTAAACCAATATACATAAAGATAATTTAAGCGTTTATTACATAATGACCCCAAGCTAAGGTGTCAGTAAAATTTTTCACTCGTTTGTCATCATTACAGAAGAGTGCTAGTTTATTCTGAATTTGTCTATGAACTATATGATTTTTTGATTTAAAAAAATTTTGTTGAATAAAAAAGTATTTTTCTGAATTTAAAGCTTCTTTATAATCATTGTGAGTGATTTTTTTTTTTTTTACAGCACACTCTTTAATTCCTTTTGCTTTTTTAATTTCTGAATCATTTGTTAAAATTGAGTACATTTTTGATCCAAGATCAACAAATTCAAAAATAATTTTACCACACATTTCATCTTTGAATTTTCCTAACACTGCTTTATTTTATAATGGCATGTAATATGGATTATTTTGTGTATAATTTGGTGTCAAACATATTTCAATTTTGTATAATTTCTTCATAAATATCATCCACCAAAAATTCATAGATGAGAGAATCTGCATCTGTGTATAATAATTTTACTTTATTCTCATATTTTTTCTTTATAAATTAATAATGAAAATCGTACATGTTATACTTTGAAAGTTCTAGTACCGTGAAACCAAGATAGATAGGTTTCTTATATACAATTTTCAATTTATTCATTTGAATAGCGACAAAGTTTTCTTCGAAAATAGATAGACTATGAAAATTTGGTTTAGATATATAATACGGAGCACCACGTTTTTTACCAATGTGTGATTAATTTTACATGAACACGTTTATCAATATTTTTCATTGTTTTTTCATATGCCGCATTATTCATGAGTTTATAAAAATCTTTTTCGAATGCATTGGTCGCTTGCATTCTCATATTATTATTTAAATTTATATAAGTTTTTATCCAGTCTGATTGATTGAAACTTAAAACTCTATGTATTTTGATTAATTCTAAATCATATTGCATTGCCTGTTGCAAATTTCTATAATGAATAACATATTTTGTTTTATTATTTAAATTTGTAATTAGTTTTTTTGGTTTCTGAAATTGGAGAAGCTATAGCTTCAACATACAAAGGAAGATCATTATGATTTTCATGTAAATTTGGATTATATTTTAAATTTACCTCAAAAAGATATCCCATTTCTGAATTTTCTGGAATTTTTAAAATATCTAGATATCATAAGTTATTAGCGTACCAATAAACAATATACTTTGAAGGTAAAGATGCATCATATAAATTAGTAGGCATATATTTATTATTTGCTCTGGAGAATCGATTTGCACATTGTGAAATACCTCCCCGGATTCCTTTTTTGATAAAATTTAACATGTCAATATCTGTTAATAATTCCAATTCTACTTTTGTTGTTTTAAAAGTGCATCCCAGCTTAGACTAGGCGCTGTAAAATATTGACATGGGTCCAAATTATATATACTAAAGCATACATTTCTGAAATTTTCGAAAACGTCTGTTAAAAGTAGGACATCTGTTTTTAAATAAATATCAGAGTAATCACTCAGTGATTAACAATTAAAGATATTCCAAACTTTTAAAGTGTGTTTATAATCTAAATCACTTATGGAAGAATTGTTTAGAACATTATTGAAATATACTTTATCTGACAGGTTAGTTACGGAAAGTTTCTCAAAAGAATCTGCATACATTTAAGGAAATACTTTTTTTCTCGTTACAAGTTTAAACTGTTCTGAATTTGGAAAATATTTAGAAGTATTTACAAGTTGTTCTGTGGTGAGATTTTGTGCTAAACTACTAAGTGATTTACTCATAAATCTATATAAATCTAAAAATTTCAATTTCATATAAATATTTTTATTAATTATTTTGTCAACTAAAAGATATTTAGTAAAGCAAATATACTTTTCTTTAGTTTTTGGTATAATATCTATTTTTTCATTGTCAAATGCAAGAGATCGAATAAATAGGTAACAGTCATAATTTGTAAGATTATGTAGGAGAATTGGGATGAAATTAATAATTTTAAAATTTAAGTTCCATGAAGAATGGGCAGCACCCCGAAATTTACCCGTAAGGTTACAATGGTCTCGAACCTTATCAACGAAGGATTCTATTTTTTTCACATATATGACAAACATTTGTTGAATTGTAATTGTTTTGGTCGATATCCGTTAAAGGTATCATTGGCATTATCGGTTTTAAGTAATTGATATAAATTTCTCTAACATCATCTGAAATACTTTTTATAAGTTTATCTGATGCATCATTACCAGTATAAATTCAAAATTTGTCTAATTCGCTATTGTATGAACACTTGATAAAATATGCAAAACTATACGGTTTATGCACATGTGTGGTATTCGTAAACGAATAATAAAATATAAAATATAAAATATAAAATATAAAATATAAAATATAAAATATAAAATATAAAATATAAAATATAAAATATAAAATATAAAATATAAAATATAAAATATAAAATATAAAATATAAAATATAAAATATAAAATATAAAATATAAAATATAAAATATAAAATATAAAAAATATAAAATATAAAAAATATAAAATATAAAAAATATAAAATATAAAAAATATAAAATATAAAAAATATAAAATATAAAAAATATAAAATATAAAAAATATAAAATATAAAATATAAAAAATATAAAATATAAAAAATATAAAATATAAAAAATATAAAATATAAAAAATATAAAATATAAAAAATATAAAATATAAAAAATATAAAATATAAAAAATATAAAATATAAAAAATATAAAATATAAAAAATATAAAATATAAAAAATATAAAATATAAAAAATATAAAATATAAAAAATATAAAATATAAAAAATATAAAATATAAAAAATATAAAATATAAAAAATATAAAATATAAAAAATATAAAATATAAAAAATATAAAATATAAAAAATATAAAATATAAAAAATATAAAATATAAAAAATATAAAATATAAAAAATATAAAATATAAAAAATATAAAATATAAAAAATATAAAATATAAAAAATATAAAATATAAAAAATATAAAATATAAAAAATATAAAATATAAAAAATATAAAATATAAAAAATATAAAATATAAAAAATATAAAATATAAAAAATATAAAATATAAAAAATATAAAATATAAAAAATATAAAATATAAAAAATATAAAATATAAAAAATATAAAATATAAAAAATATAAAATATAAAAAATAAAAAATATAAAAAATATAAAATATAAAAAATATAAAATATAAAAAATATAAAATATAAAAAATATAAAATATAAAAAATATAAAATATAAAAAATATAAAATATAAAAAATATAAAATATAAAAAATATAAAATATAAAAAATATAAAATATAAAAAATATAAAATATAAAAAATATAAAATATAAAAAATATAAAATATAAAAAATATAAAATATAAAAAATATAAAATATAAAAAATATAAAATATAAAAAATATAAAATATAAAAAATATAAAATATAAAAAATATAAAATATAAAAAATATAAAATATAAAAAATATAAAATATAAAAAATATAAAATATAAAAAATATAAAATATAAAAAATATAAAATATAAAAAATATAAAATATAAAAAATATAAAATATAAAAAATATAAAATATAAAAAATATAAAATATAAAAAATATAAAATATAAAAAATATAAAATATAAAAAATATAAAATATAAAAAATATAAAATATAAAAAATATAAAATATAAAAAATATAAAATATAAAAAATATAAAATATAAAAAATATAAAATATAAAAAATATAAAATATAAAAAATATAAAATATAAAAAATATAAAATATAAAAAATATAAAATATAAAAAATATAAAATATAAAAAATATAAAATATAAAAAATAAAAAATATAAAAAATATAAAATATAAAAAATATAAAATATAAAAAATATAAAATATAAAAAATATAAAATATAAAATATAAAAAATATAAAATATAAAAAATATAAAATATAAAAAATAAAAAATATAAAAAATATAAAATATAAAAAATATAAAATATAAAAAATATAAAATATAAAAAATATAAAATATAAAAAATATAAAATATAAAAAATATAAAATATAAAAAATATAAAATATAAAAAATATAAAATATAAAAAATATAAAATATAAAAAATATAAAATATAAAAAATATAAAATATAAAAAATATAAAATATAAAAAATATAAAATATAAAAAATATAAAATATAAAAAATATAAAATATAAAAAATATAAAATATAAAAAATATAAAATATAAAAAATATAAAATATAAAAAATATAAAATATAAAAAATATAAAATATAAAAAATATAAAATATAAAAAATATAAAATATAAAAAATATAAAATATAAAAAATATAAAATATAAAAAATATAAAATATAAAAAATATAAAATATAAAAAATATAAAATATAAAATATAAAATATAAAATATAAAATATAAAATATAAAATATAAAATATAAAATATAAAATATAAAAAATATAAAATATAAAATATAAAATATAAAATAAAATATAAAAAATAAAAAATATAAAAAATATAAAATATAAAAAATATAAAATATAAAAAATATAAAATATAAAAAATATAAAATATAAAAAATATAAAATATAAAAAATATAAAATATAAAAAATATAAAATATAAAAAATATAAAATATAAAAAATATAAAATATAAAAAATATAAAATATAAAAAATATAAAATATAAAAAATATAAAATATAAAAAATATAAAATATAAAAAATATAAAATATAAAAAATATAAAATATAAAAAATATAAAATATAAAAAATATAAAATATAAAAAATATAAAATATAAAAAATATAAAATATAAAAAATATAAAATATAAAAAATATAAAATATAAAAAATATAAAATATAAAAAATATAAAATATAAAAAATATAAAATATAAAAAATATAAAATATAAAAAATATAAAATATAAAAAATATAAAATATAAAATATAAAATATAAAATATAAAATATAAAATATAAAATATAAAATATAAAATATAAAATATAAAAAATATAAAATATAAAATATAAAATATAAAATAAAATATAAAAAATAAAAAATAATAAAAAAATATATATTACCTGAAATTCTTCCGACTGTATGCTGATGCGTGATACAAAGTCATTATAAATTGTTGGTAATATCTTGAAATGACGTGTTGAAAGATTTGATTTCTTTAACTCGTTTTGTGGGCAAAATATACAACCCAAATAATTCAACATTTACCTTCATCTGATTATGTATGTTAATTTGTTTTTGAATTAAGTTACATACTTTATTTTTAATATATTTTAAAAAAGTGACAATATCTGAATTTTTTTAGTTTTTATAATAGAAACATTTTCTTCACAATCAACACAAGAATTTAACTTGTGCTTATTTGTTTTTAGGTGAGAGTAAAATAAAGATTTTTTATTTGAATATTACATGATTCACAGAATACATATTCACCTATATTTAATTTTTGTCTTTTTGATGTATTATCACTACTAGATGAATTGGTTTTACAACTATCATTAACCATATTATGAACGTTTTTTAAATGTTTTGTTAATGTTAAAGCACTATATAATTTTCCACAATATTGACACAACAAGGTGGGTTTTACCTTACATCTATATTTAATATGTCTGTGCAAACTGTTTTTGCTTTTATATACTACACCACAGTCTTTAAATGTAAACATTTTTATTATTATATTAAACTTATACTACTTGAAACACCCTCATTTTGCGATACTATGTCAGCAACATGAGGGTGAGGATATTAACACTAATAAGCCACTCTTCGAGATGGCATTCATGTGAAAGATCTGAGACCTGCTCAGTTCCGTTTGGGCCTAATTGAGTTCACTTAATTTAGATATAATTCCAAAGGGGTGTAGAGTGAGACACCAACCTCCCGTGTGAAGTTAAGCAAAGTGACAGCTGGAAACACTCAAACACTCCATAGAGTATTCTCATGCTTACAACTGGTGGAACTGGCCATTAAGTTGAAAAGATATATTTGTATTATAATCCTCGATCGGATGAAGTAAAACATAAAATCTGAAATTTTTACTGGTATTCAATCGGGAATTCACCGTCTAGATGAGGCTTTCAAAAGAAATCTCTCTAAACTACAGGAACCCCTATACATTACATACCAGTAAACACAACAAAATTTATGAAAGGTTGTCCGATCGAATTTATTTTAAGTCACTAGAACCAGTATACCTGGTTTCATACAATATATTCAGTACAGGGAACGATGGACAAAACATTACGAATCTTTTCCAGTATTGAATATAAAATGTTTGCAATTAAATTGTCTGTTAATTAAGTTTTAAATTTTTTATTTTTTAAAAGTGCAAACATTTTGAAATGTTCTATTTTTACTTGTTTTATTATAAAGTTTTTCTAATTTTGCATTCACATATTTGTCAAATTTTGATATCGTTTATAAAGTAGCTTTCCATATGAGTTATATCAGTGGGAACGAAAGTTAAATTTGTCCTTTTAAATTAGTAGCACACACAGTACAATAGAATTTTTTTAGCTATGTTATAATTGTTATAATACGTACAAACAAATAAATTAGATTTATTTAATTTTTTAATTAAATTTTGAACATGTTCATAATAAAGTTAAGAAACACGCATTGTGTTTAACTATTTTTGTTCTTCCTCTTCTACACTAAATAAAAAATAAAATATAGTTAATAATTAATTATACAATTATTTTATAACTTACCTAACAAATTTAAATTTTGCAAAACGATCTGTTGCCGTTGTTATGTTTACAATACAAACACCAACCATAGTATTTAATTCTGCCTCACTTACAGCACTAAATCTTTGTGGTAAAAAGATATGAAATTCTTCTAATTTCAATAGAACTCTTAACCCATACTTTGTATTAATTCTTTTCGACTCTTTAATAAGATATTTCTTTCCGATCTCTAAATCAGAGATCTTCTTGTATTCAAAGCCTGTTGCTAAAGAGTTTAATGATGCTAGAGACATTTTGTATAACTAACTTAAATATAAACTTACAGGCGTATATAAAGAAAGATTTGTTTATGTTCTTATGCACGCGCGCCTGTATAAAACTGAGATATTAATACTTCCACATATTTAGTCACGCACGCCTGTAGTCTACATATTTGGTTATACTATAAATATATCCTTGGCTGCGTCACAATATTTGTATATCTATTAGTTTTAAAATGTTTATATTCATAATAAATTTGAGAATAAATATTAACTGATGTTTACATATTCATTGCATAAACTTTAAAATGTTTTGAAAACAGAACATATTATACAGAGACTTCCACATATTTGGGCACGCACGCCTGTAGTCTACATATTTGGTTATACTATAAATATATCCCTGGTCGAGTCACATTTGTTTTTTTATTTTTTAATTAAAAATTTTTTTGAGTTCATATTTGGACGAATCTCGATTTTTTTTTTTTGGAATCTAAATATCACGAGAATGGAGAGAGATATTCACCTGCGGTTTCAAAATTTGGAATCAGCGCATTAAGAAGTATCTAAATACATAAAAATTAGATTTTTTTTTTTATCAAAATTTTGAATCTAAATATTTCGAGAACGGAAAGGGATATTGACCTGCGGTTTAAAAATTTGTAATCAGCGCATTGAGTATCTAAATGCTTAAAATTGGATTTTTTTGACCAAAATTTTGAATCTAAATATATCGAGAACGGAAAGGGACATTGACCTGCGGTTTCAAAATTTGGAATCAGCGCATTGAGGAGTTTTTTTTTGTGCTTGGGTAGAATATGTTTGCATTCAATGTACAGTACTCTATTTATATCCGTTGCTATGCTCATTACCATGTTCTTGCGTCATTGCATGTTGTGAACAGTATAACTAGCTCAATTTTATTCTTAAGATATCACAATGTGTCTAACAGATCCAAGCACTTCATCAGTTCAAACCAACCATCAAGGAGCAGAATCTACTATTCCATATTTAAACGTGTGCAACAATAATAATATTGGTGGTGAGAGAATTTGTGTTCATCTAAAATATGTACAATTTATGCACTGTTGGTTAAGTCTGAATGACGAAATATTTCCCAGAGATATTGGTTCAATATTAATGGTCGCGTTCAGCTGCACCTAGCAGCTATTTAGCTGCTAGCTAGCAGCGGTCGTGGTAATTCGACCGGTCCAACTAAAAATAAAACATATTCTCACCTCATAATAAAATTTTATATTATATAGTATGTAAAACTTTACCAGATTGAATATGTTGGTGAATTTCTTTGCTTTCATTTACCAAATATGACACATTTCCATATTCTTATTGTATTATTTCATTTGAATTTACTAGCGCCATATTTCCTATTTTTGACAGTTATAGCAGTATGCTAGGTCATCTAGCGTATTTTGTTTTCGCTAGCCCGCTAGACTAGCAGCTAGAATCTAGCGGTCGGTCAGCGGACCGTTCAACGACGTTCGCTAGGTTAGCGAGCTAGCAGCTAGGTGCGGCTGAACGCGACCATTGTGTACAGATTGTTACACATTAAATTTAATTGAAAAGAACTATAATAATAAAGGAGAATATATTCATTTTTATATAAAAAAAAAACACTACTTGGAACATTGGATTGAAGAAGAATTGCCAGATAAACATTGTTTTAACTGTCGAGAAAATTTATTTTTGATTGTACCAAACCATATGTGTATAAGAAATATTCACAACTAATAAAAAATAATTTGAAAAGACAAAAGTATAAATACTAAGATTATATTTGAAAAGATACACATATTTATACAAGCTGTTAAGAAGAAAAAAATATCATCAGCTATAGAAAACGTAAGTTGTAAATGAATGAGAGTAAATTTTAAATTAATTATTTTATTTTTGCAAATGGCACTCCCTCGAACACAAGACCTTCAGTCAATTTGAAGTATTTTGTATAAATCCCACATCAAAAGTTCCCCAGAAAATATTCTATATATTTAATAAAATTGTAACACAAACATATACTATTTTTTACAAATTCCATACCGAAAGTTCCTTGGAAAAAATTCTAGAAAACCAATAAAATTATAACACAAACAATTATTGTGTAAATTGTACTTGACACTGAAATCTGTCAATTACAATTTTTTGAATATATCAGCTGTTTCTTTGATTATAGTAAAGCTGACTGATTTTTGAAAGTTAATCTATTTATAATTCATTAAACCGTAAAACTGTTATTATTGAAGTTTCTTAGTTACTAATTTTATAAATTTAAGCACGCGTATTATAATTTATTTATGTTTTTCAAATAAGAGTTTTATTTTTTTGTTAGAGAATTGTGTTTATCTAACTACCTACAGTTTTTATTAAATATACCATTATTCTAAATACGTTTATTATAATTTACTTAAGTTTTTGGAATAAGTGTATTTTTTTGGCAAATAAATAACAAAAAATTATGACTAACTATATTTTTATTCGCCCCCCCTCCTGAGAAAAAATCCTGGCTACGCCCAAGAATAGGAGGTACATCTGTTGAAAATGTAGAATATGGTTGTTTTAAACCGGGAATTTCTCTAAAATCCTAAAATCTTTGTCTACATTTTCGTAAAATTCTAAGAATCACAAAAATAATAAAAGAAAAATACTGTATATTTGCAGAGAACGTTACTTTTGTTATAATAAATTAATTGCTAAAGTTGAAAATGCACCACAGACGTAATTTTTGTATGCTATTTGAAAATTGGAAATATTTTTCAAGATGTAGTCAGTATTTCATATACCCAGGCGTACCAATATATTAATTGATAATTAAACAAAAATTAAATTAAAATCAACATATTTATAAGTACAAAACATGTACATTATAAAATAAAGGTTAATTTTAATTTAATTAAAATATTGATGCTTTAAAATAACATATGAATTCTAAATTTATACCCACTTCTTTCATTTCATCCCACCTACATTGTAATTTAAATTCATTTAAAACTTACATTTGGATTATTTAGAAGAATAAGGAATACATGATATTTACTTAAATTAGTGTTTCTGGAACACAACTATGAAAGTAGAAAATTACAAAATTTGAAAAATTAATATCTTTCTTATTTATTTTCAAACAGTATTTACAGCAATATTCTCAGTTTTTGAGGCACTGTTAGAATATATGTTTAAAAAATACCTTTGATCTGAAGTCGAGAGTCTTGTCGAGACTTCAAGACTTTCTCGACAAGACTTGATGCTGGTCTCGTCTCGTCTCGACTTTTCTAGTCGAGACCAAATGATGGTCTCGTCTCGACAAGACCAAGACGAGACGAGACCAAGACCAAGACCGGTCTTGGTCTTGTGGCAACACTAGCGGTCCATCAAACTGTGGTAAAACAAACTTAATGATTTCATTAGTTACAAGTGCAAATGGATTGCGATTTGAAAACATGTATATTCCCAATCTTTACATCAACCAAAATATCAAATGTTGCAAGAAATCTTAACATCTATTAGTGGTATCAGATATTTCCCATATACAGACAATACAAATCTAATTCCACTTGACAAAGTATTATCAAATTCCATTTTTATATTGGATGATATTTCAACGGATCGACAAGAACACTTACGAAACTATTTCTGCCAAGGAAGACATTTTAATATAGAAACATTTTGTATCATACACACATATTCTCGAATTTGCAAACAGCTTATACGTGATAATGCAAATTTAATTATTCTCTTTAAACAGGATGAATTAAATCTAAAGCATATATGGCGCATGGGCGGGTAAAGGGGTGTAAGTCCATTTTAGCGAAAAGAGAGTTAAATGCACTAGTGGATTCAGTAAACCATTTTCTTTGTTTGTGCAAAGGGATATAAGTAAACCAAGCCTCTACTGGGCATGCTCACTCTGTGTAAAGTGGATACAAGTCACGAAATAATATTTGAATTTGTACAAAGAGGCATAACTTTACTTATATCTTGTCAATAGCCATATTACACAAAAATGGACGTGCAAATGGGTACAAGTTAACTTATGTCTTTTTACACCGTTACTTTGATGAACAAACAAATTACATATAACCTATTGCGTCCGATAGACTTAAACCTTAAAAACCTTAAAATTTGCACTATTTAGTTTAAGCAACAGTGTAGTAATGTAAAAACAATGGCCTCATATGGAGCTGCAAAAATTCTGAGTTGATGCAAAACAACAACTAGTGAAACAGTTCCAACAAATAGTGCAGGTAACTATTCAATATAAAAAATAATTTAATCAATAAAGCGGATTATTTAAGGATAATACAGTATTTTGTAACCGACTTTTATTTATTACTTCCTTGTGCGAAGTAAAGGAAGTACTGTAATCGCGAAAAATTTCGGTTTCCAGATTTCAACGGAAATATCCATTTTGACCATCCCTGAATCCATTTTGACTAATTTCGTCGTGACGTCTGCACGTACGTACATATCTCGCATAACTGAAAAACGGGAAGTAGTAGAAAGTTAAAATTTTGTATTTAGGACTGTTATAACATCTAGGTGTGCACCTCCCTTTTTGGTAATTACATAACTTTCGAAAGTGGTACTTTACTTGAAGCCTATAATAGATTTTAATAAAAAAACCATATTAAAATATAATCCAAAACTTTTCAAATTTGGTACATAATATTTTAATATCAATGGGAATAACATAATAGATTTTGGTTAAAATAGTCTAGCTGGAAGTGATACTTTATTTGAAGCTGTTATCAGTTTTTCTTAAAAAAAATGTGTTATTTTGATTTTAGAAATAAATGCTTCAAATAAAAGTATAAGAGAATTCAATTCTGCGTCTAAAACATCAAGTATGATTAAATTAGCTCTTTATATAAGCGAGATATGTAAATTAAAAAATTATGTACTTTTTGGTTTTTGTAATTAAGTTTGCTATGGATTAGATAACAAAAAAATATCAACAATCAAATATAGACGAAAAGGACGTATACTTACTGCAAAAAAATTTAACATACCGATCTGTTATGATGGACCAGTACCCATTAGTGACGAAAAAAAGAAAAATCTCATTGAATTGCTACCGTACATAGATCCAAATTTTCATGAATTCTACAGGGGACTTCCATCAAAAAGTGATACCGATAACGTACTTCCAGACACTGATTCCGACGAAGAGGAAGACTAAAATTTGAATTTTTTTTTTTGTGAAAAGTGGTATAAGTCATCAATTTTGTTTTTTTTGTGCCAAAAGATATATGTATTTTTGTTTTTCTTCCAAATAAAAAGTTTACAACATGATTATTAACAATTTGTTTTTATATGTATTTTAACTATAATAAAGTCATATTTTGTTTTTTATTTAATAATATCTACATTTGTGGAACACGATAATACTTGTAAATCCAGTTTCTCAATAATTCACCTTTCAGGAGGAGGAGGAAAATGTCCAGAACTAAATGTTCCCAACATACGAACCCAATACGTATATTGGAATAATCCCAATAGATTAGTAGAAAGAATGAAACTTTTATTAGCTTCAAAACAAGCAGGCCACATAGGTTTAGATGACGAATTAATTAGAATAGAGGAAACTTTACGAGATGCAGATATTATTGTATAAATATTAAACATTAAAAATTCTCCTTATTAGTTGCAAAATGGTTATAGACAAGTTTGGATCTCACGGAAGTAAACCTATGCACAACCATTTTAAGAAAAAAATCTTAACGCATATTAAAAATAATGTGCCTTTACTAATAAAAGACGGTATACTTCATGTTGAAGGATCTTATAAGTGTAAAACATCTAACAAAATATTTAAAAAATGTGGAAAATAAATTAAACCAAAAATATGAAGAATATATTAATCAAAAATTATTTATTTTTGATGACAAAGTTGATGCAAAACTATCAAAGTGTCGGAGTTTACTTTTGATAATTTTTTTATTAAATTTGCATGGTGGGATATATATATTCTAAAATGGAAATTCTAAAACAGCTTATAAATTTCCGTGCAATGGAAAAATTAAAAGCATTTCATACAATGTTACAGACTTATTACTTGAAACTAAAATTAATAATGAGTCAGTAGTATCATTGATGGGGCAGAGTGTTTCTTCGAATGATAAGTTAACATTTTCGACTTTAAAAGAACAAAAAAACTCCACAGAAAGTGTCTGTTGAAATTTTACTGGAAATTAATGAGTACTAAACGAGGTATTGTTGATGCGCTGCACAAATTTGCACGGCACAATTTTAAACGAAGATGTGTCGTGGTGAAAGGTTTAAATGATTTAATTCAAGCGGACCTTGTTGAAATGATTCCGTACGCAAACGAAAATAAAGGATACAAATATATATATTAACAGTTATTAATGTCTTTTCGAAAAGAGCCTGGGCTGTGCCAGTTAAATCAAAATCCGGAAAAGATGTTAGCGATGCAATGAGAACTGTTTTCAAAGATGACATAATTCCAAGAAATTTGCAAACAGATAATGGAAAAGAATTTGACAATAACGAATTTCAAACCTTATTGAAAAAACATAATATAAATCATTATTCTCCGTATAGTGTTAAAAAAGCGAGTGTAATAGGACGTTTTAATCGTACTTTAAAATCAATTATGTGGAAAGAGTTTAGTTATCAAGGGTCATACGAATGTATTGATATAATAAATAATTTAATTATCAAATATAACAATACAAAACATAAAGCAATACAAATGAAACCCTTTGAAGTAAATAAAAAACATGAGAAAAAATTACTAAACTCCGTTTATAATCAAGTTAAAATTGCTGGACCTGCACGATACAAAGTTGGTGATTATGTTCGAATAAGCAAATACAGGTCGATATTTAAAAAATGATATCAACCGTCGTGGACTACAGAAATATTTAAAATAATAAAAATACAACCAACATCTCCGGTCACATATTTGTTGCAAGATAGAAATGGAGAAGACATAGACGGCGCTTTCTAAGAACAAGAAATTAACGTACAAAATATCCTGACACATATCTGGTGGAGAAGATTTTGCGTAAAGATAAAGATAAATACTTTGTAAAATTTGATAATAAATTTAATTCTTATATAAATAAAAAAGATTTATTGTAATCTTTAGTTTTGTTATAATTTAATGTATATTTATTACAATAAATAATTGCTATGAAACATTAGTTTAATAACACATCCTCCACAGTCAAATCCATCACATTTCCCATCACCAAGCCCCCAAACCTCGCCTCATAAACTTGAACAAACATTCCACGCGCTTCTGACGTTAGAAACGAAACGGTGGCTCATGCCTGCGCCAGAACCGGTGGCTCTATCACGCTTCTGACGTCAGAAGCGAGACGGTGGCTCGTGGCTGCGCCAGAACCGCCGAATACTAACTACTGATAAGCCTATGCCGTATAGTATTACGTATCGTCGTTTGTGCTTATTTGATCTATTTCTAAAAAATGGTATTCGGAGTCGTTATTTTTATATCCGCTTTCAAATTCTATGTAAAATTCTTCTTCTTTGTCTGGGTCTATTTGGTCACTATCATTGGATTCTATTTTATAATTTTGTTTGATTTTTTTTGTCGGCATGTGTTGTGTGATTCTCGTTTATTGTGTCATTGTTATTGGTTTGAAATTTCTTCTTGTCTGCATACCGTTATAAACATTTTTTCTTGCAAAACTTCTATTTTGTTTAGTTTGTGCTTGTGATTGTTGTATTGATTGTACAGGTCTATGTATCAACTTCATTTTCTTGGTGGTATATAGAAAGGGGAATATAACTTGGTCCTATTGATTTTAAAAGTTGTGAATGATGTTTGAAATTAAATTCATTACTTAATAGTCGTTCACATTGTTTTAGTGTTTGAGGATTTTTTACAATACATGCTCCTCTGATTGTTATTGTTAAAAGTGTTTTAAACTTAGCTATTATTACTTTTTGATTTCTGTAATAATGGCATTTTTCTGAAGCTGGCTACATTGTGTTAAAAATATTTTATTTTTGTATTTAGAGAATTTCTCTATAACAAATTTAGTGCACAGTCAGAATCGTTTGTGAGTATTAGATCTATTATTCCTATAATTAATGTTTCCGGCTTACTTTTATCAGTAACATTCCTTATGAGATGAGCATTAAGATCCTCCCAACTATTGAATTTATTTTCTGCAAGGAGTTTTGCAGCTTATTGAACGAGTTTATTTTTTAGCCCAAATAGATAAACTTTTTGGAGTTATGATAATTTGACTGTGCTTAATGATGCTATTACATCATCCACAGCCGATAAAAAGTTATTTGAGTCTTTAAATTCCCGTCATATTGTGGGATAATGCGATTTTAATTTTTTTTGCAAATTAAACCATTGTAAATAATTGTAATCTGCTTGGGGTGAGTTTAATAGAGTTTATATTTTGTTTTGTGACTAGTAATAATACCGTGTCATTTAAATGATCCTCAGAGCTACTTGAATCTGAGTTAGTGTTATTCATAAGTTTGTATGTGTGGGATTGTACCGGTCCCTCGATAGATATGGCTTTCTATTCGGTGCTGCCAAGAAGACTGCGGTAGTGAGATCAGTGACAGCTTTTGGTGAAGTGACTTCGTGGATAGGTACACAAATAGAGCTATGTAGGACTTGGTCGAGTATTGTCCACGTCCTGGTGTTGACCTGCATCGGTCTGGCATAATCGACTCCAGACCGCGAAAAATGTCAGCTGGGGTGATTCCAGCGGCCGGCATCTAGCCTATCAGCTGGTTCTCAAACTGTGGTTGGCGACGCCTGTATAGGTCGCAGGCTGGAAGTAGTTGTTTCACAACAGCTCGTCCACGAATGACCCAAACATGTTTCTGTAGCTATGAAAGGCCAGGTCGGCGATTGAAACATAAGCGTAATGGACAAGAGCCGACTTAGGTATGATGATTTAGGCAAAACTGGCGAATGCTTTCCGAGTGGCGAGATTTTGGCATTCTCGAGACGACCACCCACACAAAGGACTCCGTGCTCGTCGAGGAAGGGATCGACCGGTGATGTTTACGGGATCGGTCGCCAGCTTCTTAGTTACTCGACCTTGGTGGCGAATGAGAACTCTTGGGCTCAGACGCATCCTGGTGTCAGCAATCGTAAAACTGCACGTAAAAAAGTAGTTCGAATTCCTTGTCTATCTGTGCGGACATGGCCTGCGCCTTTGGAGGTCCTTATTCTCCGCGGGACTCAGGCAACTCTGGTGATGACTGGGTTATCTGCGCTGGAAACGTGTCCCCATTTGGGTTTAGGTAGAGTAGTTTGGATGAAAGAGGCCCTGATTGTGTCGAAGGTTTTTCATCTACTTGGATATCCAAAAATCCAAGAGAATGTGACAATGCTGTCGGACCACGCAAATATCGGGATATCTGCGAGGCGTGGGGATTACCTCACGTCCATGAGTACTCGAACTAGAAGCTGTGCAGCGGAATGCTTCAAACGTGACCGGAGCTACCTTTATCTTAGCGTTGAGTAGGGTCGTCTGGTATGACCCATCTATGTTAGTATTACGGAGGTATACTACGATACCGTACTCTCTGGTGGACGCATATGCAAACCCATGGAGTTTGACGGCGGTGTTGGCTGAAGACAACTGTGCTCTTCTTGTTATGCGGATGGTTGAGATTTAGCCAAGGTTCTTCTGGAAGGAGGACTATATTTCTTATTGCGGTGGAGTGAGTGGCTAATCTCACTCATTCTGGCCACAAGTCTTTCAAGAAGACTTTTGCCATGATGATGACATGACTATTCGTTTTGTAGCAGAGGCTGTGCTCGGTATGATAGAGAGGCGCTCTTGGAGATGGAATTATCAGTATATTATCGACGTAGGAATCACATAGTAGGCAAGTGGTGCCATTGTGGAAGTTCACGTGCTCGAGGTGTGCGAGTTCCTTGAACGAATAGGCGATCCTGTAAGTGCCTGTGTTCAGCCGATAGCTCTGCACTGGCGCTCCTGAATTGTCACTCTTTACAATTTGCTGGAGATCCCGGTTCTCTGGGTGCATGAGAATATGGCGGAATATTTTGACGATGTCTGCACTGAATACGATCCAAGGATGGCTCCAATTCGTAATCAGTAATGAGATTATTCTGGAGGAGAGGCCCCTCAGATAAAAGTATTGGTTAAGTGACTGTCCTTTGGCGTTGCGATAAGAAGAGTCAAACACCACTCGCAGATTACTTCATCTTGCCCCAGTTCAAACGTCGGCGCGGTGAAGAAGATGCCAGGTAGAAATCCTTGAAGGTGCATCGGTGTCTTCCATATGTCCGAACTGACAATAGCCCACATAGATTCGTGGATTTTCTTGCAGATGTCGCTCGAGAGAGAGAGAGAGAGAGAGAGAGAGAGAGAGACCGAACTGCCTGGACGCGATTGTCCCCGGTAACGAGGTTGGAACAGCATGGAATTCATCCACAACACAAAGCGTCCGTTGGCGTGTCGTTGGTAGATAGGAGTGAAGTGCTCTTCGCACTCTTGCTCCTCTGGAGAAAGCACTGTGGTTATCATCAGAAGATCTTCGATCTTCCAAAATCGGCAGACAGGCGACCTTGGAAGAGCTGGTTCTGTCCATGGTTTCGGAAATGACCCAGCCCAGTGCGATGTTGATTGCTACCATTTTGGATTTGGGAACTGTATACCCCTAAGCGTATTAGAGAACTAAAGATTCCGGCTCCAAAAAGTCAGGTCAGAGAGCTCGATGGTTGGTACTAGCTTCAGGTCCAAAAGGTAAACGCCCCTCTGGGGTTGGTGAGTCGTCAGGCGCGGTAACACGTAGGCAGGGACGGCGTTGAGACCGGTTTTCGACTCGAGAAGTGCTCTTGTCTATTTGGGGACAGGGCGGTGACTAGTGCCGTAATCAGTAGGACGGTGGTTCGTGCCGTTCCATCGCGCACATAATGCTGGTGATCGTGACGGTGAAGGGTGGCATCACGACACTCAAGGTGTGCACCGTGGTCGGGTTGGCGAGGTTCTCGCACTGTGCTTTCGTGTAGCAGTATGCCTGCTTACATTTGATGCTGGTTTTCTTTGCTGGACACGCTTTGCCATGGTGGTATACACAGCAATTGAGGCAGATTCGCTAGGCTTCGGTTAGTCGTTCGTGTGGAGTTTTCTCCCTGAAGGCGCTGCAGGAAAAGTTGGGATGATAGTCATCACTGAAGGAGCAGACAAACTTCTGTTGATCCGCGGAGGATTGATGTGAGCGATATCTGGTACTTGTGCTCAAATACATCTCACATTCGTGGTCAGGTCGACGCGTCGAAGGAGCACAAAGACGAGGATGTTGTCCCATTGGTCTTCAGGACGACCTAGTTGACATAGTGCACGGATCTCATTATTGGTTGGGTCGAGCAGGTAGCGCATGCCACGTGCAGATAACTTTTGAATATTTGGAAGGTCGAATATCATTGACAGTTTGAATCTAGACTACGAGATGCTCGTTCCGGTACCTGGTGCAGACTGCATTTCATGCACTTTGGAAGTTTGCACCCGTAGTGGCGATGTTCTTCACCAGGAGCGATCTTTCACTCTTCAGAACATGCTTTAGCAGGAAGAGCTTCTGGACCTGCAACGTCGGTGCGGTTAATGACGAGGCTTTCTGAGATGTTACGGAAGGACTCCATTCTAGATAGGAACTCGAGAATTCTGACAGAGGTGTGAGTGGTAGCGATGTTGATGACCGAACTGCTGGTTAGTGCGGCATTCGGTTTGAGTTCTAATAGAATTTCGAGGCCTTGCAAATACGAGCACTTGATTTTGTAGTACTGTTCTTCCTTGAAGTACTTATGGTCAGCTGCGAAATCGTATTGTTGGGCTGTAGTATACTTTTCTCAATATGCGACCGAATATCAACTAGAATGTTCACAATCCTTCTTCGGAGTTCATCCTGTTGACGAAGTATTGCCTCGGCTATGGTGCAGTCTTCGGGATGCGGAAACCGTTTTGATGTGAGAGCACTGCTTGTCCAGCGGTCGACTTTGACCTAGATCGCAGAATAATATACATGAGGAATAAAGCACATAATTTGAGTATTTGCTATTTATGCATATGACAAAATAGATGTTCTGAGAATTTGAAACAATAATATTTATTAATAACGTATTCATATTCTGAAACTGATAAAATATTTAACAAACCACGAATGTCATGGATCATAACAAGCCTTAGATGTCTTAAAATCCTCGCTCTACGAGCACATATTTCAAACCGACGTCTGCCGCAGTATAATAATCCTAGGCATGTTAATAACTATCAACAGTGGACAAGTCAAATTGTAATAAATAATGTTAAAAATTCAATGATTAGTTACTAATTTATTGTGAATAAAATAGTTTACCTCCCGGGAATGCTTATTACAGCATCGCGCTCATGACATAAAAATGAGATTCGTGCTCTACCATTATTTTTTCACTAACACTCATTAATTTATGTATGTTTTCACTTTCTTATGTAATATTGTTAAATTTTGACTATATCATAATACTCTATTGAAGGATAAGATGAATTATCTGAATCATAATCATTGTTTATATTTATTTATTTATTTTTTTATTTATTTATTTATTGCACTTCTTAATCGAGGAGTTCGCAATGTCCTAGACGATATATTTCTTAACCTGCTTCTTATATAAATATAGAAATTTTATATTCTAAAATATCTTAGTTCAATATATTTGAGAATAAGAACACCTGCAATGTTCCTAACTTACTTATTTTTATTTTGAAATATGTACAATTCTTTAGAATTTACAAAATTTCCAATAAATCCATTTTTAACTTGTAATTACATATTTGGGATTTAACGTTTCGAATATGGAAGTTAATTGCGAGAAAAATTATCATGGAATAATAAGGATATTTCGTCGCTAACACATACTGCGAAAAGTCAGGTTTTGTGGCATAGCAAATTACTGTCCCTTTATAAAAACGTAATTTCATACTAAGCACGTTATTACGAATTAAGTTTGACTGTTACATGTATTGATATCTCTACGGACGCTTGCGGTACTATGATATTCAATGTTGCACCCTGGATGTCGCTTGAACGGAATACTTTCCTAATTTATAAATGAGCTTCACTTATCTGTCTACGTTAATATGCAGGAAGTTAATATTAATATACACCCGAAAATTAAGGTTAGACCTCATTAAAACAAACAACTGTTCTTAGTTCCAATTTTCTATTTGGTTCCTCCGGTTCGTAGTTATTGGAGTCCTTTTGTTTTCGAAAAATCGTCATATTGTAAGGGCTATGGAAAATAATAAAAAAATCAAAAGTACCTTCGTGCTCTCTAAAACATTTGTATTTATAATTAATTTTTTTTTTCAAATAACAAAATGGCGATTGATCAAAAATTTCAAAACAAGATTTTTTGATATCCGCTTCATCGATTTTCGAAGGTTAAACTTTTTGAAATCTTTAAACTATCTTCTACGACATTTGTCATAAACATCTTTTTCAATCTATCCAAATAAGTCTTTATTCATTTACTTGACTTAGAAATCTGTTATTTTTGTCTGTAACGACTTAATATTAACACCACGTATATAACCAATGGATTGGCCAATGCTTTACCCTCTATGTGTTTGGCCGCGAACTTTTCGCTCGTAGAGATTAGGAACCTTCGTACTAGTTAATTCCAATCTTATCTTGCAATGTAATATTTTAACTTAAAATAAAGTCCATTCAATAGTTGCATTTTATAATTTACAACAGTTTTGATTTACGTAACTTGACTATAATAATTGAGAATAATATATGTAACTACCATTTATATCAAATAATACATTTAATATTATATGACTTATTTAACATTCAATTTTCTTTTGTATTTTAAAGAAAACTTTTACTGTTCATAGTAGTAGTTATTTAGTCATTAAATTTTGACGTCAAGTACGATAGTATCTATACAAAAATATTTTCTAGTTGTTTTGTACCCGGATATTGCTGTTTCTTGTATTATACATAATTAATAATGATTTATTTTAGGTATTTTTTCATCCGTATTATGGATTCTTAATGAATTTGTATAATTCATACCGTATATGTCAATTTTCAAGAGGTAGCACGTCATTTGAAATTAATTTCTTTCCTTCAATAGGTAAGTACCTTGTGCATGGTAGTAAACAATTGTATTCAATTATCGAAAAGATATTACTGAGATGAGGGCTATTCAGTGTTCATACATAATGAATAAAACAGATTTTTTATGCATATTCCGATTGCTTGTGTGTAAATATTACCTTTTATATATTTTATTTTACATTTATTTTGTTTAATATAGCGTAAAGTAAACTCTTGTAAATAAAAATTGTCATTTAATGGTATAAATTTAAAATATTGATTGGAAAATACGACTTGGTCAATTTTTGGTGAAACATTTGATTCATTTTTACACTTGATAATAAATTACATAATTTCATAGTTGTAAAAATCTTTATTTGTTCGACAAAAAAGTACCTGATATCTTTTATATCAGTCCCTGAGTCACTTGAAAAACTTGTTTCAGAGTTAATATATTTCCTTGTAATTGATTTTAGTGACTTATACCAACCGTGAAATTCTTCGAAAATTATTCCCGATTTACACAACTTTAGTAAGTCTGTTTTTTCAAAATTGATATTAGCAAAATTTTTATATATATAATTACTTTAATTTGTCGGGATTATCATCTGCTTTATTACCATTTTGTCTCTGTCCTGCTGCTATATTTATAACATCATACTCTTTATCTAAATAATTGCACCATATACTTTCCTCTTGACATTGTAAAAACATACAAAACCAATCTAAAACACATGACTCTGACAATATTATTATTTAAGGTTATTGCAAATCATTTAGAAAAGTCCTAATTGAGACGAAATCAAATAATACTACTGGTTAAAATAACCCAGTTTATTTAGTCAGTTTTTGCTGCACCAAATATTGTACAAAATCTTAACGTAAGAAGCATGCTTGTGACTTGTACACTTTTGAGTGTACAAAATATGAGCTAAATGACTTGAACATATTTGTTTTCTTTATTATAAACAGATTTCCGATTAGAAAACGACTTGGTCAATTTTCACATTAAAAATAGGTATCATGCAAGTGATATGAGCAAAAAAACTGAAAATTAAAAAATGACACTCAAATTTTTGTTGTAAACGGACTATATATATACCGTGAGTATTTTTTAACGTAAAACATTGGGTTTGTCATATCCATGGTTACGACTAGACATTTGATTGACAGCAATGTATTTGCCCGTTCCATTTAAAATGAAACATAGGCAACGAATTTGACATTTGATAAGACGTCAATAGAGGTTAATTTTGTTTAAATAATTATACCTGCATTCTAAATTAAAATTAGTTGTAGAAAAAATATAGTGTGCACCTTGTGCCCGAGTGGTTTTTTGACTCGGCTAAATTTCTTACAATATTTAAATATAATACTTCTGTCAGATTCGTTCCTTATGTTTCATTTTAAATGGAACGGGCAAATACATTGCTGTCAATCAAATGTCAAATCATAACTTATAGGAAAATTCAACGGTTATCTGTCATATTGACAAGATGTTATTAGAGGTTAATTTTGTTTAAATAATTATACCTGTTTTCTAAAAATTAAATTTAGATGTAGAAAAAATACTGTGTGTACCTTGTGCCCGAAATATGTTTAGTGCTCTCGAGTGGTTTTCTGACTCCGCTAAATTTCTTACAATATTTGAATATAATACTTCTGTCAGATTCGTTCCCTATGTTTCATTTTAAATGGAACGGGCAAATACATTGCTGTCAATCAAATATTAAGTCGTAACCATGGATATGAGAAACCCAATGTTTCACGTTAAAAAATACTCACGGTATATATATACCGAGAGTTTATTTTATCAGTAAACATAGGGTATATCATTGCCATAGTTACGATATGAATGTTTGACAGCAATGTCAATTGAAGCGTTTATTTTATGAGTAAACATAGGCGTTTAACATGGGAAGCAATTTTTTGTAAATACAAAGGCTGGTAGTGTCTGGCAAAAATAAAGCCATGCTATTGAACATGATAATAGTACATTACATTTTGTACATTATTTAATATTAATTACTTTAATATTAATACATAAATTGCAATAAATTACAAAAATTGTCAAATAAATAATTATTTCAGTTTTTGATTATGCAATATGAAGAGATTTACTAATGTCTCCGTAGCGCAGTGGACATAACAGTAGCGTCTGAAATTTTTGGTTGGGGTCGATTCCCTATTGCGGTAATTATTTTATTTTTTTACATAAAAATTGTTGAACTTTTAAAAATCAGTTTATATTTCCATATTACAATAATTTAATATTAATAATAACATTGTAAAAACTAAATAGAAAATAAGTGAGAATAATTGATTGCAATAATCAAAATATTGATACAATAATAAAGCATTGTATTTCCTGTGATATTAATAAAAATAACTGAAATATAATAAATTTGTTTAGATATTATGTCTTTACTGTACTTATCAAATAAAATACAATGCATTGTTATTACATCAATATTTTGATTATTGTAATCAATTATTCTCAATTGTTTTCTCTTTATTTATTACAATATTATTATTTTTAAATGATTGTAATATAGAAATACTGAATAACTGATTTTTAAATGTTCAATAATTTTTTTGTAAGAAAATAAAATAATTACTCCAATGGGGAATCGAACCCGAGCCAAAAATTTCAGACGCTACTGTTATGTCCACTGCACCACGGAAACATTTATAAATCTTTTCATATTGCGTAATAAAAAATCTGATGTGGTCAGCACATGTTGTCCTCCCGCCAATTACATGTTTAAAATAGCATTGAGCTTTAAGTAAAGTTTCACTTCCGATTGATCGTTTGTAAACAAAATCTACTTTGTTGTTCCAATAAATAGAAAAGTTTATAATACAAAATTTTAGGGTATATTTTATTATGTTTTTCCTGAAAAATCTGTTAGAGCTTCAAATTAATTACTACATCCGGTTTATCATATATAGTCAAAATCTAATATGTTGTTTCAAATTATATAAGAGTATTAAATACCAACTTTGCGAACTTTTGGATAATTAATATATTTTAAGGAAAAATCGTCACACACACATTATTGTCAAAATCATCACCAACTTCCTTATGCTCTAAAACGCAATCTGTGTAAATTCTTCGCCGTACATTATTCATTTCGTAAATGTGTAGTTGCAATTTATTATTTGACACTTTGAAATCACGTTCTTATTGAGAGCTGTTTGATATATAATGCTGCAAACATCAAACTTGAATCGAATTATCCTGTATATCTAATATTTATGTATGAAGAAAAATATATTATTTTTACAAACCTTAATTTTATTAGAATCATATTTAAACTATTAAATTCTTCGTAACACGGTTTCATTATTAATTTTAATGAAAATTGCTGCGTGACAGTGACATTTGTTTAAATATGTCAAATTTGTTATTAAAGTATTGTTTTTGTTTGACGCAGAGGCAAAGTGATGTACAAAAATAAATTATTTTATAATATAATATAAAGTTATTTCAAGTTATTTACTAAATATTATTATCGTAGAATTGAAGATTGTGCCATTATATTCAATTTATATTGGTAAAAGTTGCTAAAAAATTATATTCAATGAATTTTTTACAAGAAATACTGTTAAAAGCTTGTATAAATGATACTTCCGGTTATCCGATATACACTCAAAACTAATGAGCTCTTCCCACATTAGCATAGAATAGATATACAAAATTTCAAATTTTTCTGATTGATAGTATTTGAGTAATCGTGTCTACATGATCCACACACACAGACACACACACAGTCACACACACAAACACACACACACACACACACACACACACACACACACACACAGACACACATACATACCTACAGACATCATTGTAAAAATGTTAAAATCGGATTCTGGGGACATCAAAACTTGCTTATTCACTAAAATCTCTATATCCAATTTTTAGTACGATCCCTATACCTCCCTTACCTAGGGTAGAGGGAGGTAAAAATTGAAACAATTATTTATTTGACAATTTTTGTAATTTATTGTCTTTTTTGCAATATTATTAAAGTAATTATTATTAAATAATGTACAAGATGTAATGTACTATTATCATGTTCAATAGCATGGTTAAATATTTAGCCGGACACTTTGTATTAACAAAAAACTGCTTCCCATGTTAAACGCCTATGATTACTCATAAAATAAACGCTTCAATACATTGCTGTAAAACATTCATACCGTAACTATGGCAATGATATACCCTATGCTTACTGATAAAATAAACTCCCGGTATATATATATATATATATATATATATATATATATATATATATATATATATATATGCCGTATTTAAAGTCCTGTGCCTCTAGTAGTGCAAGTTAAAATTTTATTAAGTTGATTATCGCTATTACATCGAGTGTAGAAAATTTTATTGCAACTTAATATCTATCACAATATAGTAAAGTGTCTGTACAAACTGTTGTGTGTCAGTGACGTCTGAACATTTATAATAATAAATAAACCTGGTGATTTAATATAAAGTATTTGATACCACCAAGTTCATAAAATAATAGTGAATTAAACTTGCTAGCCAGTATTTTGATCTAACTGCTCCAATAAGCATAACCTAGATCTTTAACAAATAATTCATAATAACTTGTCGTCGCAATCTCTGCAAGTTTAAGTAAGTTTGTCTTCATCTTACTCAACTAACGCCTACCAATGTATAAAAATATCGCTCATCATGTCTCTGACTTTTAAAAAATGTAGTGAATTTATCAGTGGAAACAACTTCATAAAATGTGGTGTTTGCAGTTCAACATTCCATCTTGCATGTACTAAAACTGCACAAAACGACTTCCGCACACTTCGTTAAACAAAAAAATGGACGTGTGATAGTTGTACTACATCATCTGAAAATGATAATAATTCGGTTTTTAATACGAGGAATCGTTAAAATTTGAAAACGTTATCTCTGAAATCAATGAGCGTAACAAACGAGCATCTAATCTCATTGTATACAATGTACCTGAGGATAACAACCGGGATAAAAAAACTATATCTGAGTTAATTTCTTTTGCTTTAAATTAGGGCTGTCAAAATCTGCTGAAATTGCTAACCGGTTAACCGTCGGTTTACAGACCGGTTAACCGAAAAACTCAATAACCGGTTTCAAGTCAATAACCGGCCGATTTTAACCGGTCAGAAAAACCGGTTTTTAACCGGTCAAAAAACCGGTTTTTAACCGGCCAAAGAACCGGTTTTTACCCGGTCAAAAACCGATTTTAACCGGTCAGAAAACCGGTCTTTAACCGGTCAGAAAACAGGTTTTTAGCCGGTCGGAAAACAGGTTTTTAACCGGTCAAAAATCCGGTTTATAACCTTTAATTTGGTGCATGTTCAAAAGTTTCCTCAAAACGTATCGAGTTTTAAGGGCGCCGTTAACTTTTTGGAAACATCGTACTTCTTCTTTGGGAAAAAATTACGGTAAACTTTGCAGAGTTTCCCTGTGTGCACTAAAATCTTGACAATTTATTGTTTAGCAATGGTATATGATATACGTATATATGGTATGCGAGCAATATCTTCGATTATTATTCATATTTCACCAACTCCGTATTGATTCGGAAGGTTGTTGAAATGCTGTATATAAAATTGTTTTTGATGTTGTTCATATAGATCATCGTGTCTAATACAACTTTAAAAAAATTTTGTCATAAATTTTAATTATTACTGTATATTCAACGATTGCTGAAGATGGGCTTGCCCTAAGCCCGAAACGTCCGTAATAATAGTATATTACATCCTAGGTGGGAAATGTTTCATTACAGCCGAGGGCTTACGTATATTACCGAGAGGCGAAGCCTCGAGGTGAGATAAGCGCGAGGCTGTAATGAAACTCCCACCGAGGTTATGTATCTTATTTTTTTCACAATCATCCTCATTTTAAATCAATAATTTTCAAAATAAATCAAAGAGTTATAACCTTTAATTTTATTAATATTTTTTGACAGCTCTCTTAAAATTTGTTTTAACCTACTTTATTATAAGAATCTATGATAATGTTGCTAAAGTAAAAAATTTTTGCAGAGTAGTCACGTCATCAAAGTTTGTAACTAGATAATGACGTCACGAAATTAGTAGGTTTACATGGTACACTAATTTAATTTTAGAAAATAGTTGTATTTACCTGCGATGCTAAATTTATGTAATCAAGTTAATTTATTTAACCTTCGGATGCCCAAAACGGGGTCAAAAATGACCCCAATACTACATTTTTTAAAATAACTTTGTCAAATTCGGTGTAATTGTTTTGAATTTTTTTCTATGTGTTTCAATTTATTTAGTGGTCATTATTTCATACAAATTTTGACAAAAAAGATTATTGAATTAAAGTATTTGTAAATTTAATAGATGGGGTCACTTCTGACCCCATCTTGGGCATTTATGCCACCGATTTATAATCGACTTTATGCGTATATACTCGTTATTTTTCGCCGCAAAATAAGTCAGAAATGTTTCCATACCCCTACCAAATACTTCTAGTTGTCAGTTGCTCTCAAGCTGGTAGTGTAACGTATTCCTGATAATATTATTTCTGTCATGTCGCGAAGATATTTATCTCAGCGTGAATTAGAAGAAGAAGCAGCTAATATTGACATTGATAATTTTGACGCAGAAGATGTACCAAGTGAAGATGAAGATTACTGCTATGTTTATTATAAATATTCTTGTCCTTGAAAAAGAATTACTTCAAGAAAAGAAAACGCTACTAGGTACTATGCGGCAGAATCGGCGTGAAATTCCGAAAGATCTACTACCCAACAAAAACAAAGAAGTTTACTCTAGCAAATTTTTATTTTCTGAGAACATGACAATGACATCGTACGTCCCAAAGAAAAATCGTGTTGTGGTACTTCTTTCGACACAACATGATTCAGCAGAAATCTCAGGAGAAGAAAACTTATTCAAGCCAACTATAATATTGGACTACAACAGTCGAAAGGGTGCAGTTGACAATATGGATAAAATGGTGAAGGAGTACGCTTGTAATCGAAGCACCAGAAGATGGCCTCTTGTCATATTTATGAATTGTCTGGATATAGCAGCTATCAATTCATATATATTGTATAGAATTAAATATCCAGACTTTGGTAAAGGCAAAACTTGTGCCAGGCGACTATTTCTGAAACAACTTGGCTTAGAATTAGTACGTCCTCAAATACAGAGGCGTGTGGACAAAGGATTTCTAGGTATTCCCAAGAGTATTCAAAACGCAATAAGTACCGTAGTTGACATTCCACAAGAATCAAATATGGCTCAACCAAAAAGTGCTTCCAAAAGGGGAAGATGAAAACTATGCTCCAGAGGAAATGACAGGAAATATTCAGATAAATGTGATCAATGTAAATTCTTTTTCTGCCAAGATCATATACAGGTAACAACTGCGAAAGTATGTACAAGCTGTAACAAATAATTATGAGCTTAATATTACTAGAATATTTTTTAATTTGTTATATTTTAAGAAAAACTATGTAAATAAGTTAATAAATGTGTTTGAACTTCATATATGTTTAGAATACATTTCCATTTATATTTATGTATGTATTTAATAAGTTTTCTTCAATAAAAACGAAATAAGTTAAATAACATTATTATTATAGTAAAAAAATTAAAAATTATTGTAAAAAACTTGGGGTCAGATTTGACCCCATTTTGGGAAACATTTTAACAAATAATCTTTTGGGCATCCGAAGGTTAATAGTCGAATAATAATTGAATATTATTGTAAAATGTAATATATTTCCAATTTATGGTATTGAAAATTCGGTGTAGGGCACACCGAGTCGGGTTTCAGAAGGAATACGGGGAGTGAATGAAGCACTTGATGAAAAATAAGAAAATTAATGTTAAATGACATTGAATATATTTTTAAAACAATTGATTTGATTTTATTTAGATTTACAATTCTGTAGTGTTATAGAAAAGTAAAGAGTAGCACTATAAATTCGATTTATTGAAAATATTTAAAAATATATTATATTTGATTGAAAATACTCCAATAATACAATTTACAATTATTGAAATTAACACAAACTAAAAACAGAAAAGTAACGAACTAATGACAGCAGACGCTTGACAATTCCGGAAGAAACATGTCATGTAAACGTTTAAATATTGAAATCCAATAGTACCAACATGTGGTGAAAAAATGAACTACAATTATTTTAAATAAATTAAAATTCATTGAAAACATTATGTTCGCCTTTGAAATAATTGTAAATTTAATTAAAATGTACTTTACTTATAGTATGCAAAAAATAGTATTTATTTTCTTCGTTTTCCTAAACATATACAATACTACAGTGTTTTTTCATTTTGTAATGAAATGATGACGTAACTACTCTGCCTAAAAATTTTTACTATAGGCAACCTCTACATAAGCATTTCCAACCCAAGAGATGGAAGTAAAATCTGTTATTTCCGACCTAAGAGAATGTCATTAAAGTTAAGAATGACGAATTTCCCAACATCCAAAAGGTTAGGAATCGGTATATTACTATAATGATTGTGAATAAAGAATTTTACAATACACGTGAACCATTTATGCCTTTTGTTTTCATCTATAAACCATTCAACGCTTAGTCCTTTCACCCCTTTCTTCATTATTAATATCACGACCTTATATTTAATGAGAGAATATAATGAATTTTTATTAAAATTAACTGTTAATGTTGTAAAAATGCCATAGCAGTTAGTAACGAATTGAAATAAGGTGATATTCTTTGTTTTCTATCATCGCTGTGATAGACATGTAACTATGGAAATTCTGAACGTTGATTGGCGGAAAACATATCACGTGACTAATTAATTATTTCCTATTTCAATGTAATTTACTTTTATTTCAAAAATATTAAAAGAAATAATAACATATTAAGGTTGGTAACATTGACAGTTTCAATAAGCATTTGAAACTTATTTATTTTGATATATGGCATTATGTCAAGAGCTATTTAGACGTTAGGTTATAGTTAATTTTTTTTAAAAAAAAAAGAGTGCTATAAACCTTTTAAAAACCGACTATTAACCGGTTAAAAACCGGCTATTGACCGGTTAAAAACCGGCTATTAACCGGTTAAAATTTGGCTATTAACCAGTTAAAAACCGGCTATAAACCGATTAAAAGCCGGCTGCAAACCGGTTAACCGGCTAGCCGAATATTTCATTATTGAAAAACCCGTTTCCGGTTAACCGGTTAACCGAATACTTTTGACAGCCCTACTTTAAATACTAACACTGCGTCTAATGAAATAAACTTAGTGCGTCTAGGCAAGAAAATTAATAATAAACCGAGACCAATAAAAGTTTTCCTAAAAAGTCCCCAAATAGTGCATTCCATCTTAAAAAAGAGTAAAATCATAAATAAAAATGATAAATTTAAACAATTTAAAGTTGCTAACGACCTTACACCAAAGCAGCGTGAGCATCTTATGCTCACGCGGGAAGAATTAAACAATCGCGTAAAATCTGGCGAAACGGATATAACCATTAAATACAACAACGGTATTCCTAACATAGTGAGTTCAAAAAACTAAATAATAACTTATCTATTTACTACCAAAACTTTCGCGGTTTGAATACTAAATTGCAAGAACTTTATTTAAATGGTACTTGTCCATTCGACGCAATCATTCTCACCGAAACGTGGTTAGCAGACAATATCTACGACCCTGAATTATTTGATAGCCGATTTGTTGTATTTAGTGATGATCGCAATCAAGAGTCAACTGGTAAGACACGAGGAGGTGGAGTCTTATAGCTGTGAACCGCCAGCTAAGCCCGAGCCTGCAAAGTATCAACTGTGATTCGCAGAATATCGAACATGTGTGTGTCAAGTGTTCCCTCCTATCATCGTCCATCTACATCTTAGCGACTTACTTCCCCCCCAAATCCCCTGTTGATGAATACGAAAAATATTTTGACTCATTGTTACAAACGCAACTTTTATACTCTTCCCCGGTTATTGTACTCGGCGGCTTTAATTTACCGACATTAATAAATAAAAGTATTGATAACATTGTAAATGATAATAAAGTCTCATACTTTTTAAATATTTGTGATTTGTTAAATCTTAAACAATACAATACCATTGTAAACAAAAACGGTAGATTACTGGATGTTGTCATTTCAAATACTGAATGTTCAGTACAAAATTATGTAGAAGCCCTTGTTCCGGCAGCCCTCAACACCCTCCTCTTTCTATTGATGTACTTAACATACAAAAGCACACAAAACATTGTAAACAAAAACTAGAATATTATTATCAATTCAACAAAGGCAATTATGACTTTCTATATGACCTACTAAAAGAGGAAGACTGGTCACCTGTTTTACTAAGTAACAATGTAAACGAAGCGTTATAATTTTTTTACATTATTCTTTATAACATACTTGATAAAGGTATACTTAAAGCTACTTGCCGTAGAAATTCTTTCAAATACCCTCCATGGTTTAATTTTAACATTATAGCTTCAATAAAGGAAAAGGAACACTACAGAAATTTGTACAAAAAAAATAAGCTCGTGTATTATTTAAATAAATTCAAAGAACTTCGAGGTACAGTTAAGAACATTTCCAAAAAAAATGTACATTACTTATAAAAATAACATTGAAAATAATATAGTTAATCAACCAAATAATTTTTGGAATTACATTAGAAGTACGAAAAATAGTCACGACATCCCTACAACTCTATTTCACAACAATAACACATACAACGATGAATCAAGCATTGCCGACGCTTTTGCTAATTATTTCAGTAGTGTATATAAACCAGAAAACTTGTCTCACAACAACAATTGTAGTTCTTCTGTTCTTCACTCAGATTCAATTGAAATTAGCGAAATTACTAAGGATGATATTTCACTTCCAATAAAATCGCAAAAAATACAAAATCTACTGGTCCTGACAATGTTCCTTCATACATTATTAAGGGTTGCTCTGACTCATTTCTCCTACCACTATACCACTTGTTCAACTTGTCATTGAAAACCACTATATTTCCTGACAAATGGAAGGAATCTACAGTTTGTCCAGTATTCAAATCTGGAAAAAGAAATTTAATTTGTAATTACAGGCCAATACTCGTATCTTATCTAAACTCATTTGCTAAAATTTTTGAAAATGTAGTTTCTTAAAAAAATCAGTCTAACACTCAATACTATAAATTTCGAACAACACGGTTTTATATCAAAAAGATCAACAACTACGAACTTAATGGAATTCATTACTTTCACCCATAACATCCTGGAAAGAAAACAGCAGGTCGATGTTGTTTATACAGACTTCGCTAAAGCGTTTGACTCTGTATCACATTACATCTTAATAACTAAACTAGAGAGAATGGGATTTTGTGACAATTTATTAAATTTTATATTCTCCTATGTAGTCAGTATGTTTGTATCAAAGGCCATTGTTCAAGGTCATTCACTCCCACCTCAGGTGTACCTCAAGGTTCTGTACTTGGACCATTGTTATTTTTATTATTTATCAATGACATTGTTGCTGTTGTTCACAATTCTAAATGTTTACTGTTTGCTGATGATCTAAAAATATTTCATAAAATTACAAGTATCACTGATTGTCTCCAGTTACAATCTGATCTTAACAATATCAGTCAATGGGCATTGAAAAATGATTTGTTATTTAATATCGACAAATGTTGTGTGATGACCATTAGTAGGAAAATGTTTAATATAGTATTCAATTATACCATGAATAATTAAACATTGATTAGAAAAACTTTAGTGAAAGTTTTGGGTATAAACTTCAACAAGCTCCAATTTACACATCACTTAGAGTTGCTAATATCTGAAACATATAAAACCTTGGGCTTTGTGCTCCGCTCATCACGCAATTTTAAATATGTAAACACCATATTAAGCCTATATTTTTCATTTGTCCGATCAAAACTGGAGTATGGATGTATAGTCTGGAATCCATTCTATGCAACTCATATAAACAAAATTGAAAGTGTCGAAAAAAGATTCTGTAATTTGCTTTATTACCATTTGTACTACCCATGGCCGAATATGAAATATGAAGACCTGGTAACCATTTTTGATCTCGAACCATTATTAATTCGGCGCAACAAATGTCAATTACTATTTTTAAATAAATTAGTCAACAATTTAATCAGCAGTCCTTCACTTCTCTCTGAACTCAATTTCCATTCCACCCGTTCAACTATACTGTTTCTGTGCGATCTCTCAAGAACAAATTGTCACTACTCCAGTCCAATAAATTCTATGTGCCGATTATTCAATAAATATAGCATTGAACTTGACTTAAGCGATTTTTGCTCTGAATTCAGTGGCAAAATTGATAAATGCTTGAGAAATCATTCGGCTAATTTGTTAAATTACACATATATTTCATGTTCTTATATATTTTTCTTATATTTTTGTATGTCATTAACTTGCTATTATTATTTGTATAATTGTACTAACACTTTTGTTTCTCAATATTCTAATTTAATATTACTCTGTAATTGGGAAATGCTGACCGAGACAACATGGGTGTATTTGGCTGCTTACTAGTGCTGTTACACTGTATCAGTTTTTTTATTACTACCTCTAGTTAATGTCCACCTATTAACTAGCTATGCTGTACTGATGAGCTCTAATAAGAGCGAAACACGTGTCTACAGCTGCATTTGAGCGATAACCATAGGAAAAAATTATTTACAAATTTTGCGCTCAAGAAAAATTATTGTTTTAATATCTATTCTCCGCGAGTGAGGAGTCAAGTTTTGCACATGTGGTAGCAGTATAGTGTGTCTGCAACTTTTTCTCGCAAGTTTTTGTATCGTGCATATGGACTTTTCCCGAATTTTGGGGAGTTAGTACGACTTTTAGTGCCGTGAGCTCAGTGATTTTCACTGCGCGCCTAATCGCGCCACGCCGAAACCAGCCAATCTTGGGCCGCCATTTCTACCCATTTCTATCGAAGCCGCCAACCGTGTTGAACTAGAACATAATCTTCTTGGTCAACAACCACCCCAGATGAGTACAATACTTTGTGTTTTAATCGCGCTAAATTTTCATCATTAAGATTTTTCGTTCTTGTTCTTCTGAGTGCACCTTGTATTGTGCGCGTGCGGTTTAGTACAACTCAGTGACGCCTTTGCAGGGCGCCGTGCAGATACAATTTTACTACGTTTTTGGGTATTAAAAAGTCACTGTGTGATCTCGATACCAATAATTGATCGAAATTATTGCCTAATTCATTTTGAAAATATTTTTGTAGGGCTACTGAATAAAAGCAGTGATATTGTGTTTGTTTTTGTGGCATGCCCTACGCCACTGGATTGTAAATTGTTTAGTTTAAATTCATGTGCACATTTCACCTTCCCCTCTCATCATTTCATTTTTCATTAGATAATAAGTGGGATTTACAATTGTTTATCGTGGCACCGGTTTATTTTTGTTTCAATAAACCGATTTTGTTAAAGTTTATTTACGATTTTGTTTTGAGCGAACCTAATTTCATATGTAATCCCTTTTTAAATTTTATCCTCTGAACCCCCATCATTTACAGCTTTTATCTCTATTTTGGTATTTTGCGTGAATGGGGTTCATTGCTAAAATACCTGGCGCCCTTATAAAAGAAAGTAAGATGCAATTTTTGATTCATAACCCGCCCCTCTCTCTGCTAGCTAGCCGGTGTCGTATTTGGGAGGCCACCTTTGCGGTAAGTGCCCGTTTAATTTACGTTTTGCCAGCTGATGTACTCCAATATTAAATTTTTAATTAAATTTGAAAATAGGTACGTGGTAATATATATAAATAATACTTAATTATTCAAACTGGTAAAGAACTCTACACAAGTAAATGTACATAATATAAACGACAAAAGACAGAAAAAGCAAATGAAAAATTATACAAAATATCTCGATCTGCACTGTAACGGACGGGTGCGTAGGGTGTAGTGAAAATCACCCTCCGTTGACGTACTGAATTAAAACTCAGACAGCCACAGTAAGAATATAAATGAAACTTATACTTACCTGTGTCACTACGCTGACCTGTGCTGACTGTGAAAGGGGTTGACGGGGTTGTTTCACAAATAATTAAATATTTTAGAAAATAATAATGATTATAATTAAAATTTAGAAAAACAATGTTACACACAAAAATAATATAAACAAAATAATATGAACTATGTATTTAATTAATCAAAATTTTGTTCGACTGTTCGCCTCCACGATCGGGCTGAGAATCACTCTCGTCCGTGGATACGAACATTTCCTAGGCTAGTTCAATTGACAACGTTGACACTTTTGCTGGTAATATTCCGCTTTTTCCAATATTCTGCAAAAACACTGAGCGGAAGATCGCCAGCCGCATGTCAGCGATTTGCAACAGTCACAGAGTTCATTCTATGAAAATACTGAATTACACAAATTTTGAGTTCACACACGTGGCTGTTACACTGCCTCCTCCTTTAAACTCGACTATAATAAAAGAATTATAGTTGAGTCTAGCAAGTCAATTGAACTACCCTTGGCTACGACTAAGCTAACTTACAACTACTAACATGTCAGTTTAGGCTACGCGCTGTCGCAAAACGTCGGTGTTGGGTATTGACGTAGCTAGGGTCTCCATCGAGTTCATGGCCCCAGGTTCCCGTTGGTGTATCAGGTTCACCAGGTATCGGGTTGTCATGGCGTCCCACAGGCTGGCCAGGAAAAACCATCTACGTTGCGGTTGGTTATTGGCTGCTCTCCGCAAGCTGAAAAAATTCAGAACATCCGATGCGACGTACCTTAAGACGTGATAGAGAGTGTACAGGAGCATAAATACTGAGAATAAATTCCCAGTATAGGACAGGAATCCCCAAACTTCGGCAGCGGCACTCCAGGCCATCTTAGCAAATTCGTATTTACTAAACACATCGGGCAGATGGAAGTCCTGTCCATCGGTCCCTGCTCCGATCACTCGTCGCGTCATTATGTTCGTTAAGGCACGTCTCTCATTTGGGAAGAGCAGCGTTTGTTGGAATGCATCCATCTCTTGCTGGGTGTATACGCCATGGGCGCTATAGGGGCGATCTTCGTCATCGGTACACTCTCACTAGGGTCGTTGGCGTCGAGGACCATGGGGTCTGGTTGTGTGCGACGCAGGTCCTGGTCTACTTCAAACCATTTACCCTCTAGGTGGTACATAACTGCCAATTGGTTCCCACAGTCGACCTGCGTGCCATGATCTCGAATTATATGAGTAATGGGTGCCATAAATTTGCTCTCGTTCTTGTAAGTAATGGGCAGCTCTTGGTAGCAGAATGATGTTTTTCTGAAATCTACAATTCGTGGGCTACACCTAGTTACATATAATACCTCACCCATTACTTTCCCCATGTGTCCTGACGCTTCCTTTACCAGGCCGGCATCTGTATTTTCGAGGGCCAACATGATACGGTTTTTCAAGATGTTCTCCTTCAAATAACATCTTTTTAGGATGGCGTCATAAACGAGGTCTTTAGTATGCTGTTTAAAGGCAATTTCCAAAAATAGCAGCTTACTAAGAACTTGAGCCATCACGTCCGTGTTCTGGTTCACTCTTCGAGATTTCCTGAAGTAGAAACCAAGAGAGGATTCGGTGATGATCAGCAGGCGGTTCTGCTCGGTGCGCCAAGCTGGTTGGTGGCAGAGCAGCTCCTGCTGCACGAGTCGAAGTGCAAATACCGTATCATGGGCCTCGACGACAACGTATTTCGTGTCCGTCTTGTTCATTGTGAGGATGTTGGCGGGCCCTTCGTACAAGACGTCGAGTCCCTTAGCAGAGCATCGGTCATTGACATCAGCATTCCACACCACTTCACCGGCCATGTCATCAAAACAGTAGAGGTCTGTATACGTACACACGGTCCCTGACCGTAGCTTGACCGTGTTTTCTTCGACGTCGGCGATGGCGGTATAGTCGGACAATCTTATGGTGATGGCTGCGCTGACGACCACATCTTCATATGTGACGCCCTGCTGAGTATAGCGTACACCGGAACATTTACCACTTGGCTGCAGATAACCTGCGATGGTGGTCGATAGCTCGGTAGTGCCGTTGGAGATTAGGCCGGACGCAATGCCCGCTCCTAATCCTGTCAGATCCAGGCGTTCAAAACGGTGGGCTTCTAGGCAGCGTTCTGCCTTTACGGGGAGCACGTACCGGGCTAGGCCACCTGAAACTGCACTGGTATGCGAATGCATACCACAGTGCTCTATTAAATGCTGTACTGTCACCAAACAGTTATAGACGTGAACTTCAGTGTATCGCCTTTCCTGGACTAATTGGATTTTAGAGGTAAACTCCGTTGAATCCTTCTTTGGGTCTCTGCATGCTTGTACGTCCAGCAACGAAATTTTTGTAATTTCCACATCCGGGTCCGCACAGTCGAATGCAATCAGTTCAGCACGTAGCCAACAGTTCAAACTTAAAACTAACAAAATTAAATACTTAACATACATTTTCTGTCTTTACTACACTCGATTTGAACAAATCCACGGGTGGTCAGGGACAGCTCCGCGGCTTCGAGTGGCGTAACGGGATGCTGGCGGAGGCGTATCTTCCTCGACCGTCGAATAGGTTTCCGTGGTTGTCGTGGAATCCAGAGTGTTGTTGGTGGATGGTCGGGAGGTTCCAGTGCCTAGGGTGGTATTTCGGCTGGAATTTCTCTCTGAAACTATAGAATGGTTAGTTTCCTCATGCCTACTTTGTTCCAAATTTGGTACTGTTTCGTTCTGTCTCTCCCCCCAAGGGATAATAGCAGTAATACTCTCTTTTTCGCCTAATTCAGTCGTCTTAGGTGCGTCTTCGTGATCTATTAAGGGTAGGGCGGTTAAGTCGTCAGTAGTCATGTAACAAGGTTTAAGTCTGTTCACATGTACTGTCATTTGTCTACGACCAAAAATTTCTTTTATTACTGCATTTACTTCACGCAGCTCAATTATGCGATACGGTCCTGTCCACTTCTTTGCAAGCTTTGCACTAGTGCCGACATTCACACTCGGTGTAAACAAATAAACTCGATCTCCTACTTTGAGAGTAACATTGGCGCTTTTCTTATTAAAAGTGCGATGTAACCCTATCGATATTTTTGTCTAGTTGTTCTCGTGCCCTAGTGTGTGCAATTTTCAATCTTTGGATCAGTTCACTCGCATAATTGGTATCCACGTCATAACGGGTCTTTAGAGGTCTAAATATTTCATCGAACGGTAATTCAATATCACGGCCATACATTAGAAAGAATGGAGTTTCACCTACCATTGAATGAAAATTACTACAAAACGCTGAAACTGCAAATGGTAGCCATTCATCCCAATCTGTATGATTTACATTGATATAATGCGATAAGATGTCTTTTAACGTTCTATGACTTCGTTCTAGACTCGCGTTCGTCTGTGGTCTAAAAGCTGTCGTGTGTAATCGTTCGATGTTGTGTATGTTACAAATTTCTTTCATCAACTTTGAAACAAAATTTGTACCAAGGTCAGTAAGTAACTGTCTGGGTGTACCGTGTCGTAAAATTATACCTTTTACAAATGTTTTAGCAACGGTAAGGGCTGTTTGATCTTTGATAGGAAAAGCCTCAAGATAACGTGTGGCTGCATCTTGTACTGTTAAGATATACTTATTTCCTGAGTCAGTAGTTACTAACGGACCTACTACATCCATCGCAATGCGTTCAAATGGGCGACTAACAATTTTAAATTTTTTCAAAGGCGCGGGTTTTAAATGAGGAGATGTTTTCCTTTGTGCACACGACACACATTTCTTTACATAAATTTTTACATCGGAACGGAGTTTTGGCCAAAAGAAACGCGAATTTACTTTTTCAAATGTTTTCTCAGTTCCACAATGTCCTGAAAGAGGTGAATCATGGCAGGCCTTTAAAATAAATTTCCTAAATTTTGCGGGTACTACAAGTTGGTCTTCATAACGCCCATCGTCCGATTTACGGTACACCAACCCATCATCTAAATAAAAATCGCAGTTGGGTTCGTCATTAATCTTATCTAAATACGTCATAATTTGCGTGTCATTCCTCTGTTCAGATTTCATGACGTCACGGTCCCATATCACCGGCTCGCATTGTTTGTGATGAAACATGAGACGCACAGGCTTGATACGAGAGAGAGCGTCTGCATTGCTATGTTTCTTACCAGGGCGATAATTAATTTCAAAATCATGCTCCGATAAGAGCAACGACCATCTAATTAATCTATTTGATGGTTCGGAAATATTCATTAACCATTTAAGTGGCTGATGATTAGTATAAACTATAAGCTTCCTACCGTACAAATAACAACGAAAATATTTTACGCTTCATACCAAAGCAAGGCACTCTCTTTCGGTCGTACTATAGTTACGTTCTGCCGCAGCGAGTTGGCGACTCGCGTACGCTACCGGCAACTCATGACCATCATACTCTTGGCATAACACAGCACCTACCGCGTACGCAGACGCATCGGGGCATAAAATAAATGGTTTTTGAAAATTTGGATATTTTAAAATAGGCGATTTTATTAACAAATTTCTCAAATTATTAAATGCATCATCTGCTTCGATCGTCCAAGAAATTTTATTATTTTTCCTTGTCAAACTTGTCAAAGGTTGTGCTAATTTTGCAAAATTTTGAATAAAACGACTATAAAATCCAATTAAGCCTAAAAATGAACGAATTTTTGTGACGCCACGAGGTACGGGGAATTGTTCTACTACACTTATTTTCTCCGGATCAGGTTTCACACCGTCTTTACTCACGATATGACCTAGATATTTTGTTTCACTCATCATAAATTTACATTTATCGGGATTTAAAGTGAGATTTGCATCTCTAAGTCGATCAAATATGAGTTCTAATTTACCTATATGTTCCTCTAAATTATCAGAACTGAAACAAATTATATCGTCGAGGTATACAAAACAGTGACTAACCGTTAATCCAGACAAAACAGTGTACATTAGTCGTTGCCAAGTGCTCGGGCTGTTGATTAGTCCAAAGGGCATTCGATTACATTCAAAACGGCCCCAAGGTACAGAAAAAGCTGTCTTTTCTATATCTCGCGGGTCCATTTCCACTTGCCAGTAGCCTTTTGTTAAATCTAAAGTTGTAAAACGAGCGGCATTTTCAAGTTGATCTAGGGTATCTTGTAAATTTGGAATAGGAAAATAATCTCTCTTTGTAATTTTATTAAATTCACGGTAATCGATACAAAACCAAAATGAACTTTCGCCGTTACTTAATTTCTTTTCTACTAAGACTACTGGAGCAGAATAAGGACTAGTCGACGGTTGAATGATGTCAATCTCGAGCATTTCATCTACAAGTTCTTTCATAACTTGGCGGCGACTAAAAGGTACGCGATACGGAGCGCGCGCCACAGGGACATCAGTGCTTGTGTGTATGCGATGTTTCACGAGCGTAGTCTTACTTAGCGGTTCGTTCTTTGGTTTGAATACGTCAGCATATTTATTTAAAAAATTTTGAAATTTGTCCCGTTCCACATCTGATAAATGATCTAAATTAAATTCATACTGTTTGGTTGTATTCACGGTATTAACACTTTTAACAATTTCTACATCTGCTTCTAGTTGCTCTTCCGCTCCTATAGCTAAATCAATTGGTGTTCGATTTGCTATAACTACATCTTTGTTATTTACATTTAAAATGTTAATAAATACTTTATTTTTTTCAAATTTTCGAACAATTGTTCGAGCAACTAGAATACCGGGCATGTCGAGATCACGCGGCTCTACTACATATGTCATATCAGGCATTCGCATATCAAGTGCAAGTTCAATGACAGCGTTATGTCTCGCGGGAATTTTGACTGTGCCTCTAACACGTACAACAAAATTTTTATTTTCGTTAAGAGTGTCAGTAGACGCCGACTTATCACTATTTGTGATACGCGTCTCTACACTGCACTCTTCGGTCGGTGCTTTCAAATTTAAATTTGGCGGTACAGGATCCGAACATGGTTGATCACAATTTTGTTCATCAACAATACTGCAATCTATGTTATTTACTACTTGATCCTGGGTTCCAAATAAATTATTGAAGCCTACTACATTTCTACTCTTATCTTCTGCTTTGTCAGCAGAGATAACGTGTAAATTCTCGCTTGCATTCTCACTGTTCCTTGAAAACTCTGACACAGTTAAAACTTCGTTATTAATTTTGAATCGATTTTTTCCAAAATCGATGACTACTTTGTTTTGAACTAAAAAATCTATTCCGATGTACTAAATTTCCGGAACCCACTACTAATTCGACACTAGTAACTCCATTACTAGTCAATTGATTCCCAGAAACGTCTACTAATACATCATTTGAGGGTGAGATAGACAAATTTAGTTTTTCAGCTACACTACGTTTCAAAAGCGATACAGCAGCACCGGAATCTATGAGAAACGTATTTTCGATCTCGTTAATTTTGAATTTTACAAATTTTGTTTTATCTCTATCAGGGTCAGCGACCCGCGGAACAATGAAGCGACGTTGATTTAAACTGCCTGACGTTGGGTCGCGGTCGAGACAGTTTTCGCGTTTAAAGGACACACTTTATCATCTGCGCGATGACCAGCCTTAACACAGTTGTAACACAATACTTGCTTTGGTTTCGGACACTTTTTAGATAAGTGGTCAGTACTACCACAGTTAAAGCAACGACCTCTCATATTGTGATATCGTTGGTCAGTGCGTAAATCTGCGTTTTTCTTTGGCGGTGACTTTGGAGAAGAACGCAAGGGTGTAGGTGTTGGTTTCGCGTTATGTTGTGAGTTAGTGACCGCACGAACATGAGCCTTATGAGCATCTGCTTTCGTTTCTTTATATAAACGAGCTAAGACCTCCTCGCAGTGCTCCGCGTAAGATAACGCGTCCTCTACAGTTTCAAAATGCCTAATTCTACTAATTTTGTTTGCCAATTTGGTATCAAGACCCTCAAAAAATTGTTTTATCATCATGGTTTCACGTTTTATGCGATTACGTAAACTCGTCATGTCGTTGTCATCTGACGCCGGAAAAAGTTTAGCTGCCGCAATTTCTAACCGTAAAGCAAATTTTTGAATTGACTCATCCTTTTTTCGAAAAATTTTGAAAAATCCTTTTCAGCTACCGCAAAATCGTGTTTTTTCCCAAAAAGTTTTACGAGCCATTCGCGCATTTCTTTCATGGTAGTCGGTTTTTGTCTAAAGGAAGTGAATAAAAACAATTTTGTGGTTCACCTTTTAATTTTAATTTTATCGCCGTAACTACCTGACTATCTGTCCATCTGTAACAGTCTGCCACAGTCGCAACGTTATCAAGAAAGGCTTCTAGGTCGGAACTACCGGAATAGGTATCAATGCTTTTAGGGCGGACATGGATATAGGGTCTGTACAAGCTTGCCTCGCTGATGGTGAACTAGTTTGGGCAGGTTGTTCGTTAGACAGTGGTGGAATGTACTGCTTAGTTTGGGGTACATTTGGAAGGTGGTATGAAAAAGGTGCAAGGTGAATGTCCAATGGAGGTACACGTGATGGACCAGGCTGCGCGGTATAATAATATGGGTAATAAGGATGCATGGGGAAATTAGTAACTGGAGGAGCGGTCGGATTCTCAGCTGTTGCCGTTGTTGTAGTGGTTGTAAATACCACTTTCGTGGGTGCAGGAGGGTTTGGTACAGTCGTCGTATTTGTCGTCGTGGGTGTATCGTTTGAGTCAACCATATTCACAATTTTATTCTTAAATTAATTCAATCGATCACGTTATGTCTAGTAAGCCCTAATTAACCCTTTACTAGATCCTAACAGACTGCGCCAATTGTAACGGGCGGGTGCGTAGGGTGTAGTGAAAATCACCCTCCGTTGACGTACTGAATTAAAGCTCAGACAGCCACAGTAAGAATATAAATGAAAGTTATACTTACCTGTGTCACTACGCTGACCTGTGCTGACTCTGGAAGGGGTTGACGGGGTTGTTTCACAAATAATTAAATATTTTAGAAAAAAATAATGATTATAATTAAAATTTAGAAAAACAATGTTACACACAAAAATAATATAAACAAAATAATATGAACTATGTATTTAATTAATCAAAATTTCGTTCGACTGTTCGCCTCCACGATCGGGCTGAGAATCACTCTCCTCCGTGAATACGAACATTTCCTAGGCTAGTTCAATTGACAACGTTGACACTTTTGCTGGTAATATTCCGCTTTTTCCAATAGTCTGCAAAAACACTGAGCGGAAGATCGACAGCCGCATGTCAGCGATTTGCAACAGTCACGGAGTTCATTCTATGAAAATACTGAATTACACAAATTTTGAGTTCACACACGTGGCTGTTACAGCACACTGTATGTTATATAAATTACACATAACATATATACGTGACTTGCACCGAATATTAGAGTTATATAGAGGAAGGTGAAAGCTGTCGTTGTAACTTGAACAGAAACGGGGGACCCGAAGATCGATTTTAGGTAGCAAAAGAGCAATTTTGTTATAGTGGCGGCTCGTGAGGTGAAAAGTAGGTGAAGAGATATTTAAGAATGAATGTCGGAGGGAGGGGGGGTAGGGTATTATTGGGGGGGGGGGGGAGGTGTGTTGTAATTATTACGTACGATAAATTTCAAATATATATTTTAAATCAAAAAAATATTTGTAAACAAAACAAAATTATATTTTTTAAGTCATACTTTATAAATTAGCTCAATACGCCTATCCTTCAAAAAAATTTTTGCATATAAAAGCTACCACATAACCAGGAAAATTTATTGTACCAGGCAGATTTAAAATGTAGATTGTGCGTTCTTCCACAGTTTTTAACATTTTTTCTTTTATTTAAATTTAATGTTGGGGTTGGTCGACCACTTGCCAATACATTATTATCATCTATTTATCTAGAGAACACTGTTTCCAATAAATTGCATATAATAACATTTTGCAGATTCATTCTGATGATTTGAATATACAATGTGCAATCTGTGAAAGAGTTAAAGTATTAATATTAACAATAAAATATTAAAGTAAATTTATTTTCAATTTAAAATATATTAGTAGTACCTTCCAAATAAGTTAAAATTATAATAAATAAAATAACTATTCAAATTGTTTTAACAAGCAAATTACAATGCATCAATTGCGATGTGGAGACGAGGTGCAGAGTTCGAAATGTGGTATTCACCATTCGCTTCTGTAAGCGGAGGGGGAAGCATCGTTCCTATGGCAACCATTCTATCTAGCCAATAAACGCTAGCTGCGCGCGCAACTGTGAAGAGTTTATTCCAAATATGAATTACTCTTCATGTAATGCGGGTTGCGGACGATCAGTTTATATAAATTTTAGTAGATAATTTGATTTCTAAATTATATTAATGTTAATTTCAGGCTTTATAATACAAAATAAAAAAAATAATGTGAAATTAATTTTTAAAAAAATATCTTGTTTTCTGAAATAACAGGTGAAGTTGCTCTTCACCTTCTTCACCCGAATAGCCGCCACTGTTTTGTTATGAATAATATTGTCTAGCGTGATAAATGATGCATTTATATGTCTTGTTCTGATGGAATCAATTTCAAATGTCTGAAATGTATTGTCAGTATTTTAAGAACTTGCATTGAAGAGCTATTAATTTAGCAATATAAACTTCATAAGTTAGAATCCAAATTATAAGCGAAAAATCCAGTTTAGACTGTACAAAAGCGAAGTATAAGGACTTAAATACGGAAATGTCTGAAAAATTTCGGCAGTTTCTGATTATGAGACCAAATATTTTATTTAATGAGGTAATTCTGTAATCCAGGTGGAAAGTGAATGCGTAATCCGGATCAAAATACACACCTAAGTCTTTTGTATGGACTGTACCTGTTAAGATCTCGGAATCTATAGTATATTCGTGAATTATAGATGTTTTAATAGTGGGATTCTGAAATTCGGCGTTAATTAACTTCTGGCGTTACTTAACGTTAACGCCGCTGACCGGCGTTAATTCACGCTGGGAATATTGAAGCGTGAATCGTCGAAACGGTGGCTTGCATGTGTGTTTTATTGTATGAATAGCCATAATATTCTTTGTGTACTGCTTTAGACACTTGCACAATGTATTTCATTAACAGTGAGTACTGTTATTCATGTTATACGTAATGATTATTATTTATATATTAAACAATGTTAACATAACCTTGCAATATAAAATTTTCAAATTACAGTATTCAAATTACAAACAACAGTATCAAGTTTAGAATTATCGATACAATAATGAAACACAGAAAATAACTGCTGAACCCGAGGATGTATGTACCTGAGGAAAAGTCAAGTGAAGAAAAGCAATTTTATGTTACTTGCAAAAATTGAAAAATCTTTTGATTGTAATAATCATTTATGTTTTAATACAACAATAAATACTTTCAAGGAAAGTGATTTTTTAGTATGAATTATAAGAAGAAATTCGTATTATAATGAACAAAATTGTGTGTGATTACAACAAAGAATATACTGATTACAACAATACACCACTGGAATAAATTCAGAAAATTATTGATTTATTAGAATCTTCAGGGGGATTATATTCCTGAATATTATCATGAAGGATGCCTGGAATACGACTTACACCTTGCTTTAAATTAACAAATTTCCATAGATCGGACGGATTTGATTTGATGTTTAATTGAACATTATGAACATAAATTATCTATAGGCTTCTTTAATTTGTATTTTAACTAAGCTCCTTATTCTTCTGAATTGGGTAAGATAAAAATGATTATTTGTTTTTAATCATTTTACTCTGTAATATTCTTTACTTTTTAAATTATATTTAATATCAGAATTAAACCAAGGAGGAAATTTTGAATTTTTATACTTGTATTTGGGAACTGATATGTCAAGTAAAGAATAAATTATGTTGTAAAATTTGTCAACAGCTTCCTCAATACTTTCAGCACCGCTCATATCTTCATATAATTTGTAATAATTTGCTTTCCTAAAATTGTAACGTTCAATATTGGCGGATACGAAATTTGTCACTTTAGTTCGAGCTGGAAAATTGAATATACAAGATAATGCAGGATGATGAGAATCTTCTGTAACTAAGTCGGATCTTCCAACTTCAACTTCAGTAAGAAAGTTCGTCAAAATTAAATCTAATTTCTTCCCGTTAACATTTAAAATAGGGTTATATTGTGACAGATTAAGAACATTACATAAATTTCTGAATGAAGATGATTTAGTACAATTCACAGATACATCATAAAGATTAGGTAGATTAAAATCACCTATAAGAATAATATTTTCATTAATAAGAAATGCCGTTAATACATCTAAAAATATAACAAGTTCATTGTTGTACAAATCAGGAGGTATATAACAAATACAAGTTATAAATGTTAAATTATTGAAATAGCATCTACACGGACAAAAATCAATTAAAGGAGATAAGTTTGATATGTTAACTGTATCTAAGTATTTAAATGAAATGTGATCTTTAATAGCAAGTAGTACGCCACCTCCTTTAGAACGTCCGACAGAGGAAAAGTTTCTATCGCAACGTATGACATTATAACTAGATGTAAATAATTCTGTGTTTTGAACAGAATCAGTAAGCCACGTTTCTGACAAAAACATTATATCAAAATGCACAATACAACAATTAATATAAAATTCGTAACATTTAGAGTTGAGACCGTTGGTATTCTGATAATAACAATTAAGAGACATTGAACAACTGTTGGGCAGATCTAGTTTTCCGAATTTACGATTTTGGGAATTCCATTTACATATTTAATTTTCAAATTAACTTCACCATTTGATAAACGACTTTGCAATTCAGTTTTTACTAATTTATAATAATCTATTTCCATTCTAGTCTTGTCGCTAGTTATTGATATATTTGCCCACTTATTGGTTGTTTTCAATTTTTTTACATTTTTGAAAACTTTAGTTATATCCTCTCGGGAAGAGAGTTTAATCTTAATTGGACGCGGACGTGCAGAGGTAGCATCATAACGGTCTATACGTATAGGCTTACTAAGTTCTGTATTTATGGTTAATTTTTGCAAAATATCCTTTATATTATCAGTATCGGACTCCAACCTTTCATGAGCATTTTGTGAGTTACTCTCATTTAGTGCATAGATCATAATATTGTTTTTCCTTTTTTCACGACTTGAATTTCATTAATAATTTCATTGGTTAGAACAATATTAGATTTAGTTGTTTCACTAGATTTAAGGTTATTTTTTAACTCATTTATATTTTTTTATAAGTTAATTATCAATGATATGAGAGTAGTTAACTCATTACGTAATGGATCACAACTGATGCAGTTCCGTGTTAGCCCATTTATTGCAGAACCTGCTTACCTAGCCTCATCAGCGGTTATATTTGCACATGCAAAACTAAAGTTTTTCTGACAAATTGAACAACTTACAAGCCGATGTTTTTCGGTTTTTTGATTACACCAATTGCATATGGAAGGATTGTTGTTACGTTTAATGAGTTTTTATTGGTTGGAAATTCAAAAAGGGAAAGATCACACGAATGTATGCGAAGTGTATTAACGCTGGCGTTATTAACGTTCCACGTTCACGCCAGAGTTTCAGAATACCAGCTTAACTCCGAAACGTGAACGTTACTATCGTTACTTAACGCCGAACGTTATTTACGTTATTTAACGCTGCTTTCAGAATCCCACTGTAAGTATTAATTTGTTCTGTCTACACCAAATGCAAATAGCATTAATATCACTCTAAAGTATGTTACAGTCGTGGACAGTCTGAAATTTTGTTAATATTTTTAGATCATCTGCAAGAAGTAACACGTTGAAAGTTAATTTTTCAACAATATCGTTAATAAAAATTTGAAATAAAAGGGGTCCAAAGTTTGAACCTTGAGGTACTCCAGATGTAGCAACATAAAAACTTGAGTTAAATCCATTGTACGAAACATAATGTTGACGGTTTTCTAAGTACGATTTAAAAAAAATTATCAGGATATTGTGAAAACCAAAATAACGAAATTTATCTGAAAGACCTCTGAAACATACTGAGTAAAAATACAGAAGTTAATAGTGATAGACCTGCGTGGCATAAAGCCATGCTGTTGTTCACAAATGAATTGATTTAATTGTGTAAAAATATGTGTATGTAAAATTATTTCAAAAAACTTCGCGAAATTGCACAAAATAGAAATAGGTCTGTAGTTTTCAATCAGAGCAGGATCATCCGAGCACTGGACATACCTTTGAAAACTTCCAGATGTCTGGATATTCATTGGAAAACAGTGATAAGTTGAAAATAAAAAGTAATGGAGTAAGCAGCGCAATGGTACAGTCTTTAACTACAAAACTGGCTATTTAGTTGTACTCTGGTGGTAAAGTATTCTTTAATTTTTTAATCGCTTCAAGAATATAATTTTCCCAAAATAGTAATATTTATGTTATATGACGTAAACAAACTATCAGACATAGGAGCCTGTGAGATACCAGAAACAGACGAAGTGTTAATGTTATAGAAAACACTACTAAAATATAAGGTTCTAAAATCGATTTGTGGTTACTAGCAAGTCCATCGTTTAGTTTCATGATACCCGGTATTCTGGTAGTACCTCTTTTATTCTGCACAAAAGTACAAAAGTACTTAGGCTCATTAGTGACAGAATTTTCAACATCAGAGATGTAATTTTCATAATCACGTTTTTTGAATTCTAAATAAGATATTTGATTTCTTTGTATTTGCTGAAAAAGAATTCCGAATTTGTTTTCTTGAATTTTACATAATACTTATTTTTCAGTTTAATGTTAATAATATCATGTGTGAACCATGGTGGGTATTTGTTTCTATATATGAGGACGTATATGTATACGTTCATATATACGTATATATATATATATATATATATATATATATATATATATATATATATATATATACGTATATATATATATATATATATATATATATATATATATATATATATCTACGTTTTTTTTTAATTTTGTGCTTATTTTGTTCTTCAGTATTTTAATCTTGAGTTTAATATTAGTTTATTCAATTTTATTTTAGTTTCGGTCTACAATTAGTAGTATTTAAAAGTACTTTGAAGGTAGAGCCTTTTTTATTTTAGTTTTAACTTTATTTTATACTGAATATTATCTTTAGTTGATAGGCTTTTATCGGTCATTCGTTTCTGCATTATCAGTAACACTAGTTCTCTATTGTTGCCCTTTCCGTGGTCCAACACCTGTATGTCTTCAACCTTTAGCCATGACGGACCGCACTGGCGCGTCCCTATCCTACTCTGTGTCCTGAGTGTGTCATTCATGGTCTTTCTTTAGATTTTAGGTTTTTTAAATTACATTTATATTATTTATTTATTAATATATATATTATTTTATTCATTTTATTATTAATAATGTTAAAAAATGTCCAATTGCGGTAAATGTCGTTATAAAAGACCCGATCAGGCAACAATTGATTGTGAGGGATCCTGTGGTAAGTCATTCCACATTTCATGTGTCAATATCGGAGATAAAGATTTTGAATCAATTTCCAGAAATAATTACCTTTTTTTGTGTGATGCCTGTAAAAAAACATGCAAGATAGTGAATAATGCTGAATCACTTGATCTCGCTGCTAATATTAAACTAATATATGAATCATTATTAAAATTAAGCTCATCTAATGTTGCAGACAATATTACTTCACTGTTTAATTCTTTACAAACCGATTTTGAACAGAAATTTTCATCACTACAAAATAAAATAGAAAAAAATCTTGAATGTGAACTAAATAAAGTACGTGATACCATTACTAGTAAACAATCTTCTGAATCAAAATCATATGCTAATATTTTAAATAATAAAAAAATCGAGCCCTTTGTAATTGTTCGTCCAAAGTTAGGAAATCAAAAGCCCAGTATTACTAAATCTGATATGTTACATTCATTAAATTCGGTCGAATCTGAAATAAATATCACCAATGCAAAAAATAATTGCGATGGCAGTGTGATAATTTCATGTGAAGATAATGCCAATGTCAATAAATTAAAACAATTAGCTAATGAGAGATTATGCGACAAATATAAAGTCAAACAATTAAACAAACTAGGACAAGGGTAAAGCTTTGACTGCAGTTAAAAAAAATTAATAAAAGCGCGTAAAAAAAACCAAATATAATTTTTTCCCGCCAAGGATCACAAAAAATCAAAACCACGGGGCCACACCCAAACAGACTTCTATGGCATAAATAGACAAAATAAGCGCAGGAAAAACAATTTCACCAAAACATAAGATTTTGTATCCCACGCTCAAATAATTTATAACCCTGATGGACAAAATTTTCCCGCTGAGGATCGCAACAAATCAAAACAAACGGGCTCACCCCCCAACAGACTAGTCTCGCTAAAGATAGCGCAGAAAAATTAAATCCGACTTTCTAATTGGAAACTACGCGTGAGTCGTGTTCCAATAGGATTAAACAAAAATAGCCGTCAATCGCAACATTTTCACCACGTACACACAAGGTAATGATGGAAAGGTACAAAGCATTTTGAAACAAAACTACTAAATAAATGGCAAAGAAAAAAAGTGAAGGTGTTTTAAACACACCGGGGTCTGGAGTCGTCTAGATTAAATTGGCTTGGGGGTAAATAAAATGTTAAAACTGAACTACTAATGGCAACTAAATTGTCTAAGTCAAAATATCACAAAAAAATGACCAATCGAGATAAAATAAATTTTTGCAGGCCATAAAATTAAATTTAGAGACAAATTAAAACTCGGAAAGAAACAGTCGCACATGCTACAGTAACATACAATGAAAATTGATAAACTAAAACTTTGAAATTTAACAATTACTAAACAAATTGTCATAATTTTAGACGACTACAAAATGCTCCACAGCACCCAGTGTTTGATTCAAATAGATACTACCCTTGCCACCACGTGTGGCAATTAGCCAAAAAATTTACAATCATCAAAAAATATTTGAATTACTCACCAGATCTGATCCTCAGCTGTTCGTCGCAGGAAAATCTAAATTGGATAATAAAGCAATCAAAACTAAGATCTAAAACTGTACGGTCTTTTGTGATTGTTTCTTTGCGTAGCTGGCAAAGCGACCTCGGTAGCTCAAAACGAACTGCTTTTAACAGCCAAAATCATGAGCTAAGAGCTAAAGAGCTATGAACACGTTTGCCCGCAACGCCACGCTTTTTATACACAAAACTAATGCGAACTAATCTGACTAAACTTTAAAATTTAAAAAATAGAAGCAAAGAAATAAATTCAAAATAGAGCCAATAAACATTTGAATAATAAACTATTTAAATTATTTCAACTCCGCCACAGCGTGAAACTAACTGCGAGTTAACAACAAATGAGCTCTATAAAGCTGGCTCAGCATTTTCATCTCACAATAATAAACATTGTTCTACTATTTAAAGCTCTTTTATTGCTAATTTATTGCTCATATAAAAAATTTATTGCTCTAGCCGTTTTGGAGAAAATTGATGTGAGCTAGCTTAAAGACAAGCTAGCTCACAACCAAAAATTAAAAAAATAAACATGTCACAAGATAGAATACGATCAGATATAATTTATTGCTCTAATTAAAAATTTATTGCTTGCAAATAAACAAGTTTTTAGATACATGCAATGTATACAAGTCGTTTGGGCATACTTAATGAATATCTGACTTCAAAAACAGTTTCTCTAAGATAATTATACTGTCCCGCAGGTCACATATTAGTTTAAAACAATATACACGTGTGTGAGCTGGAGCAATAAATTATTTTAACCGTGCATTTAGCTTAAACTCGAATTTTGGACATATTTCGCATTAAAAATTATCTGTCGTCCTAGAACCTTGCAAAAACTGTTTTTCCAAGGAAATTATACTTTCTCGCTGGTCACATATTAGTTTACAACAATTTACACGTGTGTGAGCTGGAACAATAAATTATTTTAGCCGTGAATTTAGATCAAACTCGAATTTTGGACATATATTGCATTAAAAATTATCTGTCGTCCTAGAGCCTTACAAAAACTGTTTTTCCATGGAAATTATACTTTCTCGCAGGTCACATATTAGGTTACAACAATTTACACGTGTGTGAGCTGGAGCAATAAATTATTTTAGCCGTGTATTTAGCTTAAACTCGCTTATTTCTCATTAAAAATTATCTGTCGTCCTAGAGCCTTACAAAAACTGTTTTTCCATGGAAATTATACTTTCTCGCAGGACACATATTAGGTTACAACAATTTACACGTGTGTGAGCTGAAGCAATAAATTATTTTAGCCGTGTATTTAGCTTAAACTCGCTTATTTCTCATTAAAAATTATCTGTCGTCCTAGAGCCTTACAAAAACTGTTTTTCCATGGAAATTATACTTTCTCGCGGGACACATATTAGTTTACAATAATTTACACGTGTGTGAGCTGGAGCAATAAATTATTTTAGCCGTGAATTTAGATTAAACTCGAATTTTGGACATATTTCGCATTAAAAATTATCTGTCGCCCTAGAGCCTTACAAAAACTGTTTTTCCATGGAAATTATACTTTCTCGCAGGACACATATTAGTTTACAACAATTTACACGTGTGTGAGCTGGAGCAATAAATTATTTTAGCCGTGTATTTAGCTTAAACTCGCTTATTTTTCATTAAAAATTATCTGTCGTCCTAGAGCCTTACAAAAACTGTTTTTCCATGGACATTATACTTTCTCGCAGGTCACATATTAGGTTACAACAATTTACACGTGTGTGAGCTGGAGCAATAAATTATTTTAGCCGTGTATTTAGCTTAAACTCGCTTATTTCTCATTAAAAATTATCTGTCGTCCTAGAGCCTTACAAAAACTGTTTTTTCCATGGAAATTATACTTTCTCGCAGGTCACATATTAGTTTACAACAATTTACACGTGTGTGAGCTGGAACTATAAATTATTTTAGCCGTGAATTTAGCTTAAACTCGAATTTTGGACATATATTGCATTAAAAATTATCTGTCGTCCTAGAGCCTTACAAAAACTGTTTTTCCATGGAAATTATACTTTCTCGCAGGTCACATATTAGGTTACAACAATTTACACGTGTGTGAGCTGGAGCAATAAATTATTTTAGCCGTGTATTTAGCTTAAACTCGCTTATTTCTCATTAAAAATTATCTGTCGTCCTAGAGCCTTACAAAAACTGTTTTTCCATGGAAATTATACTTTCTCGCAGGACACATATTAGGTTACAACAATTTACACGTGTGTGAGCTGGAGCAATAAATTATTTTAGCCGTGTATTTAGCTTAAACTCGCTTATTTCTCATTAAAAATTATCTGTCGTCCTAGAGCCTTACAAAAACTGTTTTTCCATGGAAATTATACTTTCTCGCGGGACACATATTAGTTTACAATAATTTACACGTGTGTGAGCTGGAGCAATAAATTATTTTAGCCGTGAATTTAGATTAAACTCGAATTTTGGACATATTTCGCATTAAAAATTATCTGTCGCCCTAGAGCCTTACAAAAACTGTTTTTCCATGGAAATTATACTTTCTCGCAGGACACATATTAGTTTACAACAATTTACACGTGTGTGAGCTGGAGCAATAAATTATTTTAGCCGTGTATTTAGCTTAAACTCGCTTATTTTTCATTAAAAATTATTTGTCGTCCTAGAGCCTTACAAAAACTGTTTTTCCATGCAAATTATACTTTCTCGCAGGTCACATATTGGGTTACAACAATTTACACGTGTGTGAGCTGGAGCAATAAATTATTTTAGCCGTGAATTTAGATTAAACTCGAATTTTGGACATATTTCGCATTAAAAATTATCTGTCGTCCTAGAGCCTTACAAAAACTGTTTTTTCCATGGAAATTATACTTTCTCGCAGGTCACATATTAGGTTACAACAATTTACACGTGTGTGAGCTGGAGCAATAAATTATTTTAGCCGTGAATTTAGCTTAAACTCGAATTTTGGACATATTTCGCATTAAAAATTATCTGTCGTCCTAGAGCCTTACAAAAACTGTTTTTCCATGGAAATTATACTTTCTCGCAGGCCACATATTAGGTTACAACAATTTACACGTATGTGAGCTGGAGCTATAAATTATTATAGCCGCGCATTTAGCCTAAACTCGAGTTTTGCGGAATTATTTCGCAACACAAATTATCAGTCGCCATAGAGCACTTTAAAAACTATTTCTTACGGAAATTATACTTTTTTGCTGACCACAAATTAGTTCTGAATAAAATGCAGGCGAGTGAGTTTTAGTAATAAACTATTTTAGCCTCGCATTTAGCCTAAACTCGACTTTTACAGTAATATTTAGCAACAAAAACTGTTTTAGACGCATATTTAGATTAAACTCGACTTTTATAGATATACCGTAACAAAAACAATTTTTCGCCGTAGAACACTTCAAAAACTGGTTTTCTACTCAAATTGCATGTTAGATCACACTTTAATTTTGTGTATGGACTCGTATAAAGTGGAACAATAAATTGTTTTAGCAATGCTTGATAGAGAGAGAGAGAGATAGAGTGAAAAAGAGAGAGGGAGGGAGAGAGAGGGATGATTCGGAAACAGACACTATATTACAATTAAAACAAATACCTTTAATAGATTACATTAAAAAAAAAACAGTACAAGAGAACAGTAACTTCTACTCCCCATGTAGATTACTTATGGTCATAATCATGGTTTATGTAGAACAAAAGTGTAGGTACGAATTTGTCGTTTACATTTACTTTACGGGATTTTTCCTGTAAATCGTCAAATTCGTACCACTGTCCGAAACGCCTGCAGACTGCCGAATAATGGCCTATTCCATCAAAATGGCCGGTCATCGTTGTCGTCCCTGTATATGCTACAAAACCTAGCAAATTGATATGCTTTGATTCGTCAATTGGATGAACAATCTTTGCTGGTATATCCTTAATTTTTCGTCTGTTATATGTCGGTTGTGCAACTTTAATAACAATAAATGGACCTTAAATAAAATATATATATATAGGTGTGTCTTAAATATGGGGACATGGCTTAACCACAGATTCCTGTCGGTACCGATGGCTCAATGGTTAGAGCAATGCCTCTTAGGGCCAGTTGTACAATCTCCGGTTAGAATTTTAACTGGAAGTTAAATAAACAATATTGAATCGGATTATTGACAGCAATGATCAATTTGTCCTTTCGTTTCAATTTTGTTTATTTAACCAACAGTTAAAATTTGTACAACTGACCCTTAGTCATGAGTCATGAGTGCGCTCGGGGTTCTGGGTTCGAATCCCAGTAAGGCATGGAGGTCATATTAAGCTAGGCATTTTTAAATAGAGATTTTTTTATCTTTACAATGATATAAAACAATAATAATTTATTTTTATAATTAACAGAAAAATTAATAAAAATAGTTTTTTATACTAAAATTAAATTGAAAAAAGTAAATCGAAGACTGCTATGAAAACAACAAACAACAAAAAAGTGCAACAATTGAATTTCTGAATTTTACTTGACAATAGTAGATTATTACGAGTAATAAAAATGAATTTTTCTCGTTGGGAAAAATATGATATGTTGAGTTGTTACATTCGTTGTCAAAGTTCGTTTATTACTCGTAATAATCTACTATTGTCAAGTAAAATTCAGAAATTCAATTGTTGTACTTTTTCGTTGTTCGTTGTTTCCATAGCAGCTTTCGATTTACTTTTTTCAATTTAATTTTAGTATAAATAACAATTTTTGTTAATTTTTCTGTTAATTATAAAAATAAATTATTATTGTTTTATATTATTGTAAAGCTAAAAAAATCTCTATTTAAAAATGCCATAGCTTAATATGACCTCCATATGAAAAATAAAAGTTGCTATCAGTAACTCGTAAATGGTTAGATATAAAAAAAATTTGAGAACTACAAATTCACCATACAAAAGTGCCTTAAGAAAGTGCAAACCAGAATCTCGTATTATTTCATATAACAAAGTTATAAGCAAAAAAGAAAATCGTTAAATTTACATTTTCACCTGTATCTAGTGACCTATGCATTTTTTCGCAAATAACAAAACACCATTAAAATAGCCTCCTAATGGGGCAACTTTTGTCTAATTTAACCAACCTCGTAGCTCTTCCGGTTCTCGAGATACCAATGCATTCGTACCTTAAATGGGACAGCCTGTATATATATTAATATAGGTTACTTGGGTATATTTACAAAATATTATAATATTCGAAAGTAAAATTTTTTGTTTCAAATAAATTTTATCATTCCTGTTTGTTATAATTAAATTTTGTATTATTTTCAGATACGATTTTTAAAATTTCTGTCATTTGTTATTATTATTGTTATTTATTTTTATTATTATTATTATTATTATTATTATTATTATTATTATAATTTTTATTCCTTTCATCCTTCCCCGTCCTAACGGAGGGTTAAAAAAACTAATTATCGGCCTATGGCAAGATAAGTAGTTGTTAATTATATTAATTTATTGTTGTTTTCGTCGTCGGATGACAGATTACTGTTATTATTTTTTCTTACTTTATGTTCAACACTTTCCTAACATTGTTGCAGGTGTCTAATATTACGGCTTTCTGGAGTTGTATGTACGTGTTGGATTATTATTATTATTTATTATTTATTATTTATTATTTATTATTTATTATTTATTATTTATTATTTATTATTTATTATTTATTATTTATTATTTATTATTTATTATTTATTATTTATTATTTATTATTTATTATTTATTATTTATTATTTATTATTTATTATTTATTATTTATTATTTATTACATATTATTTATTATTTATTATTTATTATTTATTATTTATTATTTATTATTTATTATTTATTATTTATTATTTATTATTTATTATTTATTATTTATTATTTATTATTTATTATTTATTATTTATTATTTATTATTTATTATTTATTATTTATTATTTATTATTTATTATTTATTATTTATTATTTATTATTTATTATTTATTATTTATTATTTATTATTTATTATTTATTATTTATTATTTATTATTTATTATTTATTATTTATTATTTATTATTTATTATTTATTATTTATTATTTATTATTTATTATTTATTATTTATTATTTATTATTATTATTATTATTATTATTATTATTATTATTATTATTATTATTATTATTATTATTATTATTATTATTATTATTATTATTAAGATTATTAATTAGATTCTGATTATTTAGTAAATTATGGAGAAAATTCGTACCGGCAACTAAATATTTTGTGTAGCGTACCTAACTTCACGAGAGTGGTTGTTCGCAGTTTGTCACAATTAGGGTTTCCACATTTTTGCGTTCCATGTAATATAAAGTCCTGCCCAATTGTTGAAGACGCATTATCTTTGAAAATTAGTGTTTCATTCACACTCTTCCCAGATAATTTGTTAATCCTTACAGGACAGACATCGTTCTGGCAGGTGCTTTTTTCTTCAACTGTAGGCTGATTTTTGAAAAGTTTTCCAGCCAGATATTCTACGTTAAAATTAGCATTGAGGGAGTACATATTTCGATCAACATTAATCATGTTTAAGGTGCCATACTCTAGTAAAATCTCGGCTCTCATCCTATATATGTGTGCAGTAACTCCTTTCTCCAAAATTAGATTTACCAGTTTGAAAAATGGTTCTTCCCCAAAAAGTGCAATCTATTGACAAATATTAAATATAGTTTTTGGTTTTTGTTTTGTATTATTAACAATTCAAGAATGTACATCAAAATGAAAACCTATATATTATTTCACTTGATGTTAGTACCACAAATTTAATAATAATTGTAAAAATAAAATGAAACACAAATAAATACATATATGTACCATCAAGAGAATAGAACATACAATTTCATAAATGATATACAGGTTGTCTCTTAAATAGGGGGACATGGCTTAACCACAGATTCCTGAGGCAAAAATAAGACGATTTAACCAAACTTGCTTCTACCGGAAAGTGTACCATTTAGCCAGAAATCTGCTTCAAAGTTCTTCAAAAAAAAAAATTAGTTTTGCTTATAATAACAGAACGCTTTATACGATTTGGATGAAATTTGGTATGACAGTTTATATGGTTATAGGTAATCTTTTTAGGTGATACTTGTTATTATTAGTGAACCACTAGTGTATGAAATTTAGGTCTCCCAACATTAATTAGACCGTAACTTTTTAATTGCAATGCCGAAAACGTGAAATTATTTTTTTCAGAAAAATACATTCAATAGTAAACTTTTGTCTCTCTGTGTAATTTGTGATATCTGTTACGGTTCACACAGAAAAAAATAAAATCTGAGTCTGCACTGCTAAATTTTTAAAATAAATTTAATCTAGCAGTCTACCCAAATGTCAAACAAGTAATTTTTAATGACAGTAACAATTTTTTTACGAGTTGTCAAAAATTTTCTTCGCAATATTCTAAAATTAGTCATCCGTTTGTTCGGCCTAATAGTATTTTACTACCATTATTATAAATAAGACGATTACATATCTCAGCTTACTCCTAAACAAGTTGTGAAGATTGACAACTCGTTACTGTCATTAAAAATTACTTGTTTCACATTTGGATAGACTGCTAGATTAAATTTATTTTAAAAATTTAGCAGTGCAGACACTCAGATTTTATTTTTTTCTGTGTGAACCGTAACAGATATCATAAATTACACAGAGAGAAAAGTTTACTATTGAATGTATCTTTCTAAAGAAAAATAATTTCACGTTTTCGGCATTGCCATTAAAAAATTACGCTCTAATTAATGTTGGGAGACCTAAGTTTCTTACACTAGTGGTTCACTAATAATAACAAGTATTACCTTAAAAGATAACTTATAACCATATAAACTGCCATACCATATTTCATCCAAATCCAATAAAACGTCCGATTATTATAAGCAAAATTAATTTTTTTTCGAAGAACTTTGAAGCAGAATTCTGGCTAAATGGTACACTTTCCGGTAGAAGCAAGTTTGGTTAAATCGTCTTATTTTATCCTCAGGAATCTGTGGTTAAGCCATGTCCCTCTATTTAAGAGACACCCTGTATATAGGGTGTTCTGAAAATGGGTGAAAAGCTTCAGGTAGAACGATTCTTTGATTAAATCTGAGTCGATAATCCTAATGCAAAAAATTTGTACGGCCCTTCGTAAAGCCGCACGAAGCCATCAAAATAGTAAATGTGCAATTAGAACTAAGCGATTTTTTAAAAATCTTTTACCTAATATAATGGCTCTTTACGTTCTAGAAGAATTGTGTAAAATTTGATCTACGTAGCTAAACGTTTGATATCAAATCTTTAAAATTTTAACTTTTCTAAAATAGATTTTTTTTAGTTTGAATACGTACGACAACCATGTATAAAACAGTTTGTTGTTTGAAACAGAAATTATAAATAATTTGTCAAATTTTGACGTTTATCAGTTGATTTTATAATTTATTTCTTTTTGTATGGTGAATGAAACATTGGATAATTAGGATGTATACCTTTCACGAATACGCTAATATGTATTATTATTTTTGTTATTTTTATTACTACATAAAATATCGTTTACATTGATTTTTTTTTTTAATAAAGCAAAGCTGGCATCTTAAGTAAATAAATTCAATTCCCAATTTGAATTTCCACTGAGTGTACCTGTCAAAATAATGTTGACATAAATTCCATACTGATTTGCATAGCTATCTGATAACTTCTATAACAATTTGCATTTCTTTTAAGTAGCTCATGTGGCTTTAGGAAGGGCCGTACAATTTTTTTTGCATTAGGATTATCGACTCAGAATTAATCAATGAATCTATCTGAAGCTTTTCACCCATTTCCAGAACACCCTGTATATATATACATATCATTGCTCTTTTTTTATAATGTACAAGTACTTAGATGTTAATGTAATAAGGTAATATACTGTAATTAGGTATATTACTTTCAGCATTACCTGTTCTTTTAAAAATAGATTGTCAGCAGCTCCAACTAATAAAATTTGTGCAATTGAATCAAATGCACACGTATTTGTCACAGAAATGTTTCTATTTCCAATTTTGACTGCATGAAGGGACATAGAATTTCCATTTTTTAAAAGTGGGAGAGTTTTGTGTTTCTTCCATGTCAATCCGTCTCTAATTTTTGCGGTATTATTACCGAGGTAAATTCCGCGAGGCTCTTTCTCACCCAGTCCCCCCCAGTTTTCAATTTGGCGAGAATTAAGAATGCTTACAGCCGTGTTTCCTTTTGAACAGGCGTTACATACTCTTTTTTCACCATAGCCTTCCTCGTCACCACAAGAAAAAGAGCATGGTTCAATGATGTGTACTGGTTTGCAACATACAACACATGTATGTGCTCCAGTGGGTTCGTTCCCTTCATTGCACATCATGCATGTCTTATGCACTGGAATTGGGGATACTGTTGCCGGACTGCTGGCGTTATTATCTAATACAACGTTCTCATCACCCTCTCTCAGCCCTACATTACTGCTCACAGAAAAAAATATATATTATATTAAATTATATATAGAAGAGTGGCCCTTAATTAAAACAATTTTTTTTCTTCTGTATTCACAATTAATCGACAGACGTTATAAAAGAAAATGACGGTACTCTACTATAATGATGATATCCCTTGTTGACCCCTGTTATACTATACATACATGCAGGAGGTTAAAAAATAAGTTTTATAAATTATGAGGGCATATAGTAGTGACCAAAATGAATTAAAAAAGCTTAATCAACATGGGTCCGATCTTCAATAGTTTCCAAGTTTTTCGGTATTAACCTCTGCTATCTCGAGGACTGTAAGAGATACGACTTTGATTAAATGAGACATTTTGTTTACCTTTTAGAGTCATCTTAGATGTGTTTTTCTTTAAAAAAAAAATCAAATAATTGTACTGAGAAAACGTTGTTGCGCCCTTGGCCAATATTTAGTTTTCAAATAATTTCGTAACTATTAGAAAGTGATAAAAATGTTTCATATAAAATGTTGTTGTTTTTTTTATAATCTATTTACTGGCATAGACAAAATTTTGTTCAACCACTATCTTAGTCAGTTTTTCTTCGATTCTAATACAAAGTAGCCTCTTTCTCAAAAACAGTTGAAGATCGGACCCATGTTGATTAAACTTTTTTTACTCATGTTGGTCAGTACTATATGCCTTCATAATTTGTAACACTTTTTTTTTAACACCTTGTACATATCTATATATATTATTATATACTTAGATCTAAGAAAGTATCAAACTATTTTGGTAGTATAACTAGCTTAAAAAAGATAAACAATTATGTTTGTTCTAATTTTGTTTGATTGTTCTAAATAATAATCTATTTTGTTTATTGGTTAACTTATTTTAAAAAACTAACAGACAAAAAAATTTACACCTAAAAAAAACTTTTCATCTTTTTAAATGTTAATTATTTATGTTTTTATAAAGTACGACGATCAACTCTGATAATTTTATTTGTTCCTCATGGATGGTTGCCACAAAAACCCTATTTAATTAGACGTTTCTTGCAACGCAATAAATAATTTCACTCTGGACTGCTTGTCCGATAATTTTTCCTTTGGAACAGTGGCGTATCCAGACATGACCCTTGGGGGGGGGGGGATATGACATGACCCTTGGGGGTATATAAATTTTTTTTGTATAATAATCAAAAAGTTTATCGTAGATAAAAATATAACAACGCCTTGGTTTTTAGGCGACCTGTTCTATAATAACATATTACATGATATTGCAAAAAAATCGTAAAACAATATTCAAACGTCTTGATTTTTACCATTTTCCGATGTCATGGGGGGATATATCCCCCATATCCCCCCCCCCCCCCTTAAATACGCCACTGCTTTGGAACCCCTCATCTATTGCTCAATCGATTATCGCTCAAGTTAAAAAAAAAATATGTTAATCTTATTAATACCTCGAACGATAATGATTTCATATTTTTTTATACCGGAATATTTTTTCTCGGAATATTTTGTCTTGGGATATGACGGTGCGGAATCAAAAATTTCGAAAAAGTTTTTTTTTAATTATGCTAATTTTAATTTTGCCCAAGGGCCATTTTAATGTAAATAAAATAGAGAATAAAACTATACCAATTTGTTTCAAGTTCTTCTGTCATCTCTTGAAGTGCAGCATCTACAATTTATTTTTGACGTTCCTTCCAAATAATTGATGTGCTTTTGCACAAATTCGTCCACTCGTAATCGGGATTTGTTTTTGAGAAGCATATTTTTTATTCTAAAAAACTCGTTTTCGCATCGTGCTGATGTTGCTGGAATACGTCCATGTCCAAAACGACGAGTTAAAATATTAGACCATATCGGTAATAACTTAATGTCTTTCATGAGGCGGTCAACCAAGTCTGGTGAGTACAAGGCATTAATTTGATTCCCCTCGTCTTTGTCAAATTTTATTAATCCTAAGACATTTAATTTTATATCACTAGCCCAAGAAAACCATGAGTTAGAACCGGCAGTAAAATCATCGTCGTCGTTTATCAAGATAAAATCATTTCTTTCTTCATAGTGTTCTTCAGTTTGGTTTTCAAATTCGTCAACATTCAAACGATCTTAAATAAACGATAATTGTTATGACAATGTTATATTTAATTAATTTATGTCTAGTTTCCATGCGTAAGAAGTTAATTAAAAGAAAGAAGTCATTAACAAACCTAAAATTAACGATTCCAATTCTTCTCTTGCTGCTTCACAGAGTGTTTTTCTATTCCTGTTCCTAATATTTCTTGCAGTTGGGCTAAGTGCAACCGTTAAAATTAACTTTATAATTTTTTCCGCTTCTTCAATCTCTTCAGACATCAATAGTTTTCCAACTGCTGCTAACCAATATACCTTCACTAACCGCGTGTAATTCTTTAAAAATACAACATATGTATGAATGAAATGTGCCACGTCGAGTCGAATAAAACAGTAAGGCAAGGGTTGACTGTTTTTACAAAAGTTGGCGTACTGCTCTATACTGAGCTATCGGCGGTGTAGTAAGAATTGCATAATAATGAAAGTAAATAAATAATAATTAATGTATTTTTAAAATGTATATGTACTCGCTTATTTATTTTTTTCTTGTCTTTTTATTTGGTAGGGCTGCGCCTTTGTGCCCTATAGCACGAGCCGCCACTGGTGATACTTTGTTTGAAACTCTGAATAGTCGTTAGTAGTAAATATGGGGCACGGAAGATCACGTGAGCTATCATATGTTTTGTCCCTTCTTCACTTCGGACTCGATCTTAAGCTCTGTCTCATGCTAGCTTTAGACCACCTTTAGACTATATTTTATAAAGCAGTACGCATGCGTCAGTTTGCATAGCTGTCACATTTCTTACGGTAAATACGAAAATACAAAATGGCAACAATTTCGACTCAACATGCACACCCATTCTTAAATTTCATAACACAGTGCGCATGCATCAGTTTGAATAGCTGTCACATTTCGTATTTACCGCTAGAAATGTGACAGCTATTTTTGTGCAACCGGACGTGAAGTTAACACTTCGCGCCCACAATATAGGCCGTGTGATTGAATTTCGCGGCCGCTGCCATAGTAACGGCCGTTAATCAAAATGTCACTTTGACATTCGAGAGTTGACATGACAGAAAATAATATGATTATAACAGTGATATTTTTAAAATACATAAATAAATTTACTATTTTATTAATATTATTAATTGGCTAGCATGGCCACAGGCAGGAATTTCTGAAAGGTGGTCCATATTATTGTATGCGTAGATATACATTTGTGATAAAAATGTGGCGTCAATGTTACAATTTTTGAAAAAAATCATACCTGACACGTTTCACAAGATTTCAGTCTCTGAATCAATCTCTCGGTCATTTATTAGAAATTGTCCACACAACCAGACAAAAAGGCGCATTTTACTCTTAATGGAGCTCATCAGTGTGGTGTCCTCTAGAAGACAATGACTACATTAAGTGTACGAAAGACAAATCATCCAAGAAGATGAGAGGTAAATAACCACATGTAGAGCCATCTACCAAGAACGCTATAAGCTTGGCCATTATTATTGTCGTTACATTATGTTTATAGAATTTTATCGATATTGCTATAACTTGAAATACCTATACAAATAACTAGCAAAAAATTAATTTATTTCAAAATTCAAAGGTAATGCAATTGCGCCATCTTGCACTATGCTACCGGCGCCCATGTGTACTAGGCCTGAAGTTTGCACGTCATTGAATACATAATTTTAATTATTTCATGCAAGAATCTGCGATTTTCAAAATTTTTGGAACAAAAAAGAACACTGTCTGCAGTGTGTAAAGTATCAACTTTACACATCGGAGTATAAAATAGTATATTATGTGGCAAGTGTATGAAGCTGAAATTTTTACATGAGAGTGGAGACCACCCGAATGTAAAATAGTCTTCACACACGTGTTACATACTATACTTTTTCTACGACCTTGCAATAAAATATATTTTTTCTTCACATTGTCATTCTTTAAACGTAAACCCTCTGTATTATCGACTTGTGTAACCATGGTTACCAACGTTACGGGTGTTTAACAGCTTTATTTTATTAAAATACAATTCAGTTTGTAATATTTAAAATAATAAACGATGCGTGAAATATTACTTCACGCACAGTATGCAAAAACTCAAACTTCACACATAAAAATTGATACGTGAAGTATTCACTTCATGCAAGGGAGTAGAAAACAGTCTTTTGCGTTCTGCGTATTCATAGTACCCATGTAAATATTAACTTTTCATGACTGTTTTCGAAAAAAATTATTTGATATTTTTTAATGATGTGCTAGGTGTGAAGTTGGTAATATTAATTATTTTATGAACTGTTCTATGAATTTCAAAAATTTTTGAAGCACAGAAGAACACTAAAGAAGCACTAATAAATAGTTATTTATTATGCAAGCCGATAAAGAGATACTTTATCGACAAAAGGTGTTATTTTCACTAGCCGATAAAGACTCTTTGTTTATTGTCATGTATAATATACCGGATGTTATGTAAGTAAGCGTACAATGCGTAACCGGTAGGAGCTCTAACCCTATAGATTATAAATCTGGCAATAATTTTTGTTTTACATACTTTCAATAAGAACTGCAGCCCCTTAAAATTGACCAATTACATCATGGTTCAAAAATTTGTAAAAAAAATCAATATTTTCTCTGAAAACAATGTTGTTTGTAAAAATTGACTTTTTTATTATTTTATTACTTAACTATAGGCAGTTATATTTTTCTAAAAATCAGTGTTGATAAACATGTAGTTTTTCATTGTGAAATTCGTATATAGATATATACAGGATGTTAATACTAAGTCGTTACACTCAAAATGGTAGTTAGAACTCATTAAAACAAACAACTTTTCTTAGTTCCAATTTTTGATTTAGTGCTCCGGTTCGTAGTTATTGGAGTTCTTTTGTTTTTCGAAAAATCGTCAAAACTGAATTATTTTAAAAACCATTGAAAATTTTTTTCTTTCAAATTTATGTTTAGGCTCTCTAAAACATTTGATATTTAAAATTATTTTTTATTTTTTCAAATGACAAAATGGCGATCGATCAAAAATTTCAATACATGTTTTTTGATAACTACTCCATCGATTTTCGAAAGTAAAACATTTATAAAATCCTTAAATTATCTACTGCAATATTTGTCATAAACATTTTTTTCAATCTATCCAAAATAAGTATTTATTCTAAAGATGTGCCGACTAGTCGGTAAAGCAGATTATCCGGCCACTATCGTAGTCAGCGACTATTCGGCAAAGAGCGCCGACTATCCGGCTTTTTACTTTGTATGTATTTCACAATAAAACGTATGTAGGGGGAATTACATTAAATAAAAACCTTGATTGTTTATTAATATTTTTATTTTATAATCAGTCTTACACATTTTGAAATGTAGAGCAAAGCATCCTTTCCTTTGGTAATCAGTTTCTAAAATTACTTGCTTGTAAAGAAAACATATCTATAACATCTACGTCACGGAAATCCCCGAAACCGTGATCGGCTTGGCCGACTAGTCGGCCTCTTTACAACCGACTAATCGGCTAGTCGGCCAAAGTCATAATCGGCACATGTTTAATATTCATTTACTTGACTTACATAAGTGCAGTGTATTCAGAAAAAACCCTAATTCGGAGAAGGCTATGAACACAGAAACGTATGTCTCATCATTATTCAATTCAAAAATCAAGTTGTCACAATTGATCGTGAAATGTAATTTTAAGGAGAAAAGATAAAGGAGGATACAGATTATTGCCCTTCACCGTTTTCTAATTTATTTCTATTTCTAAAATAAGCATACAAGAATATTTCTTTAGATAAAATTTTTGACAATATCTCGTATCAAATTGACATTTAATTAAATACTTTCAAATTGATATACATTTTTTTGTTCATAGTCTACTCCAAATTAGGGTTATTTTTGAACACACTGTATTTATAAGTCAATTAAATGAATAAAAACTTTTTTTGGAATAGATTGAAAAAAATGTTTTGGACAAATGTTGTAGTAGATAGTTTAAAGATTTTATAAGTGTTTTACTTTCAAAAATCGATGGAGTGGTTATCAAAAAACCATGTTTTGAAATTTTTGATCGATAGCCATTTTGTCATTTAAAAAAATAAAAAATAATTGTACATGCCAAATGTTTTAGAGAGCCTAAAGGTAGCATTGAAAGAAACAAATTCAATAGTCTTTAAAATCAGGGAGTTATGACGATTATTCGAAAAACAAAAGAACTCAAATAACTAGAACCGGGGCACCAAATCAAAAATTGGAACTAAGAAAAGTTGTTTGTTTTAATGAGTTCTAACTACCATTTTCAGGTGTAACGACTTAGTATTAACACCCTGTATATACAGGTGTCTCAATAAGCTTGCTCACTATTGGTAACTTTTTTATTTAAAGAGATACGAGGTTGGTTAAATGAGTAAAATTGTGCCATTTTATATTAGAAAATTGGTCATTCAGACAAAATAAAAATTGTGTCAGCGGTTCCCGAAATTTGGGACAGAATATATATTTTTTGAATGGAACTGTATATATTATCTTATTAGAAAGGATATTTTTTTCTCTTTCCAATAAGGTAATATTCATGTAAATTTTTTTCAAATAAACGAGTTATTTACGTTTAAAAATAAAAATGATCTTTTATTAGTTTATTTAGTCAAGTAAACCATGGACACATTTGTCTTTTATAAAATTATTATTGTATTAACTTATTTTAGAGTAATAACAAAACAATTAAAGAAAATATTCAAATTGATAGCCATTATTTCTTAGGCACATTTCAACTCTTTTGGAAAGAGAGCCGACCGTTCTACGTAACAGGTGCCTATATATAACTTTCCATATAGCAAGATCATACCTAATTTTTCTTCATTTGTAAAGTTATGAAACATTATTAAACATAGAGAACTTTACAGGGAAAATTACTAAACGTCAAAGAAACAAAGACTCAATTGTTTCCATGGCTTACTTGGCTAAATAAACTAATAAAACAGTTTACAAAATTTTAATTTTTAACCGTAAATAACTCGTTTATTTGAAAGTATTGTACATAATCAACATTACCTTATGGGAAAGAGAAAAAAATATTCTTTGCAATAAGATAATAAAAAATATATGGCTCCATTTAAAAAATATATATTTTGTCCTATATTTTGGGAACCGCTGACACAATTTCTATTTTGTTTACATGACAAATTTTCTAATATAAAATGGCACAATTTTGCTTACTTCAAATAAAAAAAATTGTTGTGGCCAGCACAATACCTCTCGCCAATTTCATATTAGGCTATAAATATTGTATTTAACATGTCTGGAACACACAAAATATTTTAAATACATATGTTCTTTATTTTTCAATTCATTCTATGATAGTTTCCTCCTACTCTTCTAAATGTTCGAGATTCTTCCAATTCATTGACGAGATTGGCGGGATTTCTGAAAGGTATATGATGAAATATACATATGCATAGCAAGCGCGTGTTTAGTTGACCTGTTACTGAATATACTTTGGCTTACAAATGATTCCCGTTTCTGTTTATACCAACATTAGATGTTGACGGAGTCTTTTCCTTGTTATAAAAATAGCATATTATAATTACTATTACACATCGACTTGTCCAAGTACGAATTTTTGGCTTTCCGCATTCATGAAGAGAGTTAATTTAACGTGCGGCAGCTATATCTATAATTTGAAATATTTAATTAATGATAAAATAAGAAATATTAAATGTACTTCCCAGAAAAAGCCTTCAGTAATGTCTTTGGATTTTTGACACTGACATTTATGTCATTTATAAACATTTTAATTTTTCAACTGATTTCCATGGGCTATTTGATGGATACAATGAGATACTTTATATATTTACAAGTCTCTATCTCTAAATCTATAGAAGATATAATAAAAAAATTCAAAATACTAGATAGAGAATTTTATATTCTTTAATATTTGTAATAGCAATTTTCCAAAAAATAATATTTAGAAGATTTTTTTAACTAACTACTAATTCCGGTTGTCTAATTGTTACCAAAACCTTTTCAGCTCTTCCCAGGAATATCAGATTGAGGAAACTGCATTTAAATATTTTTTAAGTCTTATAATTTTTGAGGAATCGTCCCTCCAACATCCAGACACACATACATACACACATACATACACACATACATAAACAGATCCACGCATCCACTCACACACACACACACGCATCCACACACACACACACGCATCCACACCACACACACACATACACACACACGCATCCACACATACACACACACACACATACACACAAACACATAAATACACAGACATCATTTTAAAAATGTTACAATCGGATTGTAGGGACCATAAGACCGTCAAGAGGTAAAAAGTTACCAACAGTGGGCAAGCTTATTGGGACAGCCTGTATATATATATATATATATATATATATATATATATATATATATATATATATGTATATATATATATATTGTCGCGATGACAATGATGTTATGTCACTTATGACAAATGGATATTTTTTTTTCAGAGAACACATTAATTTTTATTTTTTATAAAATTTTGAACTACGACTTAATTGGTCAGTTCTAAGGGGCGCCAGTTCTTATAGAAAGTATGTAAAACAAATATTATTGCCAGATTTATTTTGGCTCTACTATCGTTTAAGCAAAGTAAGCTTACATACATAACACCCTGTATTTTATTTTGTACCCGATGTTTTTGCTTTATTATTTTTATAACGTGTAGTTAAAAAGTCAAACTGCTGATAAAAATTACTTTATCTACGACAGTGCGTAAAATTGAAGATTAGTTGTTAGTTTTAAGTTTGTAAAACGGTTGTATAGTAACAAGGCTTCATTAGATGAAATATTGTACGATACAAATACGTAAAGCTAGTATTTAGTCAGGAATTAGACAGCGTAGCGAGGGTTTTAAGACCCGTGAGTAACTATTATCTACTATCGATGTTAAATAAAGATATTATAAATAATTTGATATTTTTTTAATGCCGGACTTGGTGTGAAATTAAATAAGGTTCATTATCTCATGAACCATTCTATGAATTACAAAAAAATTAACGACGCACAAACGAAAGCTGTATTAAATAATTTGAAATTTTACTAATGACGTATTATGTGTGAAGTTGGCAAGTCAATTAATAATGTTAATTATTTCGTGAACCGTTTTATTAATTTCTAAAAAAAAAAATAAGCACTAAAGAGCATTAACGGAGCAATAACAAAAAATGCATTAAGTAATTTGCAATTTTATTAATAACGTGCTAGGTGTGAAGTTCGCACGTCAATAAATAATATTAATTATTTCATTAAAGGGTTTATGGATTTAGGAAATTTTAAAGCACAAAAAAGCAATAACGAAGCACTAACAAAAGATGTATTAAACAATTTGATATTTAATTAATAACGTGCTAGGTGTGAAGTTGGCACGTCATTAAATAATGTGAATTATCTCGTGAAACGTTCTATGAATTTAAAAAATTTGGAAAGCACTAAAGAGCACTAACGGAGCACTAACAAAAGTTTTATTAAACAATTTCATATATTACTAATGAGGTGCTAGGTGTGAAGTTGGCACGTCCTTAAATAATGTTAAAAATCTCTTGAGCTGTTCTATGAATTTCAAAAAATTTTAAAGCACAAAAGAGCACTAACGAAGCACTAACAAAAGACGTATTAAACAATTTGATATTTTACTAATGACGTGCTAGGTGTGAAGTTGACACGTCAATAAATAATGTTAATTATTTCATGAACCGTTTAATGAATTCCAAAAAAAATTAAAGCACAAAAGAGCACTAACGAAGCACTAATTACTAATATCAAAAAGATTATTTGTGCTTTCAATGACGTGCCAACTTCACAGACCTGAATTAGTGGATATGTTGTTAGTGTATGGAGAAGCAGCACAAAATTCTGAATTAGCAGCGCGAATCTATGCACATCGTTATCCTTAGAGACATCGTCCATATCGCCAAATGTTTGTAAGGATCACACAACGTCTTCGTGAAGACGGAACCTTACAGAGAAATGCGGGACTAGGAGGAGGCAGAAGAACTTACAATCAGTACGCGAAGAATATCTCGTGCTGCAGGAGGAGTAATTTTGAACAATTTTTGTAACAATGAATTGTTGTAGTTTATTCTGACGTGATATTAAAAAAATGATATCCTCATTTTTGTTTTTTTCCTTGGCCTACATAAACAGTCAAAACATTCACTAGTTAGATATTGAAAATTACATAATACCTTTAATTTGATTAGTTTGGTTTATTTTATTTCATTACTAACATAATTATAAATATTTAAATGTACGATCTAAGTGGCACTAAAAATGTTCACAACGAATACGAATTTTAAAAAAAATATTTTTGTTCTATTATCAGTATATCAAATTATGTCATTAAAGTTTCGTGCAGAGGTATAGAATATATATATATATATATATATATATATATATATATATATATATATATTTCAAATGGCATGAGCAATACAATCAATAATAAAATATTAATAAAACATTAAAACAATGAAAAGAAGTAGAGAGATTATATAAAAAATAAAATAAGACTATATAAATTACTTAAGAACACACTTAAATATCCAGCTTTAGGTTCCTTAGCCAAATTTGAGTTTCATCGGAACAAGCATGTAAATTTCGCATTCCTCCACTTATTTGGTATATAGGGCATTCGCCCGATATATGGTGCATTGTTTGTATATTACCACATTCACAGTCAGGGCTACTTGCAATTTTCCAGCGATGTTTTAAAAATTGACACCTACCTTGCTGGGTTCTGAATCGATTTAAGGCTGGCCACGATTTTCTTGGAAGCTCGAAGCCTTCTAACTTTATTGTAGGGTCATCTACTAAATATTTATTTGGAAGTTTGCTGGAAGACCAGCAAACGAAGAATATATATATATAAAAGTTACCACAGCCCATATAGCTGAGGTTGCATTTCCCAGGCTTATACCCGATACCGGAATACTAAACATATAAAAACTGTACTTCATATAATTTTTTCAGTCTGATGTAACCTTTCAACTTAATATATTCAAATGTAATAATATTTACGTAAACTGTAACTTGTGACTAAATAAAAAGATTAGCGAATATAATCTTTGAACTCACAAATAAATCTTTTTAAAAACTCTTCCGCGAACCTCCCTCATATAACTTATATGTATATATAATATATATACAGGATGTCCCATTTAAGGTACGAATGCATTGGTATCTCGAGAACCGTAAGAGCTACGAGGTTGGTTAAATTAGACAAAAGTTGCCCCATTAGGAGGCTATTTTAATGGTGTTTTGTTATTTGCGAAAAAATGCATAGGTCACTAGATACAGGTGAAAATGTAAAGTTCGCGATTTTCTTTTTTTGCTTATAACTTTGTTATATGAAATAATACGAGATTCTGGTTTGCACTTTCTGAAGGCACTTTTGTATGGTGAATTTGCAGAAGTACTCAAATTTCTTTTATATTGAACCATTTACGAGTTACTGATAGCAACTTTTATTTTTAATATAGAGGTCATATTAAGCTATGGCATTTTTAAATAGAGATTTTTTTTAGCTTTACAATGATATAAAACAATAATAATTTATTTTTATAATTAACAGAAAAATTAACAAAAATTGTTATTTATACTAAAATTAAATTGAAAAAAGTAAATCGAAGACTGCTATGGAAACAACAAACAACAAAAAAGTGCGACAATTGAATTTCTGATTTTTACTTGACAATAGTAGATTATTACGAGTAATAAACGAACTTTGACAACGAATGTAACAACTCAACATATCAAATTTTTCCCAATGAGAAAAATTCCTTTTTATTACTCGTAATAATCTACTATTGTCAAGTAAAATTCAGAAATTCAATTGCTGCACTGCACTGCAATGGGACACCCTTTATATATATATATATATATATATATATATATATATATATATTGCTGTCAGTTGTTGGCTAAACCTTCAGCTGCGGCACTAGGATATTCTTTGAACGCATTGCGCGGTCGGTAGGTGAAAGGATAACAGGGAAGTGCACGCTCCACTCCGTGGCCCAGTTGCAATTTTCCAACCTCGTTACTTACTCCCCGCACAGTTGCGTCTTTGATAACAGGGAAGTGCACGCTCCTCTTTGTCCAGTTGCAATTTTCCAAAACGGCGTATTCCGTTAAACCATACACATATTTTAACGCATTGCGTGGTCAGTGGGTGAAAGGATAACAGGGAAGTGCACGCTCCACTCCGTAGCCCAGTTGCAATTTTCCAACCTCGTTACTTACTCACCGCACGATTGCCTCGTTGATAAGAGGGAAGTACACTCCTCTTGGTCTAGTTGCAATTTTCCAACAACAAAAATGTATAGTCCATAATTTAAAGTGCATCAGCGTATTCCGTCAACTATACACATATGTATTCTATATTATCCCAGTTAATAATAATTACAACACCATGTCATAAATGAGCAAACAATAGCAGACCGCGTATATGTTTGAGAACTTATATGCACACTGGTCAAACGGTTAATAAAAGGATATTTTCGGACATCTTGTATGTCTGCGGTTAGCCATACGTTTGACCCATCATCCACCTGGGGAATCCGTCCACGGCCGTAATCACGGCTGGCCAGGGTCCACGTCCCGCGACCAAAGTACCGCACCACTAGTGAGTGGCCTCCTCCTGCTGCCGTATTCACGGTTGTCTCGAGGCGCGGCCTGTGCTGTGCTCCAGTACCGCCAAGCGTTCGAGCCCGCTGTCCGCCACGATCCTGCCCAGGGCATACTCCCGACATCCCAGGCCATCAGTAACAGGCGTTGTACATGTACTTCAACATACAAACTTTCCATATCACTTGATAAACGCTGTATATTGTTGAATCTGTGTTTTACTTGCTTTATTCATTATACTATCACGACTTCAAATCAAAGAATTCTGGACACGATTTATTTATTTCCATAACACAACGTAGGGTAATTGACGATCACGATCTGTATGTATGAGTACCATGGTACGATAAAGCTGATATATCATTTACTTTTCGTTTCCATTGTTGTTACCATTATTCATAATTATTTCATATGTTTAGCTATTAATGGCAAGTCCATTTATCAAAGATTCTGAATCTTGGCGCCATTTCGTTTGATTCCGCTTTGTATTTAAATCATCTTTAGAATGTAATTATGAGTAGATTTTAGCTTCCATTACAATATGTAAATTAAAATAACAGTTTACTACGAAGTGTTGCAAAATGTAAATGTTGGTCAATACGTTTATTTTAACATATTATTATACCGTGAGTATTTTTAACGTGAAACATTGGATTTTTCATATCGATGGTTACGACTTGTTATTTGATTGACACCAATATATTTGCCTGTCCCATTTAAAATGAAACACACGGAACGAATTTGACATTTGACAAGACGTCAATAGAGGTTAATTTTGTTTAAATATTTATACCTGCTTTCTAAATTAAATTTAGTTGTAGAAAATATATTGGGTGCACTTTGTGTGATTTTCAGACCTGGCTAAATTTCTTACAATATTTAAATATAACACTTCTGTCAAATTCATTCTCTATATTTTAAATGAGACAGGTAAATACATTGCTGTCAAACAAATGTCAAGTCGTAACTTATACGGAAATTCAGCGGTTATGTCATATTGACAAAATGTCATTAGAGGTTAATTTTGTTTAAATAATTATACATGTTTTCTAAAAATTTAATTTAATTGTAAAAAAATTATTGTGTGCACCTTGTGCCCGAAATATGTTTAGTGCTCTCGAGTGGTTTTCTGACTTAGCTAAATTTTTTACAATACAATATTTCTGTCAAATTCGTTCCCTATGTTTCTTTTTATATGGGACAGGCAAATACATTGCTGTCAATCAAATGTCGAGTCGTAACCATGGATATGACAAAGCCAATGTTTCACGTTAAAAAATACTCACGGTATGTAATATGTGAAATAAATATTAAAAAAAATTAATCATTTGTAGATATCTTATTGCCAGCAAGAAAAATTATGGACGCCTATGTGCAAACAGAACTTTTGGGGTTTAAGTCTATAAAAGAATCCGATTCGGAAGGTTTTTCTACTAAGTTAAGCATAAACAGATGTAAAATGACTATTCCATTTTTAACGCAGTGCGGCATCTAAGGAAAAGTAAATATTTAACAAAACGCATCGACGGATAGTGAACCGAAATGCATTCTTTTTACTCGCCAAGTAAAATCGTCTATATTAATAATTACGGAATATGCCAGATTCAATATGATACTTGACATGTTTCAATTTAGAGGACGTGTAAATATTAAAAATCTAATTAAAATATAATTAATTAAAGGTGTAAAGGATAGTTTCCATGTCAAACAAAAAGTTCTTTAACATATTTTTGTAAAATCTAAAATAAGGATTTTTCCCCTACTTGTAAACTTATATATTGCTTATGTAAATAATCTTTTTGTAGGATGCCTGGATAACTCCAAAAAATCTGATTATTTCGCTGAAACACAAATTAATAATTAGAAGTGAATTAAACATACATAATGCATCGACAAGGCACAATGGACTATATTCTTGTGAGGCAAGAAACATTTTCGGTAAATATAATTATAACATATACTCGTAATATAATAAAAAGGTTATAACGTACAGTGTTTAGCCACATCAGGTTTTCGAAAAAATTGACACAAAGAATTTTTTTGTTATTTAAAGTTATTTTTGTGTGTTTTAACTATTTTGTAGTAATTTGTTTAATAATTTTATCTAAGTAATTAGATAATGTTGGTAGTGCTTTAATGATTAAGAGTTTCGCTAAATATGGATGGGCAGGTGGTATGTTAGGTTCTGGTCTGCTTGTTGTATACAAGGGACATTCTTCTGTTACTCCAATTTGTATCATCATGTTAGGTAGTTTATCGCATTCGATACATGGTAGTGGGTTGACATATTATGCACCTGCTTTTACCTTTCGTGACACTCGAACACTTTTCATTTTCTCACATGTCCGCAGTTGGATGGTCGTGGTTGAGAGCTTGAGCCGTAAGGAGAAGAATACAGGGATGGTTAACAAACTAGGGCGTCACCAGTATATGTAAGTTATGGAAGGAAATAGAGTGGTGTACACTGGAACACTAGTGATGGAATTAGGTGATTCTATGACCATTGTAACAAAATTTATTTACCGGCATTTTCACATTTTTATCTCTCGCTAAGAGAGGTATTGGAATCATGGTAAAAATCGCATATCCAAATTTTAGTGGACAAGCACGTTTTATGGTCTCTATACTCCGATTATAACAATTTTACAATGATGTCTGTGTGTGTGTGTGCGTGTGCGCGTGTGAATGTGTGTGTGTATGTGTGTGTGTATCAAAAATGTCATATGTGCATTACTTATATAGCCTAATATGATAATCGCGAGAGGTCTTGTGCTGGCCACAACAGTTTGTTTTAAATGATACGGAGGTTGGACTATTATTTAACTATGTAAAAATAGTAAAACTCCCTATCTGAAAATTATAAATTGGACTTAGAGTTAAAAGTTTAATTAATTATATCTTGCATAATATTCATCTATTTTAAACTTATTTTCTAAAATAATTTCTTTTCCATTACCTACCAAAGTGACTAATTTTCATATATTTATTAAATTGGGGATAAAGTATGCATTGTAGAACTATTTTTGTCTATGCTAATGTATAATATCAATGGCGTTAGGATTTAAAAAATTTCTTCAAAATCGTTATATTATTTTCTTTTTAAAAAGGATATATAAATTTTGTACATGTTCTACGTAAAATATCAATGTCAGAAATACAATAGTCTACAATCTCTTTTTGCATGTTAATACGGAAGTTTCAATTAATTTTCTTGTTATACCAATCTAAAAAGTTTCGACGATCTGTTGAATTGATCATTTATACACCCGCTAATTGTGTATTGTCAAAATTGGGTATGAAAGTGTGTTATATCGCATCTGTATTTTTAATTTTTTTAAAGAGTGGATATAAATTCACTTATAATTAAAATTAAAAAATAAACGGTAAAAGAAGAGTGGTGCAACTCTGCTCTCTAGCGTAGCGATAGTATGAAGTAAAAATGATGTAGAGTTGCGATTTTGTTACTTTGTTATATTTTTAACATCGCTTTATATCGGTCCCCTTACAACTTCGAAGGCGGTAGTTTCATAGCGAGCGTAATGTTGTCCATCCTTTACAAATAATGTGTACAAGGAGTAAGAGAAACAGGTACAGGTGATAGGATAGAACTCGTCGAGAACAACAATAAATACATATATATATATATATATATATATATATATATATATATATATATATATATGTATGTATGTATATATATATATATATATATATATATATATATATATATATACACTATTAGACAAAAGTAAAGCAACTTTTATAATTAAATAAAATATTTAAATATTTCAACTAAATTTAGCAACTATAGAAATCGAAATTCAAGTAGTTTAAGAGGCCATAGTAGGCTGCAATCATACGTGAAATGAAATTGTTTTCAAATGTTAAATAAGTTAGTAAGCAATAATTTATTTCAACAATACAATTTTTGGAGTGACAAAATTAAAGCAACTTTTTGATTTGGAATACTGAAAATGAGTTTGCGGTAAAGGTTAGTTTAAAAATGAAAATTTGCAGATGAGTAAAGCTTAGTAGCTCTTATTTTTATAGAAATAAGCATGCCAAAAGGGAAACCAATCTGTACGGAGTTGAAACAAATGCTCGTAAACGCTTTTTTAGATGGAAAGCGTAAGATTGCGATTTCCGAACAATTTGGCTTGCCCAAATATAGTGTAACAAAAATAATTTCACGTTATAATGAAAGAGGACATTTTGAAAAAATGCCGAAATCAGGAAGACCCCGAAAAACTACTTTTGGAATGGATAGGAGAATCAAAAGAATTTCTCAGAGAGATCCGGGGTTGTCAGCGCCAAGGATAATTGTTGAAATTCATGAATTGGAAGTTAGTGCGAGGACTGTTCACCGACGATTAGTTGAGGCGAAACTTTATAGCAGACGTCCAACTAAAAAACCGTTGGTTTCTGAAATAAATCGCCTTGTCAGGCTTGAATTTGCACAACGCCATTTGAACTGGACAGTTCAACAGTGGAAAAATGTTTTGTTTAGCGACGAAACTCGTTACAAATTTTTTAATTCTGACGGCATGAGGAGAGTAAGGCGCCCGGTTAATACGAAATTTCAACCAAAGTATGTTACACCAACAATAAAGCGCGGCCAAGGTAGTGTGTTTCTATGGGGTTGTTTTCCGTGGAGAGGAGTAGGTCCAATACATTTTATAGATGGGAATATGGATCGCTTGATGTATAGAGACATACTCCAAAACATAATGTTGCCCTACGCTGAGTGGGAAATGCCTTTGCGATTCGTCTTCCAACAGGACAATGATCCGAAACATGCATCGCGCCTTGTTCAACAGTGGTTTCAGGAGAAAAATGTCCAGGTTCTTCAGTGGCCAGCACAATCACTGGACCTCAACCTCATTGAGAACCTCTGGGAAGAAGTTGAACGTTGAATTAGGACTACACGATTCCCAAATAAACAATAATTAATTGAAAAAATTAATGAAGTATGGATGAATATGCCGACTATTACTGTTCAAAATTTAATTTCATCAATGCCGCGTCGTTGCCAAAAAGTAATAGCCAACAATGGATATCCTATTAATTATTAATAATACGTTTGTCTATTGTTACAATTCTTTAACCATAATTGTGATTTTCTTTTGTTGTTTAAAAATAAAAAAATATTCTCGAAAAGTTGCTTTGCTTTTGTCGCGCTGTTAAAGTGTACTGTTGAAATAAATTATTGCTTACTAACTTATTTGACACTTGAAAACAATTTAATTTCACGTATGATAGCAGCCTACTATGACCTCTTGAACTACTTGAATTTCGATTTCTATAGTTGCTAAATTTATTTTAAATATTTAAATATTTGATTTTATCATAAAAGTTGCTTTACTTTTGTCCAATAGTGTATATATATATATTAGTAACATTTTTTTTACTACTTTTATTTTTAGACCGGCAATGAATTCCTTTACAAAACTTTATAGATTTTTTACACAATATCTGAAAGGTTTACAAAGGAAATATCTATTTTGGTCAGCACAATACCTCTCGCCATTGCCATATGAGTATTGCACATATTTAACATTTATAGTACACACTAAAACCATCTCTTTTTTTATATATTTTTATATTTTTTAATTCATGCAATAAACAAGTTTCCTCTTACTTTTTTAAATGTTCGAGATTCTTCAAATTCATTGATGAAATCGACGGTATTCCTGAAGGTTTTATACGTTATAATTTACATATTATGTATATATCCATAATTATAAATATATAATTAATAATAAAATAAGAAATATTAAATGTATTTCTCAGAAAAAGTCTTCAATAGTGTCTCTAAATTTTGACACTGTCAATTACATTTAAATTTTTCAAATGGTTTCCATAGAGTTATTTGGACTGTGGGACTTTTTAAAACATATTATTTTATACATTTATATTTCTCTGTCTCTATATCTATAGAAGATAAAATAAAAATTTTCAATGTACCGTGTAGAGATTTTTATATTCTTTAATATTTGTGATAACATACATTTTCAAAAAATTGTTTTTATAATTTTTTTTAAGAAACTAGTACTACCGATTGTCCAATTGTTTTCAAAATCTAATCAGCTTTTCCCATTGATGTCAGATTGAGGAAACCGTAGTTAAACATGTCTTAGAGTATTTAAGAAACCATGGTTCCAAAATCCACAGACACACACACACACACACACACACACAGACACACGAACATACACTTCATCGTAAAAATGTTATACAGTCAAACCTGCCTAAGCCGGAATCGTGAGGGACCAAAATATCGTTCCGGCTTGTGCAGGTTTCCCGCATGTACAGGAACCTCTATAATACGGAAAATAAACCTTCATAAAACGGAAACAATATTTATTTTAAATTTTATTTATAATAAATATGTACCAATAATATTATTTCAACGTAACTAGAATTCTAATAACATAATAATGTAATACACTGGTGTTTATGTGTTAGGATCTAATTATTTATTTTTAAAGTAGGCATCATGCGAACAAAAAGTAGAAAATAAAAAAATTAAATAATTTTGCATGTTATGTCACATCGTCGGACAAAAGTCTGTTATTTTTTTTTCTGTATTTGCAAATTAAAAAGGTGCTTTTTGTATTGTAATACAGTGACATAATATAAAGCAATTTTTCAAACAAAAGTCGTCTGATTTTATTGAGTCCCGGCTGCAACACACACTGAAAGACAACAGGTTATGGGCCCAGAACAGTAGCCGTGGACAAACGCCAGCAACTTTCCAGATAGTCTGAATATTTAATTGTAAATTGAAAGTCGATCATTATGGACACAATCAAAACTCAATTAGAATGTTTGTCCGAAGATGCTCTAGGAGTTGTAAATTACATGTCATGGAAATTTAAATTAGATTTTACCTTAAAGTCGAAGGATCTTTTTACTGTAGCAACGGGTATCGAAAGAAAACCCGCAAGTGAAGATAATGATGCTGAAGTCAAAGAGTGGATTAAAAAGGATTTAAATGCCCAAGCATTCGTAGGTCTCAACGTAAGCAGCAGTATAGCTATCAAAATACCAAATTGTAAGTTGGCGCATGAAATCCTATAGAAATTAAAGTTATTATATGGGAAAAAGTCCGATTTAACTGTAGAAGGATTGTAGCGACGATTTTCAGCTTTCGATACGACACAAATAAATCAGCGGTTGAAAACTGCTTGATTATACAGCAATTTGCTGAAGATCTCAAGATTGAAGGAAAAGAGATCAAGGAAAGTTGGGTTTTAACGAGGATACTTGGAATGCTAACGCTAAAACTACATCATTTCCGGACAGCGTGGGACAACGCCAACGGAGAAGACAAGAACCTCCCTACACTAATGGAACGACTGCGACTAGAACAGGACAGACTTAACGAAGCTGAAGAAATATGCCACAACGCACTTATCACGAAACAGAACAGGAAACCACAAACCACAAGGACAAGTCCAAATTCACGAGAAAGTGCAACTGAAGAATGTTTTAAACGCGGTGAGAAAGGGCACGTGAAAAAGTACTGCAAAAACAAACCATGTGCAAAGTATTTGACATATTGCAAAAACAATTATCAGTGTAATATATGTAATCAAAAAGGATATTTTGCCAAAGAATGTCCGGAAAATATTAATAGTCGAGCACTCGTCACCGTCGGCCTATCCACAGCCAAGATAGATGACATTAGTTCAAGCCGAGATTACCCATTGTATCAAGACTGTGCCGCCACACAGCACATGACGTTTAACAGGGAATGGATGACAAACTTTGTAGAACTGGAGGAATATTCAACAGTTTTGAGCGGGGATGCTACGAAACTAAAAGGAGTCGAAGTAGGAGACGTGGAACTAGAAGCCTTCAACGGAGAGAAATGGAATGCAGTTGTACTGAAGGATGTTCTGTTTGTTCCAAAATTGAGCTTCAATCTTTTTTCCATCACACAGATGCTAGACAAAGACTATATCCAGACAGCTGATGCCAATAAATCAATATTTAAGACAGCAGATGAACAAGAAATAATTGCAATGGCAGAACGAGAAGGGACACTTTATAAGATGCTTTTTCGACAGGAGACACCAGACTCTTGTCTACTGACAACCTATATCAAGACATGGCACGAAAGGTTAGCTCGTCAAAACGTAAGACACGTCAGAAAAATTCTGAAAAAGAATATTATTACCTACATCGATGATTGGAACGATTATATCTGCGAAGGATGTTTGTACGGCAAACAACATCGCATTTCTCATCCCAAAAACCCGAAGATAGACAAAGCTCCTCTAGACCTAGTCCATGTAGACTTATGTGAGATGAATCTTACGTCACTGGAAGGATCTAAATATTTCCTTTTACTGAAAGATGATTCTTCGCAAGTATTTATGAAGATGGTGGAAAATCAATTTGGAAAGAGGGTCAAATATTTAATGACGGACAATAGTAAAAAAATTAAAAATGTTTGCACACAAAAGATTCTAAAAGACTTGGGAGTATTCCACATGAAATCAAACGCATATTCACCTCAACAAAACGGTAGAATAGAAAGAGACATAAGAACTGTCGTCGACTCACCCGGCTATAGAGTATATTTACCTGAAAATCGTGACGTCATTTGCTCGGATAATGTGATTTTCGACGAAGAGATAGGAACTGAAAAGTGTTATTCGCACGTCGAAGACTCCAGAAGAGAGGAAAAATCTGGAGAAACCAGTCAAGAGAAAGACAAAAATTACCAGACTTCAGACTTGGAGCACGATGACTCAAAAGATTCGGATGACAAACTGAACACCGAAAAAAATCAAACAAGAGGGCCATTTCTGCGACAAAACCAGCAAAATTTTCGAGCTATGTAATGGACAACTTCAAAGGAAGAAACGCAAAACCCTTCACGTGTCGCTGGGTACTGCGGAAGAAACCAAACGGTATGTTGAAAGCTCGTCTAGTAGCGAGAGGTTTCGATCAAGAAGAAGGCATAAATTATTCAGAGACCTTCAGTCCAGTTGCTCGTTACGCCTCGATTAGATTAATTCTCAGCCTGGTTGCCTCCAAAAACATGAAGCTGACGACCTTTCATGTAAAAACGGCCTTTCTTTATGGTGACCTAAAGGAAGAAATCTATATGAAGCAGCCTGAAGGGTTTAGCGACGGAACAAATCGAGTATGTAAACTCAACAAAAGTATTTATGGTTTGAAATAATCACCAAAGAAATGGAACAGAAAAATATCGAATTTTCTGAAAACACTTAAGTTTTGCGATACCGATGAAGATCCCTGTATATATTATAACACCGAGAAAAGTATCATAATCGCCTTATTTGTAGATGATGGGTTTGGTAGCGGGAACAAGCGAACACAAAATACTTGAGGCTCTAGGAAAGTTAAGCTAAAAATTTAAACTAACTTACGACAAAACGTTCGCAAATGAATTGTTCTATTTGGGAATGAAAATCAAGACGAAACTCGAAGGAACTTTGTTAGCCAGTCTAGATACACAGAGAAAATCATTCAACGATTCGAATTTGATGTCTGCAACCCAAAGTCTACCGCTATCAAACGCGGAATGGTAACAGATGAAGAAAACTACGTAAATGACAAGTTACTTCTGGAAGAAGTGCCTTATCGTGAAGCTATAGGTAGTCTACTGTACTTGTCTATGATTTCTCGCCCTGATATTACCTTTGCCGTGGGTTACCTAAGTCGTTTTAGCAACAGTCCAAGGAATAGCCATTGCAAGATAGTCAAGCAAATTTTCAAATACCTGCAAGGAACCATAAGTCTTGGTATATTCTTTGACGGGGGAGCCACGATTGTCACGTACACAGATTCAGACTACGGTGGAGATACAGTCTCAGAACACTCAACAAGCGGAATTTTAGTCATGCGAAGAGAACCTATTGTATGGTACTCGCAAAAGCAGCGATTGGTAGCAACGTCGACAGCCGAAGAGGAGTACAGAGCTGCCGTCTCAGCAATTGACGATATTTGCTGGATTCGGCGCTTAGCCAACAAACTCGGAATACTGAACCTGAGCCAACCAACCTTGCTATATGTCGACAACAAATCAGCAATTCACATGCTGAAGAACACTTACGAAGGTAAAATAATGAAAGGAAAGAAACACATAGAAATTCATCGAAAGTTTATTCAGCAACACATCGACATCACAGTAACCATACAACATATTGCAAGTTTAAATCAACTTACAGATATCCTGACGAAGCCACTGAATCGCAAAATATTTCAGGATATTAGGAGTAAAATAATTAAGGGGGAGTGTTAGGATTTAATTAATTTTTACAGTAGGCATCATGCGAACAAAAAATAAAAAAAATTGAATAATTTTGTATGTTTTATCACATTGTCGGAAAAAAGTCTGTAATTATTTTTCTTTTGTATTTGCAAATTAAAAAGGCGCTTTTTGTATTGTAATACAGTGGCAGATAATATAAAGTAATTTTTCAAACAAAACTCGTCTGATTTTATTGAGTCCCGGCTGCAACACACGCTGAAAGACAACATTATGAAATATGCATATTAATTTTTATTGTAGTGGTTAAACCTCAGGGCCAACTATTTCAAATATTCATCGATTGTTTTTTGTCGTGTTTTTAGCCGTGGTGCTTTCTTTTCTTTTATAGTTCTTAACTGCAAAAGATTTTGTGACATTGATGTGCATTGTACTGGTGCAGCGTACTGTTCCAGAGCAGTGACCATTTTGAAGGCATTCGCAAAGCAAGTAATTTTTTCAGTATCTTCAATATCCATGGCTGAAGTACGTAAATAAATACATACGGATAGAAACTTAATAAAATCAACTTTTACCTATCCCAGATGCCTCATCACCGTCTCCGTCATCTTCTTCCATTTCCATCTGAGTGTTAGTCAACATGGCGCATAAGAAATCATCAATTGCTATACCATCATTTACTGTAAGTTGCTCGTCCATATCAATATAATCTTGTGTTGTCGCAGGTAAATTTTTTTCTCCTATCTCTTCCATCAGAACCTGAATTTCATTTACAATTTCCTGTGGTAGAATGAGTTCTTTAGTAGCTTCAGCTTCAACTTGGTTTCGAATATCTTCAAAAATAAAGCCTGCTTTTTTAAAGCAGTTTATTATACAGCTCGCGCTTAGGTTCTCTTTGTGCATTTGATATCCAGCGAATAGCATCTAAGACGGAAATATTTTTGGATGATTCGGTTGCGGAATTGCATGCTTCCATATTAGCACAAATTGATTGCAGTACGTGTTTTCTGTAGTGTACTTTAAAAATTTGGATAACTCCTTGAACCAAAGGCTGGGACACACTAGTAGTATTCGGTGGTAAAAAACATAATTTTAATTTGACAAATGTAGCTGTGGATGACATGCGGCATTGTCTAAGAAGAGAAGAATATGTCTCTTCTGAGTTATCATTTTTTTATTAAGTGATTTTAGCCATTCATCCATCAGAGCAGAAGTCATCCATGCATTTTGATTTGCGCGCCAAGTAACTGGAAGAGCATTTACATCTAAATTCTTAAAGCTTGGCAGGGCACGGAAAAACAGTCCCGTTTCATCGCAATATCTACGTTTTGTGGTCCATAATTTTTAATTATTTCTGCCAATTTCGGTTTCCAGTCATCGACAACTGTCAAGTCAACATCTTTAGCTTCCCCACAAATTTGTTAAAACGAGATTTCATGTCGTGCTCTAAAATTCTCCAGCCATCAATAAGAAGAATTAAATGAATTAATGTTTAGGTGCTCTGCTATCACTTTGGCTTTCTCTTGCAAAATTGGTCCAGAAATTGGAATATTTCGTGATCTTGCATTCAAAAACCATTTGTAAATGATTTTGTTAATATTTTCATTGCCAGTTTTTATTAAATGTCGCTTAGAGCCTCCTTGACGTTGACCACCAAGCCATTCTTCTTTAATTTTCTCTTTATCTTTCAAAATTTTATACACTTGGGTTTTACCACATTTAAATTTTTTGCAAAGTTCTTTTACACTTAAACCGTGTTGTTCTTTGTCATTTATGAGGTCAATTTTTGATTTTAGTGTTAAAGAGTTTGTTTTTTTTTTCTACCATGTTTCTGCTTTTAATACCGCCGACTTTAAGGGCAGAACAGTAAACATTTACACGCTGACGACTTTATTTTAACTACGAAGAATATAATTTACACAACAGGAATGCAGTTTGGCAAATCATTGTTGCTCACATACCACGTGACTCTTACATACAGACGCTGGCTTCCGTTTTATACAGGTTTGTTTTTAGCGGCGCGACCCTAAAATTGTATACCATGTCCGTGTTAGGCAGTTTTCGGTTTACACAAATCACAATACATTATAATTGGTATTCCAAGACACGGGACTTTTGAAAGATTCCGTCTTATTGAGAGTCCGGCTTAGACAGGGGTGACTGTAATAGGATTCTAGGGACCTTAAAACGTGCTTATTCATTAAATCTAACTATGTGATTTTTAGCTTGAATCCAATATCTTTCCTAACGAGAGGCAATAAAAAGTTACTAACAAACATTGTTGCGCTTGACAACTACTAATTATTATTAATTAAATTTAATAAAGAGAGAGAAGCATTTTAGGAGCACTTATACCTGCATTTCACATCAATTTTTTTCTACAGAGGTAATTATTCCATGCTAATCATTATATTTGGAATTGTAACAGTAAGAAAGTCGGCGTTTTTAAACACAAAATGTAAGACAAAAAAAAATATTATTTATAATATTATTGTTAAGTGCATTAAATGTTAAATATTTGTTAAAAAATAAAGAAAGAAGGGTTATAATTATGCAAAGAAAATATTTGAATCTACATCTACATATGAACGAGTTTATAGTTTTATACATATATATTAAATAAACATGCAAAACGATTTAAAACAAAAATTAGGCGATATTTAAGGAATGTAATACTAATATAATGTACGAGTATACTCTAGTTCCTAATATTTTTATTATTGAACAGCACCCGCAAATAGCAACAAGAAAATTTGAAGGGATAAATAGCAGATTAAAATTAAACCAACTGTGTCAACAATTACCGAAAATTTAAAATTCTAAGTCTAGGATTAGTAGAAGTCAGATGAGAGATAATGCCATTTAAGATATGTAATAATTTATTTGATTCATTCGAGCATGCAACTCCTACATAAATATAAATAGTTGTATTTTTTTTAATAAAACATAATAGTCCAGTCAATTTTTGATTTTAACATATATTGTTTGGGTCTAGACGGGGATGAAAAATTCAAATTTGTGACCTTAAGGAGGCTCGGCATGAGCCGCCATCTTGGATCAAAGGTGCAAAAAATGAGTTTTTTGCTATTATCTTGAAGACAGTGGCCTGTATTAAAATTTTACAAGAATACCAAATTAAAGCTTGTTACTTTTTGTGCAAAACGGATTCGTGAATCTTTTCCTAGGATGAACTCTCTAAGAGTTATATTCAAAAAGAGGTAACCAGAACAACAATTTATGAAAGCAAATTTATTCACACGAAATAGGCACAATATTAAGTTTTTAATACTTATTCTAATAGATTTTGTTATTTGCAACAGTTTACATTTGTCGTGCCATCAAAAGAAATAAATTATCGGTGATTTTTAAATAATTTTTGTCAACTCTTTTCCACAAATTCATCAAACACTCTTACTCGGTTATAGATACGGTACCCCGGTTTAAAAATTTTAATTCAGCTAGGAATTCTCCTTTATATCATGGTAAATGATTTTTGCTCCGATGAGCGGTTAACGAATTATTAAGAAGTTAAACTTGTATGAAATTTCACTAAAATTTGAAACATCTGCAAATCGGCTTAGTTTACATTTTTTTTTTCTGAAATTTCGACACGAATTAAATGCACAATAATGTTAATCTTTAATCATGTCCAACCTTTTGTAGGCTAAAAACTTCTATTGACTGGACTAAAATATTTACTTTCAAATAATGAGGACGACACGCAAAATAGAAATGAATGGAGAAAGAAAATAAAGAATAGCGACCCCTAACGAATGGGAAAAGCTGAAGAAGATATATATATATATATATATATATATATATATATGCTAAGGTCTTTACCTATGTGACACACAAAGACATTGGCTAGCTGTGAATTTTTGCGGAAGCAAAGTTCGGGATTCGAATCATAACTTTGTGGTTTGATGATAGCAAAAAAAAATATGAAATACATAAATATTTAAGAATTTGACTAAACAAGTAAATCAACTTTAAGCGACAAAGAATTATTGTGACCTCAAAAAAGACGGGGCCGCCAAGTTGTAAGAGGGACAGTCGCACGTGAGTGGAAAAGTAACACGGAAATCGAAAAAATTTAGAAAAAAAAAACCTTAATTAATATTATACGCTTTACTAAATAACTTCCCCATAATTTTGTCAACACAACCTAGGCCCAAACAGTACTAAATGTGGCAATAAGAAATAAAATATAAAGTAAAAAATATCGTAAAAAACACAAAAAGGTAAATCGAGCCATTCGCTAAAGAACTGCTTCAGTTGGACTTCAAAGAAATTTTTAATTTAATAATAAAAGAAATCAAAAGCTGAAAATTGGAGCTTATCTACTGGAGGCGCGACTGCCTCTCCGCGGTTCAGAAACGACCACCACATTCTCCCAGTTACCAGTCGCACAAGCAACTTCTACTCAAATTAAAAAAAAAAAACAGCATATAAAATTTAATATAGCTTTGAATAAATTCAAAATAAAATTTGGATAAGTTAATTAACAGTGAATAAGAAAATATATCATTTAAAGCAGGGTGGTAAAAACATTAGGATTTTAATATATTTCTAAATTTATTATCTCCTAATACTGCATAGTGGTCGCGCAAAACTACTATGTTTGATTTGTGTCGCTGCCCATTAGAAAAAAATTCAAACAGTCCTTTTTTTACTTTTTTAAATTTTTATTTCATTTTCAATAAACGAATGACAGTGTAAATTGCCACAATGTATATAAAACCTAAATACTTTTTAATTATTTGTTGATTTATGACACTTTTCTCACTAAAAATATCATCTATAAATTCAAACAAACAGGAAACATGTATAAAATTGGTTAAAATATTTTGCAATTATCGCATTATGTCGAACACATACGAAGTGGATTGCGACTGTTGAGTATAGTACTAAAATCTAAGCTGGGACTTTCGCATCGCAATGTAGCAGAGCTCCACCACTAGCCTGAAGGAATTAAAACGGTGTATAGCAATATGCGGTTTTATTATATATATATATATATATATATATATATATATATATATATATATATATATAAATACATGACAAGTATTTGTCATTATATAACAAAATAGCAACTACTGGGATATCGTGTTATACACTCCCCCCTGGAGGTCGTACGCATTCTCACACGGGCACCAGCAGTAGTCGAAAATTTTGGGCGGCTACCTATTTGTTCTTGAATAAGAGCTAAACCGGAAAGTTCAGTTACAGATCAAATTGGTTTTCTCCTTTACCTTTTTTCTATGACTGGAGTGGGTGTTTGTCCTCTTCTTCAGGGCTGTCATATGGGGTAATATCTGAGACATGTACGTTACATACAGATTCGTTTGGAGAAGTTCACAATTTTGTATGTATCAGGTGCAACGAATCTAAAGACTAGGTATGGGCCATCTCTTTTACGGATAAATTTATTAGTATTTTCTTGTTTGGAATTGCTAAGAAAATGAGTTTTCAAAGGTATTTTATCACCAGGTAAGTATGTATGACTAGGTTTTCTGTTTGTCACTGTATTTCTTCCGTATATTATGTTCTTTTTCGAAGGTTTCTTTTGCAGTGATAATGGTTTCATTAATTTCCTTTATATAAGGTCTGACGTGGGAAATGAAATTTTAAGATTCGATTATAGAAAACTGAGTTCTCATCCAACAACTACATAAGATGATGAACATCCAGTACTTTGATAGATGAAGGCATTTTACGAAAGATGCATTAAATGCACTTAAAACCCATTCTTTGTGTTTACTTCCTACGAGTAAGGCCAACTGTGGTTTTAAATACCTATGTCTCCTTTCCGTAGGATTTGAGCTAGGGTGATAAATCGAAGTAAAACATTGTTTAATTTATAAAATATAAGTTAACTCTTGCATAACTGAACTCACAAATTGGACTTCGACATCACTAATGATTCTTTATGGGAATCCCTACCTTAAGAATACTTCTTCAACCAACAATTTTGCCGTTTCTTGTGCGGTTGCTGCTTTCATTAGAAATAATTCTATTCATCGGGTAGTAACATTTTCTACCATGAGAATCCAAGAGTCCACTGACATTACTTCAATACGTTCTGCATATGCGGGAGTTTGAAGTAACCTACTTGGTTAAGTGTTCAGTGTCTTTTATCTTTGGCAATCGAGACATTTATTCACTTGCTTTGTTGTATGTCTACGCAATCCTGGTCAATAATAATGATGACGTATCCTTAGGATAGTGCATTCCATTATGGCAAGCTGTTGCATTGTCATGAAATACTCGCAAGATTAATGCTCTTTGTTTAGCGGCAATAAATAGCTGAGTTTCCTCTTTATCTACTTTCATATTCTCGTTCAGTCCATTTTTGAAAACCTTCCTTTGGAGGATCGGCTTCAATAGCATCAAATATTTTCTTGATTCAAAGGTTCAGAGTTTAGACATAAGCTTTTCCTTTAGCTTCTGTTTTCCATATTTTCTGTTCATATTTTGGGTGTTGTTTGCTGTACTGCAATCACTGTATTGGTGAGTTACTCGAAATTCATTTTTTCTTTCGGCTTATTTGGATTGTGAAATTTACTCAAAATTTACTGATTTTTTTTGTAGCCGAAAATATAGTGGAATTCTTTTTAACATTGCCCGAACTGTTTTACCTTATAGTTTCAGACTCCCTTGGATCATCGAACCTTTCGAACTTGTAATTTTCCATATTTATATTCCATTTAAATTTTATTGACCCTGTTAAGCGTTGGATCAGGGTTATTTCAGTGTCGAGTAGACAAAATTTGTTTATTTTATGTAATTTTGTTTAAAATTTTTACTCTTAGACCATCCTTTCCTTATCCCACGTGCGTACGTGAGTGAATGGTTGGTACTGCGGCCATCTTTCATTTAATTTTGATGGATTACGGTTTGGATGTGTTTCAGATTAGTAACCGGATATTTTTTCTATGCTTTTTTTTGTTGCTGGTAAATCCTAATTTTGGGTATAGTTTTTATTTCGATTTGCTACATTTTCGTGTTGAGGATTGGTCTTTCAAGATTTGGGATTTATATAGGGTTAAATTTTGGGTATTTCCAACTTTTAATAATGGGGAGTTTTTCTTTTTGTTATTGCGCTTTTATTAAATTTTTCTTTGTGCTGCAGTCAGAACCTTTTGCCCTTGTTGTAGTTGAGACGCGTTGTCCTTGTACTGTTTTATTTATTTATATTTTCCGTTTCCAATTTTAGCTTTTTGAATTAACTTTTTGCAAACCGTAAAAAATTTTTTTGACTCGTATAACTTCCGGTAGGAGTGCTCCTGCACTGAATTTTGTTTGCATGATTTATGTATAATACTCACACCCTTTAGGTGTTGTTGTTACTCCTTGTGTACAAATTACTTCGGCTTTTACTTTTGTAAGGAAAGTAGCGGCTGTAGTGGTCGTGACTGACCCTTGGTCTTGGATACAGGATTTATAACGCCCCCACACTTGGACTGTAAGGAGTAAGACGAGTTCCTCCAGCGACCTCCATGAGGCAGCCTACAGTCCCTCACCGAACTGGTTGACCACCAGAGAGCATACGAGTCTCACCGGAGGGTGTAAAATTTTCGCCGAAGAATTGGAACAACTAAACCGTTGTGTTCATGGTGCAGGATTACAAAAACAATCAAAAAATTACTTTGACAAGCTCTAGAGTCGTGTTTTGATTGCCGAGTACGTCCTGGTACTATAATAAATCTGGACTATAAAGACTTGTCATTATTATTAAACAAATGTTTTCGAATTTTCTCTAACACAATTAAAAATGCGCTAATAAATTCAAATTTGAAAGTTAATCCTGTATTTAATGCTAATTATATATTGCCTCAAACTGCTGCATTAGAAATAAAATATTTTAATACAGCAAACAGTATTATAACTGAATTAACATGTGTCAAATAGTGATGGTGATGGTAATGATAAAATATTAAAAAAGTTATGCGAATATCAAGAGCGCGATTTGGAGTTTATATGAAATACTGCTTTTGAATATTAATATTAATAATTACACACCGATTTACGGGGGTTCACATATTGAATTACCAGTTGATATTAAGCGTAAACATGCTTTTTTAACTCTTTTATCTTCTTCAGGCAGATGCTTACATTTCAATTCTTATACAAACGTAAAATATAAAATAAATTTAATATACGCTCTGGTTGACAGAGCAATCTTATTGGCTCATCCAATGTAGCATCAACACAACATAGATTGCATATAAACTCTTCAAAACAACGGTTATCTGCAAACATTTCTTAATCTCGATATTAATTCTCTTATCAATAAATTAATTGCTCCACCCTTACTAAAAATGGAGAAGAAATACAAATATTAAAATAGCCAATAATACTATACTCGCCGTCAAATTATGGATTGATGTTCAATATTTTCCCTTCCCCACCCCCTGGCCTTTGCCCAGCGGTGTTGCCGCTTCTTAGAAAAACGAAAAAAAGAATTTAACAAAGAAGTATTAGAAGAGGATGCTATATTTCACAGAAGTAAAAGAACAGGATATCTCTTGTTAAGAAGAAGAAAACGAAGAGAACAAAATGAATGAAATAAGGAAGATGCTAACAGCAATATCAAAAACTATGAAGGAGGTTAAAGAGAAGATGGAGATAAACCATACGGACCTAAATAATGAAATAAAGAAAAATAGCGAAGCAATAGAAAGTATTAGAAAAGATTTTGAGGAAAAGAAAAATAAATGGCAAAGAGGAAAAGAAAAAATGAAGGAGGAAATACAAAGTCTGCATGCCAGATTAGAGACTTACGCTAAACCAAAGAGAGCAAATAATATATTTGTTATCGGATTACAAATGGGGGAAAAGAATATAAAAGAATCAATAAGTGAATTTATAGAAACTGAATTGCACGTCCCATATAATAGCCATGCAGCTTCACTTATTAAAAAGATAGAATCATCAACAATATTACTAGTACAATTGGCAGATTATGAAGAAAAACTAAAGATTATGAAAAACAAAATTAAACAGAAAGGGTAGAAAATATACAGGGTGTCTCTTAAGTAGGGAGACATGGCTTAACCACAGATTCCTGAGGACATAAGACGATTTAACTAAACTTGCTTCTACCGGAAAATGCACCATTTAGCCAGTATTCTGCTTCAAACTCCTTCGGAAAATATTTAATTTTGCTTGTAATAACAGGACACTTTATTCGATTTGGATGAAATTTAGTATGACCGTTTATATGGTTATGCCATCTTTTAAGATGATACTTGCTATTATTAGCGAACCACTAGTGTATGAAATTTAGGTGCCCGGACATTAATTAGACAGTAACTTTTTAATAGCCACGCCGATAACGTGAAATTATTGTTTTTCAGAAAGATACATTCCATAGTAAACTTTTCTCTTTCTGTGTAATTTGTGATATCTGTTACGGTTCACACAGAAAAAAAAAATAAATCTGAGTATCTGCACCGCTAAATTTTTAAAATAAATTTAAATAGCAGTCTGCCCAAATGCCAAATTTTTAATTTTTAATGACAGTAACGGGTTGTCAATCTTCAAAACATGTTTAGGAGTAAACTAAGAAATGTAATCGTCTTATTTACAATAATAGTAATAAACTATTACTAGGCCGAACAAATGGATGTTACTAATTTTAGAATATTGCGAAGAAAATTTTTGACAACCCATAAACATTTGCTACTGTCATTAAAAATGAGTTCTTTGACATTGGGAAATACTGCTAGATTAAATTTATTTTAAAAAATTCGCGGTACAGTCACTCAGGTTTTTTTATTTTCTATGTGAACCGTAACAGATATCACAAATTACGTAGAGAGAGAAAAGTTTGCTATTGAATGTATCTTTCTAAAAAAAATAATTTCACGTTATCGGCGTGGCGATTAAAAAGTTACTATCTAATTAATGTTGGGTCACCTAAGTTTCATACACTAGTGCTTCACTAATAATAACAAGTATCATCTTAAAAGATGAGTTATAACTATATAAACTGTCATACCAAATTTCATCCAAATCGATTAAAGCGTTCTGTTATTATAAGCAAAATTATTATTTTTTTTTTCGAAGAACTTTGAAGCAGAAAACTAGCTAAATGGTACATTTTCCGGTAGAAGCAAGTTTGGTTAAATCGTCTTATTTTAGCCTCTGGAATCTGTGGTTAAGCCATGTCCCAGCAGAGGGTAAGAGAACAAAAATCTTGTATAACGAACTAATGGTAGACGAAAAGTATTTAGTATGGAACAGATGAGATGGTTGTTGAACAAAAGATGGTGTCAAACAACTGAAATATATTAATTTAGGTACGTGGAATGTTCAGGAAACAAATGCAGCAGGGATGTTTAAAAATTTAGAAGAGGTGTTTAGTGAATATAAAATGGATATAGTGGTCTTACAAGAGACTAACCAAAAGGGAAATAGCATTTTTGAAATGGAGGAGTGTATAGTTTTTAACAGTGGGTGGGAATCCAGGTATTTTGGGTAGGTTTTATGATTACTAAGAAGATGAAGGAATCGGTAATTGAATTTGATCCAATATCGGATAAAATATGTCGGATAAGAATTCGAGGTATGTATAAAAAAATAAATATAATAAATGTACATGTACCTACAAATAAGAAGAAAGATGAGATTAAAAATAAGTCCTATGAAGATTTAATTAGAAGAGGTGTAATGGCAGATAGTGACCATTTCTTAGTACAAGCTAAACTTAAGCAAGAATTACCGCATACTCCTAGGGAATTGAAAGGCCCTATGGAGAAATATAATACGAATATACTACAATATAAAAAATTAGAGAAGGTTATATACACAGATGATGTGGAAAAGAATTGGAAACAGGTAGAGCAAATAATATGTTCAGTATAAAGTCCAGTTTTGAAGACAAGAAAAAAGAAAAGCGCTGAAAGTTGGTTTGACGAGGAGTATAGAAATGTACTAAGAAGAAAAAGTGTAGCATAAAATAATTAAATTACAACAATAGTGAATAAAATAATAATAATTTAATGAAGGAAAAGAAAAACTATAACTGAGTATGCAGACGTAACAAAAGAAGACAAATGGAGGAAACATTGGAAAAAGTAGAAGAAAATTACAGAAACAAGTACATAAGAAACTTGTATCAAGAAGTGAAAAATAAGAAAGCCAGTTATCAACAAAAAGGTGTATATTGTAAAGATGAAGATGGAAATCTGGTAACAGGAGAAAGGAAAGTGAATAGATGGAGAGAATAATTCGACGAATTGCTCAATACTGAAACAGAAATGGAGGAGGAACTGACAAATATATATGAAATATATGAGGAGAACAAAGAATTATTAGAAACACATACTGCGGAAGAAATAAAACAAGAGCGCAGGAGAAAATGGGATTGTTGCAGAGTTATATAAGAATGAAAGAGAAGAAACACATGCAGCAATATATAAGATAATTCAGGATGTTTGGAAGGAATAGATAATGCCACAGAGATGGAGAGACGCTGTAATCTATCCGATTTACAAAAAAGGAGATCGAGTACTTTATGCATAGTGAATAAGCTAAAAGAAGTATCAGAGAGAATTTTGGGAGAATACCAAGGGGGTTTCCGCAGTAACAGAGCTACTACTGACCAAGCACGTAGTCTCAAAGAAATAATTGCGGATAGTTAGGATCATAAACTTCCACTAAAAATATTTTTTATTAACTTTAAGCAGGAGTATGACTCGATATTTAATAAAAAGCTCTCGGGTATATTAAGATATTTTAAAATACCAATTAAATTAATAAGATTGGTCGAGATGACGCATAGGTACACAAAATGTAAAGTGGTAGTAGATGGAATAACGTCAGATGATTTTATTGTGACGAAAGGTCTAAGACAAGGCGACCCAATATCTCTCATCCTATTTAATTTGGTCTTAAAGGAGGCAATGAGACAGAGTAAAATATATACCAAAGGATATATTGGTAGACAGAGACATCAAATCCTTGCATATGCCGACGATATTGCGATAATCACTAGGTCGAAGGAAGAGCTGAAGAACATCTTTAAGAGGTTAGAAGAAACATCCAGAACAGCAGGTTTATGCACTAATGAGACCAAAACCAAATGCATGCAAATTGTTGAGGAATACAACAACTTTCTAAGAGTTACTACAGACAAAAGAACGTACCAGCTTGAGGAAGTAAGGAATTTTGTATATTTGGGAGTGAAAATGACGAATAATAATGATGAAGATGTAGAAATTAGAGCAATATTGGCGAAAGGAAAGAGAAGTGTAGGGTCATTATTGGGATTACTTAAATCGAAGACGGTATCATGCAAAGCAAAAATAAAAATTTATAAAACGGTAATAAGGCCTACAGTTTTATACGGGTGCGAAGTATGGACCTTAAATAAAGTGAAGCGAAATAAAATTGAAGTATGGGAAAGGCGTGAGTTAAGGGAAATTTTTGGTGGGAAAAAGGAGGGTGATATGGTGGTGCGGAGAACTAATGTCGAGATAATGAAAATGTATGGGGAGGTAGGAAAAACGGGTTTCGTGAAAGCACAGAGACTAAGATGGCTGGGTCATTTAGTGCGGTTGCCGGTTAACAGAGTAGTTCGAACAGTGCTTAAAGGGGAAACAGGTGCAAGAAGAAGAAGAGAGCGTCCGAAAGGAAAGTGGTTGGATGCAGTTAGAAAAGACTTAGAACTTATGGGTGTTTTCAAGTGGGAAGAAAAAGCATTCGACAGAAACCAGTGGAAAAGAATAGTTCATCAAGCCAGGGGTCTTCAATGCCTGGAGAGCTGACATAGATCCTAAATTTAAAGAAGACGTTGTTTACCAGGTCAATCGCAATTTATGTAATAAATATTACATTGATAAAACATCGCAACCGTTACATAAAAGAATTTAGCAACATCAGTACTATAGTAACAAAAATAACCCTGATCACAGCTCTTTGACAAGACATAATCGAAACAGGTCACATCCCATATTTTGAAAACGTTAAAATACTTGAACAAATACAATATAAATATCCCAGATTATTATATGAAACATGTCATATAACTTTGAATAAAAGCGATACTTTAAATTACCAAACAGATTTTAATAATAACTCAAAATATATTCAAAATCTAAATTTATAATCTTAATTGTTAAATACACCCTTCCTTGCATTTTGTATATTCTTCATATTCTCTGCGCATTATTTTTTCTTTACGTTGAGTCAGTGCTCAACTTGTCGCTTTAAAGGCAACATGTCTTTTTATTGTATCAAAGACTTTTGTTATAATTTTAGACAAGATTTGGGCATTCACAGAAATGTGTAACTAATATTAAAGAAATTTATACACCGTTTAAACAAATTTTATGTAATCTGGTAAGACGAAATTTATTATTTTATAGTGTTTTATACTACTTTTATAAACCATTTATTGCTGAAGATGGACAAATAAATGTCCGAAACGTCCTATTTTTTTTTTAAATAAAGACAATTATGACTGCTAGTCATAATTATTGGAACCTACGGCCTGTTTTTTCCTTCATTGAAACTTTTACAATGTTCCTGAACCATCTCTTTCTAAAAAAAAAAAAAATACAAAGAACGAAACCGCAACTAACCTAAAAAAAAAAATACATGGGATATTACAAAGGCAGTACTCCACAAGCAAGAGTTTCAAGAGAATATACAAACCGCCGATATTTCCCGTCAGTTTATACAATCTATCGTTTCTATATAACATAGCAACTATCGCCTAATTCCCCGTTAAATATTGTACCATATAACCAGCTTTCTGAAATTATTATTATTATCATTATTATTATTATTATTATTATGTCAATTATATAACGGGTTTGTTCGTAAACCCCGTACATTTTGATAAAACGAAGATATAGCTTTCATCCTTGTTCGCTGTTTTTTCTTTTATAAAAAAAATTACTCTCGTTATCTGAGAACTTATTTTTTCAAAAATCTCCTAATCATTACACTTGATGGCCAATAGTTGTCATCCATGAAATTTTCTAATAATTCATAGGGAGCTCCTATTTTAAATGCATCACAACTACCTTTATTTTCTAATTTTTCAATGTCAAAATTTACATTTTTCTTTACTTGTAAATATTGTTTAACATATTCTATAGTTGCATCTTTATTTTTGATTCTGCCAATGTACATTCAAGCTCGTTTAGGTTTGCCAGCTCCTTCAAGTAGACTACCAGATCTGTCTTCTTTTGGTGTACTTACTTTTGGTCGTGGAAACGATCGTCCTTTCCTTTGACAAACCTCTCTAAATTCCAACTCCTCTAGCTCTATTACTCCTTCAGTATTCGCTGCCAAATTTTATTGCATTGACCCCACTGGAGCTTTTATTTCCGATGTTAGAGATATTTATAAAATCTGCTTGCACATTCAAAACATTTTTAGTCTCTTCTGTTGTCTTAGAGATCGGGTGAATGACACTTTGAGACATGCTATAATTTTTATAATAAACTTTACTCTCCATTTCTTTAATTTGTATTTTCAGTAATTTATTTTCTCTTTGCAAATTACTTACAGTTTGGCAGTGGATATTTACTTCTTCCTGCACTAATTTCTTTAGGTTCACAGAAATTTCTTCTATGAGTTCCTTTAAATTCAATGCTGTAAATCTCAGTAGCGAGAAAATTAGAAAATAGTCGTGCTGCTGTAAGACGGTACACAGAGTTATTTCCAAATAGACACGTCAATGATTTTATATGTCATTTGTGACAGGTATCATATTTTTTCCAAAGAACACGTTGATTTTTACTTTTTTATAAAGTATTGAACTATGACGTGATTGGTCAGTTTTAAAGGCCTCTAGTTCTTGTAGAAAGTATGTTAAACAAAAATTATTGCCAGATTTACTATCTTTGGGGTCAGTTCTACCATGGGTTAAGCGTTGAACACTTACATAACACCCTGTATAAGTAACACTTTTTTCACACGTGAATTAAAATATTTCTTAAATCACTCTCATAAAATTTTAACTCATTCTGCAACAAATAATGCATTTAATATAACATCAAGTACGAAAATAACACCATAATATTTATCAGACATTATCAGCCATTTTCATTATTTTTCACGGCACAAATGACAGATAATAAAGCATTTTAAATACATGACTTGACGTCTATCAACAACGATTGTCATGCTCAGCCTACTAACTGATCAGTTTTTTATTTTGTCAAAATTAATTATTATAGTGGTTTTTATTAAAATTGAATAAAATATTGTACAAACCACGTGAGCTAAGAATGTTTATTCACTCGAAGAAATTAACTCACTCGCCCTTACGGGCTCTTGAGCTAAACTTTCTTCTCATGAATAAACATTACCTTAGCTCACTTGGTGTGTAAATATCTATTGTATCACGGCTAGTTAATATTGTACAATCCAGATATGATTCAATGTTTGAAAATGAGTTTTATTAGAATTTTAACTTTCTGTGATTAAAAATTCAGTTTCAACAAATTTCATAAAATGGTTTTATCGTCTTTCTAAATTCAGCAATTATTATATAATTATTTACGAAACACAACTCTTAATTTGCTTCTATTCATGTCTCTGATTTTCATATAATATATTGAACAGAAGAACATTTTTTTAAATATTTTTATATCTACTCAGAGGTTATGCTTTTTAGATATGGAGTTCCGGAGGACAATATTTTTGAAAGTAAATGGTAAATAACTTTAATTATATTTTATCATCTTTTATGGCCAATAGTGTTGCCGAAAGTCGAGACGAGACGAGACTTGGGGTCGGTCTTGTCTTGGTCTTGACTTTGTCTCGACTAGAGTGGTCTCGTCTTGGTCTTGTCGAGACGAGACTTGATGTCAGTCTCGTCTCGTCTCGAGTCTCGACAAGACTCTTGACTTTGGCTCCATAAACAATTTTTGTATAATCGCATCTAATAGTACATAAAATTCTAAGAATACCAGTACAATCACGATTCAAATATTCCAAATAATATTTGAGATATTTATTATTAAGTTTTCTATGAATATCATCAACTTGATAATTGAGCTCTTGAAATAATTAATATGAAAATATACGTATATATTGAGTGTTGTTTCTCATTACTAAACATAAAATATATAATTTCAATTCCTTAGCTACAGAATTATTAGCAATAGTTAAACAGTTATGTATATGTTTAAAATGAAGTAAGTAAATAGACAAAAATCTCCTAAAAAGTAACTTCTTTCGCTATTTTTTTATATTTTAATAAATAAATGCTATTGGTGACGTGAAAATTTTATAACGTAACTGGTGACGTGGTGCCATCTTGACCCCAACAGTTTAACAAATTATTGCACAGCAACTAGTAACAAATTGTTATTGTTTACTTTAAATATGCTTTTAAACAATGTTTTTAAGTAAGGTAACACAATTAAATAATTGACATGTTATTTGGAAAAATATATATTTACGATTAAAGGAAAGGCGAACGAAAATGTTTTGTAAAATGTAGAGATTTACAAATGTTAAAATAATATTTTTTTGTAGGTATATGTCAATGTTGAATATATATTTTTTAAAGATTATACATGGCTTATTTACAAAAAAATAGAAAAGCTTAATTAAACAACTTGTAATAAAAAACTGCAAGCACTAAACATAAGACAAAAATAAAAAAAATATTCTATACAATTTTTGCAAATAGTTGCTCTGCAATCGTGACACATAGGTATTTTACATAGGTTATATGTATTTTTTGTGTTCTTGTCATTTTTACGTGGACAAAATCCACATCTTCTTTTATTACCCGAATCTGGCTGAACGGCTTCGTCTGTCACAGGTTTCTTCAAAATTCTTGCTATAGTGTTACATAATTCTTGTGGAAGTTTTTGATTAATTAATCTTCTATTCATATTATCCTCTACTTCACTTTCTACTTCTTCAAACCATTCCATAAGAGTTTCTTCATAGTCCTTATCACCAAAACGCACACTTTTGGAAGTATTTGCCATTATTAAAATAGTAACGTAAACGGTGACGTCGTGCCAATATGACCCATTCAAATTTTGAATTACAATAACTCTTGAAAAAACCAACTGATGAAGTTGCAAATATGTGAAATGAATAAACTACTAAGGGTAGAGGGAGCCACTGTACATTAGCTTTAAAACTATCCAATTGGCGTTAAATTTAAAAACAGCTGGGGTCATAATGGCACCACGTCACCAGTAGAAGGTTAAATAGGCAGATAACAAAACTAGCCTTTCATGTATCCCCTGGTACACGTACCACAGGTTGATAACCTCTGCTTTATTTCAAAAGTTTGCGCTTGAACCCCCTGAGAAAATTAAATACATTGTATAAATACCTAATTCATTCATATGAAAAAATTGAAACAATAATCAACGTTAACTTAAAGCCTTAAAGGAAATGTAAATATAAAAGTCGTAATGTACAAGCCCTTCTTAACAATTTCCTTAAAACTTTGTATGCACAAATGTGTAAAACAAACTGTTTTTCCTAATCCCTAATATAACATAATATAAAAAAAATTGGGTAAAAAGTAACACATTTCTTTTCTTGTAAAAATCCAATAATGGAACAATAAATTTTACAACGGCCTATAAATGCTGCATATTACCAGACAATAACAACCACTTTTAGACATCTGCTAGTAATAAAAGTAGGTAGATTTGCCCAACCCAAATCCAAATATTACAGAATACAATACTTTAGTCAATCTAACAATTTTGCATCCTAAAAATATAAAACCATGTAATAAAGAAAAGTATAAACGGATGATACAAGAATTAAAAATTAAAAAGAGAAACCTCTTGAGAAAGAAATACCATATGTAGAATTATTAGATATCTCCAAAAAATTCTATACTTTTTTACTCCATGCCTTGATTTTTTTTTAACTCTACTTTCTACAACATGTAAAAGAAGTTTTAGTACATAAAATTACTGTTGTGGCTATCACAAGAACTTCCGTCAATTTGATGTATTTTGTACAAATCCCACATCAAAAGTTCCCCAGAAAATATTCTATATATTTAATAAAATTGTAACACGAACATATACTATTTTTTACAAATTCCATACCGAAAGTTCCTTGGAAAAAATTCTATAAATCCAATAAAATTATAACACGAACAATCATTATGTAAATTGTACTTAACACTGAAATCTGTCAATAACAATTTTTCGAATATATCATCTGTTTCTATGATTATAGTAAAGCTGACTGATTTTTGAAAATTAATCTATTTATAATTCGTTAACCCGTAAAACTGTTATTATTAAAGTTTCTTAATTACTAATTTTTTTTACTAATTTTATAAATTTAAGCACGTGTATTATAATTTATTTATGTTTTTCAAATAAGTTTTATTTTTTTTTATTTTTTTGTTAGAGAATTGTGTTTATGTAACTACCTACAATTTTTATTAAATATACCATTATTATTCTAAATAAGTTTATTATAACTTACTTAAGTTTTTGGAATAAGTATATTTTTTTGGCAAATAAATAACACATAAAAAAATATATGAATAACTATATTTTTATGAAAGTAGAAAATTACAAAATTTGAAAAATTAATATCTTTCTTATTTATTCGAATTTTCAAACAGTATTTACAGCAATACTCTCAGTTTTTGAAACACTTTTAGAGTATATATGTTTAAAAAAATACCTTTGATCTGAAGTCGAGAGTCTTGTCGAGATTTCAAGACTTTCTCGACAAGACTTGATGCTGGTCTCGTCTCGTCTCGACTTTTCTAGTCGAGACCAAATGATGGTCTCGTCTCGACAAGACCAAGACGAGACGAGACCAAGACCAAGACCAGTCTTGGTCTTGTGGCAACACTAATGGCCAATTAAATTTTATCTTAAATGTAAAATAGATGAGAGAAATTTTCCAAGAAATCCCCGCATACTTCAAGATATGGGACCGATTTGGACAGAATTCTATGAAACTCCTATGTTAAGCTGTGAGGGACCCAATCGTATGGTTTGGCACACAATTGATGCCCAGGTAATTGTTTTATTTATTATACTATGATGCTAATATTTAAATTAATATTTCTGTTTGCCTCCATCTTCCGCTCATTACTTATTTTAGTTGAATATTCTCTCATTAGTAAAGATGTACTCACGAACGTTATTAGTCGGTTCCGGTAGCTCAATAGTTAGAGCAACGACTTTTAGTCATGAGTGTACTCGGGATTCTGGGTTCGAATCTCACCAAGGAATGGATGTTTGTGTATGTGAATCTACTCAGTAATTGGGATTTAATCCTGTTAAAAGGTTTTTTTTAAAAAAAAAGTCTACTATCCGGCCACTTTTTTTGTTACGATTAATTGGCGAATAGTCGGTAAAAACACCGATTACTCGGGTTGGTATTTGATAAGCTGTAATAAGGAACAGAAATAGTTTTTATTTGTAAATTGATTCATAAAAATATTTATTTACCTTAAGTATGATACAACAAAAAAAGACTAAAACAAAACAACAAAAAAAAAATGTGTGCTTAAGACCGCACGCCTGAAGTGAAAACATCTATTTTATTGTAATAATTCATACAATTAATGACAGCTCATAAACGTTATAACAACTATCTTATGTTTCGCGTGTACTTGATATTTTCATTACCATCAAAATTTCTTACTTTGATATCGGTTTATTGATAAAATTTTGACATTTCTGCATGGCAGCCCGTGACGCTATCTCTCATTTGATACCAAACACGACATGGTTCTGACAATTTTATGCAAAAAACAAAAGCCGATCGAGATGTCAACTTTTTACATTTCAGCATGACAGCTTTTAACTATACCTCTAATTTACTACCAAACACGATATGGTTTCAACAACTTTAGGCGAGAAAGAAAAGCCGATTTACCTATCTGTCAAATTTTTGACATTTCTGCATGGGAGCCCAAGACGATATCTCTTATTTGATACCAAACACGACGTGGTTCTGATAACTTTATGCAAAAAACAAAAGCCGATCAAGCTGTCAAACTTTTGACATTTTTGCATGACAGTCCTTGGCGATACCTCTTATTTGATACCAAACGCGACATGATTTTGACAACTTTATGCAACAAACAAAAGCCGATCGAGCTGAATTTTTTTTCTATTTCTGCCTGGCAGCTCTTGGCGATACCTCTCATTTGATACTAAACACGACATGGTTTTGACTACTACAAAAACCGATAAAGTTTTCAAACTTTTAACATTTCTGCATGGCAACCTTTGACGATACCTCTCATTTGATACCAAACACATGATTTTGACAACTTTATGCCAGATACAAAAGCCGATCGAGCTGACAAATTTTTGCTATTTCTGCGTGGCAGCCCTTGACGATACCTCTCATTTGATACTAAACACGACATGGTTCTGACAACTTTATGCAGAAAACAAAAGCCGATCAAGCTTTCAAACTTTTGACATTTCTACATGACAACTCGTCAAAGAACATTTCATTTGATATCAAACACGACATATTTTCGACAACTTTATGTAAAAAGACAAAGCAGATCAAGGCTTCTTTTTTTAATTTTATATGGTTGGTAACATGTATTTTGTAATACAGTTATATCTAATATTTATTATATTATAAATGATAGTATGAAAATTAGTGTACAATCTTCACACTAATGTATTTACTTATATATAAATAACTAAATAAATATATCACGGGTAATAACTCATTACTCGGTGTGCTAATTTGGGTGTACCAATCTGCTTTGTACACAGATATTGGTAATGACAGCTTGTATTGATAACGCAACGTAGGCTATGGCCCGAAGACCGTGGCGCGAGACGTTCGACTCTGTCCGAGTTTACCCGAAGACCGTGATGCGGGACGAGTAACGAATCAGCTTAGTTCACTGCCCAGGAAAATATCTGTTGTGGCCAGCACAAGACCTCTCGCCATTTCCATATTAGGCTATATAGGTATTGGATATATTTGACATTTCTGATACACACAAAAACACATATCATCTTTATATATTTTTATATTTTTTAATTCATTCTATTCACTCTTATTCTTCTAATGTTGAGATTCTTCCAATTCATTGATGAGATTGGCGGTATTTCTGAAGGGTATATAATATATGGATCTATAATTATACTCGTAAATATTTAATTAATAATAAAATAAGTAATATTAAATGTACTTTTGACTTACATTTATCTGTCATTTACAAACATTTTTCAATATGATTTCCATGGACTGCGAGATAAATTTACAACTTATTATTTCATACAGGGTGTTAATACTAAGTTGTAACACCGGAAAACAGCAGTTAGAACTCATTGAAGCAAACAACTTTTCTCAATTTTATTTTTATTTGGAGCCCCATGTCACAGTTATTAACGTTTCGTTTTTCGAAAAATCGTCATTACTCCCTTATTTTAAGGAGTACTTATAAAATACAAAAACTTTCAGCATTTGCTTTCGGTTCACTAAACCATTTATATTTACAATTATTTTATATTTTATCAAATAACAAAATGGCGATCGATCAAAAATTTCAAAACAAGATATTTTCAAAACTACTGAATCGATTTTTGAAGATAAAACATTTATAAAATCCTTAAACTATCTACTATAACATTTAACGTTTATTAAATTATATGTTGGTTTTCTTTTATGATGGTACATTGTATTATTTAAATAAAAATATATTAATAATTTTCTTGGTGATGTACCACAATATTTAATAATTATAGTTATTTTAAAATAAAACACATAAACATATATATCCTCTTATCGATTTCGGTTTTATACAACCATCTTCAGAGTAAATACAATGAAAAAGTATAAATATAAACATAAACATAAAATATTTGACCTAACAAATGATAAAATACAATTTATATATAATACATGGTTGGTATAAAATAAAATAAATCCAAAATTATATATTAATACACTGAATATAATAAAATATAATTAAAGTATAATATGTAAAATGAAATTAAAAATTAATAATAATTTTTTTTAAGTTAAATAATAAAAATTTTTAGATATTTTATTAATAATAATACTTATAATTTTATAAAAAGTTGTAATACATCACTTATAATTTTGGATTTAAAAATATCTAATTGTTTATTCATAATAGGTAAACCTTTGGAAACTAAATAATTAATTTCGTAAGCTTCAAGCCATGTCATTTGAAAACCTTTTGATAATTTATGCAAAATTTTTAAGTTATTAATATCAAAGTTGTGATTTAAAGTTATCATATGATGGGCTACATTCGAATCGGTTTTATTTAGATTCCATGACGAAGATGTTCTTGAAACCTCAAACCAAAAGAACGACCAGTTGACCTATGTTACAAAAATTACAATTTTTACATGTTATTTTATAAACACCAGTATTTTTCATTTTCTCATTATTTTTTAATTTATTATTTATAAGTAATTTTTTTAAATTAAAATTATTATAAAATGCAACACAAATATTATATTTTTTAATTACATTTTTTATTTTTAAACTTGGTTTGCCTAAAAAATTTATTTTCTTATATATTGTTTTCGATTAATCAAAAGGTTTGTTGTATATAAATTTTGATAAAATAAAATTGTTTAGTTTTTGTTTAATAGTTGGTGTATCAGACCTATAGGGTAACCATTATTTAATGCAATATCTTTTATTAGTTTTATTTCATTATTAAAATTTTCTATATTTAATGGAACTGAAATTAAACGGTTAATCATACTGTGAAAAGCTGCTAGTTTTATATTCATAGGATGAAAAGAAGAATATGGTATTAAAGCATCAGTATAATTTTCTTTACGAAAAATTTTGAAATCTAATTTATTATTAATTATAGTAATAAGTAGTATAGTCATAAGAGTACGGGCTCAATTGTGGGTGCTCGAGGGGGTGAGGTGGGGCTAGAGGGTGTCAGAGGGGGCCATTGATGACGTCATAAGTGACACCTGGGTTTGAGGCATTGTACAGGTGTGTTATTAACCTAGGTCAGTGCACTCTTGGGTGACCACCTGGGGGAGGGTGAGTTGTACAATCACCTGGGGTGCAGGTCACTGCTCTGATGCTCTGGTATGTGAATTGCACGTGCGTTCTTTAGGTTAATACACTTATGTTTGAACACGTGCGGGGTGATGAGTCATATGCATTTCTTAGGTTATTTTTGAACACCTGAGGGTGATGGATACCACGCGTAAATGGCAGGTGTGTGACTTTGCCACGCGTGCAGGTCATCGCTTTGGTGCTGTGTTATGTGCAAGGGTGGACATATGCATTCCATAGGGCAACGTACTTATACTTGAACACGTGCGGGTGAGTCATAGTGCCACGCGTCTGTGACAGGTGTGTGGCGTAATGCAAACCATATAAAATGTGCTAATTTGTGACATGTGCATTCCTTAGGTCAGCACATTTATGTTGGAACACCTGCTAGTGATGAATCACACCTGGGGAATATATCTGAAAGAAAGGATTGTGAAGGTTTTAAAAATAAGATAAGTCTTTGTTATATACATTTATTGCAAAAAATATATTTTTACAGGTCATCACATAAAATATTAAAACTACAAACTTATATTAGCACTTATGTAGTAAAACTATAGCCATGGGGGTAGGTATCTGAAAAAATATAGTTAATAATTCTTTTGTCATCATAAGCACTCAACGCTAATTTATTTTGTTTTATTGTATATACATTATGCTCTTTAGACCTAATTAAGGTTTGAGATTTTACTACAGACGTATTGTTAAACAGGCAGTTGTAATAATCTTCAAAACTTATAGTTTTCATAGAGGCTTTGGTAAATCCTTTAGCTTTCATACTTACCACATGCTGATTAACAGACATAGTTTTATAAGCATACATTTTCGCTCGTAGTCCAATAAACTCGGTCATAATTTTGCCATTGTTTTCATTTTTCATTAAACCAATTACTTTCTTATTAACTAAAGGTATATTATAAAAATTATTTATAGGGTAATCAGAGGTATCAAATTTGTGAATATCTTTTTTCATAATTTCATAAATATTAATATTTTTAAAGTAGTAAATTAAACTATCAGTATCAGTATAACAAAGCTCAGCATTTTGACCTAAACTAAATTTTATGTAATTATAATGAAAATCATAAATATATGTTTTTGAAATATCTAAAATAGAAAATCCAACATATATAGGTTTATTAAAAAACACAGATTTTTTACTCATTTCTACAAGTATAATGTCATTATCAATTATTGTACAGCTGTGAAAATTCGGTTTAGCTATAAGATTTTTTGCTCCATGTCGGCCTTCCCAATGAGTTACCAATTTTACATCTTTATGTTTCCTGACATTTTCCATAGTTTTTCCAAAAACTGCGTTGTTCATGAGTTTAAAATAATTTTTTTGAAATTCATTATTAGACTTTTTTCTTAATTCAGTATTTAAATTAATATAAGACTTTAACCATGGACTTTGTTTAAATTTGAGAATTCTATGAATATGTGTTATTTGTAATCCTAAACATAGACATTGTTTTAAATTTTGATAATGAATAATATAGTTCTTTTTATTATATAAATTTGCAATTAATTTTGATTTTTTCGATGTGGGTGGAGTGAAGTTTTCAGGACATAGAGGAAAATCTTTATGTAATTCATGTAACGATTTTGGATAATTCAAGTCAACCTCAAATATGTAACCGGTCTCAGAATTTTCTGAAATATTCATTAAATTAATATTGTAAAATTCGGATTCATTAACCCAACTAAATTCCCCATAAGGTAAATAATGACTCATTGCAGCCCCATACAAGTTATTTATATCAAAATACATAAGATAAGATTCCTCATCTTCAGAATTGTATAATTCATTCATATACTTATTATTGGCTTTTGCATAACGTTTACTGCACTGCACAAGTCCTCCTTTTACAGCATTTTCTATGAATAATAGTTTTTCTATATCTGTTAATAGTTCCAAAGTTACATTTGTATATTTCAACATCGCGTCAAACGCCAAACCCGGGGCAGTAAAATAGTGAAGAGCATCTAATTTATATGTTTCAAAACAATTTATACGAAAATTTTCAAATATATCGGCTAACAAATGAACATCTGTTGCAAGATATAAATCTGAGTATTCCCCTATTTTTTTCAATTTGAAAGATTCCCAAACGTTTTTTGCGTGAGCGTAATCTTCATTACTGATATTTTCATTTTTCAAAGTACTATAAAAGTGTCTATGATTAGGCAAACAAAGTTCTTCAAATTTATCCCAACTATCAACATATTCGTAGGGGAAAACTCCTTTTCTTGTTAATAATTTAAATTTGTTTATATCTTTACAAAAATTTTGTGTTATTACTTTTTCATGGTCTTTTAAATATGACGATAATTTATCAATACTACTAGCCATAAATCGGAATGAATCAATAAATCGAAAATTAATTTTAGTATCTTTCACATATTTAGTAAATGAAATGTATCGCTCTTTATTAATAGGAAGCAGAGAGACATGTCCGGGAAAACTTTTAGCGATGGCTTTTATAATAAAGTGTCCATCATAATTACTTAAATTATGGAACACAACTGGTATACTATGCGTCTTTTTAAAATTTAAATTGCAAGCCTGATGCGCTGCTCCACGAAAAGCACCCGTAAAGTGATTATGGTCGTGAACTTTTATATCAAATATAAATTCATTTTTACATATATGACAGATTGTAGTATTTAAATAAGCAAGTTCTTGTTCTTTTGTAATATTAATAGGTACAGGAGTTTGAAATTTTTCATTAATAAAGTGTGCAATTAAATAAAGTTCATCCATAAACCAATTAATACAATTTTGCCCTCTATTTAATTTAAAATATGATAATGAGTCATTATATGAACATTTTAAATAATATGCAATACTACTCGGGATATGTGTGTGAGTTTTAATTGAATTTCCTCGTTGAATTTTATTAGTTTTTAATAAAATAGATTCTAAGTCAGCGTATATGACAAATGGAACCCTGTCTTGGTAATGAAAATTTTTAAATTTTAAATATTTACTTTCCTCACTAGGTAACTCAATTCGACATTTATTTAATAATTTACAATCACGTATATGTTTGCTAAAAGCCAATTGTGAGGCAAAATGATTTAAACATCTGTCACACAAAAATAGTTTACCATTATAATTGGAAATTTGTTTACTTACAAGTCTAGATAAATTCTTAATCCACATATAATGATAATTTGTGCCATTTTTAATTGCTTTAATTACATCGTTGTCAATTTCTATATTATCATCATCCGACTCACTGGTATTTGAATGAATTACTAATAAGTGAATGAATTTATTACCATCTAATTTAGATAAATATATTGGCACAATTTGATTTTTCTTTTTACCATATTTTTCTAAAGTGTAAACATTAACAGATAAGTTATTCATAACTTCAAATTTTGAGATATCTTTTAACTGCATTGGGAAATTAATACCATCATATTTTAATACTTTACTAAAATGTGGGTAAGATGATACACGATCTACATTTTTATCCGCAGGATACAGTGCAGAAACTACGGCCCACAGAAAACAGTAAACATCATAATTTTTTACATTAATTATTGCTTGCTTACGTTTAATATCAACAGGTAATTCTATATATAATCCACCTAGAATAGGTGTATAATTATTTATATTAATTTTTAAACTTAATATTTCAACCATACTCCAACCAGAATCTCTATCTTGAAACTCTGATAGTTTCTTCATTATTTTATCAATATTTTCACGATACCATTCTCTTAAATTTGTCGTTTTGTTTATGATGCTATTAGCCGTATTAAAAGATTTCGTTTCAACTGAACTTGTTTTAGGTAATATAAAATTAGCACTGAATAGAAAATTGACTTTTAGATTTGATAATTTCAAAGCTTTTTTAATTTTATTTGAGAAAATTCGAAAGCTTTTATTTAAAAATAATAACGGATCTTTATAATTTAAATTGATTATAATTCCTGTACATATTCTAGAGTCGAAACACGATTCTAAATCTTGCCAAATTAATTTTTTAGATTGTATATGAAATCCGGCACCATGAAAACCGCGTTTTATTTGTTTTAATTTTTCGCGATAACATTTGAATAAGCACAAATTTGACTCTAACTGGAATAAATTACCGTTATTATTCTCATTTTGTTTTATAGCCCTGTTTATTAATAAAATAAATTTGTTTACATGTTTCAACCATTGAACACATTCATTTCGTGTTTTTACAATTTTTAGTCCATCCACAAGTGTCTTTAATGCTGTTGTGCTTAACTCAGCAACAGTCACCATCGCAAGCCGATGAATGAATGAATGACATATGCGGCCCACTTATTTGTATTTAAGTACCTTTACACACAGAGTCGCACTTTAACACACATGCGCGTTGGTTAATAATGATTTTTAATTAAAACTCGAAAAATAAAAATAAAATGTTTATTTTACAATAAAAAAAATACAGTGTACATTACATTTGACTTACAAAATTAGTTAGAGGATTATAATTAATTATTCTATCATGTATAATTAAACAATAGGCGGCTGTATTTTCAGGTACATTTTCATTTGTTTCAAATTCCAATCTAATATCAACATTACCTGATTTTAATGTCTCACTCTGATGTGAACAATCTATGACTGCCAACGGTGCTATATTCTTAAATTCATGAGGTGCGAATATAGGTTCACATGCTCGCTCATAATATGATAATTGAAACTGAGTGTACATTTCATACAACATAGCCCAATGATTATTCTTAAAGTTTAAATTAAGGCTATCATATGGAAACATATCAGAATTTAAATACAACTTAATATTAGTTAAATTACAATGATCAAATTTACTTATATCTTTATCTCTTTTATTTTTACGATCAGTCTGAAATCCTACGATGACATAACGTGGTGTTTCTAACTGAGTTGTTGTTTTAATTGGTCAGGTATGTCGTTGAGTTTTTTGTAGCAGTGGATATTCATGAAGCTCCCAGCTGCGAAATGCAATCTCCAAATTAACACTTCTTTCCATGTATTTCATAAGCATCAGTCTTTCTGAATCGGCTACTGATATATGTGGAATCTTCCAATGAACTTTACTTAATTCAATTTTCATATTTTCATCTGCAGCACTATTTTCAATCGCATTCATATCAGTACTACTTCGTATTAGGACTAATTCTTGTTGTATATTTAAGATAATTTTTTTAAAATCTTCACAGAATCCCAAAAGCATATTTAGTGGAATACATACATTAAAGTTACCCTGATTATCAATTATCTGTTTTGTATTATCAGTCAAAGGTGACCAACCGGCAATTTGTAGCCGTTTGCTCTCATTTGTGTTATAAGAGATATAAGCCTTCATTGTTGAAGTCAAACCAGGATTTCGAACTCTATCTATTACTATGCCCCCAATTTCATATCGAATTTCACTAAATAAAAATGTAAATGCATTGTTGACTAATTTAGCTGTTTTCGACACTTTATTATCATGTGTAAGAAGTCTGCCCTCGATATAAAGCAAACTGTTCCATGGAAGGGTGTAAAGGTCTTGTTGTTGAATAGGAATGCGAATTTCATCATTATTGTTCAAAGTCGTAGAAGCGTATGGCTGATGAGTGTGTTTCTCCGCATGACTGATAGAGTCATCGAATAGAGCTTTTTCAGAGACGTTTAATATGTTAACATTCATTATGATGAATACACAAAATAAAATTTTTTGATTTCTTATACTGAATTCTTATCCAAATAATAAAAGCTCTAATTCTTTTCTCAGATTTATCCAGATCGTGATCGTACTTTAAAACCAAGCGACTTGAGAAACTGATAATTGAGAGGTGTTAACTCTCCAACTGCCTTCTTATTAATGAAGCTATTAGAATCTCGTGGTCCACTTATATGTTTGCAGGCGAAGCGATTAAAGTTAATCCCCATTTTGTTTTTTAAGGTGCAGTCTTACTGTTATCAGTTCCCCTCTGAAATTGATTAAATTTCCATCTTGATCTACTATTTTAAGGGTTACCTGACTTATTACATGCGTGTTGATTGGTAGATAAATAATTTGATTTTGGAATTTCTATAATTTGAAATCCTGCAGGGACGCGCGGGGAAAATTGATGAAGAATATGAACATTTTTAGTATTTGAATAAGAACTTGTGGTTATGCTACACTCAATACATATTGCATTTACTTTAATAATAGATACGGGATTATCAGATTCATGTAACTTATTAGCTTCTAATTTTCGTTGGTTAAAACCTAACAAATTACCGAGCGAATCATTTGGCTCAAAATTTATTTCCTTATTACTTTTAATTTCACATTTTAGAGTATTATTATTTGCTACAATTTTTAATTGAGTATTGGCGTCCAGTTTACTATTTATGTACTTGTTAATGTCTTCAATTTCATATGAACCAACTGGTATAATAATTATAGAATTATCAAAATAAAACTTATTATTTTTTTCATCAATATTTGGTATTGAATTAAAAACTTCAAAGTTAATTAAGCCGAGAACATAATTTGAATTTTTTTCTAGCACAATCGGTGGATGAAAAGTTCGATTAATAATAGGATTGTCACCAGACAAATTAAATGCGCATGACATGGTGGCTCATTTAAGACTAAACGATTTCTAAACTTGTTCGTATAGAAATGATAAACATAAATGGCCACATTTTATGCTGTTGTAAGATTGGTATCTCTTGTAATTATAATGTACTGAACAATTGTCACCAAAATAATTAACTAGTTCTGTCGGTGGCACCAGATTTCCAAAACTGTCAAAGTATATAACTATACTATAACGTTTTTTATATGCGACCCAGTGTGATCCCATACCATCACTCTTATCTAAATTAACAATTGCACTTTCTTTTTGATTTATTTTCTTGGGTAAATTATTTCTCATAAAAACTCCTCTAAAATATGGGATTTTTAATAGTTTAGCATATTTTAAAAGATCGACGTTACTTAGTGCCCGCGATGGTAATTTTAATGGGAGTTTTTTGACTGATTTAAATACAAGCCCAGCCCCTTCCGGTATGGCTTCAGGTATAGACCCTTCCCCATATCAATAGCCTCCATCATTTTATTGTGTCGCTTGGATTCTTTTAATTGCTCAGTGGCGGACCGGGCATCAGTAACTGCTTTGGCTATACCTGCGGCTCCGCCTCCTAATGCACCGAGAGCACTTAAACCTGCGAAGATCGGTATCAGTGGGAGAAATCCACCTGTTTTCGGTACAGATATAACACGAGGACTCTTAATTTTTCTTTTAATTCTTTTAATTGTGCGCAAAGCAATTTTGGCTGATTTATTTATATCCGAACCAGTGCCCCCAGATTTTATAGCTTTTCGCGCGCGACTAACAGCATTACGAAATGGTAAACTCGGAGCAGATGTTTTTGGAACTTTCATCATGACTAGGTATTTAACAGACACACGTCTTACTCATTCAACAGTCGGTGACAAACTGTCTTCGTGTCACTTTCACAGCGCAATTTATAGTATGCAGGTTATTAAACAGGATAAAAATCTTGAAGTGAAAAATTATGATTTTGAAATTCATAAAAAAGGACGAAGACATAGCATACTGCTGCCAAATATAGTAAGATGCATTATAGCTGGCCCCTCTGGATGTGGCAAAACAAACGTTATGATTGCATTATTAGAACATGTAAACGGTTTGCGTTTTGAAAACATATATGTTTATTCTAAATCTTTGTTTCAATCAAAATATGTGTACTTGAAAAAATTACTGGAACCAATTAAAGAAATAGGTTATTTTGCATATGACAACAATGCTGCAATAGAAAAACCTGCGGATGCGAAATGTAATTCGGTGATAATTTTCGATGACGTAGCGTGCCATAATCAAGATATTATTAGGGAATACTTCAGTATGGGTAGGCACAAGAAGTTGGACTGTGTATATATATGTCAGACTTATACCAGAATCCCCAAACATCTTATACGGGATAATGTTAACCTGTTAATATTATTTAAACAAGATGATGTTAATTTAAAACATGTTTATACTGATCACGTAAATACAGATATGTCATATGAAAATTTTAAGAACCTCTGTTCATTTTGCTGGTGTAATAGGTACGAGTTTGTGGTGATTGACAAAGAAAGCGAGATAAATAGAGGTAGATATCGCTTGGGCTTTGATCAGTATATTGTAATAAATAACAATGAAACGAACTAAGATGCGTCAGTTGCCCGTTAGCTGTCTCACAGTAAACTTCTGGAACAGGTTAAATAAAACAGGAACTGATTGAATTTAAGTCATTCATGTTTTTAGTTGTTTATACAACTATCATATCTGTTTTTTATCTGGTTACCAGCTGTGTATCTGCTGTCCGATCTATTTTTATCTGTTTCTACAAGTAACAGCTCCGTTAATCTAAACACTGGTGTGTAACCTTAAACCTGCCAGAACAACATATCAGCTGTTTCGAAGCTGGTTTATGAATTACCTGTTACAAAATCTGTTTCACTGTATCTGGTTTGACCTTGTCTTTATTTTATATCAATATGAGTGAAAAATTAACTAAAGATATAATCAATACCCGGAATATTATCAAGCAAAAGCTTAAAAATCTTAAGCTTGGTGCACTACATAGGAAAATTGAGTTAGAATCACAATATAAACCAATAATCAAGTCTCTAAAAGATATTGCAGTTAATTTACCAATGGTCAATATAAAAGAAGAAGTTAAAACTGAACCGAAAGAAGAAATAAAAGAGAAGGAGGAAATATCTGAGAAAAATAAAACTTTATTAGGTCCTAAATTTTTAGAAACAAGTGTGGTGGCAGAATCAACTGATGAGGGTGGAGATGATGATGATGTATTTATTGAAAATCAATCATCCATCATTGCAGACCGCCCATCAATAACTAGAGAGGATATTTTGAATTTAACTCTGGAACCATCATTCCGGGAATATTTGGACCAGTACGATCCATTACCCCGACAATATGTTGAAGAGATGGTAACAGATGACAAGGATTCATTTGATTTCAAATATGGCGTGCGTCATGATATGGATAGTGATAAATTTTTTATAGGTGATTCCGAGTTAAAAATTGTAGGTAAGGATATAGTTGTAAAAGATCTAAAGTACGTTGGTACACCGGGCTTGTATGAGTTTAATTCATTAAAGTTATTTCACGAGCAACATGTGCTTCATTTAATGTCAGAGGAGGAAATTGCTGAATTGTCCAAAGAATTTGTAATGATTTTCGCAGCACGAGAAATCGAAAGTTTGTGGTACAGGTTTCCTGAGTCATGGAGAATGGACAAAGAGTTTCAAAAATATCAATGCTGTTTTGAACACAACAATGACAACATATCCAACGACCAGGTTGGGGGAAGATATCCAATGAAAATTAACTGTTTTGAATGTAATTTATAATTATTATTTTATAAGCTACTTTTAATGTATGTATGTAATAATATATTATAAAAATAAATTAATTTTTTGTACATACCTGTGTTTTATTTACAATATCTATTAGTTCATTAAAAAAGTTATTAATTCTTGTAGATGAGATGTGCTTTTAGTAATTTAATTAAATACAATAATAATGCAAAAATTAAAATTTATTTCATTATTTATATATGTAAATACAAAATACATGTTATTATTATCTAAAACTTATTACTTACTTTATATTATACACTAATTAAACAAATCGTGCAAATGTTCTTTCACTATATTGCACAATTTGCAAGGACACATGAACAAATTTAAGTCCTTTAACATTTCAGCACTTGGGACGCTGTGCACTATGACTGTTGGTTGACTCTCCGAAGATGTGGGCTCGTGAATCTTTGCCGTTGCTGAGGCTTGGGACTGGCTCGGTGTTATTTTCGTGTGTTTAGTGGTGAGACTAGTAGTTTCCGAACACGTGGGAGTGTGAATTGTTGCTGTTGCTGAGGCTTGGGACTGCCTCGGTGTCTTGTTTGCGTGTTGGGTGATCACATTGGTAGTATCCGGACACGTGGGGGCGTGAATCGTTGCCATTGCTGAGACTTGGGACTGCCTCGGTGTCATGGTAGTTTCCGGACATGTGGGCGCGTGGATCGTTGCTTCAAGTGGAAGCCACTCTTCTTCATCTACCTCCATATTTTCAATTATCTCATTGAACGCCCCCTCCGGAATATTATCCAGCCACTGGAAATCTCCTTCGTTCAACCACCACTCACTTTCAACTATATCTACCAATTCCATATCGATAACTGATCAAAACGTATAAAGTTCACCCTTATATAGTAGTACGTTTTTTTTAAATTTTTACCTATTCTTTGCATTCCACCAATAGCTCATCATGTGGGCTCATAATTGTAGGTAATGTTGCACTATTATTATTCATAAAATTTATATTTCTTTATAATAATATATTTATTATTAAAAAGGAACCTGAAAATTAAATAAAAGCACACATAATATTTTAATACATTTATTAAGAATATTTGTGACTTTACAAAAATATTACATATTTTTAATCTTATATTCTAAAACAGGAGTAATAATGGGTGCATAATAATTATTTATCTTAAATTTAAATCTTTCCCGATCACTTGCATACATTTGCCAATCTCCACGACGAGCTGATCGATAGGCGTAGCTCCATTTTACAAGTAGATGGACTCGAAGTTCTTCATTGAATCGCACATTCATTCTTCAAGTTTGATTTTTTTAATTTTTTTATTTAAGTTGTAAATTACACCAATATATGGACTCAAAGTTCTACGTTGGATCGAACATTCATTTTTCACTTCTTTAAATGAAATATTTTTAATTTTTGTGTTTAAGTTATAAATTTCAATATCTTCTTTTAATAGTTTTATATTATTAATATGTTCCTCCACTCGATTAAAATATATTTCTATTGCATTCATTTTCATGTATTTTATTTGTCCAAGAATTCGATGTGAACTGATTTTCCTATCTTGCCTCGGGATACTACAAAAAGTTTTCCAGTACCAGCCTTTTCATTCAACTTTTCGATGTATTCATCTTCAAGTTGGTTAAATCGTGCACCCAAATACAGACGATTTTGTAGCAACTCTAGAACTATACAATCACCAAATGTTGTAGTGGTTCTAGAAATTGATAAAATTTTATATTTCTTCCCAATTTCCAAATTAGACAAAGGCAAAGTTTCCTTTACCTTTGCAACTTCGTTTAACTTTTGCAAAAGACTCATGATAATAATGATGTGAACAGTAAACAGTATGTAAATAAACTGTGTACATTAACATAAATGAATCTATTTATATAATCACAACCCCACTCCTCAAAGCTGATTCAAATCAGCTCATTGAAACCTTCCACAGGTGTCCATTTAAATAAGTGCAGTGAACTTAACCTTACACATGTCGCGAATTGCAGTGGGTTCACCCTTACGCCACACACCTGCACGCGTGGCACTATGACTCACCCGCACGTGTCCAAACATGAGTCCTGACCTAACACTACACATAACAGAGCATCAGAGCACTGAACTACACGCGTGGCAATATTACACACCTGCCATATACCTATACCCTCAGGTGTTCGAGTAAAAGTAAACTGAACCTAAGGAATGCATATGACTCATCAGCCGCACGTGTACAAACATATGCACATACCAGAGCATCAGAGCAGTGACCTGCACCCCAGGTGATTGTATAACTCACCCTCCCCCAGGTGGTCACCCAAGAGTGCACTGACCTAGGTTAATAACCCAACTTTACTTTGACCCAAACCCAGGTGTCACTTATGACGTCATCAATGGCCCCTCTGACACCCTCTAGCCCCACCTCACCCCCTCGAGCACCCACAATTGAGCCCGTACTCTTATGACTATACTACTGTAATAGTTAAGTCCAAAAAATTTACACTGTTATTAATTGAATATTCTATTGAAAATTTTATATTTTTATTAATTGTATTTAATTCATTTAAAAATAAATTTACTTGTTGTTGAGTACCATTAAATAAACATAAAATATCGTCCACATATCTATACTAAAATTTTATATTACTTTTAAATTTAATTTTAGAATTAAATAATTTATTTTCAAATAAATCCATAAAAATTTCAGCTAATAAAGGACTTAACGGTGAACCCATGGCAAACCATAATTTTGTTTATAAAATTTGTTTTTAAATTAAAAATAATTTTCTTCAAGACAAATATTTAAAAGTTTTAAACATTCATGTTTAATTTTTACATTTGAAGTTGAAATAGACATTATTTAATATGGCATTATTTAATTCATCTATTGGTGTACATGTAAAAATACTATTTACATCAAAAGAAACTAATAAACTGTTTGGTGATATATCTAAATTTTTTATTTTGTTTATCAAATCTATGGAATTTTTAATAGCATATTTTGGTTTAAAATTAATAACTTTTCTTAATTCAATGTTAAGTAATTTACAAATTTTGTATGAAGGTGCATTAATAAAAGCAACTTCAGGTCTGATAGGAATATCTGTTTTATGGATTTTAGGCAGACCATATAGTATAGGTGCTCTAAAATTCATATATAAGTAATTAAATACTCTATTTTGATCTATTAAATTTGGACAATCTTTAATAACATTTTAAATATTTTTTTGAAATTCTGTAGTTGGCTCTTTTTTTAATATAGTAATATTGCTGGTATTTGTCTATATAATCTATTTTATGTAAAATTGTAATTGTGTTACCTTGATCGGCTTTAGTTAATATTAGATCTTCATTATTCAATTTTGTTTTAATAGATTTTATAGTATTTAAAACCCGATTATCCTTTGGACCAAGGTTCCAAGAACCTCTTACAATTTTTTGAAAAGGTACATCTAATTCTTTAACATTAGTTGTACATATTTCTGTCAAAAAAAATAAAAATTAAAATTTTAACGAACTGCAACAATCATTTAAAACGAAGTAGCCTTGCTGCCATTAAACAAGAACATTAAACAAGAAAAACAAGACATAAACAAACAAACAAACAAGAAAAATAAAACAATGAACAATTAAACAACAAAGGATGGACTAAATTTGATTTTCAAAATGGCCATCATTCGCAGCAACGCAAGCCCGGCAGCTTGTTTTAACATTAGAAGAGACATTTGCAATAGCTGCCTGCTTGTCTTTTATATCTTCTGCTGCAGTTACTATTCTAGCCATCAGTTCTATTTCGGTGTTTAGTGGCGTCTCATATACAGAGGTCTTCATCTGACGCCAGAAAAAGAAATCTAGAGGAGTTAGGTCGGGGCTCCGGGCTGGCCACGCAACGGGACCTCCTCTCCCAATCCACTTAATCAGATATTCTTTATTTGGTAGTAACTATCATGTTGAAACCAAAGTCTTCGTCTGATGTTTAGCGGTAAGTCATCAAGAAGCTCTGGCAGAACGTTATTTAAGAAAGTATAATAATTTTCACCAATCAATCGGTTTGGAAGAATGTAGGGTTTAATAACATAATCCCATACGATTCCAGCCCAAACATTTACTGAAAAACGTCGTTGATGCGCACGAATAAATGTTGCGTGGGGATTTTCATTTCACCACAGGTGATTATTGCAAGAATTAAATACAACGGTGTGTTCCTTGTGAAACAAGCTTTGTATGTAAATAAAATAAACTTTTCAAAACGCCTCTGAAGATTACTACGTTCAAGAAACCAATGACAAAACAACAATCTTGGCTGGAAATCTTCAGGTCCCAAAGCTTGCACTTTTTGTCTAGAAAATGGATGGAGACCTTGTTCTTTCAGAACTTGCCAAACTGTCACGTGATTTACATCTAATTTAGTTACTATTATTTTTGTGCTCGTCGATGGCTCATCTTCAGTAATATTAAGAACAGCTTCTTCAAATGCAGGGGTTTGACGTAATCTATTGGAATTCCCACCAATTGTTGGGTGTAAACTTCCATTCTCTGACAAACGTCTACATATTCTTCTAAAACTGCGACAACTTGGTTATTGAGGATTTGGATATCTTCTCCAATAAATTCTACGAGCTTCTTGTGCATTACTCCTTGCTTTTCCAAAAACCAAAAGCATGTCAAAAAGTTCAGCGTTTTGATAATCTTGTAATTCAATTTGAATAAAATGTTTGTTTGGATAGATCGAAAAAAATATTTCATACAAATGATATTGTAGATAGTTTACGGATTTTATAAATGTTTTATTTTCAAAAATCGATCGAGTGGTTTTCAAAATATCTTGTTTTCGATCGATCGCCATTTTGTTATTTGATAAAATTGAAAATAATTGTAAATACAAATGTTTTAGAAAACCAAAAGCAAGTGCTAAAAGTTTTTGTATTTTTTACATATTCCTTAAAGTAAAGGTGTAATGAAGATTTTTCGAAAAACAAAACGCCATTAACTATGAACTGGGGCTCCAAATCTAAAATTAGAACTAAAAAAAGTTGTTTGTTTCAATGAGTTCTAATTGCCGTTTCCCGGTGTTGCAACTTAGTATTAATACCTTGTATATTTATGTCTCTATCTGCAACTCCATAGAGGATATAATAAAAAAATCTGTTGTGGCCAGCACAAAACCTTCTGTCGATGTATTTTGTACAAATCCGATACCAAAAGTTCCTTGAAAAAGATTCTATATATCCTGTAAAACTGTAACATTAACACACTATTTTTTACAAATTCCATATCGCAAGTTCCTTTGAAAAGATTATATAAATCCAATAAAATTATAACACGAAAGTACATTATGTAAATTGCACTTGACACTTCCTCAATCCTATCCAACGCATCTTCTTCACACAATTCTTTATCTCTCACATCTTCTGCTACACAGTCCTTCCGTCTTATCTTTGGCCTTTCTCGTACTCCCGGCAATAAAACTGCAAATAATTTCCGACGGGCACTCTGTCACTTAAGTTACTTTCTGATCCTATACTTTCCACTTTGGTTTTGCACTTGACACTGATATCTGTCAATTACAATTTTTTCAATATATCTGCTGTTTCCATAATTTTAGCCAAGCTGACTGATTTTTGAAAGTTAGCCTCTCTTAATCTCTCTATAACACTATATCTATTGAATATGAAGGAAAATGTATAATCAAACCGTATAGAGAATAAGATTTTCTTCCATAATCATAAAATGTCGAAAATGATATTTAACTGCGTTTTTTCAAGAAAAACTGTTAAGAATTTCAAATAAGAGTACTTCCGGTTAACCAATTATAACCAAAATCTAATCAGCTCTTCATATGGTTGTAAAGAAGAGGAATACGAAAGAATCATAATTTTTAGAATTGTAGTTTTGGAGATATCGTCGGAGAACACACACACGGACACACACACACCTACACACACATACAAACATTATCGTAAAACTAGTAAAATCGTATTCGGGGGACCCTAAAACGTGCTTATTTATTAAAAACTCACCATCGAATTTTTTGACCAAAGACAATACCTTCCTTACCTAAAGGTGACGGAAAGTAAAAATTAAATGTATCGGATAGAGATTTTTATATTCTTTAATATTAGTAATAACAGAAATGAGCCTGTTTCACATTTTTTAAAAACTGTTTCATATGAAAGTTTATGGAATGATTTTCTTAGTAATAATTTTTATTTTAATAATTTGTTGTTATTTGTGGAAATAATTAAATAAAAACATTGGCGTCTTGAAACACTACCCTCCACTCCTGTGACGTAGAAGTACATACATTACGTCATTAATAGCCAATAGGAAAATAGTTTTTCCATCACCTTCGTTTATTCATATTATTTATATAAATAAACTTAGGCGATAGTTTGTCACATGTTAATAAAAAATCTTCTAATTTGACATTTGATGCTGATATTGCTCATTGTAAATGAATAATAATTACACTCAAACTAAGTCGGACAATTTACCGAAGGTCGATAGCTGGATGGTGGCTGAATTTATATCAGAGAATGATTGTTTTACTGCTACCGAAATAAGGGGTGTTAAAGATTTGAGGTAAAATAGAACATAAAAACTTAATTTAATATATAAATTGATAATATATTTCACTTTAAGGTTCTGGTCATGATTCTTATATTGAATCTGCTGTAGGATATGTAGATTTATGCCGAGAAAAAATATCTGTATAGTAGATGTAAAGTTTGCCCTGAACATAAAGTGAAGCAACAAAAATATATTGTTATCTTAAAGGTGGATGAAAGTTGAAATGATCTTCACAAACATGAAAACACGATTTTTCTGACATTATCAGCTCTTCGAACTACTGCTTCTAGCCACAATTTTCTTTTCATCGCATCTTTTGACAAATTCATAAACTCTATAGTAGGTTTGTTCCTAACAGTATTTTTGTAAGAAGGCACAATACAATATCATAATTGACTCATTTTATTTTGAACTTTTTATTACCTACATATTATACAACTTGAACCAATCATAAAAATTTGACATTTGTTTGACAACTTTGACAATACACTTGACAGCAAACACAAAAAAATTTACACTATAAACGGACCAATTAGAACCGCTGAAGATGTATGTACTCTGACGTCACATTCTGTTTCAAATCACGTAACTTATTCAAAATTTTATCCAAATTTCAAAAATTAATTGTAAAATATCTAAAGGATATTTCATGATATTTTCTAATTTGAGGCTCTTTAATGAAAAATATCTTTTAAAATTTAATACTTAGAAGTCATATAAAAGTTCTTGCAACAGACCTATTATCAAAAAATAATATTTAGAAGATTTTTTCAAAGAAACTATTACTTCCGGTTGTCCAATTGTTATCAAAATCTAATCAGCTCTTCCCAGGAATGTCAGATTGAGGAAACTGCAGTTATTATTTTTTAAGTCTTATAGTATTTGAGAAACCATGGTTCCAACATCCACACATACATCCACACACATATAATCACACATGCGCGCACACACACACACGCACGCACGCACGCTCAAACACACACACACCACACACACACACACACACACACACAAACACACACACACACACACACACACACACACAGACACACAAGGGGACATCATCGTAAAAATGTTATAATCGGATAGATCAACCCAGAACAAATGAGTCTCGTGAGGGGCAGCTGTCAGAAATAAATTTCATTTATAATTTACTCAATGATGGAGCCATGGAAAAATTATAGTTTAATTTTATGAATGATTTCATAAGATATATAATTAAATAATTTTTAAAAATATTCAAAAGTGAGGTTAAAATCACTCCTGTGCAAATGACGTCATTCTAAAAATGGTCTATTATAGGGACGTGCTTAACCACTAAAATCTGGATATGCGGTTTTTAGCATGATTCCCAATTTTGCTTTTTAGATTTGTATACAGAATGTCTCACAACTCGCGCCCCAGATGAAACTGACACTTGCCGACGACAATAGGGTGCCAACAAATAAAAGAAAATAATTTGCGGCTGCTTGCATAATGGAGTTACAATACTTTTTAATACATCAATCCCGGAAGGATATTTTGAGGTGTGATGATATTATTACAAAATAAAACTGGTTGCTAGGTTTTAAAAATACTACTAGTGAGTTACAAAATTTGTTTGACCTACTTTCATTTTGACACTTTAGAGTTGACTTTTTACTGTCAACAAATTTAGGTTAGCGAAGGTATCATCCAAGATCATCATTTATATCGTACAGTGCAACGTGTTGTAGCAGCTGTGTAAAATGTGTTAAAGGAAAATATTATTGTCCACATTCTCCGAAAATTATAATCATTTCTAAGTAATCAGCGGCTGAATACATGGTAAGAAATTACCTTTTTTATTCACCTTGTCAAATTTAATTTTACGAAAATTACAGTCGCGCACACATTTTAAAGAAGATTTGATTTGTATAAAACCATAGTAACGTAAAATTACGACAAACACACATTAAAGGTGTAGGTCTCTGATTGGTCAATTTTAAGACGTCTTTTCTCTAATATTTTTTAAGCTAGATTTTTTTTTCTTCGAAATTACACATCCGAGTGCAGTCTCGTGTTTCCTCATTCGCTCTGGGGCGCGAGTTGTGAGACATCCTGTATAGGAAAGATTACGTTATTAATTAATTATTATTTATTTATTAAAGGCAGATTGCGATGAGGATATGTTCGGCAAAGGCACATTTGAGACTAACACACTTCATTATAAACAAACGAATTTCAGTGAAGAGCGGCTTTTAGTGATCCCTGAAATCGGCTTCTAAAATGGTCGTTTAGTCGACCAAAATTGTATTCGGTACAACACTACTCCCTAGTAAAAGTGAATAAAATTATTTCGACCAATTAATTATATAAATTACTGTTTCTAATATAGAACCATTAGGCGTAAGTAATAAGGGTAAATAATGTAGAAGTATATTTTCATCTTATCTTAGATCCTATTGTTTATAGGTATATATTTTACCGGCCATACCCAATTTCATTGTAAACTAGTTTGGCCTAGGATATATCAGTTATAAGTTGTGTGCGTTAGTTATGGTTTTGTTATGGTATATTTAATTTCATATTAAAGCAAATATGAGCATGTTATACTTTGATAAAACCTTACCTAACGCACAGAACTTATGACTGATTCATCCTATTAAGAACTAGCTTGGAGATATTATTAGATTCTGACCTTTATCTCTATTAAAATAACTTCATTATACCTTTATAAAGCAACACGTTTATTAGGTCTTTTTCAGAGAAAAAACGGAATAATTTGGCAATGCTGCGGAAAACAAAAAAAAAAACTATATGTGCGTACAAAATATAATTCAAAATATATGAAAATATATCAAATGTACCATTTTTTTTTAAAAAAAAAAAAAAACAATTCTCGCCAATCCGCAATGCAACACCTGTATATGTGGCAAACAGTTTACGTTATGCTCCTTAAGTAGACGAATAAATTCTGTCCACAGATTTTTGCTGTATTTCTAACGATAAGAGAGATATCGAAGAAGACTATTTCAAAGACGTACCAAATGTAACATGAAAACCGGGTCATAGCCGTTTAACATGGGAAAACAGTTTTACCTTGCGTGAAAGTGGCCTATTAATTTTAAACAAAAATACTTCAAATAAATGCTGTAGAGAATTAAATTCTGCACTTAAATCAATAATCACACTTTTTTTGCTTGTTTCGTAACTGAGATAATTGAATTTAAAATTTTATCAAAGTTACTTCTTTATGGTTTTATTGATGAACGACTCTAGATCAGAGTTAATTTTCATGAAATGTTAGGGGTGAATTTTTAAAAATATTTTATATAATATTTATACTTTGATAAATTACTAGCGAAATCAATAACAAACAAAAGTATAATAGTTATTTATGTATTAAGAGCGTAAGGGAGCTTTTATGGCCTGTGGCGGGATTTTGAGCCCGAGGCGTAAGCCGAGGGATAAAAACACGTCAAAGGCCATAAAAGCATGTTACGCTCGTGGTACATACAAAACTTTATGCACGGACAAAAATTTTCAAAGAAAAAATGTAGCGAAAAAAATTTGTCCTCGTACATCCAGTATTCTAGTGTTTATTATTAAGTTAGTTCGTATAAATAGTAAATACAGATAGAGTCTACAATCGCGTCGACTGTAACGGACAGGCTACAATGTTAGAGCTTCCTCTCCCTATCGTTCAGTCGTCTATATATATTCACGTAAAGATAAGTCAGCAAAGAAATTGAGGTCTGGTATTTGTTGTAATATTAAGAAATATATATTCAGCAATTGCTTACTTATAACTGAGTCAATACATGTTACTTAATTACTTTGGAAATATACGCAATCTCATTTATGTGCTGACTTAGGTTTACATACCTCCCCTCTTTAAAAATTTGCTTCCTTTGGGACACAATTTTTTTAAACTACCCTTAAGAGTCTCTACATAGACCACGAATTGGTCCACTTGGAACACTGTACTTCGCTTTTCTACGGCTGTCCTTGAACTTGATGGAGGATGTATGGCTTCAGACGATTGGCAGTTGATCACAGCATCTCTGTTGTGATGTAATATTTGCGCGCTGATGATGCTGGATTACTGACTTCTTCGTCGTTGTCCTTTGGTCCATAGGATGGATCGATGTCTTGGACGCCTAATCATAGATGGATTTTGTGATCTTCTTAATATAAACAACAACATTCGTAACAATATAACTGATCTTCCAGGTGGCAAAATACAACCACGTCTTTTACACTTAACATCCATAACATATGTCTGCAATTCTTGTCTATGATATGCCCGTTGGAACGTCTCTTTATTTTATGAATTACAATGAGCAAATCGGGACATCTCATAAACAAGTTGCTTTCTGGAATTCTAAGCAATATTTATTTAACAACACAATACATTAATAAATTTGAATACGTTATGAACGCTTGTTAATTAATTCACATAACTGGAGAATCGGTATACTTATATTTTGTCTGATTTCCTCTGATGGTTTGGTTGTTATGTAATTGGTAGAGGGATCTCTGCAGTCGAAACCTTTGAAGGCATGTGATGCTGCCTTGATGGACATGGATGCGACGATGGCTTTCTTTATTTAAAACAAAGGGAGTAGGGTATTTTTGGGTGAGTGGATGTTCTGGTTGGTCTAGCTCTGCTACTCCGCCAGATAGTATTCCCTTTTCTTAACACGAGTAAACACTCAGTAGCTAATTGAGAGTTATACGTGGCCTCTTCTCAGTTATCCGGATGTGCCATTGCATCTTGTTGCCATCTTCTTCGTGGTTGACTGTTTCTATACCCGTCTTGGAGAAAGAACCCATGGATGATGTGGGGGTGGGCCTTTACTACGGGTGTGGTAGTGGGGTACTCCAGAAGTTATAGGGGTGTCTTTTTGTGCTTGACGCACCAAACTGTCTATTAACAGACTGTCTTGAATCATATTCTGCATCGTTTTTTGGTCAACAGTATTTTTATCTCTGCTCACACTTGTGCTAGTCACTTCTTCAGTGCTTGCCCTACTTGGCTCTTCGTTTCCATTTTCTTGATTTATAAGGCTTTCATCCCTAAATGGCTTTAAACGATTTATATGCATAGTTAAAATTTTGTTGGAATTTTGTTGTTTATATGTCACGAGTCCCATGATTTCCGTGATGAAGTACGGCTCTGTCCATGGCTTATGTAGTTTTCGTGACGTACCTGCATGAATGGCTGGGTTATGCAAGTATACTGCGTCACCGATTTTGTAGAATGCTGACTTTGTATTTTTGTTGAATTGTTTATGCGTCTTCTCTGTTGCTTTGTTTATGTTTTGTTGTACTGCCTCGAAAGCAATTTGCAACCTTTGCTTTAATTCTGATGCATAATTGTCTGCATAGACATACCGTAAATCTTGAGGTCTTGTTATGTCATCATAAGGTAACTCCATATCTCGACCGTGCATTAAGAAGAATGGTGTTTCGTTTGTACTATTATGCACGCTACTTCTATAGGCTAGTAGCACTAATGGTAGCCATTCATCCCAGTTGGTCTGATCTCGATTTACAAAATGAGACAGGATGTCCTTGAAAACTCGATGACTTCGTTCTATTATCCCATTTGTTTGTGGGCGGTATGCTGTTATTTGCAGTTTTTCGACGCCTAATATTTGACAAACTTCTCTAAAAATATCTGACGTGAAATTTGTGCCTTGGTCTGTCAGCAGTTGTCTTGGAGTCCCGTGTCTTGAAATAATTTCTTGAGCCAATATTCTTGCAATGGTTAATGCCTTTTGGTCTGGAATGGCGAATGCCTCTGGATATTTTGTAAAGTGGTCCTGGAACGTTAGGATATATTTGTTCCCTTTCATACTTGTTGTTAACGACTAAATTCATTAAATTTTTGTAGTGGCACAGGCTTGTGATGCGGAGACGTTTTCCTCTCATTGCATAAATGACACTTTTTGCAATAATCTTCAATGGCCTTGGCCATTGATTTCCAAAAAAATTTTTTTTCTTGATTCGACTTTGTCTTCTCAAGCCCCTGATGTCCCGCATATGGTAGATTGTGGTAATCGTGCATTACCTTGAATTTTATGGACGCTGGTACTACGAGTTGATGATGACGCTCATTATTAGATTTTTCTTTGAATATTAAACCTTCATCATCCGTGAAATATCCTTCTTTACTGGAGAGTTGTTGTACTGTTGCATCTTGACGTTGTTTACTTGCTATGATGTGCTTGTCCCATATTGGTTCATATGTATCTTCGACTTCTACGGCGTTAATGGGTATTCTTGATAATACATCTGCGTTTACATGTTTCTTCCCCGGTCTATGTTCAATTTTGAAGTAGTATTCTTGGAGAGTAAGTACCCATCTTGCCAAGCGTGATTGTGGTGTGCTGATAGAGAATATTACTGCAAGACATTCTTGTTCTGTTGTAGAGTAATTTACTTCAGCCTTGTTTAACTGTCGGCTTGCAAAAGCTATCGGCCTCTCATAACCATCGCATTTTTGACTCAATATGGCACTAATCGATTTCCCGCTGGCATCTGTGGACAGGATGAATTCCTTGGTGGAGTCTGGATGAGCTAAAACTGACTCGGAGCAGATGGCATTCCTTAATTTATTGAATGATTGGTCGCAATCTTCTATCCAGTTGAACGGCTCATTTTTTATGTTAATTTCGTGAGTGGCTTCGATGTTTTTGCGAAATCTTGAATAAATCTTCTGTAGAAGCCTACTAGGCCGCAGAAAGCTCTGATGTCCTTGACTGATTTCGGCCTTAGATAGTCTTGTATGACTAAAATTTTGTCTGGGTCCGGTTTACAACCCTCCCCGTTTATGATGTGGCCTAAATACTTTGTTTCAGTTTCAAAAAATTGCATTTACTGGGTTGCAATTTAAGGTTAGCTTGTCTCAGTCTATTGAAAACTTCCCTGAGTCGTTCCAGGTGTTTGTCTGCTCCATTCCCATTGAACACGATGACGTCATTTAGGTATACTAGACTTTGTTCACCTCGTAACCCAGATAACACACTGTTCATGAGGCGTTGAAATGTGCTAGGTGCGTTTACGAGCCCAAACGCCATCTTTGTGAATTGATAGTGTTCTCCATTTGTTGTGAATGCTGTCTTCTCTTTATCTCGTTCGTCCAGTTGTACTTGCCAATAATCAGATGCTAAATCGAGGGTAGTGAATAGATATGCATTTCCCAACTGATCCAATGTTTCTTGCATGTTTGCAACAGGAAAATAGTCCTTCTTCGTTATCTTGTTTAACACTCTGAAGTCGATACACACCCTTATTTTGTTTTCACCATTCTCGGATTTCTTCGGTACGATGACTACTGGTGCTGACCATGGTGAATCGGACGGTTCTATTACTCCAGCTTCACGCATTTTCTTCAATTCTTTAGCCAACGGCTCCTTTTGGCTAAGCGGAACTCGGTACGGTGCTTTGGCTATAGGTGGCACATCTTCAATAATTATTCTGTGTTTTACTAGATGTGTAAACCCAGCTTACTGTCTTCCCATTGAAAGATGTCTTCATACTCTATCAGTAAATTTAATAATTTACATTTTACATCTTCTGCTGAATGGACCATGTTGAATTGATTCTCGATGCCTTTCTTCCCTTGGACCTTCACAGAGCATACTGCATGCTGCTTTTTGTCTACAGCTGGCGTGGCTTGTTTTCTTCCTTCCGAGGACACGGCTTGTCCCGGTTTATTCTTCAGCTCCTCGACTTTTCCCCTCTTCATGGTATGGTCGACGGATGCTGCCCTTTATTATCTTGAGCCACTTGATTCTTCACGCTCTTCCTTTGAGAATTCTTCTTTTTCTTCTTCCCGTCTACAGCTGTCCCGACTTGACCCGGTCGGCGAATGCTGTGCTTGATTTTCATCACCCTTCTTCTCAAATACGGCCGATTTGCCGACTAACATATTCTTCCCTAATGTTAGTTCTTGATTTGTGAAATTCATTAACTTCACTGGCACTTCTTTTTCGGCTTTTGTTATGACTCTTGCCGCCATAACCCCCTGGATCCTCAGCTCTACTGGTTCCACCACAATATCTTGTCCGGGATTGATTAGATCCTGGACTGCTAGGCACACGAATTCGCAATTTGGAGGAATCTTCACGGCGCTTTTCAATTTAAGCAATCCACTAGGTTGTGCGACTGATTTTTCTTGTTGCGCGACGCCATTCTTCCTATTTTGAATTCCCGCATCCTTATCTTGACTTGTAATGGTCGCCTGTTCGTAACTTGATACTCCGCTGATAATCTTATCAGGCAGAGTTGTCCTTCGCCCCGCCTTCTCGCTGACGTTATTGGCTTGTGTTACGACATTACCTACAATGACGTTGACTTTTGCTGTCGAAGCTATCCTCTCTAGGTCAGCGTTGCTTAATAGTTTAAAACTCATATTTTCAAAATTTACATTCTCTCTCGACACGAGTACGTTAAATTTACGAATGAAATCTCTACCTAATAGGCCATCTGCATCTAGATCTAGATTGTGGGAACAAATAACCATTTTTTGTCGGAAACTATAATTTTGGCAGTCGAATTTTATTTTACTTGTGCCGCAATATGACACTGTTCCACCTGTTATTGCTTTTAAACGCCCAATATCATCTCTTTGAACTCTATGTCCCTTTACAAACGTTTTCTTAAGAATTCAAACTCTTGACCCTGAATCTATTAATAATTTCACAGGTGTGTCTTTAATTTTGACTAAAATAAAATTTGGATCATCTCTATGTAATTCCACTACTGACCGAATGTGATTAATTTTGAAAGTTTTTTCTGAGACTGATACCTCTCGGGACGGGGCTTTCACGAGAGGGAATGTCAGTTTAAATTCTGAGTTCGGCGTTTTCCTTGTGCTTTCATAGTGCCTCTGTTGTTTCCTTGACTGCCCATAGGTAATCCTTTGTACCTGATATAATTTTTGCTCCAATTTTGATTAATATTTGTTCTACAATCTTTAGCATAATGACCTAGTTTCCCACAACGAGCACACGAATTATTTCTTTTGCAATCTCTTTGTATATGACCATTTCCATCACATTTATAGTATTTTAATATTTTTTGTGATGCATGTGATACTTTATTTACTGACCCTACTTCTAAACAACCCTTTTTGTCTGAGGCTAGTTCTAATTCTTCCCGCTCTGCCATTTGCACCGCTTCTTCAAATGTTAGACCAGTTTTATTGTCCATAATTGGCCTGAGAACTTTTCTAATTTCATGTCTTAGCCCATCTTTAAAATTGCATAAAATTTGTTGATTTATAAAATTTTCAATTCCATTTTGTGACTTTATTAATTCTGATTTTAAATTCCTTAATCTTTTTGCATATTCTTGTACTGATTCTCCTAAATTTTGTGTGCAATTTCTGAATTCTCTATTTATTTGTTCTATACATCTACATTTAGCAAATTTTTGACAAAAAGTTCTCTAAATTCCATATATTTAATTTCAGCAAGCTGTAATTCATTTGTTTCACAATAAAACTGTAACGCTTCCCCATTTAATTTTGTACGAATGAGGTCAACTATTTCTCTGTCGGAAAACTGTCTAACACTTGTTACTACGTAAACTTTTCGAAAGAATTCTATTACATTTTCCCCAAAAAATTCTGGTATTTGTGCAATAACACTACTTTTTAAAGACAGCAATTCTGTTTCTGTTTTAATTGGATTAGAGCTGTTAGAACTACCCGCAGTATCACCCGGCATGATTATTTATATAATGTGACTGAACTATTTTGACACAATTCGTACTCCGTGAATGGTCCAGATAAACTGGCCACCCTGATCTGGCAGAATTTCCCCAAACCGTTGCCACCAATTTGTAACCTACCTCTATGAGGCGAATTAACAAATAAAATTAAAGAAAGGGTTCTTGCCAGAGTGGAAGTTACGTTTCGTATCAAAGTAGTTAGTGACGTAATAAAGAATATTAATTACTTACTTTTCTTGCCAAGGTGATTGTTGCTATCTCTGAAATGGGTTGCCCAAAGGTTGGATTCACACAATTCATTAGAAAAATATATAACTTTATTATTAAGTTAGGTCGTATAAATAGTAAATACAGATAGAGTCTATAATCTCCCTGTCGTTCAGTCGTCTATATATATTCACGTAAAGATAAGTCAGCAAAGAAATTGAGGTCTGGTATTTGTTGTAATATTAAGAAATATATATTCAGCAATTGCTTACTTATAACTGAGTCAATACATGTTACTTAATTAATTTGTAAATATACGCAATCTCATTTATGTGCTGACTTAGGTTTACAAAATTAACATACTGTATCAAGTTGTATAAATGGAGGAGGAAAACCTATACATACGTTCGTCATGGAGGTTAGACGTCTTCAATTGTGTCCTATATAGCAGATTATTTGAGAATTGAAGTCGCCCAAATATTCACATCACATTCACAGGCTTCTACTTCAAATTATGTTGGATGTACAAGTAGTGATCTACCACCATAAGTACAAGTAGAGCCGAACGAAGAAATTGAAATACAAAAAATTTAACATTTATGTAACGTGAACCAATATAACGATTAATGTAAATTGCAGTAATTTCAATAAATTAATTTACCGTTTTGACAAAGTAAACCTATGCGCATTGTTTTTTGTTTCATTACTTTTAGTTGAAAGATTTTGCCTTCAAATATTCTTCTTCTTTATCACATAGCTATAAATTTATTTTTTCGTCAGACGTCATAAAAATGACATCTTTTGTGACGATACCCACGGTAGAAATGAAATAAATATCCATAGCAACTATATAAAAAGAGCGAATAAGAAATAACTTGTAAAATAGAAAACTGTCATGTCGCCCCAAGTTGCACTATACACTAGATAACCTAAGAATAAAGTTACAAAAAGCCTCCAACAGCTGTCAAATGTAAATTGATATAGATTATCAATTTATATTTGACAGCTGTAAATTGAAATATAAACAGTTTATATTTAACGAAATAACATATTATAAAATAGCAGACTTACATATTGGTAACGACTCTAAGAATACTTAGAATTAAAGAAAAGTTCGTATTGTTTATCAGCGATTCCTCGACATATCATATCCTTCATAATGTTGAATTTCCAACGCCAACCAATTGAACAACTTGAAGGGTCGTACATGACAATACTTCAAATTCTTTGAACATAAGGAATATATAAAATTGCATAGTTTTTCTTTAATGTCAAAACGCGAAAATTTTCACTTGAATGTTTATAACAAAAAGTGAATAAATACGAAAGTATCTATAGCAACAGAGAAATTGAAATCAGTTAACGTCCCTCACGGTAAATATTTATATTATTGTAACGTCAAGTTGTAATTATTTTAGTTGAGTACTTACGTCTGAAGAAAAAAATATAATGTGTCATTCGGAGTAAATTCGTATGGGCCTTAAAATAGCCCACAATTGATGCCGAAAAATATCGAAAGTGCATGCTATTTTATTAGCAAAGAAGAAAGTGAAGAGAAAAGTATTTGGTATTGATTTCACAAGGTTGACAGATGCCTGGAAATTTAAGCCAAAAGAGGATTATCACACAAAAGAAGAATCTAAGAAAGATAAGTAAAAATGACATCAAATACGAAATTTAATATAGCAAGATTAAATAAGCATAATTATTTAAGTTGGTCAATTAGAATACGGCAAATTATTGAAGCCAGTGGTAATGAATCCCATATTGATGAACTACCGCAAGATTCACCAGAAAAAGAAGCGACTCAGGAAGTAAAAAATTACTACAGAGCATGGAAAAAGGCTGACGCTGAAACAAAAGCCATCATGATGTGAGCAATGGAGGATGACAAAGTTGCAGCTTGTGCCACATTGACTAATGCAAAGGAAATATGGGAAAGATTAAAAACGGAATATAAAATAGAAAATGAAGACAAGAAAATTGATATGGAAAGAAAATTGGCATCAATGAATATGAATCCAAGAGAACACTGGAGAGATTATTTATCTAGAGCAGAGAAAATTGGCGAAGAAGCAAGAATTCTTGGTTTAGAAGTAAGTGAAACTAAACTTGTTAAATGTGCGCTGCGTGGGCTAGTACCAAAGTACCAGAATGTCACACGGAGTATGTATGGCTCGGATACATTAAAGATGAGCAATATGAGATCCGCCTTAGAGTATGAGGACGAGGTCGTACAAAAGCCAAATAGATATGAAAATGAAGCAAATTCTGCTCAAAGATATAGAATGAATAATAAAGGGCGCCACGGAAGTTGTTACAGCTGCGGTCGTCGAGGTCATAAATCTTATGATTGCTGGTTTAATCCAGATAATAAAGTAAAACAAAAAAATGTGTCAATGTCAAATGAAAAGAAGAAAAAATTATTCCAAGGCCAACAAAGACAAAATTTTAATAAGAATATTGATGTAAGAGCGCGAACTGCCATAAAAGATACTGAAACTGCAGCAAATTCGTGCGAGGAGGCTTGGATGGCTAATATTGATATAAAGAAATATGAAAATGAAAAATCGGAAAAATGGCTTATAGATTCTGGAGCGACTTCGCATATGAAAAGCAACGATAAAAATATTGAAGAATATATAAATGATGATACGCCAATTAAAATAGCTGATGGGCAAATAATAAAAGCTAAAGGTAGGCAATGTAATGATTTCAACTAAAAAGAATTGCAACCTGAAACTTTCGGATGTGTTGCACATACCAGAACTCAAAGGTAATTTAATTGCAGTAGTAAAACTAGCAGATGGGGGCTATGAAATTATTTTTAACAATAATAAATGTACTATAAAAGATAATAATGAACGGATAATTGCTACAGTACCAAGAGAAAACAATTCATATGTAATAGAAACTTTAACATGCAAACAAAATTCAATGGAAATGGAAAATTTAACAATTAGTAAACAAGAATGGCATAAAATTTTAGGCCATATAAATGACCGTTATATGGATATAATGCTACAAAAGAATATGGTTGATGGACTTGACTACAAGAATGAAAAATTATCGCCATGTCAAGTATGTACCATGTCGAAATATTCCCGGAAACAGTTTAAACCTATATATCAAAAGCAAACAAATGCTCTATTAAAACTTACTCATCTTGATCTCATAGGACCATTACCAATACAGTCCATGAAAGGGAGAAAATATGTTCTGACGATTGTAGATGATAATACAAGATTCGTATCAACTTTCTTACTAAGAAGTAAAGATTAAGCAATGGAACACATCAAAATATATGTCTCAGAAATAGAAAATCAATTGAATACTAGGGTGAAACAATTTAGAAGTGACAATGGAACAGAATTTTTGAATACGGATCTAAGAACTTACTTAGAATCAAAAGGAATAAGACATCAGTTAGCAACACCTCATAGTCCTCAAAGTAACGGCATAGCTGAAAGAGCAAATAGGAGTTTAATAGAAATAACTCGAGCATTATTGATTCAGGCCAAACTTCCAAAAAGCTTCTGGGACGAAGCACTGAAAACTGGAATTTACATAAGAAATAGAACTCCAGCAAAACTAGATAAATACGAAACGCCATACGAATTATTTATGGGAAGGAAACCGAATGTGAAGCACATGAAACCATTCGGATGTTTAGCACATTACTGGATTTATAAAAATCAGCGAGACACATTAGATCCAAAGACTCAACCTGGAATATTTGTTGGATATGCTGATAATAGAAAAGCGTACAGGATATATGAACCGAAAACAAAAAAGATAATTGAAACACGCGATTGCAAATTTTTTGAAAAAGAACTTGGAAAATCTCTTCTGCTTAACAAGAATAATAAAGAGAATCCAAAAGAAGATGAAATATTTCTTGAAATGCAATCCACACATAATGAAGGTAAAGAACAAGAAAATGGAAACATCGAAATTCATATAAACAATGAAAATGAAGAAGCAATTCCTGATCCACCAGAACAAAGAACAATAAGACAATCATCGCGATTGCAAGAAAAATATAAGAATAAGGAACCGCCAGATTATCGAACCATACATCGAGGTTACTTAGCGCATATTGATATCGACACCACTGATTTTGAAATAGCTTTAGAAATACAAGAAAAAAATCATGATTCTCCGAACACTTACAAACAAGCGATGCAGGTGCCATATAAAAATGACTGGGAAATGGCCATGCAAGAAGAAATGAAAAATATAAAGAAGCATAAAGTATAGGAATTAGTCGACGAAACAGAAGATATGAAACCGATTCGATGTAAATGGGTATTTACTACAAAATATAATGCGGATGGTTCAGTCAAAAGGCGGAAAGCTAGGTTAGTTGCAGTTGGATGTGGACAGGAATATGGAACAGATTATTTTCAGACATTCTCACCGGTAATGAAACCTGAAAGTTTACGACTTCTATTAATAAAAGCTGCGGAATCAGGATATGAACTGAAACATTTAAATGCAAAACTACACGAAAATATTTACATGCGACAGCCTGAAGGATTTAAAGATCCTAAGAATCCAACTAAGGTTTGTCATTTACTACAAGCGATATACGGGCGAAAACAAGCAGCATTAGAATGGTATTCCACCATATCAGATCATTTAAAGAAGAATGGATTTAAGCAATTACCATCTGATAAATGCGTATTTGTCAAGAAAATAAAATTTATGTAGGGTTACATGTTGATGATTTTCTAGTTGTAACTCATACAGGGAAAATGTACAATGATTTCAAGAAGATGATACAAACGAAATTTGCTATTAAAGAAGAAGCAAATATAGATTCTTATCTTGGAATGAAGATATATAAAGTAGACGAAGAAATTCATGTGAATCAGATTTCGAAAATTGAGAAATTATTGCTAGATAATAAAATGGCTGATTACAAATCCGTATCAACACCAATGGCAATAAATCAATCACTTGATGACTATGAAAATTCACAGAGAATAGACAGAACAATTTATCAATCCCTAATTGGTATTATGACTTGCACCCGACCAGATATTGCATTTGCATTAAGTCAATTAAGTAGATTCAGTCAAGATCCAAAACAGGTACATTTATCAGCGGTGAAGAGGCTATTGCGTTATCTAAAGGGGACAAAGTCAGCGGAATTAGTATATAAAAAATCTGTAGATCCAATAATTGCATAAACAGATGCAAGCTGGAAAGATGGAGAAAAGAAGATTAGATCAACTACGGGAACAATAATACAAAAAGGAGAAAATATTATTTCATGGAGATCAAAAATTCAAGCATGTCCAGCAACGTCCAGCTGTGATGCAGAAACTGAAGCAGCGTGCGAAACAGTAAAACAGGTTTTTTTTCTACGAGAATTGGAAACAGAACTTGATGATGAAAGAGCCAAGAAATCGCCAACAATGGTTAAATGTGATAATCAATCTGCAATAAAATTATTCGAAAGAGGGATAGTAAACAACAAAAGTCAACACCTCGTACGGGCAATCAATTTCGTAAATTATCATATAAGGGAAATCAATGAAGTACAATTCCAATATGTGCCGACAGAAATTATGACAGCAGATTTCATGACGAAGAATCTTTCAAAGAATAAATTAGAGACATTGTTGAATAGTACAAATTTAAAGATTTAATTTAAAGTTCAAAAGTCATTGATAAAGTATTTGTAATGCATAATTTAATTTTTACTTTAAAATTAAGAAAAGGGGAGGTATATGTTGTTACCATGGAAATATAATTGACAATGTTTTTGACATATAAAAAAATGTGTGTATCTGTGACAAGAAAATGAAAATAAATACTTTCAAAGATAATTCCTTGTGTACTACTATTGATCATTAAATAATATCACAACAATGCGTCATTTGTGTGCCTCACATGCAATTGTCCGACTCGCTAGAACTCGTCGTGCAAACTAACATGCTCACCACACAAGGTATCACTTTTACTCTTAATAACACAATATACTATTTTTTCTAGTCCTATCACCTAGACAAAGTATAAAAATTCGCAATTAGAAGAAATATGTTGAAATATTATCAACAAGCTACAATTTTGTGATTACATGTAAATATTCATCCCTATGTTAGTTATGAAAGCGTGAGTGTAGCGGAATCAGCCGCTACACGATGTAAAAATATGTAACTTTAAATTAAATTGTAAAAATAAAAATGAAACACTGATGAAATTTGATTTGGATGTTTATTCTATCAAAACCAAAAATTGAATAAATATTTACACAAAATACGGTACTAGATAAACTTTAACGTAACACTAACAATGGTTGTTAGAGAAGGGTATTGGCCACTTGATTTATCTAAATATATTGACATGTCAAATGTCCAAACTGCAATGACATGTCATTGTCACTGTCAAATTTTCCAACGGCACATGTCACTACATGACTACTTACTCCACAACACGGAAGGCGCCAAAAATAGTACGTTTATAGATCTTCTAAACGTCGTGTTTGCTTTGATTAACAGTGCTTTTATAGACTCATAAGAACACCGAAATAGAAAAAAAAAAATGTTTTAGTTTTTATTTCAATACCATGACTAAAACTATATAGAAGCAAATTTTATAAAAAATTTAACTCAGTTTTCTCGGTTACCAAATATGCAACAGAAAATGTGATTATGGTATTGGATGAAAAATTTCATTCTCTACAATATTTATTTGTAGTATTTTCATCTAACTACTACTACTACTACTACTACTACTACTACTACTACTACTACTACTACTACTACTACTACTACTACTACTACTACTACTACTACTACTACTACTACTACTACTACTACTACTACTACTACTACTACTACTACTACTACTACTACTCATAAAATTGCACGTATTTGACATAATTTGACATTGACATTAAATTTTTAATTCTTTGTTATTTTTGGTCCTAATCCATAGCAAACAATTACAAAAACCAATATATATATATATATATATATATATATATATATTTAAAATTTACATATCTCTCTTCTACAAAGAACTAATTTAATAAAACTTCAAGTGTTAGACACAGAATTTAATTTTCTAAAACTTTTATCTGAAGCATTTATATCTAAAATAAAAATAAAACTGTTAACACCTTCAGGTAATGTATCACTTTCTGATAGCCCATTTTAAACAAAATCTATTGTGTTATTCCCATCGATATAAAAGTCTTATATTCCAAATTTGAAAAGTTTTGGAATATATTTTAATGTAGTTTTTATTAAAATTTATTATAGGCTCCAAGGAAAGTAATACTTCCGGAAGTTTAGTAATGACCAAAAAGTTAGTTGTAGATCTACATTTTATGTCAGTCTTAAATACAAAATTTCAACTTTCTACGACTTACCGTTATTCAGTTATGCGAGATACGTACGTACAGACGTCATAGCGAAATTAGTCAACATGGATTCAGGTTTGGTCAAAATGGATATTTCCACTGAAATCTGGAAATCGAAATTTTTTGCGATTACATTAAATCCTTTACTTCGTACAAGGGTACAAGGAAGTAAAAACAATAAAGTTTTATACGAAACATTTCTTTCAATAATATTTTGTTTATAGGTAGTTCAATTCGCTAATTCATTTTATAATCTGTTCCGACACCTACTAGGAAACAATCCTTTTTTGCATCAAAACACGTACATGTAGACAAGACGATTATTTTATCCCTTTTCGATAGTTAAAAAAAATAAATATCGGCCAAGGTCGCCATAATATTTTTCTTAGTACAATTATTTGATTTTTTTGGAAAACAAAAGCACATCTAAGATGACCTCTAAAAGCTAAAAGTCTCATTTAATCGAAATCTTATCTCTAATAGTTTTCGAAACAGCATAGGTAAACCACATAAACACTCATTTTTCACTGCCTTGTATCTCGGAAACATTGAAGATCGGACCCATGTTGATTAAGCTTTTTTACTCATATTGGTCAGTTCTTATATCCTCAAAAGTTATTACACTTGATTTTCAACATCCTGTATAATATTATTATGCCGAAATTATAAACTGTTTATGTTTGATAGGGTTACATCGACGAGAAATATGCTGTCCATACCGGAGTCCATATCTATGATAATAAAACACAAATGTACAAAACAAACTTTTCTTCGATATTCATAAATCCGCAATATGTTTACTGTTGTGATTATAATTCCCATAAGTGTGACTCATCATACTTGCTTATTCAAGGTAAGTTGTGTTGAATTAGTTTTTGTATTATTACTGCAGAAATTTTGAAACGTATTATCAGCTTAAGGTAGTTCATCCGTTGATGGTCAGAATCCAATATGTGACTCAAATAAATCTATAATATTCATTACAAGGTGTAGAATTTGAAGTAAATTAGAAATCATAGGTAACCATTGAAATAACGAAGATAATTGAATTTAAAGTTGGCACTGAAATACATTGCATATATAGAGGTTAGCAGTAGATTCACTACTAATAAGAAAATATTAATATGACAACAACCACATATTTGAAAAACTAATGTTATTCTTTGATGTTTGAGATTAAAAAATTATGAGACACCACAATCGTTGTTGAGAAATTGCAACGTTTTTCCGTCTCAAGCAAAATTATATTTTTGACGCTATTACGCAAATACGCAATAAAGTGTTAAAGTAAACTGGCAACATTATAATCTACTATTGAGCGTGAAATTTAATTCACACACGATCAGAAAAATAAATACTAATTTATTTCAAGTAATTGAGAAATAATAAACGTCTTAAAAAAATATAAGTATTGTTTTTGCAACTAAACACAACTTTTTACAAACTAAAGGCGATTACATTTTTATGGTCCTTCGAGCCGGATGGAAGTAATCGTTATCTTTATTTAGTGGTTTACTTGCTGAATAGTTTTTGTAAATTAAGTGTGTGAACAACACATGTATCATGGAAGATTTAAAGAAAGTGAAACGAAGATTGATGAAAAATGTGTAAAGATTAGAAACATCGCAAGACAATTTGAACAAATCAGAAGCTCCTGATGCACAGAAGTAGATATTAGTCAAGAAACTGGAGAAGTTAGAGACAAAATTTGAAGATTTATCACTAAAGCTAAGTAACATTTGCAATGATTCAGAATATTCAGAACATGAAGTAGAATTAACCCTCCAGTGCACGGGTGGTTTCAATATCACACGAGCGAACGGGTGAGGCCTGTCAGACCCATAATTGGAATACGTATAAAAAAAAATTTATGTACTTTTTTAAACAGTTTTTCGGTTTAATGTACACTATGGTTTGTTTGCTTTAACATGATTCAATAAATTTAAAGAAAAAAAATATATTAGGGATTTTATTAGATTAATAAACAAAACATGTCATTTTTAACACTTTTATTTCAAATTATTATTCACAAAATTCTAAAAAAAATAAAAATATACTATTTATATAAAGAAAACAAGCTAATTTATTTAAAAAAAAATAAAAATAGAAATACATAAAAATCTCCTATACAAAACAATGGACGGTAAAGTAGTTACATGAGCGAACGGGTGAGGTCTATCAAGACATTTTATTTTTTTTCACGAAAACTGTAATAGATATTGTTGAATTTTTTTATCAAAATTCGTGTTTTGATATTTGTGAAAGGTACATAGAAGCTCATGGTCTCATAATTTTTCTTTAAAATAATACAGCAATATTTGTATATTGCGTGGACTCACAGACCCCACTAGTCCGCTGGAGGGTTAAATGATGCAGATAATCGAGCGGATGTGTTAAAATTTGCACAGTCTGTGTCAACCTTCAGAGCCTTACAAACCCACTTAATCAGTAATCAAATTACCTAAGTTGTCCTTTAGAGATCTGTTCAGCATCGTTCACAATAACGAAAAGTTGAGCGAAGCTGAAAAGTTAAAGTATGTGAAGTTAGCACTCAAATGTGAACCTACCCAATTGATTCAATCAATTGCAGTGACTGATGCAAACTACAGGGAAGGGTGGAAACTATTAAATGAGTGTTATCAAAATACAAAAGAAATAGTTAATTCACACATTGATCAGGTGATATTGCAGCCGGTATTACGGCAAGAATCTGCATCTGGATTACACATATTAGCAGATACGACGTCAGTATGTAGGCGTTCACTTGAATTACTCGACATACCAGAAACCAATGGGATGCTATTATCGTAAATATAATCACAAAGAAATTAGATGCTGATTCGCAGAGGCATTGGGAATTGTCACTTAATTCTGATTTAATTCCTGCATTTGAGATTTTATAGATTAAAGAGCCCGAGCGTTGGCAAATATTGAAGCAGGAAGAATGAAAATTTATAATTCAGCAAATAAACCAAAAGTTGCACTTCATCTTGAATCTACGTCAACCACACAAATTTGTGAGAAATATAGTATATATAAAGGAACTATTCAAAAACTTACGTAAACTCAAAACAAAACCATTGTATAAGAATATCTCCATCACTAATGATAAAACGATCAAACAACGTGAACATCTTGTTTTGTTACGTGAGGAATTAAATAAACTTAATGCTGATGGGAATAACACCTTCTCCATTAGGTATATTAAAGGTGTTCCGCAGTTAACTAAGTCAAAAAACTAAATACTGTGAGATGCTCTGATAAAATAGAAACTGTAACTGTTTACTATCAAAACGTCCTCGGTTTAAACACCAAACTTTCACAGTTTTATAATAATATTTTATTAAATAAGTTTGATGTATTCATTATAACTGAAACGTGGTTAAAAGACAATGTTTACAACACCGAACTATTTGACAGTCGATACATAGTGTTTCGCAAAGATAGAGACTTGATTGCGACAGGTAAAAACTGTGGCGGAGAAGTGCTCGTCGCAGCCAAGAGATACACGATACTTATGTTATGATCTAGCAATCTAGAAATGATAAAACATCAAGCATGTTCGATCAGAAAATAATAACAAGTTGAATGTTTGTTTATAAATAATAATAAAAAGTGTTTATTTCGTTTTTGCTTCTAAATTAATCATTATCCATTTATGTTTATATTTTAATTATACAAGTTTCAATTTCACGATTATACAAGTGTAGAGTGGTTTATAATACGACAGTATATTTGGCACTCTACAAATTGGTGACCCCTGACTTACAAAATGGAGGGCGTACCTGTTCCTGTTCCGGCTACACAACCAGTTGAACTTCCACTTCCTGAAATTTCTTCATTAACCACTTCCTTCAAGATTCCCGAATTTTGGCCTTCAGACCCGACATTATGGTTCTCTCAAGTCAAAGCAACATTTATGTCACACCGTATAACATCTGAAACGACTAAATTTTACAAATTAATTTCATGTCTTGACTTGATCTTTACTAATTCAGATCCTGATAGCATAAATGTACAGCCATGTTTTAGTCCCCTTAGTAAAGTTGATGTTCATCACCCTCCATTAATGTTGCATTATAAATGTGATTATACGCCAGCATTAAATTTCAACAATATGGAAATGTATTTATTTAAAAAGACCGATTTCAATTCATTAAATAATTTCCTTTCCACTGTAGATTGGTCATATGAATTTTCATCCCTTAATACAGAGGATACGGCAAACAAGTTTTATGATCTATTATACTCAGCCATTGACAAATTTGTACCGAAAAAAATTATATATCATAGATCTTATCCCCCCTGGTACACCGGAGATTTAATTAAACTAATTAAAGAAAAATATAAGCTGCATAAAAAATTTAAACGATTTAATAATAAAGCTGATTACTTAGAATTCTCACATATACGCAAACAAGTAAAAGATCTTACCCGTACTTGCTACGCGAACTACATATCTGACATTGAACGAGAAATTCCTAATAATGTAAAGAAGTTTTGGTCCTACGTGTCCTCTGTCAAAAAGCAAAACATCCCTTCTAATATGACCTTCAATGACACTACCTCTAACAATGGAACTGATATATGTAATATGTTCGCAACGTATTTTCAGTCGGTCTTTTTAAATAGCAATACTATTCCAAGAAATACTCAGACACACATATAGATTTTTGTTCTTTATCTGTTTCAGAAATGGAGGTACACGATTTGATGTCATCCCTTGATATTAATAAAGGAGCTGGTTCTGATGGGATCCCGAGCTTTTTTATTAAAAACTGTGCCATGTCTCTTTCTCGTCCATTATCTCTCATTTACAATAAATCGCTTACTGAAGGTCAGTGTCCCAGCATCTGGAAAAAGGCTCTTATTGTTCCAGTCTTCAAATCGGGCAGTCGAAACTCTGTTAAAAGTTATCGCCCAATATCAAAACTGTGTATATTTGAAAAAAATTTTGAGAAAATTATTTATAAGCATTTATTTGCATCATTTAAGGGAATTATCAATATTCAACAACACGGTTTTTATAGTGGGCGATCTGTCGAATCTAATCTAGTCGAGTACACCGATTATATTCTTCAGTCTATGGACTGCAATACCCAGGTTGATGCTGTGTACACTGACCTTAGTAAAGCATTTGACAGAATAAACCATTCCATATTGATAAATAAATTAGAAATGTATGGAGTTCACGGCAACCTACTTAAATGGTTTGAATCATATTTGAATTGCAGGCAGCAATGTGTAACTGTCAAAGGGTTCAAATCTGATAATTTCCCCGTGACTTCTGGTGTGCCTCAAGGATCTCATCTTGGACCACTCCTTTTCATTATTAAAACTCGAAATTTATTATGTATGCTGATGATCTTAAGGTTTACAGTAAGATAACGTGCATGTTAGACTGCATTGCTCTTCAAGCAGATCTCGAAAAACTAAATATTTATTTAACAGCAAATGATCTATCTGTCAATCATAGCAAGTGTTCTTGTATTTCTTTTTCTCGAAATCGGACCAATTTTGAATTTCAATACAATATCAGTGGAAATGTAATCAATCGTGTATCTCATGTAAGAGATCTTGGAATAATATTAGACAGTAAACTCATATATGACATTCACATTGACACTGTTGTAAAGAAAGCATATAAAATGCTTGGATTTATATTAAGAGTTGGAGCACTTTTCAAGAACTATAACACTCTCGTTCAACTTTATTATTCACTTGTACGTTCACAATTAGAATTTGGTGTCGTTTGTTGGTCTCCTCATTACCAAATATATATTAAGAGAATTGAAGGTATCCAACGGAAATTTATTTCAGCTTTAAATTGGAAATTCCCTTATAATTCTGTCAGTTTCGTCACTTTACAAAAACGTAGAGAAGTGTTGGATTTGACATTTTTATATAAAATAATAAATAATTATATAGATAGTCCCGTCCTTTTAAGTAAAATATCTCTGCGTGTGCCTTCTTATTCTACTCGTTCTCTTGAAACGTTCTCTTCTAAAAAATATAAAACCAATGCTGCTATGTTTTCTACAGTAAATCGATTAATGTGTTCTTTCAATAACATGATTCTTAGCTATAATGTTCCAGATATTTTTAATTGTTCACTATTTAAGTTTAAATCATTTCTAAAATATGTTTTCTCGCATTCTTTGTCTGATCCTTAGTTTGTACTTCTCATTACCTATTATTATACTGTCGAGCTAGAAACTTTTATTCTTTATGTATATTGTTAACTGTGCTGTACTTTTATTGGGCCTTGGCCTGTAGTACGGCCTTTCTTTCTAAAATAAAAAATAAAAAATTACTTAGTCCTCAATATGCAACAGAAGTGAGAGACCTTATTGATAACCCTCCAACAGAACTGCCATATACCAATTTAAAAGAAACATTAATTCATCGAACTTCACTGTCAAAACAAGAAAGAATTCAGTAACTATTCAATATTTCCGACTTAGGTGATAAAAAACCATCACAACTTTTACGTCAACTTCAGCAGTTAATTGGTACTATGCATCTAGACGACTCGATCCTCGAAGAACTATTTTTGCAAAAACTTCCTCAAAATATTCAGCTCATTCTTGCATCAAATAACAAAATCTCTTTAACAGATAAAGCTGAAATCGCAGATAGAATTTTGAACATAACACAACCAGCACTATCTTCCGTGAGCAGAGACACACAACAGATTGAAGAACTGAAGCAAGAAATCTCAGAATTAAAGAAATTAGTATTATCTCAATCAAGAGAGAAAACTCTACCTTTTTCCACGGCTCCACCTAGCACGAACTTATGCTGGTATCACCTCAATTTCGGCGTCAAAGTAAGAAAATGTGTTCCGCCGTGTCAACAAAATTCTTCTATAAACAAATCAGAGGTTTTGTTACACCTAAACAGAAATATAACAAATAAACTCATTTTACCATCTATTTCTAGCACTAATATCCATCCAACAACAACAAAACTTCTGTATTTGACAGATAAACTCTCTGGCCACTGTTTTCTCATAGACTCTGGAGCTGAGGTGAATGTTATCAAAATTCATTGTGCGAAAAACGCCAACAAAATTTTCTTACATTACAAGCTGTCAATAATTCAACAATCAAAACGTTTGGTACTAAAACATTAAGGATAGATCTTGGGTTAACGAAACAATTTACATAGAAGTTCATTATTGCGAATGTTAAACATTCAATTATCGGCGCAGATTTTCTTACCTACTTTAACTTGCTGATTGACTTATCCTCAAAACGGTTATTGCAGACAACGCAAAACATACAAACCAATTCAAATCATATATCCAATATTACTACTCAACATTCCACATGCTTTACCCATCTCTTATCTAAATTTCCTTCTATATCTTCACCTTTTAATTCAAAACGTCAAATTATGCATAATGTCAAACATTATGTCATCACTAACAATTCACCTGTTTTTGCACGGCCACGCCGTTTAGCGCCAGATAAATTATCTATCGCTAAAAATGAATTTGATAAAATGTTGAAAATGGGAATCATTCGTCCATCTTCTAGTAATTGGGCTTCCCCATTACATATGGTTAAAAAGAAAGAAACAGGCGAATGGCGACCTTGCGGAGACTATAGAGCTCTCAATGCTATAACTGTTCCTGATCGTTATCCAATTCCCCATATTCAAGATTTTACAACAAATTTACACAATTAAAAAATATTTTCGAAATTAGATCTAGTAAAAGCATACCACCAAATACCAATGGACGAAGAATCCATTTCCAAAACAGCAATAACAACACCTTTCGGTCTATTTGAATACTTAGTCATGCCATTTGGATTGAGAAATAGTGCTCAAACTTTTCAACGATTCATTGACAATGTCATCAGAGGTTTAGATTTTTGCTTCGCATACATTGACGACCTCCTTATTGCTAGTAATTCCTTCGAAAAACATTTGAAACACTTAGAATTAGTTTTCCAAAGACTTGAAAAACATGGCATATTAATCAACCAAAACAAATGTCAATTCGGAGTCCAAGAAATCGAATTCCTTGGACACAACATTTCAACAAACGGTATTCAACCAGTAAAATCTAAAATTGATGCAATAAATAAATTTTCCTTACCTTCAACCCAACAAAAATTAAGAGAATTTCTCGGCCTCATAAACTTTTATCATCGTTTTATCCCTAAATGTGCAACAATATTAAAACCCATTAATTGTCTCGTAACAAATAAACCAAACAGTTGAAAAGAAATCATATGGTCTCCAGAAGCAAACAAAGCTTTCAATGCCATAAAAAAACAATTAACAAATTTAACAACACTCTCATTTCCCGCGCACAATGCCCCAACATCCATCATGGTAGATGCTTCAGACACAGGAGTAGGCGGAGTTTTACAACAAGAAATAAAAGGTAATTGGAAACCAATAGCTTTCTTTTCCGCCACTTTCACCCCAACTCAAAAACGTTATAGTACCTTCGGCCGTGAGTTACTAGCAATATATTTAGCAGTCAAAAAGTTTAGATATTTTGTAGAAGAAAGAAATTTCTTTATTCTAACAGATCACAAACCTTTGACTTTTCTCGCTCACAAAATTTCCCCCAACTACACCTCCAGAGAAATTAGACAAATAGACTTTATTTTACAGTTAACAAGTGACATCAGACACATATCAGGCAAATACAACGCAGTAGCTGACGCATTGTCCAGAATTTAAATAAATTCAATCCATACAGACAAAACCATCGACTACATCAAAATCGCTAAAGCTCAGGAAACCGACAAAGAACTACATACACTACAAACGAATAAAACAAACAATTTACAATTTAAAAGCATAAAACTTCCAAATTCTAACCATACGTTATTCTGTGACATATCTACTGGTAAATATCGACCATATATACCAAAAGAATTTCGAATCAACATATTTAACCATTTCCACTCACTATCCCATCCAGGAATTAAAGCAATAACTAAATTAATAAATTCTAAATTTGTTTGGTATAAAATGAATAAAGATATACAATCTTGGACGAAACAATGCGTACACTGCCAACGTTCAAAAATAACAAAAAACACCCACGCTCCACTCAAACCATTTTCCGAGCCAAACAGCCGCTTCGACAACATTCATATCGACTTAGTTCATTTACCTATTTCCAAAGGATTTTCTCACGTGCTCACATGCATAGATCGTGTCACACGATGGCCAGAAGTAATTCCAATCAAAGATTGTAACACACAAACTATAGCCGAAGCTTTAGTAAACGATTGGATATCCAGATTCGGAGTTCCTTCTGTCATTACTACGGACAGAGGTAAACAATTTGAATCTGCATTGTTCAAAAACTTGCTCAAACTTTTAGGTGTACACCACATAAAATCCACCGCATACCATCCGCAATCTAATGGCATGATTGAGAGATTCCATAGACAGTTAAAAACTTCCTTGAAAGCATATAATAACCCAACAGAGTGGACAACTAATTTGCCAATTATCCTACTGAGTCTTCGCACTACTAATAAAGAACCTATTAAATGCAGTCCAGCAGAACTAGTCTACGGAACCAAATTACATATTCCAGGCGAATTCTTCTTTCAATCACCAATAATTTCAGACCATAACATACCTCACTATCTCCAACAATTAAAACAACAAATCAGCAAATTAAACCAAACTTAAAAAATAAACCAAATTTTATAAACCCAGATCTATTTCGCACATCCCACGTCTTCGTAAAACATGATGCAATAAGCCCCACTTTACAACAACCTTTCGATGGACCTTACAAAGTAATTAAACGGTACGACAAATTTTTCAAAATTTTAATAAAAAATAAATTAGACACCATATCAATAGACAGACTAAAACCTGCATATTTAAAAACAACCGCACAATTTTGATAACACTCATTCCTTCTCCTCATGTTTCCCCAAATAATGTTATTTAGTTTATGTTGAACGTTTGTAAAATGACATGTAATGACATATCTATCATTACCTGTTATTAGATTTTCTTCTCTCTAAGGAGGGAGATATGTTATGATCTAGCAATCTAGAAATGATAAAACATCAAGTATGTTCGATCAGAAAATAATAACAAGTTGAATGTTTGTTTATAAATAATAATAAAAAGTGTCTATTTCGTTTTTGCTTCTAAATTAATCATTATCCATTTATGTTTATATTTTAATTATACAAGTTTCAATTTCACGATTATACAAGTGTAGAGTGGTTTATAATACGACAGTATATTTGGCACTCTACACTTACCATCAATTCAAAAATGGCAACTACGAATTACTTTACCACATGCTTAGTGAGGTAGACTGGGATTGGTTTATTGAATGTAATGATGTAAATATTGCGGTGGATAAATTTTATAGATTGGTTTACAGTATATTTGATGAATGTATTCCGAAAATTCGTAGACATACCTGTAAATATCCCGTTTGGTTCAATTATAATCTTATTAAATTGTTAAAATCTAAAGATCATTTTCGGAGGTTATTTAATTGTACAGGATAGTCTTATTATAAAACAAAATTTAAAATAATTAGATCAAATTGTAAGATGCTTGCAGATAAATTATATAGAGAATATATTGTAAACTTACAAGAGAATATAGTATTTAGTAGTAATGTAAATAGTTTTTGGGAATTTGTAAGAAGTAAAAAATGTGAAACTGGTACCCCATCGACGATGTATAATGGTGATGTTAAGTACGAAGGAGGTGAAAAAATTTGTAATGGTTTTTCTGCTTACTTTCAAAGTAATTTTGTTAATGACACAGGTACAATAACTATGCATAATAATTGCTCTTCACATAACTTTCATATTACATTAGATCCAGTATCTATCTCACAGGTAAATGACGCAATAAATGCACAAAGTAATAGCAAATCTCTAGGTCCTGACAATATACCTATTTATATTATTAAAGGTTGTTCTGAATTCTTCTCTGTAGCTTTATGTCACTTATATAACTTATGCCTTAAATTAAATTCTTTTCCAGATAAACTTAAAGAAGCAAGAATTCGTCCTTTGTATAAATCATCTGAAAAAAATCAATTTAAAAATTATCGGCCAATTTCATGTCTCAGTCCATTAGCAAAAATTTTGGAATATTTAATGTATCGGTCAATTAAAAATCAAACTGAGCAACTCATATCTATTTATCAGCATGGTTTCATTTCCGTTCAACAGTTACTAATTTAATCTCTTTTACTCAATATGTCTCAGATGCTTTTGTTAACAAATTGCAAGTTGTTTGTATATATACAGATCTCGCAAAAGCATTTGATACAGTATCGCACAAAATTTTAATAAGTAAATTAGAAGCTATCGGTTTTGCTAAGAATATTTTATCTTTACTTGCCTCGTATCTATCCAACGGAAAACAATTTGTATTTAGAGATGGTTTCCAATCAAATTTTTATATTGCAATATCAGGTGTGCCACAGGGCAGTATTTTGGGACCATTGCTATTCATACTATTTATAAATGATATAGTTAATACATTATCATTTGGTAACGGCTTACTTTATGCTGATGATTTCAAATTGTATGCTTCAGTAAGTAACTGACGTTGAGGACTGTATGAAATTGCAAAATGATTTGGATAAGATTTTTAAATGGTCAGTAGAAAATAAATTGAGTTTTAATTCAAATAAATGCGAAATAGTAAGTTAGGCAAGAAAAGCTAACTTCATTTACTTTGATTATCATATGGATAATACTCGTCTCGTAAGGAAAACTAGCAAAAACGATTTAGGAGTACTATTCGATATGAAATTAACATTCCATCCGCATATTGAGAACGTTAACTCTGCTTGTAGAACATTAGGATTTGTTTTACGAACTACCTACAGTTTCAAAAATATAAATTGTTTAAAAATTTTATTTGACTCAATGGTTCGGAGTAAGTTAGAGTACGCCAGCCTGGTTTGGTCTCCATTTTATAATAATTATATATTATTTCTTGAAAATGTGCAAAAGAAGTTCAACAAACATTGTTATTATCGTGTTAATTTAGTATGGCCAAGTATTAATTACGATGAGTTATTATCTATTTTTCATGTCGAAACGTTAAGAGTAAGAAGACAAAAAGAACAAATACTATTTGCATACAAAATTGTAAACAATATCTTGAATGTACCTGATATTCTGGCTCAATTAAATTTTTTAGTACGCCCATATAATTCCAGAAGTTGTCAAACTTTTATCAGTATTGTTGCTAAGACCAATTATCATGTTAATTCGCCAATTTTTTCAAGGTGTTGCACATACAACATGTATTGTGAGGGACTAGATTTTTCTTATACTTTGTCGGCATTTAAAAAAATACTAGACCGAATTATGTAGTTACAATGTTTATTGTTAATTATTGTCGTTATGTTTATGCTACTTTTGTATATTTTTTTTTGGGTATATATCCCGGGTATTTAAATATTTCTGTACTCTATGCATTATTAATGTATATTTATTCTGTAATTGGGGGTATCCCTGTTGAATAAATTAATAAAATAAATAGTATCTACAAATGTGAAGACTTTCTCAATAAAACTGTTGCTGAACGTTATAATAATAACCTTTGTTATTCAACAGGACAAGTCCCTATTACAGAATAATATTAAAGATAAATGATTTAAAAAGATAACAAAAATGTCAACAAAGCTAGATACCTAATTATAAAGCAGCATTGAAGAGATTCATTGCACGAAGAGGAAAACCCGAAGAGATGTATAGCGATTCTGGTAAAAACTTCTTTGGAGCAAACAAAGAGTTAAACTTATACATAAAATCAATAAAATCTACTAATCACAATGATGTAGTTGGATCATATCTTGCAGAACAAGGAATAAACTGGAAATTTAACCTACCTAGTGCTCCACATTTTGAGAAGAAGGCTTAAAGTCAGTGAAATACCATTTACACAGAACAGTGGGAACTACCAAACAACTTTTAAAGAAATGTCCACAGTACTGGCAAAAGGAGATTTTTTCCTGAGAAGATGCATGTTCGCCGTCCATGTTAATGCCGGGCATGTATATATTGTCTAGAAAATTGTATACATAAAAAAGGTAACATTTATGAATATTTCTTGTTACCTTGGTTACTTGTTATTTTTGTTAATTAAAAAATACATGTCAATGTATCCCCTGAAGAAGGCACCAGATGTTACCAGAAGAAGAAGCTGAAGAAGTTCGTGTAGAAACGGCTAAGATTTTGAAAAAGTCACGTCCTTTAAAAAATAATCTACCGAAGAGTGAACTTAGAGCTCTTAAAGATTTACGTAACAACGAAAATTTGATAATATTACCTGCAGTTAAAGGGAAAGCAACAGTAGTCATGAATAAAGATGATTATATTCAAAAAGCCAACTTTGTATTAGAAGATCCTGCCTACATAAAAGTGTCGAAAAATTCCTTAAGCACTGTTAAATATCAAACTACTAAATTATTGAAACAATCAAGCTTAGATAAAGATATTATCAAGAATCTTATTCCACAAGACCCTTATGTTCCTCGATTTTATGGTTTACCAAAAGTACATAAGAAAGATGTACCACTCCGCCCGATTGTGAATTGTATTAATTCTTGTACATATAATTTATCTAAATATTTAGATAATCTACTTAGACCTTATATTGGAAAATCATCATCCTATGTCAAGAATTCAAAACAATTTATTGAAATTATCAAAGACCGACATATCTCGTCTGAAGATCTTCTTGTGAGTTTTGATGTCTCGTCATTATTCACGAAGATTCCTATAAAAGACACCCTGAAGACATTGTGAAACTTTTTCGACATTGTTTAACTTCATCCTTCTTCATTTTTAACAAAGAATATTATAAGCAAGTAGATGGTGTTGCTATGGGTAATCCTCTGTCTCCTTCCATAGCTAATTATTATCTGGAGTTCTTTGAAGAATTAGCTTTGGAATCTTCAACGTTGAAACCTTCTCTATGGTTACGATATGTTGATGACGTCTTTGCTATTTGGCCACATGGGCGTCAAAACTTATCGATTTTCTTAAACCATTTGAATAACTTCCATGTAAATATTAATTTTACCGTAGAAGTAGAAGAAAAAGGCATTATTCCTTTCCTGGATGTTTTATTGAAAAGAAGAGAAGATGGTTCCTTACTTTATTCAGTCTACAGAAAGCCTACGCACACAAATCTATATATTAATGCTAATTCACACCACCATCCTTCACAGAAATTTGGCACTATAAAATGTCTAATAAGAAGAGCTACAGATATATGCCATCCAGATAAATTAAAAGAAGAGATGAGTGAAATTAAAAATATTTTTATGAAGAATGGATATTCTGTGTCTTCTATTGATAAATGTCTTAAAGCAAATAGAACAACAAACAATGAAGAAGAAAGGAACGTATTATATGCATCGCTTCCTTATGTTAAAAACGTAACGGACAAGATTGGTTGAATTCTTCGTAAGAAGAACACGAAGATTTCGTTTTCACCATATGTTAAACTTCGACATATGTTGAAACAAGTGAAAGACGTCATCCGTCTTCAATCAACAGGGATTTACAGAATTCCATGTGTCTGCGGGAAAGTTTACATCGGCCAGACTGGTAGAACTGTCTCTACAAGATTGAGCGAACATCATCGATCGATCAGATTGAACCAGCCTGAGAAAACGTCTGTTGCAGAACATGCCTTGGAAGAATTCCACCAAATAAAGTTTGAAGATACGAAAATTATTGCAAGACCTTCTCGACTTAACAACAGATTAATAAGAGAAGCCATTGAGATTTATAAAACAAGAAATATCAATCTCAATCATTGTGACGGATTAGAACTTAGTCGCGCATGGCTTCCAATGTTAAATATGTTGTAATTTGTAATATATATACTATTTTTTTTTATAAACTTTTTCTAACATCTGTTTATAAAGAGTACGGCTGCGGTATTTCGCTACCGATAAAGCGTCTCTGAGTTATACAGATCACTTCTCTGCCAGTTTTTGGGACGGTTTTTCCTCTGGCAAAAGGAGATTTTTTCCTGAGAAGATGTATGTTCGCCGTCCATGTTATTGCCGGGCATGTATATATTGTCTAGAAAATTGTATACATAAAAAAGGTAACATTTATGAATATTTCTTGTTACCTTGGTTACTTGTTATTTTTGTTAATTAAAAAATAGATGTCAATGTATCCCCTGAAGAAGGCACCAGTTTATGGTGCCAAAACGTTGGGTTTAAATTAATAAATACAGAACATAAACTAAAAAAGGTAGTATTTTTCCAATTAATAATATGAGTTCTGAAAGATATTTTAATAATTAGAAACAATAGTTTATAATATTTTAATGCATGCAGTGCTATGGAAATGACAGAATAAAAAGAAAAACAATGGATTGGTTGAACGGGGTCGATTGATTTGCACGCTAGATCTCCTGATCTGCCACCCAACGATTTTTTTTTTTGGGGATATTATTTATAAAACTCCATCTGTTAATCTCCAACATTTAGAAAATAGAAATAAAATAGAGTGTCAAGCAATTCCAGAAGAAACATTTCTGCGGGTGCAAATAGCATTTAATGATAGGTTGTAACATTGTTTAGGTGTAAACGGCGCTCAATTGGAGCATTTGTTATAAGGTTTTTAATTAAATTAAAATTACATTATTGTTTCTAACTTGAAAACGGTTTATTCAAATATCAATTTATTGACACACCTGTATAGCATTTTTTAAGAGCTTTCATTTGATATGTCGCAAAGGGTATATTGATATTTAAAATTTAAAAGTTGGGGGTGATATTAGTGAATTCAAAAAACCAAAAATATTAATAAAATGTGGCCACCTAGGTGTTAGAACATTTAGCGTAAACCGGGTATGTCTATCACAATTCGTTTCAAAGTTATTAAGAGTGGATCGACTTAATAGCGCCATGCTGTATATGAGTTCACAAAAAGAAAAAATTCTTATTTTTGATTTTACGAAAATATGACAAATGAAGAAAAAGTTTTACTTGATTTAAAAGGCATTTTTTAATTAATGCAAGGCTCTTTTATTATATCGTTTTTTTTTCATATTTTGTCCTCCAAATATTACAGTTATTACATTGAACCTAATATTATTTTAGTTAGCTTTGAAATATTGACAAATAATTAAATATCAAAATTATCCAACGTAATTCTTGTTATCATAAAGTAAGAAGGTATTGTCCAAAACAGAGAGTATTTGTTAAAGAAATGTTAACGTTAGAACAAAAAATCTTTTTAGTACAAATTTTTAAGAACTGGTTCAATGAATAATGTAAATGTAATCAACTGGAGTAGCAAGTACATAATGTAAAGGACGCCGCTTCACTACGAACTTATCTAAAATTATTTCTACGAAGACGATTACTCTAATTTGGCATCAACAAATCACATAACTACGCCAGTTTATAAAAAAATTCTATAAGCTTCTGTACACGCATACGTGGCACATATATACCAGGAAACTTTTCATTAAATTTTTCAATTATGTAGCGGTAACTTTTACTCCTCATACCATAATATTGTACTAAAAAAAAAAATTCTATCGTTAACATTTCTAACAAACTCTCTATTTTGGACAATACCTTCTTACTTTATGATAATAAGAATTGATTTTGACATTTGACATCATTTGTCAATATTTCAAAGATAACTAAAATAATATTAAATTCAATATAATAATTGTGTTATTAGGAAAACAAAATAGGAAAAAACATTATAATAAAAGAACCTTGCATTAATTAAAAGTTTTAATAATTGAATTATGCATTTTAATTCAAGCAAAAATTTTTCTTCCCTTGGCATTTATTCGTAAAATCAAAATTAAGATTTTTTTTCGTTTTGTAAACTCAATCTGGGGACATACTTTATATATAATTTGGATAATATGTGTCCTGTAGATTAAATGAAATAAATAAATATTCATTCTTAATTTTTAGATACCAACTACCGGGAACATGTTTTGCCTTATCAATACAAATATGTACCTTGTCTTTGCTTATCCACATCAAGAAAATGTAATATATCTCTAAAAATGTTTGATAGGTAAGTAAATCATGAAATATGTTACAAGCTTATTTCGAAAACCAATTGGACAGATAAATTTGGGAGGGTGAAGTATGAAACATGATCTATAAATGAGTTACAGTTATTGCACGCACTTTGCGTTATCTATGGGTTTTCAACAAAAACTTGGACTTGGTCTGACAAAAAAATATAAATTTTGACAAAATAAATATGTAATGGCGCAAATATTACTACACGGTGTGTTCTGTTATTTATTAATTTATTAATACTAATTCCAGCATTAAATTTTTTTATTCGGCGTTTATAAATAGATGAAATCTATTGCACTATATCTAAATTCATTACTTGACTCTTCAGCTACATAACTCGGTACTGCTGGCACGCTTCCAGGGAAGTGCACGGCGCTGGTCACAATATTCATTTTTCTCTATTAATATTTTTTGTTAATACAAATTAGTATCATTATAACTAAAATAGGGATTTTTTTATTTTCGCCATTATATACGTACAATGAAAAAATGTGGATTTACAAGTAACACAAAAGTGACCCCTGTGGTGCCTTCTACACGCCAGTATTGAATGTCCGTGAGGTGACGCCTGGTAAGCGCCCGCACGGTACGAATATATCATAATCATTATCGATATCTGTATAAAACAGGCGGGCACACCCAGCAATGAGAAATATGCTGTAATGATTTATTTATTTATAAATTTATCCTACTCTTATTGCAATATTCTGTTTTCCTTCTAACTATTCATTTTACAAAATATACTATATATATATATATATAGGCTGCAACTTTTTCGGGTCTCTGGGCCATGGACGTTTCGCCCAACAATGTGTTAGATATCATCAGAGGTTTTCTGAGTGTTTACATTCAAAAATTCCATCCTATGATAAATGCCGGCCATGTATATATATATATATATATATATATATATATATATATATATATAATCCCTATTGTTCTTTGAATTTGTATTACTTATCCCTGTAAACTATCAACAAGCAAATGTTTATTTGTACAACATTTATGAGTTAGAGTGAAACAATAAAATTCGACTTCGTTTTGTTCGTTGCGAAGTGACACCGCAAATCTCTATGCTCCAACTTTAAGCTGCATGCTACCGGAACTTAGTTTCTCACAGACAGTGACGAAACGAATAGAATTACGGCATAGTTGCACCACAAGAACTTTTCTCACTTTTCACGCAAAAACATCTGGTTAATGCCGACTTGATAAATATGATAATTACACGTAAAATAAGTTAGCTGTCGTTAGCACACCTATAGTACCCATTTATAAATTAAAATAATAAATAAAATGAATCCTTTCGTCCAACTTTTGTTCAGAATTCTACAATAAATTAGTTTATTTTAAAAACCTGTTGATAGTAATTTTAAAAATTGCGCTATATTTTTCCAAATATGTCGCCTATAGTATGCCTTGGTAAGTAATTGCTTATTCTAATTCTACTCGCATGTAATTGCTGTAACTCAATACACTCTTGTTGAATAATATATTCTAATAATTCTTTCTAGCGGCAGTAAACAATCTATATTACCTATAATAGTTAAATACGAAGAACGGAAAGGATTTTTGGTGCAAATGCAACAATATTTACATAATGATATTCAATCATTCACATATTCATGCACCTATGAGAATCCAATACACAAGATTGCTAATTTCAAATATTACATGTCACAAGGTAATGTTCTACTATTTGAATGCAATATACTAGTATTCTATAATTCTAGCAGTATAAATTTATTATCACTTAATCACTGTAATAGTGACATATTTGCTTGGAATAGTAAATATCGTTGTTAGTATAACAGCCACCTATACTGTATGCCAAAACTCAAAAAATCTGTTGTGGCCAGCACAAGACCTCTCGCCATTTCCATATAAGGCTATATAAGTATTATATTGTTCTTCTCTATCGAACCGTCGATTTATAACAAAAAATTACAGAACTTTACCCAAATATTGTTTTTTATTATATTTAACATGTGTCTGCACACATATAATTCTAATTATATCTATTTTTTATTGTATGAGGAAGTTCCTAAATGTCAGATATTCTTCCAATTCATTAACCAGATTGGCGGTATTTCTGATGGATATATGCATTTCACCTATAATTTCAAATATTTAATTAATAAAACAATAAGAAAGATTAAATGTACTCTCCAAAAAACGCTATCAGAATGTCACTAAAACTTTTGATTTTTGACACTAACATCTGTCATTTACAAACTATGTTATAAACATTTGAATTTGTCAAGTGGTTTCCTTAGTGCCTTAGCCTCTGCGATTAGAATATTCTATATATTATAGTGTCTTTATCTCTAAATGTATACAAGATATAATAAAAATTTTAAGTGTATTAGATGGAGAATTGTGTTCCTCAATATTTGTAATAACAAAAATTTCCAAAAAATTATATTTAGAAAAAATTTTCTAAGAAACTACTTTCTTCCCAGGAATATCAGGTTGAGGAAACTGCAGATAAATATTTTTTAAGTCTAATAGTTTTTGAGGAATCGTCCCTCCAACATCCAGACACACATACACACATCCACACACACACACACACGCACACACGCGCACACACACACACACACACACATACAGACAGACATCATTTTAAAAATGTTATAATCGGATTCTAGGGACCTTAAATCGTGCTTATTCAATAAAATCTGGATATGCGAATTTTAGCATGAATCCAATACCTCTCTTAGCGAGAGGTAAAAATGGCAACAGTTTATATTTTCTACAAACCTTTAAAATTTGTTATAAAAACTAGTGTTCTTTGTTGCTACTTTTTCTGCGGTGGTGCAATATACATGCCGGGTGTCTTAGGCCGACCGACACATAGGAGATGAACATGTGAAATTAGTAAATTGTGAAAAGTGTCTCCCCAGTGTAAGATATTTAATTGAAATTCTGTATAATTATTGCGGGACACTAGTTCTATGGATTACAGTCCAAATTAATCAATTTAAAAGTATAATATTGGAAAAATAAGAAAATTTATAGAATATCTAGGATTGATGTTCATATCCCGCAAATGGTTACTAGGTAACAGATCAAATAGTCTAGTAGTAGCGTGTGCGCCTAATAATAAAAAAATCTGTTGTGGCCAGCACAAAACCTTCCGTCAATTCGATGTATTTTGTATATATCCCATACCTAAAGTTCCTTGAAAAAGATTCTGTATATTCTGTAAAATTGTAACCCGAACACACTTTTTTTTTACAAATTTTATACCGAAAGTTCCTTTCCCTATTTTATTAGGGGTCGCTGTTTCTTACTCTTCTCTTTAACTCATTCCTGTCCAACACATCTTCTTCACGCAATTCTTCCTCTCTCACATCTTCTGCTACACAGTCTTTCTATCTTCTCTTTGGCCTTTCTCGGACTTCCGGCATTGAAAATTCAAAACTTGAGACGAGGCGCAACTGCAAGTCACTTGCGAGGGACACTCTATCACATTCACATATAACTTTGGTTTTGCATTTGACACTGACATCTGTCAATTAAATATTTTTGAATATGCTGTTTCCATAATTTTAGCAAAGCTGACTAATTTTTGAAAGTTAATAACTCTTAATGTCTCTAGAACTCTATAACTATTGAATATGAAGGAAAATGTATAATCAAACCGTATAGAGAATAAGATATTCTTTCATATTGATAATTACAAAATGTCGAAAAATGATATTTAACTGCGTTTTTTCAAGAAAAACTGTTAAAAACTTCAAATAGGGGTACTTCCGGTGGATCAATTATAACCAAAATCTAATCAGCTCTTCATATGGATGTAAAGAAAAAGAATACGAAAGAATTATAATTTTTAGAATTGTAGTATTGGAGTTATCGTCGGAGAAAAATATGTCACACACGGACACACACACACACACACACACACACACACACACACACACACACACACACACACATACAGACAACATCTTAAAAATAGCAAATTCATATTCTAGGGACCCTAAAACGTGCTTATTCATTGAAAACTCACCAATGAATTTTTTGACCAAAGACAATACCTTCCTTACCTAAAGGTGACAGAAGGTAAAAATCTGATGTGGCCAACACAAAACCTTCCGCTATTTAATTTTTATTAATTTAAATACATACTTACGTATTTACTAGGTAATGCTGCAAACTTTATAATGTTCAATTGCATATAACTATTACTTTATATACTATTTTCTTTTTAAAATGTCAGTATAATTAGTTTGAAGTGATTAGTTTTTTGACAGTGATACGTGTCAGTTACATTCATTTGAAATATGAACTGTGTAACAAAGGAATTGTGTTTATCTTAGGCTTCAGAATTTATATATAAAATATATGTAGTGGCCAGCACAAAACCTTCCGTCAATTCGATGTATTTTGTACAAATCCGATACTAAAAGATTCTATAAATCCAATAAAATTATAACACGAACGTAGGTACATTATGTAAATTGCACTTGACACTTCCTCATTCCTATCCAAAGCATCTTCTTTACACAGTTCTTCCTCTCTCATATCTTCTGCTACATAGTCCGTCCATCTTCTCTTTGGCCTTCCTCGTACTCCCTCATTGAAACTGCAAGTCACTTGAGAGGGACACTCTGTTACTTATATTACTTTCTGATCCTATACTTTCCACTTTGGTTTTCGACACTGACATCTGTCAATTAGAATTTTTTGAATATATCTGCTGTTTCCATAATTTTAGCAAAGCTGACTGATTTTTGAAAGTTAATCTCTCTATAATTCTATATCTATTGAATATGAAGGAAATAGAATAATCAAACCGTATGGAAAATAAGATTTTCTTTCATATTGATAATCATAAAATGTCGAAAAATGATATTTAACTGCGTTTTTTCAAGAAAATTTTTTAAGAACTTCAAATAAGGGTACTTTCGGTTGGCCAATAACCAAAATCTAATCAGCTCTTAACACTTTCGCTGCGTATAAATGAGTTTTGGCGCAATTCTGTTTTTTTTTTCTCAATTTGTTAAAATTGCGTGTAAGCAAACTGTAAACTAACCCCACAAAGCACTTTTCTGTAGTTGTCTGACAATGCTGACCAACGCACAGTGTTGTCTTTATAAGGCTGACGAAACGATGCCGGTTGAAACAAGATAGAGTACTGGACGCACCCGATGCGGCGTGCGCAATGGTTCGACAACATACGGGACGCAACGTGTGCTTCGTATGCAGCGAAAATGTTAATACGGTTGTAAAGAAGAGGAATACGAAAGAATCATAAATTTTAGAATTGTAGTTTTGATGTTATCGTCGGAGAAAAGTTTGTCACACACACACACACACACACACACACACACACACACACACACACACACATACATACACATACAAACATCATCGTGAAAATATTAAAATTAGATTCTACGGACCTTAAAACGTGGCCATTTACTAAAATCTCGATATGCGATTATTAGCACGATCCCTATACCTTCCTTACCAAGGGTAGGAGGAGGTAAAAAGTAATATGAACTAAATGATCACAGAAGCCGATACTTTCGAAGTAGGTAATTTTCGATGATTTTCTCGTAAATTTCGAGTGATATCTCGGGTATAACTTGGCGGACGTTTTTTAGGTGCTTCAAGGTTTAGGTTTTGTTAGCGTAGACAGAACTTTTAGCATAAACCCAACTAATTATACAACGGCGTTAAATTGCATCATTTTGGTGGTGCGGTTGACATTTCCAAAATGTGAAATAATGCGACCTGGGAATTTTTCAAGCAAAACATTTAAGGTTGCACCTAATGTGTAGCAAGTTGCCGTGTTGTTGGAACCACGTGTCTTCCACATCAAAATCTTCAATTTCGTGCCAAAACTTATCGATTATCATACACCTATAGCTCTCACCATCAACTATATAGTTCGATCTTCATCGTTTTCAAAAAAGTAAGTTCCGATGACGCCACCTGACCTCAGTGCGTACAAAATAGTCTCATTTGAGCATGTAATGATACCTCGTGAATCACATGCTTCCTGACAGTGACATTTGTTTAAATATGTCAAAATTCTAATTAAAATATTATTTTGTTTGACGCATAGGCAAGATGATGTATAAAAATAAATTATTTTATAAATTAATATTTAAAGTTATTTAAAGTTATTTACTAAAAGCTGCTATCGTAGAATTGCAGATTGTACCATTATGTTCAATTTTTATTAGTAAAAGTTGCTAAAATTATATTCAATATATTTTTTTCAAGAAAAACTGTTAAAAGCTTGTATAAGTGTTACTTCCAGTTATCAGATATACTCTCTAATGGGTTCACAAAATTTCTAATTTTTTCTGATTCATAGTATTTGAGTAATCGTGTACACAGGATCCATGCTCACACATACACACAGACAAACAAACACACACATACACACACACACATATATATACACACAGTCATTATTGTAAAAATGTTAAAATCGGATTCTGGGGACATAGAACGTACTTATTCACTAAAATCTCTATACGCGATTTTTAGCACTATCCTTATTCCTCCCTTACGTAGGGTAGCGGGAGGTAAAAATCGGAACCAGCCAGCAGCAACATTAAATTTACACAAAGTTACACAAAATAGATATGGGTCTGTAATTAGTAATATTGGCTGCAAATTTTCCACATATCTGGAAACTCACTGTTGGCTAGAATTAGGTTGTATATACAGGGTGTATCAAGAAAATGGAACAGTGCATTTTATTCGTATATATGTCAAGTTGCACAAAAAAATGATTAAGTTATTTTGTAAGGCATAAAGGGGGACACATTTTGAAATATCCACTATTATTTTAAAACCAGTGGTACTCAACTTAGATCAATGTTATATTTTTTATAAATGGCATTATATATTTTTTATTAATTCGTTAAATAGATGATTTTCTTCTGAATTCAACGATGTAATAATATCATACTCTTACATTGCTAAAAATTTGATAAAAATTATTTCAAAATTAGAATTTTATTTCTATTTTATTTTTTTAAGTAGGCTTAGCAAATATTCAATCATTAAAACAAAAGAATATTAAATGTCACCCATTATTAAATTAAGGTAATTTTCATTACCATTTTTTCTTTTATAGTCTCTCAACAGGATTAAATTCCAATGACTGAGTAGGTTCACATACACAAACATATGCCTTAGTTTGTGAAAATTTTCAGTTTTGTTCTTGTAACATGTTTAACAACAGTATGTAATGAATTGTTGAAATATCACAGTAAATTTTGTAATATTGTACATAGATATGACATTAATTCTACGTTAATTAAGAGCTTGTTTGTACTGTTTTCTAACTTTAAAATTATTTCGACTGCATTTTTTAACCAGTAATAGAGACTCGGCACGAGCAACAGTAATTCTTAGTCTTATTTAACTTTTTTTAGAAAAAAACTTCCAATTTCAAGTGTCACAAAAAAAGTAAATGCCATTAACAGAACTCGTCGAGGCCAACAATATTTCTTACTAACATTTTTTTGAATTCTCATTTCTTTGGTATTTTTAGGCTGGTAATGAAAATTATTCTAGAAGGTCTACAAAAAAAAAAAAAAAAATACTAAGAAATATTGCTGCTCTCGACGAGTTACATTACTGGTTAAGTTTAATGAACATATTTCATTTACACCTTGTATATATTTAAGGTACTTTTAATTAGGGCTAATCCCGGCCAGCCCACCTCTGGCTACGTAAACATAAAGATAATATAATATTTCATTTTCTATATTTATGTATTACTCATTTCAGAAAATGTCTAATGTAATTGTAAATATTCTTTTGATCACCGTGGTAAACAATTATAAAATCATTATTACTCACACAATAAAAATTTCAAATGTCAAAAATTATTTGTTGAATAAATATGTAACTGGTCAAAAACCTCCAGATAAGTTAACGAACGACTTATTTGTAGAATAGTTGCTAATTGACTGTGCAATAAAAATATGCGATTTTATTCAAGGAATTGTTAAATTGGATAAAATGTTTATACGTCAATTTTGAAACCCGATAGTATTAAAATAATAAATTCTATATATTTATATAAAAAATACATAGAAAAATTTGGAATGCATACGTGTAAAAATGTTTATAATTTCAATTTTTATAGTAATATAAATCTTAAAAAAAATGATATTTAAAGACCTTTTTATGAGAAACTGTTTTGAGCTTCAAAGAAGTTTCACTTCTGGAAAATTTATTGCGGATAAATTGATCGCGGTAAATTTATCGCGGAAAATTCATCACCATCAAATTGATCACGGGGAGAATTGATCGCTGGAACATTAATCGCCGGAAAATTGATGCGAGGAAAATTGATCGCGGTAAATTTATCGCGGAAAATTCATCACCATCAAATTGATCACGGGGAGAATTGATCGCTGGAACATTAATCGCCGGAAAATTGATGCGAGGAAAATTGATCGCATGTAAATTTATTGTGTGGAAAATTAATCGTAAAGAAAATTGACCGCCGGTAAATTTATCGCGGGGAAAATTTAGCGCTAGAAAATTGGTCGCCATATATATACAAGGTGTCTCTTAAATAGGGGGACATGGCTTAACCACAGATACCTGAGGCTAAAATAAGACGATTTAACTATACTTGCTTCTACCGGAAAGTGTACCATTTAGCCAGAATTCTTCTTCAAAGTTCTTCGAAAAAAAAAATTAATTTTGCTTATACAAACAGAACGCTTTATACGATTTGGATGAAATTTAGTATCACAGTTAATATGCTTATAAGTCATCTTTTAAGGTGATACTTGTGAACCACTAGTGTATGAAATTTAGGTGTCCCAACATTGATTAGGCCGTAACTTTTTAATGGCCTCGCCGATAATATAAAATTATTTTTTCAGAAAGATACATTCAATAGTAAACTTTTCTCTCTCTGTTTGATTTGTGATATCTGTAACGGTTCAGACAGAAAAAAATAAAACCTGAGTGACTGCAACGTGAATTTTTTTTTAAATAAATTTAATCTAGCAGTATACCAAATGTCAAACACCTAATTTTTAATGACAGTAACGAGTTGTCAATCTTCTCAACTTGTTTAGGAGTAATCTAACATATTTATTCGTGTTATTTATAATAATGGTAGTAAAATACTATTAGGCCGAACAAAGGAATGTTACTAGTTTCTAAATACTGCGAAGGAATTTTTTGGCAATTCATATACAATTAGTCCAGCCATTAGGTAGGTTTACCCTGCAAAAGGTCGGGTATTTTTGATTTTTGGATATATTATATATTTAGGGGTCCTAATAAAAAATGCAAGTTTTCCCCCTCGGGGGCCTTCAGGAAGCACCGCCAACTTGGGAAAAAAGGCACAAAAAAACTGTTTTTTCTAAATATCTCTTCACCTATTTGCATTAGGGCAAAATAGTTCTATTTCAATTTGTTGACACTAAAATTTGCTACAACTTTCATCTAATACATTTTTTTCTATAAGCAATAGTTAGCGAGCCACAGAGCTTTAAACAGAACTAATTTGTGAAAATTGCCCTAATGCTTCATTTAGTTCATATTTTACTATATTGTACCATGCAAGTAGCCCATTCTTTCGATGCCTCTATAAATGTAAACTGTAATTTCAATATCTTTCATAATTTTTTTGAGCAAATGGCCAAAAACATAAATATGCCGCCATTTTGCCCAATTGGCGGCAGGTTCCAGCGCTCCGATTTCCGGATATTTTTTATATGTTATTCTGCGCATTTTCTGGATAGGATTCCGTTTAAAAGTTTTTCTTGTAATTACTTTGAGGTAAAATCATAAATTTCCTGGACTATAAAACGTCTTTAGAATGAGAATAAAACAATAAACAATGTTTAATATGTATGTATAGTAGTTAAATACTAATAAATTTTGAATAATAGTAAGTAATTTGAAAAAAAATATTTAAAAAAATATAGTAAAATATGAACTAAATGAAGCATTAGGGCAATTTTCAAAAATTAGTTCTGTTTGAAGCTCTGTGGCTCGCTAACTATTGCTTATAGAAAAAAATGTATTAGATGAAAGTTGTAGCAAATTTTAGTGTCAATAAATTGAAATAGAACTATTTTGCCCTAATGCAAATAGGTGAAGAGATATTTAGAAAAAACAGTTTTTTTGTGCCTTTTTTCCCAAGTTGGCGGTGCTTCCTGAAGGCCCCCGAGGGGGAAAACTTGCATTTTTTATTAGGACCCCTAAATATATAATATATCCAAAAATCAAAAATACCCGACCTTTTGTGGAATAAACCCTTATTTTTCTATTAAATGACTGGACTAAATTGTTACTGTCATTAAAATTAGGTGTTTGATACTCAGGTTTTATTTTTTCTGTCTGAACCGTAACAAATTATATTATCGGCGTGACGATTAAAAAGTTACGGTCTATTCAATGTTGGGACACCTAAGTTTCATACACTAGTGGTTCACTAATAATAACAAGAATCACCTTAAAAGATGACATAACTATATGAACCGTCATACCAAATTTCACCCAAATCGTATAAAGCGTTCTGCTATTATAAGCAAAATTAATTTTTTTTTTCGAAAAACTTTGAAGCAGAATTCTGGCTAAATGGTACACTTTCCAGTAGAAGTAAGTTTAGTTTAATCATCCTATTTTAGCCTCAGGAATCTGTGGTTAAGCCATGTCCCCCTATTTCGTAGACACCCTCATATATATATATATATATATATATATATATATATATATATATATATATATATATATATTTGTTGTTCAGGGAATCTCAATTCAACTCTACATGAAAGTTGTATGTTTCTGTTAACTAACACGTGTGAAATTTTTCCTATTCTATTGTAGAGATGGTCTAAGCGATACTAAATATCGATTCAGTATCAATAAATATAGAAAACTGTTGGACCGATAGTATTTTTAATATATCTATCACCAATTAAAAATATCTAATATGGCTAAAATATAACCTTCCGTCAATTCCATGAATTTCATATAAATATCTTACAGAAAGTTCCATGCAAAAGATTATATATTTCCTGTAAAATAAGTTCATCGACATATATAAATTATTGTCCTAGCTGACACTGACGTCTATCTATTAGTAATATTCACTACTACTATTACCATGGTGATGGTAATATTGCATAAATTGCAAGGTTTATAAAAACATAACTTTGTAACTCCTGTCACCTCTAGGTAAGGAAGGTAGTTTTTAGTCCAAAAAATCGGTGGTGAGTTTTTAATGAATAAGCACGTATTGAGGTCTCTAGAACACGATTTTACCATTTTTTACGATGATATCTGAATGTATGTACAGTGTGTATGAAAAAATGGGTACGTCCTTTTATTTCGCTTATTATTAATTTTAGCGAATTAAAGTACATACATATATTATATTACATTAATCCTTCTATATAATTTCGGAAGTATCTCAACATTATTACTTCCTGTTTTCGAGTAATTGATGGCTACTTGTAATTTTCAAATGGAACGTCCTCTATATTTTTACTCATGTTAAGAAGTACATGAAATTTGTTATCCAATAACATAAAAACAATTATATGTTAGGTATATTATTAAAAAATACAATGGCGAAAGAATCAAATATTTTTTATGAAATACAGAAGACTTTGCATTTAATTTATTTTACATTATAGCATACAAGTGTAAAAAAAAATATAAATTAATTAATCCCCGGTTTTATAAAGGGCAGAATAAATTTACTTCCATAGTAGATTTATTCACACTAACAAATTCGAATCAATTTTATTCATTTTATGGCATTTATAACATTAGTGTCAAAGTTTGAATGTCATTTGAAGGAATAAATTTTATTTACTTTGGAAGTAAATTTACCTGTCGTTTATAAAACCGGGCATAAATCTTCATATTGATGTCCCTCTACTTGCGTACATTTTGGGCAATACTTCTTCAGAAAATGTGATTGGGGCATGTCATTTAAAAAAGTGATTCGCAGAGTCTTCTGCATTGCAAAAAAATATAATAATAATAATGATTTATTTGCCCAACAGTTTACACCCATTAACAGGACAATTTATAGAAACATAATACATAAAAAAGATCAAATTATATATTCACAAAACAATAAAAGTACCAAAGTAAGAAAATAACATGTTTTCAGTTTATTAGTTATTACCTATAATTAACAATTATCTTAAACTATTATATGTGACATTGAAAAACTCAACAATAGTACATGCTCCATTAGCATTACTGCACATTATATTTACTGGAGATCTAGTCAGTATATTAGTTCTAGCAAAGTTTGTTACGAAGAGAAAACTTGAACGAGTTGACAACCTCGGTACATAAATATTAATAAGATTCAATATAATGGGGCAGTCTATAATATTGTTTAATAATTTGTACAAAAACAAGATAGATATATTTATTCGACGACGCAGTAGGGAGTGAAAGTTAAATCGCTGCAACAGAATATTACGGTCTATTCCCCTGGATGGGTATTGGTTATCTTGTTTGTAACACATATATTTCAAAAATCGTCTCTGTATTGATTCTAGATCATTAACATGACAGTTATATATAGGGTACCAAATAAGAGCACAGTATTCAAGTTTAGATACTACAACACTGCAGTGCAATATTTTCAATAGCGTGACATTATTGAAACATTTTGTATATCTGATTATAAAACCTAAAAGTTTGTTACAAGACTTTATAACATATTCAGTGTGGTAATTAAATGACAAGTTTGTTTCAAAGTAGATTCCTAGGTCTTCTATGGTAGAAGTGCGCTCAAGATTGTAGCTATCGATATAGTATTCAAATATAATAGGATTTTTTTTTACGATGGGCATGGGAAAATAGGCACACTTTCGAAATTTTCCACATATATTGGAAACTCACTGTTGGCGAGAATTAGGTTGTATATATAGCAAAGTGGTTCAGCTAACGGATAAGCACAGTCTTTAACAATTAAAGCAGGAATCTGGTCTATTCCTGAAGTCATTTTGCTCTTTATTTTGCGCATGTTGCTGAATATTTCCTCAGCAGTGACTGCCGGTAAGGATATGACATCGGATGCACAGTTTACTTCAGACATGTCAGTTGAAGAATATTGTTGATAAACACTAGAGAAGTAACATGCAAAAGCATTTACTATGGACTGCGAATCATTGAACTATGTTTGGTCTTGGTACATATTACCGGGAATACGTGACGAGTTTTTCTTGAATTGAATAAACGCCCAGAAAATATTTCAGTTTTCTTTTATAGAAGTTTCAGTTTTACGAAGAAAACTGTTATAAGCTTTTGCCTCTTGATTTTTAATTATTTTCCTTATGGACCTAAACTCTTTTAAGTAAGTAACATCTTTCGGTATTTTAAATTTCTTGTGGAGTTTGTGTTTCTTCTTTATGTTAGTAATAATTTCTTTAGTGTACCACGAAGGAAAATTATTATAATTTTTATTATGTTTATAATATGGAACGTGCGTATCAAAAATATTTTTGAGTATTGTGTATAGTTCAGCACACGCACAATCAATAGTTGTAGTTTCATGAAGAGTTGTCCAGTCCACATTCAATAAATCATTATACAGTGCTGGAAAATTGGCTTTTTTGATATTATAATTTTTATCATGATCATTAACGCAAAAGTTGCTCTGTTTTATTATCTTCTGATTGGCAATGATTTCTATGGAAGGATGGTATAAATCTCCATGGACGTATTCTAATTCAGATCTCGCAACAGTGCAGTTGATATTAGATGCAACAATGTCCAAGATTCCGTGTGCATTTAGAATGGTATTTAATTGATTACTGTTTAGAAATTCACAAAACTGATTAAAATTATGTGTCTTTCTATCACTCATATTACCGTGGATTAAATTGGTAATGCTGAAATCACCAGTAATAATAATGTCACTATTGAGTAAATAGTCCAATGTAATAAAAGTATCAAAGAATGCTTCCATTTCACACGCAGATGTATTTGGCGGAATATAAATGACAAAAACAAGAATTTTAGAGTTCATCGTATGAAGTCGACATCCAACAATATCAATTAAGGGAAGTGCGTCCCTCATAGTACTCAGATTAAGTTCTGTAACTGAGAAGATGGTTTTATTAAATTAATCTCGTTTTTTATATCTTGTATGAGGACTTTCAGATCTTCATCATGTTTATCTCTAGCATAACATTTTAGGCAATAGTAAATTAGTTTCTTCGTTTTATAGTTGTTTAGTTCAGTGCGAGAAAGTTCTGTGCAAGTAGGATGATAGAGATCTCTGCAATAATAACAGCGGATACAAGTGTTAATGATTAGCTCCGCTTTATAATTTTTGCAACCTACAAGGGCATTGTGAATTGCGGTAGGTAAGATTGGTTGCGGTGCGACAAGCGTACAACAATACGTTTCGCTGTAAATCGTGCAGGCAAACGACTTAAGGGAAGGGTTGAGTGAAGAGGGTTGCATAAGCAAAAAAAAAAATCATTTTTTGTTCGTGTCCCCTCGCGATTGTAATAAAAAATAATGAATATTTATTAAAATTTTGTAAATTATATTATTATGTTTGTGTCCTAAAACCATTTTTATTGAAAACATACAACGGATATGAAAAAAAAAATAATTCATTTCCGGTTTATAACTTAAAATACGTAGACCAAATTATATTCAGGACACAATTTATTAAAAACTATAAACAAATATATAAATTTTATAAAAGTGTATGCAACAGGTTTTTAAAACGACGCGAACGAAAAATTTATCAAAACAGATTCATTTGACTGCCGCGGCACTGAAAAATAGTTTGGGCATTACCTTACAGATGTCAGCACCAGAAATGTCGGTAATGCAGTTCGGAAAGTAAACATTGAAGTTCTACCTGACTAAGCATGTCATTTTTGTAATTTGATTTACAATCTTTTATTACTGCGGCTATTTCCATGAATGGTTTCTTAGAGAAAATAAATGTAAGCTAAATATGTAAGAGAAATTGGTCTCGAAATGTTCTATTGTGAACAAATCAAAACATATATTATTAACAATTAGTGATTTTTAGTAAAAGTATTGTTTCACTAAATACAAGAAATCAAGTAATAACATGAAACAATATATTTTAAGGCAATTGAAATTTCTTTTATGGTATCAGCTCTAACATGGTGAAACTTCATTCTTGAATTTGTATGTTAAATATAGACTCAGTTTTTTTAGTTTTAGAAAAATATTTATATCACGATGACTATAGTTTCGCTATCACAGTAACATCATCATAAATAAAGTTTAAAGTTAAGTAGATTTTCACTCAGTTAGTAATTGATATCTAATCAATTAACCAGCATCATTGTGAATGTTTTTTCAAAATGGTAAAATTATTGATTATGCAATAATTAAATATGTAATAATAATAATAATAATACAATAATATTAAATAACTCAAATTATTTACAAAAAAAAAAGTTTGAAGATAAGTTGTTTTTCACTCAGTAAATGATATGTAATCAAAAGGTAAAATTATTGATTATAGAATAATTATGTTTTGTCCCCCAGAGTTTTAGCTTCCACAATGTATTCCGGGTCTTTACATTTTTTATTAATTTTTTTTTTAACTATTCCTCAAAACAATATCTGGCAATATGCAATTTAAATAAATAATATCAATATAACCATATAAACTTAAAAACTTACTTATAATTACGAATACATTTAAAGAAAATACTGAAACAAATAAAGTTCAAATAATAATAATAATTAATAATAATAACAATAATTAATTATTAATAATAATACAATAATATTAAATAATTGAAACTATTTATAAAAAAAAAGTTTAAAGTTAAGTAGTTGTTTACTCACTAAATGATATGTAATCAAAAGATAAAATTATAGATTATTTAATAATTATTTTTGTCCCTCAAAGTTTTAGCTTCCAAAATGTATTCCGGGTCTTTAAATTTTTTTGTTTTGAAATCTATTCCCCAAAACAATTTCCGGCAATATGCAATTTAAATAAAAAAACAACATCATCAGATCAATATTAATATAACAATATAAACTTAAAAACTTATGTATAATTATGAATATATGCAAAGAAAATACTGAAACAAATATTTATGAAGTAATAATAATAATAATAATCAGGGCTTTTTTGTAATGTAACGCACCGGAACGGCGTTCCGGCACCTTTTCTCGGCGGGTTTTAGTTTTTTTTTTTTTGAAAATTATTCACTATTTTATTTATTTTGATAATTTTATTAGGTTGTGGATATAAAAATTACGCTAATGAAATATTCACACATCTGAAGTACAGTACCTACAAATATAAACAGTATTGCACTTCTCAGCGGTATTTTTAATCTAGTAATTCGACAGCACATCGCCTAAACTTCGACTCCTGATTTATACATGCGCATAATAATAAATGACAAAAATATACGCTCTGTTAAATGTTTACACACAAGCTGTCCAGTGGTGGTAGCACGCACTTTAGAATTTTATCAAAAGAGGCATTTGTTTTCGCTTTTCGCCGCGAAGCGAAAACTTGGTAGCAAGCGTGTCTCAAAATATTCGCCTGCAAGCGTATGACTCGAGGCGAATGTCATTATTTTGCCACAATTCTATTCAAAGCCAATTTATATATAATTTATACATTTATTTTATACAACTGTCCTAATATTTTTTTATTTTAATAGTATAAAATCAAAAAATATTCCGAAACAAAGAGCGAATATAGAATTCTAAAGTGCGTGCTACCGCTACAGGTGAAAATTATTATGAATGTTTATTAGTGTCATAATTTAATGTCAGTACATATTCTTTTGTTTCAATAAAAAACAGAAAATTATTATTTTTATTTATTTTTGTACATGAAAGGGTAAAAACATACTGCTTCACATCCCTTGAAAAAAATTAGCTTTCAATTATAAGGCATTTGACCTTGAATAAAAAAAAAATTTCGCCTTCGGCGCCTGTTTTTTGGTGATAACCTGCCCCACCAAGATTTTGCCCACTGATAAAATGTACGTCCCGGCACCTTTTTTTCTACAAAAAAAGCACTGAATTAATAATAGTAATAATAATAATAATAATAATAGTAAAATAAATAATGGAAACTATTTACAAAAAAAAGTTTAAAGGTAAGTAGTTTTTCACTCAGTAACTGATACGTAACAAATTAATTGTTTTTTTCAAAAGGTAAAATTATTGATTATTTAATAATTATTTTTTGTCTCTCAAAGGTTTAGCTTACAAAATATATTCCGGGTCCTTACATTTTTTATTTTGAAATCTATTTCTCAAAACAATTTTCGGCAATATGCAATTTAAATAAAATTTATCTGTCTTTTACAAAGAATGTTAAAACATTTGAATTTGTCAACTGGTGTTACCTTGGTGTAGTTTAGCCAGTACGATTTATTACATCCGGTTATTCTTTATAATGTGTGTCTTTATCTCCAAATTTATGGAAGATATAATAAAAAAAATACATGTATCGGATAGAAAATTTGATATTCTTTAATATTTGTAGTAACATACACACACACATAGGCATCATTGTAAAAATGTTAAAATCGGATTCTAGTGACCTTAAAACGTGCTTATTTACTAAAATCTGGATATGAGATATTTAGCATGTATCCAATACTTCTGAGACGAAAATTATCAATAAATCTTTTAATTGTTTCATTTGTTTCCTTATAAATGGTATATCGATTATCTGTTTATTTTGTATGCCATTCAATTACATCGGATTATTATAATTTTCTTTTTTAAAAAGTAACAATTTCGCAAAATTAAAAAAAAAATGGTATGCATCTCATATGAAAATGCTTGTTTTCAGTTCTTATATGATAACAGCCCTCGGCTTCGCCTCGTAATGTTAAAATCGGATTCCATGGACCTTAATACGTGCTCATGACGATATTCGATTTTTAGCATGATGAGAGATGTATACTCATATACGATGGCGAGAGGTAAAAAGTAGACATTCATAATGCCATGAGTCGGTCAAAAAGTTTCGAATAATCTCGATTGTAACTCAGTCGTTATTTTTAAACAACTGGTTAAAAAATTGTCCAGTAGATATTGATTTGACAACTAAAAATCCAATTTTTTGTTATATATCAACATACATGATTGGTTAAAGATTATAACCAGTCACTATAAATTAACGACTGAGTTACAGAATAGACTCGTAAATCTTGAACAAGTCTCGGTATGATTTTTGTAATTATTCATAAATCTATCTGCCTATCGCGTCATTATGTAAAACAGTTTTAATTTCTACTAAAAGTGTAAGTTCTTTGGGTTTGTCAACAAATAAATAAAGTTTTCAGCTATAATTCTTTATTTTTATCGTGCAACTAAATTGAAGATGGCTCAGTCCACTGCGCACATCTATGCTGCATTTATTTTATTAATCAAATAGGTGCGTTCCTCAACTGCCTCAACTTATGAGAAAAATTATGGGCATAGAGTTAAATGACTGGCAAACTAAATATGTTCTATCATAAAAAATGTTTATTTGATTATAAGCTACATTTTTATATATGTTTACTCATTACGCATGTAATATGAAGTAGTATTGCTTTGAAAGAAAATATTCATAAATATTTTCCTAGAATATGAATATAGATTTATACTAGAAAGCCCTACTATCACTTTGTATACTATAACCAACAAAAAGTTAGGAGATTCCGCACATAAACAGCATAACTCAGGCACCCGCACACCTGTATTGAAAACATTACATGGGTATTTTGTAATCCTTGTAAAGCTCATTATGGCTCTGTGGTAGATAAGAAAAGAATTTTAGCTGCAACATTAGCCGCAGATTACTGATCTATTGTTCCCGAAAAGGGCCGGTTATGTCGTAAATGACCCACGATTTTTCCCCTAATTATCCAGGGATTATAAATTTCTGTTACTTGCGGAAGTCAATATTTAGAAAATACACTGTTTATCTTCTTAGGTCTAGTTGTACAATCCCCGGTTATAGTTATTAACGTCTTAAATAACGGACGCGACTGAGGTTTATAATCGGTCGAGTTCGTTATTTGCATATCAGCCGTATGGCGTTCAAGATTTCTCGAAATTACTTAAAATTTAAACATTTAGGAATAATAAAATTATTCTATTTTTCATATTGAACATCTGTTTTGGTTAATTTATAAACTATCATAGACAACAGTCCATCAATATGCTGTTATTTTTCTAGGAACCCCTGACCCGTAATTGTCCGTGACTGTTATAAAAAATAACGGCCTAGGTCGTTATTTCTATCTTTTCATTTTTGTTTTAATCCTGTTATGTCATAATAACAGCATGGTATTACGAAAAAAAAGTTTAACTTCCGGAAAAACAGACAAAATCGAATCGAAATGAACTGTCTAATAACATATTTATAATTAACCATCTGTACCCGTTACAAATATTTGCAATAAACAATATTAAGGAGTAATGGTATTAAATCATAAATTTTATGCATTTGTAAAGTTTAGTACTCTGCTACACTGGTTTTTTAAAACTATCCCGCTCTGCTTTTTTGAATATATAGGGAGAACTCTGATTAATTACTCAACACAACACACAGTTAATAATTAATATATTTTAAGTTTGATATAAGAGTTATTGTGGATGAAAATATAGTCGCACACACATCATTGTAAAAATAGCAAAAACGTGTTGTGGGGACCCTAATTCGTGCTTATTCTATCGAATTTTTGGACCAAAAACATTACCTCCCTTACAGTATGGCGGGAAGTAAAAATAAACTGTCTCAGATCTATCATAGAAGCAATTTATATTGTTGTACAAATTTTATTCTAATAGATTATCAATATTATCCGTGTATTCTATTTTCAACGCCAGTCAGTGTTATATTTTATTAACATAATTATGTCATTTTATAATCTATAATGTTTATATATTTTTTTGTCACTATCGCCAACAAATATTTACTGTTGTAATTCATATGTTCCATTTAAGTTTTCAATTTTAATTACTTTATTCATTATTTTAATGTGCGGCTGTGCGGGCAATAAGTATTTACTAGTAATCTACAATATAATGCTTTTATAATTAATATGTTATATTTACTATTTTAATATAAAGAAACAAATGGAAATGTGCGCACACCACCGAAATGAACAATATGACAGTTCGAGTGAAAAAAGTTTAAAAAGTATCTTAAATAGTCTTTCTACTTACGAATGTCCCAAAAAATTTATCACTCTAGATTAAAGCACACTTTATCACTTTAATACGAGAACTGAACAGAAATAAATAAAGTTTATAACATTAGAATAAGCAAAAAAAAAAACTACAGCTGCACTAGCACACGTTCAATCAAGTAATAATACAATACTTAAAATATTTTAATCATTCGCCATTGCATTTTTTAATAATATAACATATACTTGTTTCTACGTTACTAGGTAGCAAAATTTGTCTTTTTTAAATATGAACAAATATAGCGGATGTTCCATTTAAAAATTAAAAGTTGCTGTCAACTACTCAGAAACCGGAAGTAATAATATTGAGCTAGTTCTAAAATTATACAGAGGGAATGTTGTACTATAAGTTATGTTGTGTAGTTGAATTCGTTAAAATTAATATTGGTATTGGAATCATGCTAAAAACACATATCCAGATTTTAATAAATAAGCACGTTTCAAGTTCACTAGAATCCTATTTTAACATTTTCACAATGATGTCTGTGTGTGTGTGTGTGTGTGTGTGTGTGTGTGTGTGTGTGTGTTTGTGTGTGTATGTGTGGATTTGTGTGTCTGTGTGTGTATGGCTGGATGTTGGAAGGACGATTCCTTAAAAAATATAAGACATAAGACTTGTTTAACTATGAATTCCTCAATCTGACATTCCTGGGAAGAGTTGAAAAGGTTTTGGTAACAATAAAATTGAACAAGCGGAAGTAGTAGTTTTTAAAAAAATTCTTCTAAATACTATATTTTGAAAATTTTTGATATTACTAATTTTGGAAAACAAAATTCTACATCTGATACATTTAAATTTTTTATTATATCTTCAATAAATTTAGAGATAAAGACGCTATAATACATAGAATATCGGGATATAATAAGTCGAGCAGGCGAAACTACACTAAGGAAACCAGTTGACAAATTCAAATGTTTATAACATAATTTGTAAATGACAGATGGCAGTGTCAAAAATCAACAGTTTTAGTGACATTCTGATAGCTTTTTCTGGGAAGTACATTTAATCTTTCTTATTGTTTTATTAATTAAATATTTGAAATTATAGGTAAAATGCATATATCCATCAAAAATACCCCCAATCTGGTTAATGAATTGGAAGAATCTCTGACATTTAGGAACTTCTTCATACAATGAAAAATAGATATAATTAGAATTATATGTGTGCAGAAGACATGTTAAATACAATAAAAAACAATATGTGGGTAAAGTTCTGTGATATTTTGTTATAAACCAACGGTTCGATAGCAAAGTGCAATACAATACTTATATAACCTAATATCACAGAAAATACATGACTAAAGTCTGCTAATATGGAAATGGCGAGAGGTCTTGTGCTGGCCACAACAGATTTTTTACATTCTTATAAAGATTTTGTTAGATTTTGGTTATCTCTGGTCAACCGGAAATACCCTTATTTGCAACTTTTCTTGAAAAACAAAGTATTATTTTTTGACATTTCATTTTAAATATTTATGTATTCTCTTTACGTTTTGAGTGCATTTTATACTTCATATTCAATAGATATATTTTATATATCTCATAAATCAGCCAGTTATGCTATAATCACAAAAACAGCTAATACGTTAAGATAATTTTAATATATATTTAATGGAAATATAACAATAATAATTATTTATTGCAAATCAACTTTACGTGCAATATATTTTGATAATGGGGTGAGTTAATATTTCATATTTTTTTGAACATTTCATTTGTTTAAGTTGTATGGATGAAATTGAAATGCAAAGGACGCTCACAAACTTTCACGCCTTACCGGGGATTCGAACTCAGAACCGCTAGCACGTGAAGCTATTACGCTATCATCGGTTGGTTTTACTGGAAATATAATAATCTTTTGCAAGAAACTATGAGAGTGAATCAAAGTAGTGCGCCTAAACAAGAAAACAAAACCTTATCGACAGAGAAATATTTAAACTTATCGACAAAGAAATATTTTATTTTTTCTATAGCAGATTTTAAAGTGTGCTTTGTTCAACTCGATATAGTTGACTAAGTGACATTTTAACCGCAAGGGTAGATAAAATAATACTTTAACAGCAAGGGTAGATAAAGAACTTTAATTTTTATTTATATAAAAACACATTATACATTTTGGCGATTCATATTATATATAACTTCAATTGCATAAACGTGAATAAAATAAAATTGTTTTCAAACAAATTCTATAACTACCACGCTACTGAGATTTTTAAATTGTTCTTAAATAATTTAATTTATAATCGGTTTGTCTAATTTTTGCTTTTTAAAATCTGCTATAGAAAAAAATAGAATTTTAAACACTTGTCTTGTATGAAAAATAACAATTTTTCAACATAATCTCGTAGTCCCACCGATAATCAACTTTTTTATTCTTTCAGAAAAGTATGTTTTATCACACTCTTCAAAATATTTTTTAAGTTTCAGTGATTATCTTTAGATTTAAACCAAATCTTTTTCTCCTGAGCTAATTTTTTAAATTGGGTACCAGGAAAAAGTCGTAGGGGGCTAAAACTCGCCAATATGGGGGATGCGGAAGCAGTTCAAAATGCATTCCATTTTTTTGCCATTAAAACAGCCTAAGTGTTAACACGCACATTATTATGAAAAAAAAGCAGAACTTGTTTCTTTTTTAAATGGGGTCTATTTCTTTTTTGTTGCATCATGCAGTTAATCTAAAAGGAATGCATTGTATTCTCCTGTTATTGTTCTGCCTTTTTGCAGATAATAGACAAGATGAATCCCACTGCAGTCCCAAAAGACACTGGCCATAACCTTTCCGGCCGAGAATACGGTCTTTGCTTTATTGCTTTCTTCGGAGTACTTGCACCAGCCTCAGTCCATTGCTTTAAGTGTTGTTTCATTTCGGATGTGTAATTTATGTCTAGGTTTCATCAGCCGTTATCAATCGACGCTAAAAGTTCTTCGAAGTATATTTCAACTTCGCTAAATTGAGTGCTGAAAGTCACAGTTAAAGTTTGTGGTCTACAGTCAACAAATGCGGCACCCACTTTACACATAATTTTTACATCTTCAATTCATTATGCAATATCGAAATCACTGATCCATATAACGTGTGTAAAGCCTTTATTTACCGTACTTTTCTCCGACGGTCATCTATCACCATATCATGGAATTTTTAACAATATCTGGAGTGCTCACGTCTTTTACGCGTCCACTGCGTTCTTTATCAAATACACTGGTCCGGTTACTTTTAAATTCTACTTTCCATCGTTTTATAGTAGCAATCGATGTAGATTGATACCCATAAACATATTCCAGCTCAGCTTTGATTTATTTAATAGTTTTGTTTTCAAAAGTAAAAACTTAATCACTAATCTATATTCCACTTTTTCCATGTTTCAACTTGCTACTTAAATAACAAGCGTCCTTGCTATCGAAGTGATAACAAATTTACACAGTAATGTTTCAATAGTCTGCGAACTTGTAAAACAATTTTTTTTTTAATAGTGGTGCCCTCTTTTGTTAGGCTCTCTACTTCTTGAACCGTCCTCGTATCTGTATGAAATTTGTAAATAATATATAGAATTGACGGAAGTTAATGTGCTGATCATATCGATTTTTTTTTTCTTTAAATGAAGTGGGCATAAAGAAGTAAATGCAGTCAAATTGCATAGAGAATAAATATTATTTATTTTATAGTAACATAAAGTGTCAATAAACTTTATTTAACTGCGTTTTTCAAGAAAATCTGTTAAAAGTTTTAAATGAAATACGAGTAATAACCGGTAGTCGAATTGTAACCTATTATAAATATAAGCATGCCTTCGTTTGTGTGTAAGCTCGAGGAACACGAAAAATTATAATTTTTGGAATTGTGGTATTGGAGTTATGAGATCCGAAACTAACGTGACATATACGCACACACTCGCACTCACACACTAAGGTCCCTGAAACGTGCTTATTCATTAAAAATTTCACCTAATTTTTTACCAATACCAATACTTTCTTCACCTAAAGGAGACGGAAGATAGTAATATAGATTTTAACTTAGAAATTTTGTTATATTCTTATTTAAAATAAATACGGGGTGTTATGTAAGTAAATACACAACGCTTAACCCATGATAAAACTGACCCCATAGATATTAAATATGGCAGTAATATTTGTTTCACCTCCTTTCTACAAAACTGACCAATCACTTCATAGTTCAAAATTTTGTAAAAAAGTAAAAATCAAAATGTTCTCTGAAAAAATAGTGATTTTTAAAACTGATGTTAAACGTTTTTCTTGCATAGACATACAATTTATATTCTATTTTTTTGATATACTCAAAATTCCATTTACGTTCACCAATCAAGAGTATTAATGCAGACATACACATGGTTTGTGGCGAGACATTACAAAATAGTCGAGCTGCAGCAAGACGGTACAGAATTATTTCCAAATAGATGTATGCCAATGATCTTATATGTCATTTGGGACAGGTGTGACATTTTTTCCAGAGAACACATTTACTTTTACACGTTTACAATTTTTCTTTTAATTTTTTTTATGACGTGATTGGTCAGTTTTAAAGACCTCTAGTTCTTGTAGAAAGCGCATATATATTATTGCCAGATTTACTTTCTATGGGGTCAGTTCTACCACGGGTTAAACGTTGTACAGTTACTTACATAACAGCCTGTATAATGGTCATTGTAGCGCCTGCTCTTAAATGTTAATCCTTTAATTTAAAATTTTAAAACATTGGAAGGATATAATTAGTTGTACCTTATTTTCATATTATTATAATAATTATCTATTTATTTACCACCAAGTATCGATAAGACCATCTCGTCTAGACATCAATAAAACAATCAAATTACAAAAAACATTTTTCAGTGGATTATCGTCCACCACCTTCAATAATAGGCCCACGTTTTGGTGCGATAAATATGAACGAAAAACTGGAATTGCTTTGCAAAATGTTAGTATACCACAACGTTTCGATAGATATGTTGCAGTGGGAAACGCCTCCACATACGATGCAATATGTAAGTCTTATTTAAGAGTAGACACATTGATTTATGTTACATAAAATATGACAGTATATTTTTCCTTATTCCGAATTAGTACTTGACCGATCGATATTATGCGGAGGTAGGTGGTGACTTGTTATTTTTAAATTAAAAGATTATGTAATTTTATTCCAATATATCTACCTATTGTTTAAATTTTTAATGTAATATTAATATACAAGTATGTTTCTGAAAAATCATACCAATACAGTGTTCTACGCAAAATTTCAATAATTCAACCTCATATCCTTTAAATAATTTTAAGCAAATATTTGAAATAAACGTACGTATTTCCATACTAATATCTAGAAGATCCTATAGATTTATATTTTAGTCTTTAATTATACAGAGTGTGACAATGTTAGTATTTCCATAGGCGTACCTTTCGAATTTTGCTATCATAAAAGCCATCCTTAGAACAGACTTCTTTATATTCAGCCAAACGAAAATATACTTCTAGAATAAATATGCCACTCTCTCTATTAACAGCCATAGTAAAAACAAATTACTTAAAGATTTTTCACGAAAGTATGCGAAACAAATATAAAATGAAACAGCATACGGTAATAACATTAATCAAATGTCATGTACCTGTTACCATGTTAAAATATCATGTACGATTAAAACCAACACATATATGATAATATTAATCATTTTTATATACATCAATTTAAATTATTTTTATTAACTGTCAAAAAAATTCATCCCGCCAACTATATTTTTCTATTCTATAATATTATTGTAATTTTTGTTAAACCTAAACTTGAACAATTTTTTTGCATAAATAACGGTTTTGTAAATACATTTGTAATCTGGACTTCCGTAGCAACATATATCAGTTGAATAACCTCTTCAGCGATATTTCCTCGGATAAAATGGTATCGATGTGACATTCGCTTATGATTTTCCTTATTTCTAGCGAGTCGAATTGCAGCTTGATTAACTTCGAATAAAATAATATTCTTCACAGGAATTCCAAACTCTTCAATAAAACATTTAACCAACAAGCTTTGTATGAAATGTGATGGTGCTGTTGAGCGAAATGACTCTCTCATGTACTTTGACTTTAATAGTTGACTGAACGCTCGCCCATATGTTTTTTTTTTTTTCTAATATGTCATTGTGTAAATACTTTTTGTATCAATGATAAATAAACGAGTTAAAGTGTTCTCGTGTTTCCTTTTTACGTTTACTTCGACATCCTCTCACAGGTTATGGATCCAGAGGAGATTACGCGGAATACGGACTCGGCTCTACAATATAATAGAGTGATTTTTTCTTAACTCGAACGGAACGGTGCAAAACATCTAATTGTGTGTCGTACAAAAACATCTCGCGAGTGTCGCCAGCCAGTGTACAAAGCGTATCAGCTGTGTATATTATTAACATTAAACTTATCGTGTTCTTTTCTGAAGAGAAAAATGAGTCTCGCCAGTATAAAAATTGAACCATTAAATAAAAAAATTATGATACTTGAAAATACAAGCGAAGGCAGTTTAGTGAAAAATGACTTGTGGGGGCATGTTTCTGGGATAAAAGTAAAACCCGAACCACCCGTTAAAGGGGCGGATATAAACGCTATTGCAGCAGTAAATGAAATGCACCAGATTCCAAAACAATGGCGGACTTGATACCGACAATTTCCCCCGAAGAGCAGGGAAACATAAAGAATTGCGAAACTTCCAAAGAAGAGTGGGAGAAGCTCAAGACGACGTACGAATCACAAAGACCAGCAAGAAAAGCTGTGATTTTGGGACGACTCATTCACAAGAAAATGGAGGATGGAAAAGATATGCGCACGCACGTTACTGATTTCTTTGATATCGTGGGGAAGCTGGAAGATATGGATTTGAAGATTGATCCAGATCTCATTTCGATAATTCATCTGTATAGCATATTGAATTGCTATTAGTCATCTCGACGTACCCAACTTAGTGAACCTAGCAAGTGAGGGTGATTTAAGGCGAATCGAGTGGCGAAATTGTCAGACGTGTTGTGCGTACCGAACTTGCATACAAATTTATTATCGATCGGAAAAATGGCCAATAAAGGTTTCGGAGAGACGTTTCGAAAAATAGATGCTATCGTCATAAATGAAAACGGGGAAACCGTGATGGTAGCAAAACCTGAAAATGGATTATATTTTGTGCCGGAGACAATAGAGTGTGCGACTGCTACGATAGGGACGAACAATTCGTGGCAAAGTTTACTTGAAAAATACGGACATTTGAATTTTGCGGACCTAAAGAAATTAGTTCACACCGGAAAAGTGCACGGCGGGAATGTAAGCGGCGACGAGAAGTTACAAAAGTGTGAACTATGCGTTCGGGGAAAGTTGTTGTGCGCGCCTTTTTCACGGGAGATGTCAGTGAGCTCTGACTTATTATAGCTTACACGGATATATGAGCAACGCTGATTGACGACAAAACACGATGTTATGAAATTGTGTTCATGACTCAGAAGAACGAAATTCTCGAAAAGTTCAATATTTTTAAGAAGAAAATGGAAACTGAGGTAGGAAAAAAAAATCATTATTTTGTGATTTGATAATGGACGCGAGTACATAAATAACCAATATGAAAATTTCATGAAAGTTGAAGGAATCTTGCATCAGCTATCTGCTGAACACACACCGGGGCAGAACGGTGTTGTTGAGCGGCCATTTCAATTAATAACTAATTGAAATGGCAAGATGTATACTTATACAATCTGGTCTTTCCGCAAGGTTTTGGATAGAGGCAGTATTCACGGCTAATTATATTGGCAACCGAAGCCCAAACAGCGCTATTGACATTCTGGTACGTCCAAAGCATATCGGTTTTCGGACCCGAAAACTCGAAGACTTTTAAAAAGCAGTGATGCATACCTTATGAACATTTTTCAGAATTATGGCAAAGGGGAAGGTTTTGTCTACAAGAATCTGCTGGTGCAACTTGGACTTCAAAAATCAACCCAAGATGAACGATGAGTCAGCCAGACTCAGATGATGATGTCCACAGCAGGGATACACTTACTTATAAGTACATTAACTCGAACTCCAGTACAGATTCAGCGGAACAGCTCTCGGATTCGAGCGATTCAGAGACGTTGGGTTTTGTATCGAACGCAGGGCCGAAGATTACTATCCAAACTGGGAAAGCGGAGAGACCAAAGAAAATTTCCCAAATGCAAGCTATGACTATTAAGAGAGGACGTGACAACGATCAGGATAATGTCAAAGACGTCGAAGATGGAAACGAAATTGCTGGATTGGCCAGCGACGATCCAATAAGTGAGAAAGCGGCGCTACAAACAGAATTTACAGAGGATTGGAAAGCTGCTATGAGAACCGAATATAACGCGGTCGTGAAGAATAAAACTTGAAGCGTTGTCGATCGACCAAAAGTAGCAAACGTGATTGGATGTTAATGAGTTTGTCGCACGAAGCTCAACAAAGATGGATGGGTTGAACGACGGAAATATTGACTCGTTGTAAAAAGTTTCACACAACGAAAATATATAGATTTTTCTGAGACTTTTGCGCCAGTCGTTCGAGTTGGATCGATTCGATTACTCATAGGATTAGCCATCGAACTGGAATTGAAGATTCATCAGCTGTACTTTGACAGCGCAAATGAATGGTGAACTGGATGAAGATCTTTACATGGAGATACCAGAAGAGCTGTTAAGCATCTTAACAGATGCGAAATTACGACGAATTCCGAAAACTAAAGTTTTAAAGCTGAAAAAGGCGTTGTACGGATTAAAACAATTCGGACGCACCTGGTTCACCAAACTTGACGAAACGCTGAAAATAATGGATTTTCAGCAGATGCAATCGGATCGTTGCATGTATATCAAGAGAGATGGTGATAAAATTGTCATTGTGGCAGTTTATATCGACGATGTGATCTTAGCATCGAACAACGTCCAGAAAATGAACGAAATGAAGAAGAAGCTGACAGCCACATTCAAGGTGAAAGATCTGGGCAGGATCCAATATTATCTTGGAGTGAGATTCGCTCAAGAAAACGACAGCGTGTCAATGGACCAAGAAAGATTTATTGAAGAGATTCGAGAGAAGTATAGGATGTCGGATTACAAGCCAGTGTCCACGTAGTTAACCACAAGTATGAAGTTAACTAAGGAATCATGTCCAACTACAGACGACGAGCCCGAAGAAATGAAGAAAATTCCTTATAGAAATCTAGTGGGCGCGTTGATGTATTTGGCTGTTTCCAGTCGACCAGACATCGCCCATGCAGAGAGCTTATTGGGGCAGTTTAGTGACAACTATGGTCGTGGACACTAGACTGCAGCAAAGAGAGTGCTAAGATATTTTCAGGGCACGAAATCCAAAAAGGTGATCTTTAAGAAGACGGGCAAACCGTTGGTCGGATTTGCTGACACGAACTGGGCAGCAAATATCGACGATAGACATTCTTACTCAGGCTACGTTTTTACACTCGAAAACGCAGCAATAAGTTGAAGTACACACAAGAAAAAAAATGAATGACAATGTCTCCAGCAGAGGCGGAATATATCACATTGTCAGAAGCAGCGAAAGAAGGGATGCATTTAAGAAGATTCTTGACGGAGATTGTCGGGAAGCATACGGCAGTCATCGGCAGTAATGCAAGAAAAAGCGAAGCATATGGAGATTCGCTACCATTTTACTAGAGAAGCGATTCATCGGGATGAGATAATAATCAAGTACCTGCCAACTGATCAGATGATGGCTGACGTTTTGACCAAAGGTTTAGGAGCTGTTGAACACGAGAACTGCATAATAGGACTGGGAATGCAAGATTAAGCATTTTATGTGTGTTTTTCTTAGTGTTGTCGTTTTGTCTTCCGATTTGATTGTTTCAGAGTTTCTTTATCGTCGAAGCTACCTTTCGAGAGAAGGTGTGAAATATAATGGTGCTGTTGAGCGAAAGGACTCTCTCCTATACTCTGACTTTAATAGTTAACTGAACGCTCACTCATATGTTTTGTTTTCTAATATGTCATTGTGTAAATACTTTTTGTATGTTTGATGATTAATAAAGAACGATTTAAAGTGTTCTCGTGTATCCTTTTATGTCTATTTAGCGCAACATAATCAGCTTCAGCTGATGAAATGGCAACGAAGTTTGCTTCCTTCCTTGAACACCAAGTTATAGTACAGTTAAACAATTTAAATATGTATCCAGTGGTCGATTTTCTGTCCGTTAAATCTCCGGCCCAGCTTGATTCGACATAATCACACCCTGGATTTAATGTGCTCTCTTCTGCATTATGAATTAGGTTCATATTTAGTGTTACCTTGACATATCACATTATTCTTTTTAATGCAATGCGTAATTTTGAACTTGAGCAACTTGGATATCTGCTTAAAATTGAAACAGAAAAACATAAGTCTGAATTAGAACCTAAAACAGAATACATTAAGCAACCAATGGCTTGTCGATATTTTATTTACATTTCTCTTCTTTCTTTATTATTTAATTCCTCCTTACCTCTTTACAGCTTTTTAATTAATCAAAATTAAACTTCTGGTTCATAGAGGTTGCTATAGGCTTGCAATCAGTCACACCAAACCTGTGAAGAACATTTTTTAAATAAGAAGTTTGATTCATTTTTACTACCTTGTTTTCTACGTCTTGTTCAATTTTAATACCAAGATAAGTTGTTACACTTCCCAAATCTATCATTTTAAAATGAGCAGTTAAATTCTTCTCATTTGCTTTTCTACCTGAACCAACGATAAATAAATCTTAAACATATACCAATAAGTATATAAACAATAGTCATTTTTAGATATTGTAAAGCCTTGTAATTCCATTGCAGAATTAAATTTATTATTCCAACATCTCGGAATTTTTTTCAAACCATACATTAATTTTTGTAATTTATAAATATTTTCTTATTTGTATTAAGTACTTTCTGGTAATTCCATGAAAACATCTTCATCTATTTCTCCATGCATAAAAGTCATTTGATGAATTTTTGGACTATATTTATTTACTATTGCCAAAATAATTTTCGAAGTTGTTAATGTAAAACAGGGGGATAAATTTCTGATAGTTCAAAGCTTTCTTGTTGAAAACCTTTTGCTATAAGACGTCCTTAATATTGCACTGGTTTTCCTTCTTTGTTTCTTTTCACTTTACATTGGTATTTTCTAGACGACGTGCATCACGCCATGTTTCATTTTTTGCTAATATTTCCAAATCTGTTTGAACTGCATTCGTTATGGAACTCCGTTTTACTTTTTATTAAAGCAGAATAAAAAGGCAAATACAGTTTCATTGTTTATTCCAAGATCTAGAGTAACTCTTGTTGTTTTTGAGAAAACAGATATAAACCCCTTAAAATCTCATTTTTAACTACTTTATACATTATATCTCTGAAACTATGACGATCTAACCCATGTTGATTAAGGTTTTCTTGTTAATTTTGTTGTACCCGAAGTTGTACTTCACCTGTACACTGAAAAGGTCTATTCGTATGTTTCCATTAATTATCCATGTTATCTTACTTTCACTTTTTTCACCACGTGTTACATATTTTTCATTTTCTATTCTTCTCACTTTTGCCGCAGTATAAAGTATATATTTTAATCATTTTCAGGAGAAAATTATAGATAATCTATCAAGTTTTAATACTGCGGCATATGCAGTGATTATCAGCAAATTAATAATATTCAATGTGACAAGAGCCCATGAGGGAATATACAAATGTTATATACCCAATAGTGATTTGGTAGCAGAAGAGTTTATTAGTGTTATAGGTAAACAAAAATGTTTTAAAATATATAAATATGTTCTAGCAATAAGTTTCAGACCCATTCAACATACAGCCGCAGTTGAAAATCGTGGAATTTAGTTTTGCGTACATTGGAGAAAAAATGCATTTAAAATGCAGTGTTAATATTTCACATAATGAGGCATTTAATATATCCTGGAATATTCAGAATGAAATCCAGACTATAAATGTAAGTATTTCCTTGTGTCTATTTGCAGGTTTCTTATGGCCGTTTGCACCACATCTTCTTAAGTATAATATTCAAACTTTTAAAAATTTTAAATATGTATTGCTCCGTTTGTTAGTATACTTACTTTAAGCCTCGGATTATGTGCCTTAAGGTGCACTTAAACTTTAAGATCGAGTTTGTCAATAGTTATGATTGATTTCTATGACGAGGAGTTTTAATTTTAATAGGGAATTCCAGTCATATCGAATTTTTATAAAAATTATATACATATTTATTTCTTGCCACAATATTGAGTTTTTGACGCAAATTTCTTTTCTATATGTTTTATAACTTTTTTCATAAATGCTTTCATTTATTAGTGGACACTGTAAGTAGGCGTCCCCATCATCAAACCAGTGACTACCAGACTGTTTCACTAGAGTATTTGATTATGCTGATTATGCGGCTACACCTTATTTTTTTACAAATACTTAAATACTAATAAACTATAACTAGAATATACGAAATTTAAGATAAGTAAAAAAAGAAAAGAAGAACAAAATGAAATTTGCAAATATAAAGCGATATAACCTTAGCCGCACATGGTTTAGAACAAATAATTTAGAACCTCTGGGAAACAGCAGCAGCCGAGAGAGAAAGCACGAAAAGCCTTTTCTCTCCACCACTGGGTTCGCTTACGTCGTAAGGTAAACGTGGATACCAAATATTTGCCATTTTTTTTCTTTCATAGGAAACCGAATTTTAAAAAAAGAAAATTTAGGGAATTTCTGAATTTAAAAATACTATTGACTATCAAAAAATCGTGGAATC